>CM045582.1:6250095-7450095 GCA_024721215.1 Cheumatopsyche charites
AAGTTACATAATGTTGTTGATTTTTTTTAAATCAATATTATTTTTTCACAACAAAAAAAAAAGATTTCTAATTTGAGTACAAATTGCAAAGAAAATGAATATTTTTATTAGTCATTTGAATTTTTTTAAAGCTATCATTGGAAAAATTTAATTTGTCTATTTTCTATGTCTGGTATCATTCTTAGGCTTTTTTCAGTGTTTGATGTAAATTTCCATACTGATCTTATTTTAGCGATAATTATAAAAGTATGTCGAGCTGATTGCTTACAAATCCCGTTTCACAAAGGTGCATATTGTGGAAATAGTACTCAACGCTTATCGAATCTATAATAGCTTTTCTTTCCGTTGATATTAATCGTGCTGCGTAATTAAATTATAAATGTTATTCCTTCCGTCGATGGGTCACATAATTAAAATAAATATATTTTTTTATAATTGAATCGATTGAAAATATAAAACAAATCTGAAGCATATCAGAAACAACAAATTTTCCGAAAAAAGAAAATTTCAAAAAGTTTTCCCGAACTTCGAAAGCTTCCGAACTACTTCACAACACCTCCGCTAGAGCGCGCCACTAGATCTCTTCGCCCTCCGCATCGCGAACGCAAAAGAAGAGACAGAGACACGCGCAGGAAGGGGGAGAGGAGCAAGCAGTGGTGGGGGGGGGGGGAACGTACGTACATACTGAGCGAGAGAGAGCGAGACACCGCGAAAGCCTCCATCGTAAAGAAACGAGCGGAACGACGACGGAGGGGGGAGGCGGGGGAGGAACCTGTTCCTGCGGCAGCGGGGCCGCAGTCTCGTTGGCGTGCTTGGCGGAGCCGCGCGCGTTTCGAATCCGCCAAAAAATCCGCTTCAGCATCATATAACTTCCGGTTGCGACGCACCGCGGTGCCAGCCCGAGCTGCACCAGCCTAATTTGTGCTTAACCACAGTTTTGATTCAAAAGGACGTGTCGCGCGGTGTCGCCTCGCGCCTCGTACGCGGCGTCGCCCGCGCGTGACAATCATCGGACGTCCATGTTCGAAGACGTCGCATCGAAAGCGATTCAAAGGTGTGTTGTGCTTATCAATCGATCGTATTGCATCGATTCCAAAAGTGTGCTCTGTGTCGAATGTGTGCAATGAGTTCGGTTCGGTAGGTTCGGTTCTTCTCGAGCGCGTTGAACCCGACCGGCCGGCGATGGTGTGCTCTCCGGAGGCTTCTTCTTCTTCTTCTTCTTCTTTTGCTTCATCTACCACTTCGACGTAATGCGTACGATTCGCAATCGCATATACGTACGCTAGCCGACGGCGGTTTACGACGTAATCCTCGAGAGATCGAACGAGGAATCCGTCTTCGGAGGAATCGCCGCGGCGACGCTCGAAAACGGGCCGCCGTAAAACAATCGTACGCGCGTACGTGCGTGGTCAGATAATAAACGGAGAGATCTCTCCGGTGAGACGGGTTCGTTTAGATTTTTTAGATTCGACGCGTTCGTTTCGAAGTTCGGTTCGGTCGAGGAAATCGTGGAATGCAGAGTCGAGTGGAGTTTTCGCGCAATTATTCGTGGAATGTCGAAGATCGGTCGAAATTTTCATGTCGTGGATTTGTGGGAGCTTTGAGGATTTTCGAGTGCTGCTCGAATCGGATTGTGGAATGGAAATTCTTTAGAGCGAAAATTCATTAGGAAAAATGTCGAAAAAACGTTTGAGCGTTCGCATATTTGTTTTCGAACGATTTAAATTCAAATTAAACGATTCTCTAATTGAATGTATGCGAAATTATACGAGCTCGATTGCCGAATACGGAAAATCGTCATGCGAACTGTCAGACCGATCTTCAAAAGGATTTAAATAATAACGCATTAACTACAAAGTATCATTATTAAGAAAAATAAAAATAAAATTAATACAAGCCTTCATAAGAGAGAGGAGTGTGTTTAAAATCTTAAAACGAAACGAATGAGAACGTTAACGAAGGAATTAACGTACGAATTGAGTGTCTTTGGACGCCTCCGCGTTACAGATTTAATTGTTAATAAATAATTTTCGCGAACGATAAATAATTCGTACGAAGTACCAAATTGCACGTTTTAAATTGAGAGCCGATATTAAAAATCAAAAACGTGACCGTTAACCCGGCCGGTCAGGCTTTATTTGCGCAACCGTTTTTCAATTTGTTTAAATCAAAACGAGACCGTTTATTGTTGTCATTCGAATGTGCGTTGTGCGAATCGATATTGAGATTCGTCGAGAGAGACATCGGTATTTTTTATTGCACGTGGAAATAATTTACGTTATCATTTCGCGAATGCTGTAAAGTAAAATGTCATATGTGAGTTCGTTGAGCTCATTTTTATCTTCATTTCAATTCCGTCGAAGTTTTAATTTCTAATTGTCAATGCGCACGATTAATGTGTAATTTGATTTTGTTAAGAAAAATAATATATATCTTAAAGTTTTGGCACAATATAGTGTCAACGTAGATGTTAAACAAATCACACAATAAACATTTTCAATGTGATTGATTAGTCGACCTTTTTTGTCGGTCTACGTCGATTATTTTTGGCGCCGTATCGCAACCATCTCGAATGACCGAAAAAGTTCAAAATGGCGCAAAAGTTTATTCTAAAAAATAAACTACACACAAACGAAAATTCAAATCCGAAACTCGCTAATGACCGGCGAACGAGATAATTCGATCATAGTAACGTTTGACAAGTGAAAAGATTATTCATTATTTCGAAAACACGCTCGCTTATGTCGTCCCTTTATCCTTATTATACACACAGGCCGCATGCACAATAGACGTAGGGCGAAAGAAGCCCAGGTAACGAATAATCGTTTTATTTTATATATATTCGATACATATAGAAGGACTCGGTGTGTGTGTGTGTGTTTTTTTTCTGTTGGTTTCGGGACGAAAACGGGGTTTGTCTTAGGTCATTATTTTCGTTGGAATATATCGAAGAACACGGGTACCTTTTTATAATGGAAAAGTCGGTCCGGCTGCACTATGCCGGCCATGGTAGTGTTGTAGGTGTATCCTCGCTGCTCCATAAATACATCTAATAACCACTTGGGAGATTACCTGTCCCAGGTAATTTGAAATCCTTCAAAACGACAGGCCGGCCGCGTACGTTTCGCTCTCTCGCACCCGGAGAAAATTATTTTTATCGTATTTAATGAAGGCTCCTTGCGTTAAAAACTAATCTCGGCTCAAATTAAAAGATACGAACAAATAGAGGGGAAATTAAAACGGATCCTGCGTCCGTTTTAATTAATGAATTCGAGCGTCAATCGTCCGCGTGTGAGGGTTTTGCGCGAGATTCTTCGCGATTCGAGTTTTGTTTGTCATGTGTTGTAATATTGTATTTGTTGCATCGTCTATAGGAGGAATTCCGATCGAAAAAGGTCGTATAAAAAATGTGTTCGTGCCTCAATAAAAGGGTTAATATTTCATCGGAATAATCGAATATTAATATCTGTAATACCATCTGTGTTTTTGGATCATCAATTTTTTATTGTAATTATAGGATGTAAAAACTAGTAGTCCATAGCTGTAGGGTAACTTTTTAATCAGTCTCGTACGACTATCGATATCAAAAAGAAATGCTACGTTGCTGAGTAACAAAATGTTTTTGAACGCGGTTCAACTCAAAATATAACAAATGTAATTTATGAGCTGACTTTTTTCTTAATAAATACGAAAATAATATGAAAATGCCGGGGCACATGCGCCAGCGTTAAATTTAAAATCTTGTGTTGTAACAACAATGAGAGATTTATGTCCTATCATTAGCGCCAACTAACGTTACGGAAATGCCATCGTAAGTGTTTGTTACTAAAACATTACCGAATACTTATTTCACCGACGATGTTTCCAGATCGGTAATAACTGTAGGCTTTTCCGAGATCTTCGCTAGTATTGCTCAATTCAGCTTTTTTTCCTTTCAAGGATAGTGATAATTAGAAAAGGCTGGATTACCTGAGCGCAATAAAAGTGTCTGTAATCCTTCGGACCACCTTAAGTTTTTGTTCCATATTTTTTTGTTGTTTTCGTTTACATTTTATAATTTTAAAAGGCATTGTAAAAAGCGGCGAAGATCAAATATAACGTGAACTGAATAATGGGTACCGAAATGCAGCTTTTAAGAACACCGGTTGTATATTTTTATGAAGGGTAGATATTTTTCCTTAGAAGTGATCTTTCAGCCTGATTTTGCTCTTTTGTTGTGTGCAATATTTCTGCATCGCTAAGTATTTTTTTGAAAAAATAAAGATATCTATTTTTGTATTTTTGAAAAATAGAATTTTACCTTTGTCCATTGAGTAAAATATTTCATTTCTTATAAATCAAGATTAGTAGAGATTAATATGTCATATTACTCGCATATTAAATTTATTTTATTGTATCTCGAGTTCTTTTAATTTTATAGCTTTATTATTGCATTTTTTAGCGGATTTAAGTTTTATATCAATTTCGCATACGCGCTCGTGTTTATTTTGCCGAAAACCAATAAATGATGAAAATGAACGTGCACTATATGACGTATATCGCATATCGGGTATCTCAAACGATTCATCTCACTTCTCGCTAGAGGTGAATAAAAAATCGAACATGTTTACAGTGTTGCACCATCGGTTATATTCAACAATAAATAAACCAGTTCGCTTTTAATTGTGCCGAAGTGAATCCACGTATGTGAGAAAGTTTAAAAATCGCTTAAAACAGTGCGTCTCATCGTTACCGCTTGTATACCGGATTTGCAGAACGGGCAATTACTAGAGTCGGATTGACGCGGTTTCAACTCAGCCGACGTCTCCTGGTCCGTATTTGCCGGCTAATAAGCGGATAAAAAGCGTGTGTACAAGTGTTATTTGCGGCCTTTTGTGTCATTCTACTGTCCCCGCGGTGTCTGAAAGTGCAAAAATAAGAACAAGAACGAAATCCGGCTGAAATAAAAGGAGACGAGCCACCGGGGCTTTGTCAGCAATTGGCAGCCGCTATCTGCTTCCATCTATCTCGCGAGCGTATCTCTCGCGACTTATCCACTCCCTTTTGGCTCTAATTGTACACTCCGGTTCTTCTTCTTCTCCTCCGTGATACATCATGTCTACCTTTATTCGAGCTGTAGATAATCTCACAAAGCACGTGTATAATGATATCACTGGCATATTCTAGTCTAAAGCAGAATCTCTAGATCCTTTATAAATATGTATTATATTATCTCTTATCACTGCACTGCGTGTAGATCTTCACTTCGAAAGTACACATTCAGTGTTACATTTATTATTATGAAATATCGTTTCGGAATATTTCTGCTTTGTCTTCGTCGAGTTTTCGTTCCGCGGGTTATTGACGATTTATTAAAGTTAACATTTGACCGCAGACTGCAGAAGGTGTTAGATCGCTGCCAAGATATGGAGCCGGAGTGATCGATCTCGGCTCGACGGTCATTCTCGGGTCTCGGTGTTGAATTTTATTTTTTCGTTTATTATTCGCCGAGCTCACTTTTGTTGTCAACGTGTTTATTCATTGTGTTATCCACGGCACTTGATCCTCCTCGTGGGCAGGCGAGCCTTTATTCCCCCGCGTTGGCTTCCCCCCTATATTTCGATCGTCGGCTAGATGAGATGTGTTGTGTTGATAGCTTTGTGGGACGCGTGTGTGTGAGAAATCGAAATTCAATTTGACCGAACCCTCCGAAAAAGAAAAATAACCATTGTGGATATTATTTGTACAATTTTTTATTAGTCTTATTTCACAGTTTGTTAAGTGCATTATAGTCGAGTTCCTCATGTTCAAATTTAGATCATTGTACGAATTTCTCAAGATGAGAAAATTGTGCAATTTTGGAAAAGCTGTAGTACAAAAATAATTTCTCTATTTGCTTCTATATTCATGTTTAGAAGTTGCAATAAAGTTGACCTCATTCAACCTAACTTCAAACCCAACCTGATCTATCATGTCTCATGTCGATCGTATTGTACACAAGTTCCTCATTTCTTAGAGGTTCTTTGAATCATCGAATAAAGTCTTAATGAAGTTTTTATGAATTTTTCAGAGAGGAAGCCCCGAGAATGCTGAACGCGTCGAGCCACAGGTGATATTGACAGCATGGGGATGGGTGTGCGTCGGTGGTGGGCGGCCGCTGCGTTGTGGTGCGCGTGCTTGGCCGCTGCCGCCGGCGTCGAGTACGTGCTCGAGCTGGAGGTGTCCGAGGGCGCGCCGCAGGGCACCAGGGTCGGATACATCGGCGACGGGGAGCACGCCGCCCACTCTGGACCCCCTTACCTCATCGTGCCGGTCACGGGCAGCGCCGTCGATCAGGACCTCCTCATTGACCACACCACCGGCGAAATCAGAACCAAGGTGCCGCTCGACAGGGAGACCAGGTCCTCCTATTCGCTCGTCGCCATCCCGCTCAGCGGACACAACATTAAGGTCGTCGTGCGGGTGCTCGACGAAAACGACAACGCTCCGACCTTCCCCTCTCCCGTCATGAACATCGAGTTCCCCGAGAACACTCCCAGGGACGTGAAGAGGACTCTCAACCCCGCCCGGGATCTCGATCTCGGGTCGTACAACACTCAACGGTACAATATCGTCTCGGGGAACACGAACAACGCGTTCCGGCTGTCTTCGCATCGGGAGAGGGACGGTGTTCTGTATTTAGATCTCCAAATCAACGGATTCCTGGACAGGGAAACCACGGCCGTTTACAGCTTGGTCATAGAGGCGCTCGACGGGGGCAGTCCGCCCCTCCGAGGTCGGATGACCGTCAACATCACGATACAAGATGTCAACGATAATCAGCCGATATTCAATCAGAGCAGCTATTCTGCGACGATTCCAGAAAACGCAACGATAGGCACGAGCGTGCTGCAAGTGTTCGCGACTGATGCCGATGCAGGAGAAAACGGCCAGGTCGAGTACACTATCAACAGGAGGCAGAGCGACAGAGCCGAAATGTTCCGTATCGATCCGGAGACTGGGCTCATATCCGTGAACAAGACGCTCGACTTCGAGACGAAGGAGCTGCACGAGCTCGTGGTCGTGGCGCGAGACCACGGTCTCCAGCCTCTGGAGACCACAGCGTTCGTCTCCATACGCGTGACGGACGTGAACGACAACCAGCCGACGATCAACGTGATATTCCTGAGTGACGACGCCACCCCGAAGATATCTGAATCCGCGCAGCCCGGAGAGTTCGTGGCTCGTATATCCGTCAAAGACCCCGACTCCAAGACGGAGTATTCGAACGTGACCGTGACACTGTCGGGTGGAGACGGCCGCTTCGGACTGACCACCAGAGATAACATCATCTATCTGGTGATAGTGTCGTTGCCGTTAGATAGAGAAGTGCAACCGACTTATACATTGAACGTAGTGGCAACGGACACCGGCTCGCCACCGTTGCACGCGTCCCGTACCATCAAACTCCAAGTGACTGACGTGAACGACAATGCGCCCGAGTTCACGAGGAGCGTTTACCACGCGAGTGTGCCAGAAGTCGCGGAACCGGGCACGGCAGTAGTTCGGGTCGCTGCCGTGGACCGGGACGAAGGTGCCAATTCCGTGTTGACTTATTCGCTGGAGGGCTCCGGAGCTGCAGCCCTCTGGTTCTCGATAGACGAGCGTTCCGGTCTCGTCACCACCCGCGCCAGAGTCGATTGTGAAACGGAAGCGTCTCCTCGGTTGACAGTGATAGCCAAGGACGGTGGACATCCACCGCTGTCTTCGTCCGCCACAGTGTTAGTTACGATTCACGATGTCAATGATAATGAGCCGATCTTCGACCAGTCCTTCTACAACGTGTCCGTTCCTGAAAACGAAGCGAGAGGTCGCTGTATACTCAAGGTGAGTTCATTTCGAAGCATGTTTTATTTAAAAAAAAAATGATTTAATGAATTCGCCAATATTAATTATCATAATTGTATTGATAATCTATATCCGGCTGTCATATATTGTGACGTTGATTAAAATTTTATATTTATTTTCGAATTACGCATTGCAAATATTAGAATACGTGAGTGAAATATTTTCAGTTTAAATAATGTGTTCGAGTGTTTTGAAATGAAAAGTTAATTTCAATTGTTCAAATATTACACGCTAACGATTTCAAAATATTTTAATCACGTTTTCTTTAATTCAACAAGCCGAAAAACAATCATTTGTATAAGAAAAAAGTTGCGCGACCGTTTCATCTAGTAAATCTTTCGAGCTTCGAAAATATCAATATTCGGGAGTCACGCGGCAAAAAGCGCGCATGCTTCAACGGCGGAATGTTGCGCGAAATACGACCGACCGCTTTGTCAGCGTCCACACTCTCTTTGTATGTACATTTTGACCCGCGTTCGCACACAACACCACAACACTCCAAGACGAGAAGCGGCAGCAGCAGCTTCACAATCGTCGAATGCACCCGCATGGAAAAAAAAATCGAACTAAATTCACCGTGTACGCACTAATTTTTTTTCGGTAGCCATTTCGCATTTCGTATCACTCGGAACATGAGCCGAATAATGGCAATCAATCGGATCGCGGCTCACCCCGGAGACTTCCGTTACGTCCGTGATTGACGGATCACGGCGGTTCGGGTCAACACCGCGTAGTTTAGCCCGAGGCTACACACTCGGCTCGCTCGTATACGTTTTATAATGCCGCGTCGGCTCTACACTCGCGGTGGTTGGTTGGTGTTGGTCGCGGCGATGCTGGTGTGGTGTTGTCGTCGTCGACGATGCTGGCGATGTGGTGTGTGCGTTTCGTTCTTGTGGGTGTGCGAGACGCGGTGTGCTTCTGAGATGAATAGGCTTTTTGGCGTTTTAATGAACGCCGAGATTATCGTCTCGGCCCGTAGGAATCCGCGGCGAGGTCGCCCGTTTCCGGGGACTTTGGATACGAAAGGCTTTCGCTTCGGGTAAAGGTCGCATTCGATCGAATTTTTTTTCGTTAATATGTTGAAGTATTCGTTATGCGTATGTTACAGAAAAGGAATTTAGAAAATCAAATTCATTCTTTGTCTAATTTAAGTATATTTTGTATGGCTATTCCTCGGTTTTCGTGCAAAATTTTCACTCCGAATACAATTTTGACAATATTATCAAAATTATTTATTTAGATCGCGTTAGCAAAATTTTTTTCTGTAACTAATGATTAAAAATGCTAAAAAGTGACCAGGCGTATAAAAGATATATCTAAAGCACCATATTTACTTAAATCTAATATCAGAATAGAGTTTTGTAACAGAAAATTTTACAAAAATGAGACTTAAATTGAAAAATTGACGCATAGCCTTGCAATGTTAACTTTAACTAGAAAAAAAGCATACACTGACACATTTAATCGCTTTAACTTATAAAGCATACTTGATTCTAATTTGAAAAAGCAAATCATTTAAGTACACTTGAATTTTTTTTTGAATTTCCCACTATATTAGTTAGCGTGTACTTGCGAAATTTCAATTCTTCAATCGATTTAAAAAATGAGGATTTCATCTCGAGTATAATTTCTGCGTTTCCGGTCCGATTGCAAATTCGCCGATTCGTTGCAGTGCAACCGATCGGCAAACAACAGTGGAGCACAAGACGAACAGTCGTTTGAGTCTGATGAGGACGGAGGCGGTCGGCCTCTGCTCGTCGTTAAATTGCTCCGCGATATTAACGAGTTGTGTATATCTGCAAAAAGATTGTTATTTAATGAGTTATCGTAAACAAACTAACTATACTGTGTGTGTTGCGGTGCGGGCGAGCACAACAGCCGCGAACCTTTCGGCCTTGCACCGGGAACATTAATTATAGAAAGAGCAAAAACTGCACGGGCCCCGACTTTATTGAAGTGAAACGAGCGCAAAAAAATGATCGCGAAATCGTTCGAGGGCGAGATTGCTGCATAGAGGTTCACAATATACTTGATTGCATCGCGTTAATGAGTGCGAACTGATAAACTCAATCATACTCGAGATTTTTTCATCGAATGTTAGTTTTTATGTAAATTTAGATTATATTTGAAATTTTTTTTCATAAATTTAATATATTTGGCATCATAAAGCTGTGTTAAAACGTTTTTAACGTATTGAAACAATTAGTGGGCAATGTTATCGCTTTTAATGTATTCAATAAACAAGTATTTTAAGTTTCATGAAATATTTATGAATAACAAACGCGTTAATGAGTTTTTATAAGAATATTTAATATGAGAATAAATTCTTATTTAACAAATTTTGTTTTATAGTGATATTTGAAAAATATTAAATCAATGAACTCAAAATCAGTACTGTGGATTTCGCGCTTACTCTTTCATCGAAGTCTTTTCGACTTGCATAACATTCCATTCGATTCGACTTGATTCTCAACGCACATTTTCGATATGCGTTCGTATTTTTTTTAATTACACGCATTCGTACGTTCCTTAAATATTAAAACGGAATGCAAATGTATCGGTCGTGGCTCGTAACAACGTAGAAATATGCAGTGGGAAGAAGAAGAAGAGGTGGCCGGCGATTGTCACTGCGGCTCGCTCTCGCCTCGGGGCCCAGCGTCTTCGGTGCGGGTTTCTTCAACCTCGGTCCAGCAGTCGATAGGATTTATCAGGTCTGGTGGCTCCGTGTGCCGAGGATTGGCACTTTCATTTGCCCCACGACACATCCATCTTTTTTCGCATCGCCCGGAGACGACGCGCCGAAGAGCGGCAAATTAAATATCGGGGCTCGGGTCCGCGGCAATTTGGTCTCGTTCGAATAAATCGCAAATTACAATCTAAATTGAAAATTAAACACGAGCCCGGTTCAGGTCGCTTTCCTCGTTTATTGTGTGTGCGTGTGCAGCATTTAACGGCCTGCTTAGTCGGTCGGGGTGTTAGCCGATTCGCGTATGCATCTAATGCTTTCGAGCGTGGGCGTGCTCTCGGCGCACTGGTACGTTCGTTGCCCATTTGACGTCTTCAACACTTGACTTATTCCGATGCTATTACCGGCTTGTAAAACAATCATGGATCCAATTATGTGATTTCGCGTTCGTTTCGACATCGAATCGGTGCGGTGTTTGCGCAATCGGCTTTACGATCGATATAAAATGCTAAATTCAATTGTAGAAATCGCACCGTAGGATACTACAGTCGTTTGAATTGGAATTCGTAAAACTTACTTTGACAGATTTGCGCAAGGCACATCGTCGAGATCAGTTATTTATTTTCAAAATAATACGAAATATATAATATATGTTTCGATAGCATATACGGATCATCTATGAAGTAATGGATTCGTATATTGAAGTCGTTTAGATTTAAATTATCATACATAACAATGGCAACACGTCCGCAGGTGATTTAGAAAACAGTATTGATTTCATATCCAATCATCTAGTCTGAGAAGAGATTTGCGCTCCAGGTTCTAGTGCGCACACAACATATTATATCTACGAAATAGAACTAGTTGGCGACTAGAAACTTTGCTGAATCGTTTCGCCAACCAGCACGATAGTGATCTCTATCTATTCGACTTCTTACAGAGCTGACTTCAAAGCTCTCGGCAAGGTGTCGGAGCCAGCTTTCTCCAAGGAACTTCCGCACCTCTTCGGGCTTGACAGCCGCACCAGCTCGGATGACAAACGACATCGAACGTCGCGTGTACAAATGACACTCCTGAATTAGAACCGATGTCGCATTACAGATCGGACACTCTGAACAAATTAATGCAATATGTCCGCGATAGTGAAAGTGCGATCGACTTAATTGATCGGGGTTTTAACCGTTTAAAAAATGCGTAACATGTTATGCTGTGATTGTGGATGTGCGGGATGTAAAATAAAATCCGAAAGGTTCTTCGACTCTTGACTGCAGTGTTGATCTCAGTATTTATAAACGTCTCGGTAGCTGGAAAAAATGTCTTCCATGCAAGTCCATTTTTCATCTCGCCACTGTTTACGATCGCTCGGTTTCGCCATAGTCTTCAAAAGTATCTCAAGAACTATGTTCGACTTGAACCTTTTTTTTCATTGTCATTTTAATACTTATTTAGATGAACTAGATTTCATCGTTAATGTTGTTTTATTTCTCAGTCAATTTTAACTGATTAAATTTTATATCCACTGTGAATCCACACATTAAAAAGAATACAAATTTTAATTACAATGAACACTAACCCTTGAATATAAAAAGCTTTTGTTAGTTTCTTAACCCTTTCTCATCCCTCCTGAACCGATATTTATTTAATCATCAATTTGTAAGAACATCGGCCTGCGTTAGCCGAAAGATGTTATCTCCACCCGCTACCAAAAGAACTGTATATCACCACTGCGGTCGCTTATTCATGAAAAACAACAAGCGAGTATATAATATAATCAATCGTCGCGGCTCGACAACACTAAAACCTCCACATTCACACGCATACACACCGGCGTAAACGGCAATATATTTATTATGTCGAATTTATTTATGCAATCCTTTCGGGCGATAGAATTTTTGCAAATTCTAACGGACATTTCGTCCGAAAGAGAATAAAAAAAGCGACCGACACTAAAGGAATCTCCGCCAGCTTAAGAGTCTCATTAATATCTATCGCTCGTATCAGATCCGAATATATATTAGAAAGAGTGCACTAATTTTATTTATCAAACATGAAACGCCGACCGATTCCCTCGTTCAGTGCAATCGTTCAAGTCGCTTATCAATCGCATCGCGCTCCTCGGCTCTCACGATTTAATAGTTATTAAAAATAGATCTGAGCCGCTCTCGCTCGGCATGCGTAATAATACAAAATTGCATTTCATAATAAATTCATCAAAACGCGTATAAAATGTAATGCGAGGTTATAGAGTTGCAGATGCATGATTAATTGCCGCCCATGCGCGCGATTCGTATGCAACTCGCGCTCGTGAGAAAAGGCTCTACAGAGGCGGCTCGTTAGACGGACGTATAAAATAAATTCGTCATTATGATGCACTGGATGTTCTCTTTTTGTCGTATTTGAGTCTCGTCCTATTTTTATTCAGCGTGTGAGGATGTTATGCCTCTCCGTTCCTAAGGTGACGAGACGAAGACGCTCCTTCTTCTTCTCGACATCCATAACGTCGGAAATTTGCTGGACGTCCTCGTGTTAATCCGATTTTATTTATATTTTGTACAAACAACGGGTCGGACCTTTAGCGGTTCTCGCGAAAAATATACGAGCTAAAGCCTCGCTGATTTACATACGTAGGTCGTACGATCTTCAAACGACACGACGATATCTTAAGCGAAACAATAAAATAAGATGTCGATTTTGTCGTCTTACGTTTCCAATCTGATAAAATAAGATACGAGCCGTTCGCGAATCGACAAAGCGTTTCTATAACGCAGACTAGAACAAAAGATTTCGATGAGTGCATTTTCGAGTCGTGGGTTTCTGCACCTTTTTGCGAACATTCGAAATATTCAAATAGTGACTCAAATTGAAAAAAAAAAATAATAATCTGCTAGAAAACTATAAATTAGGATAAAATGCAAATTTGTGTGATAGAGTAAAATTTTTCGATTGCACATATGATCTTTTTGTTTGCGAGGATTTGCATGTGTAATTTAAGAAAATGTTGCATGGAATTAGAATATTTGTTGATATTAGTATTCGAATTTGATTTTTTATGAATTGATCATATTAGAATGATTCATCTTCTTGTTTGTCGTGCAATTACGATCGGCCTGTGTTGATTTTCGCGCGCGTTCAATAAACGCATGTGTTTGCTCAAAGATTTTCGAGTACGTATTAATCGTGTACGCATACCGTTCACACGAAATACACAAATTCATATGTAAAAGTTAATATTCACAGAAGGCATTTACTTACCGTGTGAATTGATGTCAATCGAATTATATCTGTATATATGTCGGTTCACCTTTTGAATTTAAGATAAACTTTTAATGGTCTTTGATGATTTAACACATCGATATTAAGACTACTGGTATTTACTAGACTTATATAGCAAGCCACTCGTACTTTTTTTTTCGAAATTGAGCGAAGCGTAATTGAGTAAAATCAAGAGAAACTCGGACGCAACGAATGAACGTTTAAATTTCTACTTTATATAAAATAAGGTCGCACGTAAAAAATAATATTCAATAATGCACTTCCTCTATTTATTTTTTGCCTAAATTGTCCACATACTGAACATTATCATAATTAATATGACGAAAGTTTCGAAAAAATATTTATTTAGAAAACTTCGACGCATTGAACGCTCGATATAATTTATATGCTTTTATAAATAAATTACATACAAAATAGCATATTCGCGCCTACGTCTATTTTTTCGTTCACTTTCTCGTATCGCCGCGTTAATAAAATATGTCAACTATTAATCATAAATAAACACCCATGGTCATACGAGCTTCTCATTCTGTTTTTTTCTCATATGAATAGTTTTTCGACATCGCTCATATGCACCTTGAGTGATATCATGGGAAACATCGAAAAAGTTTTGACGGGTCATATGAAGCGGTAAAAAACTTCTTTTGTAATTGAATATTACTAGAACGCGCTTTAATTGAATTCTCATCCGGTCGGGTATAACTAAAATTATTAAGTGCCCAGAGAACACGTACGGCCTATTCTTTTTTGTATCGATATTTTCGCAATTATTTCAATGCGGTATATTATTTAAAGTTTGTGCAATTGGATTGTACTTGGACGCGAAATGAAATTCAAAAATCACTATTTAGAATTCTAATTTTATCGATGATTTTAATAGTTTTTCACACACCGATACATACGCACTTATTACACTTGTGGTTCTGAGAATCGATACTTTATTACGGTCGAAACAAAATCCAAGCTCGATCGACCTGTTTTTAGCTCACGATAGCGGTAAGTTTCAATTAAAGCTAAATTATACGTTATCATTTGGAATTCCTATTAAATAATATATCCACGTCTTCCATATTGCAACCTCACAACATTTTCACGCAGAGATCTTTTTTTACGTTTTACTACCTCTAAATAAAATTTGATGTTAGAATATAATCAAATTACATGTAACTATTACGTCAATTTTTATATCAATTTATTTATTTATATTATAAGAATAAATTCAGACTTTATTAATGGTATGAATAGATGATTAGCCAAGTTTCACCTTTTCGAACTTCAAATAGTAATTGGTTGAAAGTATTTTCTTTATGTTGTCGTTCAAATAATAATAGAAATTGGGTCGTTCTTACAAAAGCTTTGATATTTAATGACTTTCGCAACAAATTTAAAAAAATGAGTTATGCAATGACGTTTTTATGCAGATATAAATTTTTAATTAATGTATAACAAAGCTCTATAATTTTAATTGGAATCGACTTTGAATACTACACTTGCTCCGACGCGATATAAAAGATTCGATAAAATTTTGATTCTCACCGGTGGAAGCTTCATGGGCACGAGCGTCCGCGAAGGTGCATTCGTTGCAATAAAATTTCAACCATGAAATTACTTTTAGCGTGGCAATAATCAACCGACCGATGATGGTTCGAACAGTATGGAAAACATTTCGGTCAATCAACATTTTTCATTTCATGCATCGGCGAATTTTCTCCACGACCAACAATAAACAATACGAGCCCTCCACACACGATTCAAATGTCGTGCTTTTTGGCGCTTTTTGTTTTCTGCCCAAATTTTAATGACGAGATCGGTGAATGGAGCCACTCGGCATGCGATGCCTCGCCGCGCGCTTCTGGTAACCATTTTATTGGAGTGAAAATATTTTCGTCGCCTCCAGGACGCGAGCGGACAGAGGCCAGTTTCAATAACATATTTTTTGTTTCTAATGGCTCCGTCGAACTCTCCGGTTCCTCTCCGAGGAAGCACTGCCTCTTCGTCCATCCCTCTTCGTTCGATTGAGTGTCGAGCGGATAAGAGAGAGGCCGCTGGTCGGAAGCTGGACTTCTGTGCTTCTTTCTGCTTCTTCTGCTGCATTCGCCAGACTGACAGAACACAGCGTCTATAATACTCCGCGAAGAATTCTCTCGACGAAAGTTGTTCTTCTATTGTAGAAAGTGCTGAAAAATCGTTTACGCCGCACGACAATATAATCGCGTGCGAATAACACTTTCGATTCGAGTTTTTCACGCGTGTTTTTAGCGTCGAAAGAAAATTGTAAAAATAAATAAACGGATACAACTATGGCCGTGTTCGCTGTCTTTGACTTTCGCGACATTTACGACTTGCTATACATTCGGTTGTTCATTGCCGTTGAATTTGTACCTCACTTACTACCGCGTGAATCGGGAATATGGCGAAACACATTGACGCGGAGGAAGTCGAGGACAATCTCGCGTCATACAAACCAGTCTTTCTCAAGTTGGAAAATCGAATAATTTCAGTAGATGTCAATTCGAATTGCACATTATCAACATTTTAAACACATAAACACATTAAGATTTCTCGCAGATTCCGAAAGATAACAGATTCAATGCTGAATCTCCAATAAAACCTCAATATCGAAAACTTTTATTACGTCAGTGTCGTTTCGTATAAATTGATGTATATTATTTTATTGACTTTCATTTTATTATAAGTTTTCATCGAGTCAAAGTTAAAAGACACAACCTGTCGTCCGAATCATTCGAGGAATTGCACAAGTGAAACTGATGCCGCATACCAGTTTCTCTCAGCCATCATAAAACGGGAATGCTTGCATTAACTCGCTCCGGAGGACAGCCTTCGATATGAGATTTCCCGCTTTTATTTTTATCTTTATCCATTTTCATTTAACGTCGCAACACTGTCGATCGGCTCAGTTCGCTGCTCGTTCAGGATTTTGTGTGCTTTTTGTGCAAATTCCGCGTTGTGTGAAAGCTCGAAGGGATGTCCGTTTACCTCGTGTGTGTGCTCTCGAGCTTCAATGTAAGCTGCGCGTTTATCGGTCACTTTAGTGTCGGTAAATTGCGGCTTTTACCAGAACTTTTACCAGTTTATGACTATCGATGACGGCAATTACGGCCGCGAAATTGGAATACTAAAACAATTTTGTTCTGAAAGGCGAGATATGACGCGTTTCCGTTGAATGATAAAAAGCATATGAATGTCGAAAAATTTATAAGTGACACGTGTATTCTTAAAATAAAAATGAAAATCATCACGAGAAAATTCTAAATAAGAAATGTATCAGATAGTATTATATATTTTTAAGAGAACGATCCTGATTTTCGAATATATTGTCGATCGTTCGCATAATTTCGAGGCGCGCTTTCAGCACTTCGAAGCTGCACCTGAGGTTCCATGGTCGACAACGTCCTCAATGTCGGATCTTAATGAATTCGATCGTTTTACTGCTTCGGTCTCCGTCGAGACTTGGCAATTTTGTGTGACCCCTTGGCCCTGTCGAGAGGAGTTTGTTCTGATGCGGATTTCGCTCCGGATTATGTTGTGGCGGTTCAATGTCGTTTCGGTGATAATCGAATGGAATTCGCCTTTTTCGAAGATGTGTGATTGCATCGTGTGGCGTTCGTAATCTTTGTGAAATCGATAAAATGACTTCACTTTAAAAATATGTGGATGCATATTGAAATTATCCTTGAATTTGTATTTGAATTTAACTCTCACAAATTCGATGAATGTTTCGTATGTGTTATGCAGTTTTTATATTTGTTGTTTCTGCATTTGAATTGATTTTCTTTAAATTTATATTATCTAGTTGATATAAATTGCTTTTGAACGTCTATTGCCTAGATTTTCATTGAAATGAAATGCTTTGAGTCGATCATTTGGTTTGTAACATAATGGCATTTACAAGTTGTAACTGAAGACGCAAAATAATGTCCTCATTAAGGAACTTGATGGGTTCGACAACCTCGAATTCCTTACTGACATCATCCTCTAACGAAATTAGAAGATTTTCAAATACATAATTTTATAAAATCAAATATAGAAACATCATTTTTTTTCACTGACATCAATTAATTAACAGCATATCATTTTCATCCGATTAACACACTTAACTACTGACAATAAAATCCGACCAACGCCATCATCATTCCTCGCATACGTCCACGATTAATTCCTCGAATCCCTCGCTCGACAGACACAACACAATCCAGCATCCAACCGATCTAGGATAGCAATTCCTCATCGAGCGATGGGAACCGGCGTCCGGTCAGCGAAGAGATCGCTTTCGCAGATATTGTACGTGTTAAACTTGTGTTCGCATTATCGACCGGAATACACAAACTCAACCGCGAAGGCATATTTTACACACACGTATCATACGAGAGTGAACTCGGCTTCGTATATTATACACGTATGCTACATCGTATACTATACGCACTGCACTGGTCTTGTAGATTTATGACAAACTGGTTGCCTCTTCCCTATTTGTGACTCGCGGCCGCTGGGCGAGCTTGGACTACTAAACGCGTATCCGTGAAGGACGCTGCTATTCGCCAACTGCAAGAAAAATTGCCGCTTTTTAACTCTCTTAGCTCTTTTTTTGTTGCCGTTTTAAGTCAGCGCGTCCATCCTGCGCGACTCAAAGTCAACCCTTATCGGACCGGTCGGATATGGGGAAGTCGTGACTTATAAATAATTGATATCGTTTTCCGTCTTTTTAATTAGTTTTGTGTCTACAATGGAGGTCTTTTTGTCTGGTCGTGTGTATGTGTGTGTGTGTATGTTTGTATGTATGTACGTATACGGTTCGGATCGCTTTCGCTCGGATGATTTATAAATAGCCGTCTCGTTTTTATTGACTCGTGTACTTATTCGATTTTCAATGTCGATAATGAAAGGGCGATGTTAATTAATGTAAATAATTTAAATTCAACATGAAGTATCTTTCGCATGAAAAAATATTGTTTTTTGTTGCATTGGTATCATCGGCGCAACATTTGACTCGATCGAGTAACTAAACTTAATCCAATTGAATAAAAGATATATCTGAAATTTAACTCAACTTATTCGATGGTATTGTCCAAAAGTATAATAAAATATACATTTTGACCAAATTAGAGTATTGAACGGTTAACATTCGGAATATTTTTCATCCGCAGCTTAAAGAATATATAATGTGAAAAAATATCAAAAAAATAAAACGGTGGCAGTAATCCTCTTTTTCATACGACTGGACGGTAAATAATACGGCAGATTTGTCCGCGAGAAGGTCTCAGAGGTCCCTCCGCGTTTTTAAGAGCGCACAACATTGTTGTGCTCTCTTCGTTCGTTGCCTCCGGTCCGTTTTGACTGATGCGGCTGCTTTTCGGTTTCGACCTCATGACGACGCCGATGATGACTACCGGTCAGTCGGTTTTCGGTCTTGAGAATATGTACTACTATACTGTGAAAATTCAAGTCGAGGAACGAGCGTCGAAAACAAATCGACGAACGGTATGCGGCGAAATTGCGCGCGAAATCCTCCGCTTATTACGAAAAGTATGCTCAATTAGTCGAAGATGCGAAATTTTACGGCGTTTCCTGTTCGATTCTCGTTTTTTTTATTACGATCGAGAAAGTCGTCTTCGGTTAGATTCGTTAAATACGAAAAAAATGTTCGGAATTGTGTGACGTAAATTAATCTGTTTGTATTGTGGGATTGTCGGAACGGGCTGTGTATTAATAATTCATAAGCTGAAATATTTTTTGAAGATTAGTGCAGGCCGTTAAGTAACATTTGATGACTGAAAAACGTCGAGAGAATATATAAAAAAAATGAGCGCATCGGTGATTAGGCCCTGCTTCACGAATACGCTTTTTACCATGCTTCAACTTAGGGTTGTCAGATTTCTCACACAGACAACCGAGACAATATTACAATTAACCTGATTTAAATATCGTACGATCTTTCTTGAAACTCTACACATTTTTATTATGGCATCACTCACTCGATTATTAACATTTGTATAGTTTTATGTGCATTTTCGCTAATCTCGCATCGGGCGTAGACAACCCTCGCATGCCACTTTGAGTCGTAAAAATTTATACGCAAACGTTTACGAAAATTTCGCCTCGATATGCAACGGAGAGGTTTTAATTAAAACGTCGATTCCAATGTTCGGAAATTGTTAGGTATAGGTATAGTATACGTTTTGTACAACTTTACACGTGAACCGTTTCGTTTGAGTTATTTATGCATGAATTGGGTTTTCCGCGTCGTTTTATGATACGAAAATTTTTCTCGAGGAATAAACGCACATGCGCTCGCGATACAACGCATTTTTAGACTATTATTTATTGCTGTATCGTGTGATACTCCAATAAAACTTAAAAAAAAAGTAGAAACACAATAAAACTGTACATCTCTTCACGGAGAGCGCACTCTCGGCTCGGTGAAATTTCATATCCCGAAATTGTTGGCGCTCGTTTTTATGACAATCAATAAAAGCCTCCAAATTAGAGAAAAAATCTTCGAGTTTTTGTCTGTTGATGGATCCGTTTTATGTGCGGTCATGGCAAAGAAGGTATACATCGAGTCGTCGCCGTCGACTTCGTATTCGCTCTCACTATATACATGTATAATATGTAGGTTTTTTTTTATTTTTGATTTTATTTTGTAATTTTTATTTCGGTTCTGGTGTTTTAGGTGCTCTCAACTCGCGTTCCGCGGCCGACGTTTATACGTTCGACCGCGAATTTTCTCTTGTTTATTTTTAATAAGTCGACTTTTACAACTGTGTATTGAAATTATGAGCCGACTAAAAGGTATTTTATCACCGAATTATTATTACGCTCAAGGGTACGTATGAAAAACGCGCGCTAATTGGTTAGGCACTTTTTCGATTATCCGATCGGACGTGAGTGCGGATCTGCAGCGCGCTGCCGAAAAACGGATTTCCATTGTGTGCAGATGTAATTTTCGAAAAATCTATCAGAGCTCATGCACGAAAGATCCATTTAGCACACTGTCAATAATTTCACGAAACTCAATTAACACGAATGTGTGCTCGACGCTAATTATGGCCGAGCGCAATCAACCCGCGCTTTCGGACCGGCACGTGAACCGATTTGTATTATTGTAACGACTCTAGAATTATCTAAGAATTTCTTGTTATTGAACACCTGAGGTCGTGTTTATGTCAATGTTGAACACGGTTTGTACGATTTGGAAAGAAATAGAGCATTCGCGATAAGATAATATCGAGAAATATTCAACATTGATAATTGGATCAAAGAACGAAAAATTAACTTATAGTCTAATCGAAAATTTTCGAATATAAATCGGCCTCATTTCTAAGCTTAATATAATGTATTGTTTTTTGTCCCTCCCGAACATTTTCTCAGTAATGAGTGCGGGCCGTTAGAATAGTTTATGGTGCAGCAACTTTCAGGCGTGATTTCGCCAGATAAATCATTATGACAGTCATCATCAGCGCAACACTTCAATCATCCAATTCCATCTCTAGATGGTTCCGGCCATCCGTAGCCCCTCGGTACTCCTCCCGCACTCCTAACTGACCGTGACAGATGGCCAACCTCGTGTACACATTTGTATCATATTGTATGTATACGAAATACGAATGTGCCCACGTTGTTCCAGCTCGCACTGCTACATATTATTATATATTTTCGTTGTCGGACGTAATGAAAGAAAAATTACGATTCCGTAACGATCGCCGTGTGGACTTTCAGCGATTCGTTACGACGACGATGAGGGTTTTCCTTTCGGTGGTACTATAATCGTCGGTGTTCGATTGTCTCGTTACTGGTGTCCAATTTGATTTTTCGGGACGGAGTCGTTTCTCCGTTTTATCGTTTGATAATTGGACGTTGTGTGCTGCAATCGCGATTCGTGTTTTTTTATTATTCGCTTGTAAATATAATTGTACGCGTGACCTTTATACGATTCGTCGAATGAAATTGCATATCCTTCTTTTTTTCGGTCGTCGTCGATTCGAAAATAGTTGTTTAACTTTAATTAATACAAAAAAATATCATCGTTGGAAAAAAACACATGTTGAAACGTATATATTATGCCGATACCATCTCGCAAATAAATCTATTTGGCATACGTTGGGATTATTTTATTCTTTTCAGATATACCACACGGAATTCAGCATTTTCGATCGCTCGATCGTTCTAAATAAATTCTACAGATATTTATATGTGTAGATGTATAAAAAAAGTGTGGCATATACGAATACGGGTGAGAGGAAAGAATCTGTATTTATCGAGACGAGAGGAGATCCAGAGAAACGACCCGCGCAAGGCGATCATCCAAAAGGCTTTGAATAATTTTTACATAAAAACCTCCTCAGAAAACCGTCGGCTAATGTTCTTATTGGGTGACTGTGGCCGTATTAAAATCGTATAATTTGATATTTATTAGGTATAATCCAGCGGCGAAAACAAAGTGCACTTTTTTTTCGCTCAGCCCAATGCCAATAGCCATACACACAAAGAGCTCCACAACGCTGCTACGTGTTGCGCACTCCGGCTTCATCAGCGGAATGGCCATATCGCAAAAAACAATATATTTAGACGAGCGTGTGTATTATCCAATCGAAAAGAGAGGAAAAAAACGCTTTCTGATGTGACTGGCACAAGCGTGTCGTGAGACTTTGAAGAATTTCAATCAGGGCGAGAGCGGGAGCGGCACTAAGCAATTGTGATCCATCAAGTCGGCCAATGATGATGCACTAAGCGTTCTGTTTCACGGCATCAAAAAGCAATTCGGCAACGTATATCCGTTAATGAATTCACGGAGACGATTACGTTACGTTGTCCCGCGAACGAGTTTACGAATTTTCTAATGTCACACGCTATAGTTCTTACGTATGACGGAATAGTACTCACGAACACACTCACGCACGCGCTCGACTGCCTTATCTTGATTCTCTGGTCCATTTGTTCTGACACCGTCCGATGAGGCGGAATAATCATTATGAAATAACAAACAGATTTTTGAGCCGGCCGGTACGATGTCGCTGAGGTTTTTCCTTCTATTAGCATTTTATCGCCGAGCCATCTGAGATTACGAAAATAATGTCTTGCCGTGAATTTTTTCTCATCGAAAGGCTAACGATGTGCTCTCCGGAGCACAACGAACGGCCTTCCTAGTTAGTCGGGTCCACCGAGTTCAAGTGTGCTCGCATATCATGCGACATTAACAGGAAACCACATAACGTTAACTGTACTATAAATATTTCAAGAAGTTGTATAATTCACTTTGCCATTGTACTGATTTCTATTTTTGTCTTGTTTCAGGTAAGCGTCGACGTCCATTTCCAGCGAATTATGCCAATGGTATTCGTTTCATTTGAATATATATTAGCTTTAGTACGATGATCGATGTCGATTCGAACGTCGTTAATTAGATCCGCGAATTTGAGGCATTCGCATTCCCGCGAACGTCTCTCGGGACGAGTTCACTATCCTTTTTCTTCTTTTTTACAACTATTTATTTATGCATTCGAGGCATGAATTATTCAGGCGTTCGATTTGCAGTCAGAGACCGATATAACACACCCATGCATTTCGGAGACAAAGTAAACGCGCAGCTCGCATCAAAAAGCGTTTATTACTTATGCATAATTGAATTATTATAGTATTTTTTTTTCGGTTCTGCACGCGTGCGCTTTACTGAATGTCGATGTTGACTTTTAACATTTTTTTTTTCAACCTTTGTCGACTGATGTTCGCGGGTGGTGACTATTGGCTCCTCATGTATGTCAACAACTTGTCGACGATAATACCAATTTATTTCGAATTGTTTCGAGCTTATAAAAACTCATATTGTATGGTAAACTGTTCGACGTTCGGAAATCCCAACTAAATTTATCATCAATTGTCTTGAGCTCCTCGAGATCACAATGCAGCCTCGTTACTGCTAATAACTTCTAATACTAAACTTATGTGCATATAATGCATTCTATCATACAAGCTTTTGATCTACAATGAACATAAATGTTCTATATAATTTCGCACAAATTGTACAAATTAATTTCGTTGTTAACATTTTAATCTGGAAAATATTACACATGAATATGACGCATTCACATTTTATAAATTCATAAATCACTCTGATCGCATGCAAATAAACGTATCGAGTCGAAATTTCATGAGTAACAATGCCATTATTTGTAAATTTAGATCGCATTTGCGCAATCTAAATCATAATGGGCAACCATATTATGCATAAATCGGAGTCCGCATAGATAATCGCTCACAGCCTCCCCGCGCGATGCATAAATGCATCTCGACGGCCTTAACAGCAACAACGACAACAACAGCAACAGCAACAGCAACAACAACAACAACAATACGTACGGAACAACAACGAGAGATAACCCACGAGCATGCGTATGTACGTACGTACTCTCGCGCATAATACGCCGCGTATATAGATCGAACAACCGTTAGGACAGGTATGCAGATAACGCGTATTATACGTATGTATATGAGAATATAAGGCTTCGTAGGTCGGTTCGGATGCGTGCAAGCCCCTTGCCAGACTCATAAACTGTAATAAATAGTAAAGCCATTCTTGATACACTCTGCAGCCGGCCCGAGTCGGACGTTATTATATTTCGCATTAGTACGATCTTATTATCTGAACAATAATTGATTGATCGGTGATTCTTAAAATAATTGTCGTCGATGAATCCGTTTCTTCATATGTATGTGTGCGAGAAACGATTTGCGATTTCTAAAGTAACGGATTTGCACGTTGAAGATTTCAAATGAGTAGATTTAAGATTGTTATCCAATCATAAATTACTGGCTGACGGAAAGATTTAACACGATTAAGATCGAATCGAGGGCTTTCAATTTAGTTCCAGATCGACTCACTTCGTTCGATATATGTTTGTAGCTATCATCGGTTTCGCAAATGTATTGGAAAGATTAAGGATATAAATATTACATCTTGTTTCTCTGCAAATTGACGCTTAGAACAGTGATCTAATTCAAAAGATAGAATGATTGATAAATTCGTACATTCACAAGCGCGATACGAAATGAGATAATTGCATTTTTTTTATTATTATTTTCAAAGACTCGTTGATTTATTGCTGAGTATGGATCGAGTGATCGAAATAGAGATATTACTTCTGTGCCAATATTCATCGTGCGTGGCCTCTAAATGTATTAAAAAGTTTAATGGACTTCCTTGAACGGAACGCTCTTTCTTCTACCGTACACGTGCTGAAACGATAATTAGAAAAACACCGAAATGAGCCATTATCGAGTAATTAGTACAGCGCGAAGATCATTCGGAAACATTTACTACGCCGCAATATATCTTTTTTTCCATTAATTATACGAGCTTTTCCCGCGTCGAAAAAAAATCGCGATTTATCAATTTTTCACGAGCAATTATCGCGTTGTGCGTTGATAAGGAAACCGAACGATAGCGACTCCGGCGCCTTTCTTCACGATAACAAAAGCAATAACTCATGATCGACCCAATTTTTTCAACAGCATATACATTTTCGTGTCTACCGGTGGTGCGTGGACGCCGATTCTTAGCCCGAAGCTACGGACGGGTTCGTTTTTCTTAACAATAAAGCGGTTTCGGTACCGCATACGAGCATGCAACGCGTTAGATGGCCGATATACGTATCGATACATAACGTAAATTTGTTCTATATTCACGCTAATTTCGCACAAATTACACCAGCGCACCTAATTTTCCGACACCGTAACGAAAATCCGCTTCCGAGGATGTCCGAAATTATACACGACATTTTGGCACGTTGTAATTTCGGCGACGATGATCTGTGTCCGATGCGACATAATTCATGCTTCGATGCGGAAAAAGTAACCCGAATAATCTAATTTGTGTACGCAAATTGACGATTTTGAAAGCGGTCTCTCGAAACGCGCTCGATTTTCTTTTTATTGCTCGATTCGTACAAATGAGCGTCGACGCCCTAGTCATCAATAATGTATGACATGCGATTTGAATGTGATTCGCGTCAAGATTCGGATCGGACGAATCGAATTCGAATATTTATGTAGATCGCATAAATATCGATTTTAAATTATAAATCGACGTATTATGCCGCGCGTTCTGATTTATGATCGTACGACATTGTATTTTCACATTTTCGAAAGCGTCCTTGTAAATAACTCTCTAGTAGTTGAATCGAAAAAAATGTTTGGATAAAAAAGTTGCTTTGTTCTCTGGATAAAGTTTAGATCCATTCAGCATTGAATTTTCTAATCTTTTGATCCTATTACGTGTATTATGTCGCATTAGCGATGTGATTGAGATGTAAGCTTTTTTTATTCATGGGTTCCACTATCAAAATGATAAAAATACAGCGTTTTAATTGATCTTCTAGTCCGACTGCATCTGCGAGTTGTATGCAAAAAATGTAGCTTCGTGTCAAAAGCGATTTCGAATGCCTTCTATATAAGATTGAATGTTCTCTTATTATAATACATTTCTTATTATTAGATCTGACGACCGTTATTTGGGTCGATGAAACGCGATACTCTATACAAATCTTATCTATTATCGAGAGACTACTTTCTCGATTATTCAGAATCGTTCGTGGGGGCCTTAAGCTCGATCTTTTTAATAATTTCGAAGTTGATGTATGGTAATTGCCATTAGCGGTGAAGGTCACGCCGAGATCGACATCGCAGTGATATGATTCTTTGGAAACAACATTCTCATCACTTCTCGGTTTCGCTTAAGCGATAGATGGATGGACGGACAGCCTATTAACAGTCGAAAATCGTTACCGTTTTTTCCGAGCCAACTTCTTTATTTATTATTATTTAGCTCTCGGAGGCGTACTTTTATGAAATGCTCGCGAGGGGCCATTGTCCTCGGCGGCACATGTGTGTGTAGATTGATTACCGGTGGAACTTATGACCTGGCGAGGATAGGTTTGTAGTTTGTTATTCGGGTAACCAAAAGTTTCGGTAAGAAATTTTTGTCCAACTTTGTATGTTAGAGCCCTCGTGAGCGATCACTTACAAAGCTCCTCCTCGCAGAGCCAGATATACAACCAACCACCGTCCTCGCGAATGATTAATGCTATCTATTATACTTCATTATCTCGAATCAGTTATTAGTCAGATTCAGCGTTGGAAGTGGATGCGGATGATGAAGAAGCAACCGATCGGGCAGCTGCTAGACTCGAAGTAGCACTGAACTTCTTCATCCTTGGGAAACGCGTATCAACTGGATAAATACTTTTTTTTTCTCTTTCTCAAATTGTTTCTTGTGAAACTTCGTTGTTTTTCTAGTTTGCTTGATATGATCGATTTTACACGAAATTATAACCTTTTCGTTTCATCCGCTACGCACGTCTTCGAAATGCATTTACTGCGCAAGGTTACAACGTGTATGTAATCCGTAATTGTTCATTTCATTCTTTCTTATTAAAAAAAAGTAGTACTTACGTCTCATGGGAATATTGTATGCTTTTAATAGAATTTATTACATGAATGCTATGAAAAAAATCTATGGAATTCATCAGGAAGAAATAAAATATATTGAATTACTAACTTGTAAGTTCTAATTATGTATTGGATATGTATTTTAGCGCGTTAACATTCTAATATATTATTTATAAAAATTAATAGTCTTAGCTTAGCACGCTGTAAAAACATATGATCAAATTTTTATGAATTATTTCGGTTAGGTCATTATATCTAATTGATTTTTTAATTACATTTTTTTTTTCATGTTAAACTTTAACATTTTTTTTACAAAGTATTTGTATGATAAACAATATAACATAAACATTACTCATAGCTATAATCAAACAACAGCATCATCAAATACTCGTAGATTGTTGCATTTGTTCAATGCCATTGCGAAAAAATTCGCCCGACGTTCATTTTCTCTGTCGATTGTATCGTTCTGCCAAAATTAAAAGTCACTCGTGTTGTAAATAATCAATTATCGATCGGAATATTAATGTTCGTTACACAATTGCAAAATAACACCTGTTCGTTTTATATGTCATAGCTACACGGTTTTTGCACATACAAATTGCATCATGCGCTTGCAATCTCCACTAATGCATTTCGGCTCGCCTACCTGTCAGTGCTTATTTATTTGTATTAATAAAAAAATCTAATATGAATGTGAAATACTAGTCTTGCTGCAAGAGTTTTACTGTCTTATTATGTTTGTTTTTTTAAACAACAACTTTGTTTTTGAGAATAATTAAAAGCAATTAGTTATTGTGCAAAAGAATAAATTATAGTCCCTGATAACAATGATCTATTTTGGCTTCATTGTTTTTAAAACATCGTGTAGGTTTTAAATTTAAATTCAATAATATTATTTTTTCAATTTATTGGTTTATTTATTTGAATTCGAACATTTTTCATATAGATGCGCACGAGTTTCACACAGAGAACGTGGCAATACGTCGGCGAGTGATATTAGTTATGATATGAACGGAGCAAAAAATCAACGCTTTAAAGATAAGTCGGATGAAAAAAGAACTAGGAGTAAAAAAGAAATAGCGCAGTGCATTGACTTCGACCGTCATAAATACTGGCGTGATGATATTTTTCGTCTACTCGCGTTTCTAATCTGTTTCAAAACTCATCCGAATCTGACAGTTCGTATACGAGAATGGTTTTATATCACATATTTTCAATCGATACAGTGTATTTAGAAATTTTACCGTTCGTAAACAATGAAAAATATTAGTTATAAAAAAATTAAATCACCAAATATTTCTTTTGAATATATGTCAGGAAACATTCGTAAGATGACGCAATGTTTTGACAGGTTTCCATCGGGCATAGTGCATTGTTTGTTTATGTTAATCTTGCATTCGGTTTTGACGCACGCGCGGCCCGCAGTGTCACAATAGAAGACTAATCGAACGCCTTGTTAAAAAAGGCAAAGAGACGGACATTTTCCTATCGATTCGATCTGATGACCATCCCGGTTAGATTTACGCGCTCTACGTTCTCGGGACGATCATATCTGTCCGGCGAAGAGAGTGTACACTCATCCGAACAGCCTTGGTGGATCTCTGTGACAACTTTTTGTGTCGTTAGCGGTCGTCGATCGAAGCTCGCGGACCTTGCCATCGCTGAAAGTACACGACTAATACAGCTAATCAAAAGACATTTTACAAGATCGACATCGGCCGTCGGAGAGACAGACTCTCGCATTGTCTTGAGAATTGCCGATTTAGCCATTTCTCATGCCGCATCGAGGAATCCGACGACGCGCGTAACGGAACCGCTTATTCGAATCGGGAAAAAGCGCAAAATGGAAGCGGCACTTTCGTCCGGTGCAAATAAATGCATCGAATCAAATAAACGCTTCGACGACGTCGCTTCTGAGGAGATTCCGCGCGGTAAGTGGGCACGCGGAAACGATGTTTAGGTGTTATACTCGGCGAGATAACAACATTTGTTGCGCCGCGTTCGAATGCTCCATTGTGTGCCAGTCAGCGGTGTGATGTGTAGGTGGACGTCGCTGTTACCATTAGGCCGGGTTCACACGGCGTTATCCGTACTTTAGAATTTCCGTCGAAAATAGTTTCTTCGAAAGAGAGGAAGAAATTTAATTCTTGTGTATCTATTGCATGCCATCATTTGTGAGAGGCTTCATAAGTTAGAGACATAATAGATAAAGTACAAATATCACCATGTGAATTGAACCTTATAGTTTAGTCCGTCCATCGGCATGGGTTCAGGAAGTCGAAGATTGCATAGACGCGAAACAGAGCTTAATCATGCACTAATTTCACACATTTGATTAGCCAGTATATTTTTTATAAAATTTTGATAAAAATTCTTAAGATTCTACTATAATCAGATAAATATCATATGCATAATCTAAAGTCGTTATCATTAGCGTCAAACCACATTTCTGAACTAGTTTCAGCGTTTTGCGCATTTCATAAATATTTAAATTCAACCAGTTAAATCATCGCATCGTTTAACATTCGAAATCACATCGCTATTTCACATAGACGATTTTTAAATTTTCTCAAACTAATACGATTACGAAACACTCGTATGGACCAATTAACGAAACATTAATTGGGTTTTCTTTGTCGCGTTTGGCGAACCGCCCGACCAGCGACGAACGTCCTCGCAATGTCAACGTCCAAAGTCGCCGACGACTCACATCCATCGCGATGATTAGGCGGTATCTTCGAATCTGGATAATCATCATCATCCCAGCATCGTCAGCGTCGTCTCGGCATATTGAGACTGGTTATATAGGGGTCGAATCCATAACTCGTTCTGTGACGACAACGCTCATACGAGCCGCGGCCGTACGCGTGTCTTTTGCCATAGCTGAAGGAAGAAAAAAATATAATTTTAATTAGTTTTTTATTTATCGCGTGTGAGTGTATGTATGTATTGCGTTTTGTATGTATCGGAGCTTTATTTCTTGTCCGTAATTGATATTGACATTCTAATCCTGGGACTATGTAAGCGGGGTATCGCCAAATATAATAAAATGTGTATGTTGAGTTTTTTTTTCGTTTCATTATGCGCGGCGAATGAAAGGCTATTCCATTTTTTTGTTCTAGCGCAAATTGCGACAATTTAGGTTGTCAATACGCTTATACAATAAATAATTTTGTGTCAAAGACATTTTTTCGTCCGATCGAATCATAATCGTATCGAACATTTCAAACAATCAATTAACCTCGCATAAATTTAATCGTGACTCATATGTATAAATATTTATATTAAGTAATTTTATAAAAAATCTTATCAATTTTATTTTAGAATTCATATGGGAGCTTATTATTAATTTTGCATAATAATAATAAAGCTTTAGTATTCTGTAATTCTAAACTTCAGATTTGATGAAGATACGACATTTTTTTAAATGAATATCGACACACGTGAGATACAACCGTTTCACGGTGGTCCTCGTCCTTTGACCACCATTCAGTGGGCGCAAACGGAGTCGTCCTCCCGAGCAAATGTCGGTCATTGTCTTAAACGCGCGTTAACGTCGAACGTGGCGTTTTGACACCAGGGAATGCCGTGAATGGCGGCCGCACACCGAGGCGCAACTATTATACAACAATGCTCACATACACTAGTAGCGGACGACTTCTCGCTCCTCCGACATTACCACGGCCGTCTATCGCTGGCAACTATTATATACAGGCGCCTGGCGCGTCACTGCCTACTTGTCCCTAACAATGCAACGGACGTAACAAATTGCCGTGCGCTATGATTAATATGCCCGGCTAATGAAGAAATAGGGTGACCGTCTCTCCGCCGTCGTTGTCCTCCCTTCGGGTCACCGGCGAAAGAGTCGTTCTCTCGAACCGTTTGCATTGTAGAGGTGGTTGGTGCGCAAGTGAGGTCGAGAGTCGTGAAATGTGACTCACGTAAATTATTGCCAGTTCGTTCGTGGGCACAGTCGCGCCTATAAAATACTATGAAAACGGAACGCCATTCGAACTTTGCGTCTCGACGGTCGCAAATAAGACTTTTTTTTAAATGTTGTCGAGCTTTTATTTGCGAAAGCGACACTTTCGCAATTTGAAGTGTTTATTTGTCGCTGAAATGCAGCACGGAGATTATCTTGTATTCGATTTTTTGCTTAAATTCGAATTGCGTGAGAAACATCGAGGTGCGTGTAAGCGCGAAACCCATCGGAAACTTTTCTCCTATTTGCAATAGGCACGGATGACTATATTCATTTATTGCGTAACACATGTTGAAATATTTAAAATTTGATTTGAATTTGAAAGTTATTAAAGCGTATACACAATTTTACGATTCTCATTTAACATTACGTGTATTTCGGTTGCTTTGTGAATTCGACATTTTATTGATGTTGAATATGTAATATTTTTAATACTTGCAGCAATATTATGGGATGCGTTCGTATGTACGTAATCGTGTTTATGAACGATAAACTAAATTGATGACAGAACGTTGCTACTGAATCGAAAGCGGATATCGACGAAGTGCACAAGACTCCAGTATTTTCTTAAAACGGATGGTAATTCGATTCGCGGATTCATAAAGTAATTATAATCGACGTATATCAAGCTTAATGAGCTTCATCTGCAATATCATAAAGCGGACTACATATCGAGAGTGCATTCGAGATACATACTTTTGTAAGGCGATTTACCATTATACAATATCGCCTTCGCAATGTAGATTTCTCCATAGCGAGAGCCGTAAAGCGCGCACTTATAAAAGCGAAATATTTTGATCGCGTTGCTGCACTATCTCGCCGGCTTGGTGAAATTTGTGTGGGCCGCGGCTTTAGCAGGTGTAATTAATGACATTGTTGCCAAAGCATCGGCTTTTCCCTCGTGTATTATTTTACATTCGCTGTTAATTATTGTCGCCGCGAGAATGTCCCGAGAATCAATTTCGATGGCGTCGAGAAGGAGGACACCGTGGAGCTTTTGCTCTTTTTCCTCCTCGTCGTTTATTTATTTTTTTCCTCGACGTAGCTTTGAGGCGGTGATATATCCGAATGCGCCAACGTAATTGAATAATGCATCGAAATGCGATTGATGACCTCACGACTGTACCCGGCCACGATTCGAACCTCCAAGTATGCCTCGGAGATGTTGCATGATACGGTCCTTATTACGATTCTTTTTTTGGCGATTTAAACGCGACGTTTGAAAAAGTGAGTTTAAATTTAATTAACGCAGAGTCCTCGCTGGATGCAAAACTCTTTTTCAATCATTAAATTCGCTGTCGCACTGTTCTGTAATAATCGGACAAGGCCTTTGATGCTTCTTTTTTTGTCGGAGAAACGAAACATCTTATTTTTCGGTACATCTAAACGAGGCTTATTATCCAATACTGATTTGACTGATCGGATTAAGATAATATAAAATATTTCATTTGTTTTTAATTGAATCTAACGGTGTCACATATACCTATCGAAAAAATATAATATTTCAATTAAATATAAATATTATAAATCACAAAATTAAATTAATTATTAAAAACAATATATCGGATAGTTCATTGTGTGAAAAAACACGTGTTTTATATTTCATACAGAAACTTTCTTACTTATAAGAGATCATCAGTCGCAATTAACTACGTTTCCTTTAACAGTCTGAACCATGGCAATTTATCAACGGCGACGTCCAGTCCTACCTCTACTCTTTTGCTGGAAAGTCCTATTGCGAAGGTCGTATTTATTATATGTGTGTTACGTCCAGACTTGAAACTATCGTTTAGTCAGGCTTAGTTTATTAAATATAAGAAATTGCAGACGGCAAAATAAAGCCAGTTTTACGGCAGCAAGTTGACGTTAGCAAGTCCGCGTCCAGTGACTTACTAGTGTGCTTCATGCGTTATTCATACACGCAGAACGTTTGTGCAATATTCGAATTAGATAAAATCGCGACAGTTCGTTAACACTCAAGAACAAACGTTGATGTCACTTTACAAACAAAATTATCGTTCAAGTTCAATCTGAATACAAAAACTCATTTTATGTATATCCGAAGCAATATTTTGATCTTACAACACTCCATTGTTTTTTTCTTAATTTTGCTGACGATCGAACATTAATAAAAGACGATTTTTATAGCTGATGTACGTATAAAATGGCGATATCGATTTAACACATCATTTAATCCATAAGCGTCAAACGATCTTAACAAGTTTTATACAAGCATTGAATTTATTTACGACCGTCCGATCTCCACTTTTTGTCGGTTTTACACTGCATACGAAATTCCGAAGACACACAACCTCATCTCTCACACACGCTCACATACCGAAATATTCAAAACTTATCGCACTCGCGAACGAGTACAATTTATAAACGTACAAAATGGGTGTAGTCGACTGTCATCGCTATTTATTTCCGTTCAAAAGAGATCCTCTGGAATGTGGCGTGCGAATCGTGCGTCAGCAGAACGCTTCGGACTCGGGTCAAATCCCGTGTCAATTGGATTCGCTGCGCATTTTCACAGTCGACTTTTGAAAAATATCGAGTGCGAAATGTCATATTTTCATCAAATGCAACGCCTCCGGTCGAAGCCTTCGCAAAGCGATCGATCACATCGGCCGATAGCGTGATCAACATTGACAATCGGCAGGCGCGTGACAGAACTGTCGAATGTTTCGCGCTGTACGCTGCCAATGCATGATTTAGTCGAAGCGAAACGATTTCGCTGTTTGCATAATTGTGTTCGTTGCATTTTTGCATCGAAATCGATCCGTATGAATGTGTTTTCGAAATTGCGAATCGAAGAAAAAAAGCGACGCATACGCGCGCGCGTGTGTAATCTCGTGTACTAAATGTAGTATCGTCCGTGAAAAATTTGCGCTTTGTTCTAAATACTGTGTTTATCTATCGTGATCGCGTTTTTTTTTGCGTTCGCCAAACTCTATATTATCAATTTTTTAAAGCGTCTATTATGTCGGGAATATTCGGTGGTTTTCCTGGTTTATTGGCCAGTCGATTAAATTGATTCTCGGAAACCGGATGCGTTTATTACTATCCTATCCAATTACGCATTGTAAATTTTCTGGATCGTACGTACGAACAAAAAGCGATCCGCCCTTTTTTATCATTTAAAAGCCAATTTAATCTCATCTAGAGATTCTCCATTATTGGAAATTAACGCCTATACATAATTAACTCTCCATTACAAATAATTAACTTCCGCGTAATCTGACCAGTTTAAGATCAATTTCTCTACATTTAATCCACCTTTGAAAACCCCACACTTCGGTCTCGAAAGGTTCAACGACAATTGAATCGTGCGATGCACGCGGCATATCTAACCGACTCATTTCGCGCAATTATGCACATTCGATTGCGATTAATTAGCCACTAAAGATACAAATCACGCATTACCGTACAGCTGTCCGTCGGACGACGACTAACCTATGTACAATATAATACCGGCAAGAAGAACATAGGTAGCGAAACCTCACTCGGGTTGTTGTCTTCTCGTAAAGCCCATCGGATGACGATCTGGTCCTTACCTAGGGGACGTCCAGCTACCATGCGTCGCATAAATTGCAGAAAAGCACCCACACACTACGACAATAAAGCAGACGTGGTCATCAATCGGCTGCAGAGGACTCACTCCTATAAATGCATCGGCGACTATCTTGTCAGCCTCGAGGACGAGACGTCGAGGCATAATGGCGTAAACTCGATCTTTTAATGCGGCTCCGGTTTACCGTTGGAAAATCGCGCTATTTTACACTTTTTTCTGTTTATTTTTCATTTTGTTGTAGTGTGTTTATATAAGTATATTGTCATTTGACGACATGTGTTTCTTGCGCGCGACTCGGTATGTCAAACTCTCGATGGCGATGGCTGGATGGTTTTAAAGACCACCCGTTTATGTACGATTATAGATATGTCATGTCGGACTAGTTATTGCGTTCGATCGGAGAAAAAAATGTAACAGCTCATACGTTTGAAAGGAATTGCTCATTGAAAATAACGATTTTAATGAGGCAAAAATGTCGTATTGTTGGTTTTAAATTGGATTTTTATAGAGCGTAATTGCCCGGTCGTCGGGTTCTGATCAATATTTTATGAATGCTGTGCGTTTGAACGCGGATTAATTGAAATGAATCGAACGAGAATATAATTTGTCTGTAGGTACGCGATAAAAAGTTATTTTATCGTTTCGGGAATGTACGGTATCGATTGCGATTTTTGAGGATCATTGTTTTTGTGTTTTGATGGCGGTGTAAAATTTCCGATCGAAAGTCGTACGTTTAACCCAGAAATTTATGGCGGCAATGAAAACCGATAGCTGTGTACTTTAGCGACAAGGGACGATACTCGCAGGCGAACGCTCAAAAACAATTTCGGCGAAATATCGTTTTGCGATTGAATATAAAATAATTTAACGGCCCGAATAAAACCGCGTCGCGTCCGCTCTTTACGACCGACCTCGTATATCATCGTGGGTCGACGCTTCCGAGCGGGATTATATTGCACGGGGAACAAGTGCAAGTGCAGAAAATGCAATGAGAGAATATAATATTATATATGCGAGGCCGAAGATAACATCACTTACAAACGATTACACGCTGACATTTTATCGTGGCCGGTTATCGCCGATTGCCCGCCTTCCTCGCGACTCTAGGGAAGTTTGTGTCGCCGAGTCGGTGAAAGTATTCATTTCTGTTTAATAGAAAGGACTAATTGATGAGAAATCAAATGAAAAACACATCGGCGTATTCACGTGCCAGAAGTGTTGCATATAAAAGCACCATTGGAAACGGGCTACCGGCAGGAATCGCCTTACATGGGCGTTTTGATCTCGCTCGCTCTCCATACAATATCATCCGTATAGATTTACTGCACTATTATATTTTTTTATACGATACATCCTCTTATTCATTTCTATATATAAAAAAGTCAATAAATCAATATTGTCTATCGGTTCATACATATATACGCTCAGCGCGCAACAACGGTAACAAGAAGTAATTCCGCACTTTGCACATAAATCACTCGAAGAGTAAATCGAACTGACGTATGAATAATATTCTTCGGATTGTTCTATGAAATATGTTTTATTTAGGCGCAGTTTTCGCAACGCGTAACAAATGTGCATAGGAAAAATTCTAATTTACAATTTACGGTATGGGATCGCGCTTTTTAGACTCAAGAGCGCAACCAAAGTAAATATCTCGATGAATTATTATTAGCGTATAGGCGGAATCGTCTTTTGGTAGCCGGCGCCGATACAAAGCGAAATAAATCGTTATATAATTGATTGTTTTCTTTGCGTTGTGTTGTTTGGCGCGCAAACTGTCGAGCTTCTGGCTGCTTCGGCTCCGAACCGGAATAAGCCGCCGATGCTGTTGCGTTTCGTTCTTCTCTTTTTTATATATATATATATATATATAACGTATTATTTTTATTTCTTCGCATTATACTTTTCGCCCTGAGTCGCCCACCGCGACGTCTCTCGTCCGAAGTCGAAAACCCATTCGAAGTCGTCGCAGCCTAACACTAATCATGTTAATGATTTTTCGCCGCGCGTGGAATGTCAGATTGTCGAACGGGCTAGGCCAGGCCGAAGAGTTGAAATTTATGCGAAACCGGGCAAGACGAGGGCCACTACGAAAATCAATTAGCCCCGCTCGCGTTCGTTTGATGAACACGTTCTGGCGTGGCGGACGTACGACATTATTCCCGCAGATGATGCTTGATTGCATATCGACGGTGTTTTATTTTTTTCAAAACGCTTTTTTCGTCATATCGAGATATCGCGATAAGGATTATGTTCGGCTCGAGAGATGGGAATTGAAAATCTTATATGATTTTATATCTATACGACGCTAAAGCGTATTATGCAATAATAAGCTGTATAATTTTTATATTTCATTAATATTTTTATATAGTGGGATCTCACATAAAAATAATTCGTTTCAACAATTGCAAATGATTTTTTTGAAAATCTACTGCATACAATATTAAAATATCTTCTATCTTATCACTTGCTATGCGATACATCGTTTTGTAAAGCAACTATTTTTTTTACATTTTTATCTCTCTTGATGCAAATTATTCTTTATATGTATTCCACCATAGTTTAAATTAAAAATTTGATTCAAATATGAGATCGATTGAATCGGTAACACGTACAGATAATTGACATTAATGTTTTTATAAATATCAATCATATGTTCTTGATAATTCGCAGAATTGATATTTAAGATTTTTTGCCGCTTATATGTTTCGTTTAATGTATATTCTCACGTGCGTATCCTGTCAGAATCTGCTCGTCCATTTATCGCCCCGTTTACGAGCCAGATCATCAAGAACGACCGCGCGCACAAAGCGACTACACACAAATCTACACCTAAAAATAAAACAAAATGGAAAAATAAATGGACGAAAAAAAAAACGTGTCCTATTGATTAATAAGTATGTTGAAGTATTTCGTTCTAATGGCCCGGCCGCGCGATAAAATGGATTAAGCTATCATCGGCACATTTGCCGGCTCCTATCATGGCCGGTGAAATGTCATTCATTATGGGTGTCGGTACGTGTAAAGAGCTCGCTCAGTGATAAATCGATTTAATTATTCCGGTATCGCAGTGGGCCGGATAGATGGTAAATGCATGCAGCACAACGCCTGACGAAGATCTATAGTCGCTGCGGCCATCGATCCACGATTCACGGATCCATCGGCTGCGATGATGATGATCCACCGCATACACATGCGATGGAAATTGCCTATATGCCTATGATTACGGTTCGCGCCATGTGCGCAACCGTATTTTTCAATATTCTACGCTTAATAAAAATAAATTATCGGCACAGGGCTCGTAGGAAAAATTATTTCGGGTTACGTAAGTCCGGTGTTGTGTTTTGGACCGAGTCAATTAGAGCGGCCGGATTCGATCCTTTCGAGTATGCAAAAATGTTCGTTACAGGTGTTATTTAAAACAGCAAAAGGCGCAACCGATAGAAAAAAAAGGTTGTAGTATTAGACGAATGCCCGTCGTCACCATCTACTTGTCGGTTATCTAAGCTGGAAGTGCGATATCAATAAAATACTGGTTAATAGTCCGCCAATAGATATCTACACAAATGTATTTATAGTGGCTAATATTAGACGGACATATATTTTAATCTCGCTTCGGTTCGCATGTATGTATGCGTATGTGTATGGAAATAAGCCTAATAGTATATATTAAATTGAATCAAAAATATCTCGCGCAAGTTATACAATAACCGAGAGCAGTTTGTCTTACGCTCGTTGAGCGACGCAAAAAGTTATTTCCATTGTGAAGCTCTGAATTGAAATCGATACGCTCACAATATTAAATAATTAAAAAGGCATATCATCGCAATAAATCACTCATTGTGATCGAGGAGGGACCGTGGTGATTTCGTGCATGTACGCGTTTAAAATCATCGAGTTTCCGAGAAGCCGAGCGAACAATGCCACGTCGGAACAATTCTTAGGAAAGTGATAATGAAAATAAAAAAAAAGCAAATCTATGTAACACATTGCCGAATAAATTACATTGCATTATTATCGTCGCACACTAGTGAAAACGAGCGTATCTAGTCCCCTGTTGCCTCTTCGATTTGATATTGCCGAGTTTAACAGAAGAGTTTTTTGTGACATCTCACACGTAAACTGAAATCGATAAATTTTTATCAATATTTTGAACCGTTCGAAACATTTATTTGTATACAAATGTATGCATACATTTCAATTCATGACACACGTGTATGTGAAGTAAATTAATCGCATAATTGCAGTTAATAAGTGCTGAAGCATCATCTGACTCAACAGAAGCTTTATGTGCCTCGGAAATATTATACAAGAGACCGAAACTCGTTACCATCCGTCCATCCGCCTCTCGAGGCTTCGCTTATCTTATAAATATGGCCTCATATCTATTCATAAGCAAATGAACAAAGCTTTTTTTTAGTGGGCAAGGAGCGCCGAGATCACTTTTGTTTTTATAAAAATTTCCTAACGCTTTACCAGCTATGATTGATGATGTTTAAAATTGGTTTAGTCAATCAAACGGACGCGCGCCAAATGAGTTTCTCTTTATATGGAATGTTAAAAATCTAGTAAAAATTACGCGCTCATTGCGGCAGCCGCATTCTCATGTTATCGCGCGCGATATCTTCTAATTGATACTAATGATGGGTTATTGAATGCGAAATTTTCATAAAAATTCAAAGAGGCAGCGCCGAGCCGGAGCGGCACCAGCTTTTGCTTGAAAAGCTAGTTCTTGCGAGGAAACTTTTATCGTCGATCGAAACCGACGTCGTCGCTCGGTTCGGCATTACATAGAGAAAACCCTACCCGATAATAATACAAACGTTGTGTTTATGGAAATTTCACAACGTACCTGCATTGTTCGAGTCGCGAGATCGGCCTTTATAAACTCGGAAGTTCGCCTATTTGCTTTCAGCGCGATAGCAAATCAGTCTAATGAAGTCGTCGAGCTTTGCCGCCGATAAAAACTCGATCCACTTTTCAGAAATAGATTCGAATACACTCGCGAAAATTACGATTCGTATGGACTTTTGTTCGGTAAAGGCTCGTGTGAAAATCTCGCATTATGTCATATCGTGCACTGGCGGTAACGAGCACTAGGGAAGTACATACATACATAGGTAGCATCAAGTATGTTTAGCCATCGGATTCTCACACTTGGCCGCCAATTGGTAAAGCAAATACGCATCGTGTTTGAGGACTTGCGCTTTCTCGGCATCGGATATATCTTGAGAAGGCTGACACTCGCCCTATCTTTCCGAGTTAACTGTAAACCTCTTGTCAATTTGCAAGCACATTACACATTCAGGCCGAGAGGAGGCAATCTAATATCTGGTGTAGTCTCGTATAATTCTCATGACACGCTCGATTATGCTCCGCTACAGAATATGTGTGTATCTGTGACTTAATTAAGGTTGTTTCTGTGTAATGCGCGTTTTAATTGAATCTAAAAAATATGTTAATCTTTGGGAACGCGACACATGTTTTCCATTAGGACTCGTAGAAATTTCCGTAAATTAAATAAGTGTTTTAATTTTTGTTTAATTAAAGTTATTCGGACGAATGTTAATATCGAACGTTTTGAGATTTAATATGTAATTTATGCGAGATTGCAATTAGTCTTGAATTCGAAACGGGGTTTCAAATTTTAACGGTCATTATTTTGGAAATATGCGGATTTGTAGAAGTGGTAGTTATGTGTCTAGTAACTAACAATTTTGCAAATTTTTCGTAAAATCAAATCAAAAATTATCTCAAAGTAAATTAAAAACAAATAGGTACAGTGCTATATAAATATTTTGCATCACTTGTTATGTTCGATGTTATATTTCATTTTGTTTTTATGAAGTGCTAGTTTGTTGAAAAGATTATTACTTTGTTAAAAACATTAATACCCTGTTGGCTAATACAAAGTAGAAAACTTGGGTTTAATTTGCGCACGATTTTATTGCGAGTCTGTGTTTATCTCTGCATTGATGTTTCTAGGCGGAATACGAATTTCATAATACAAAATTTCCATATAAATAATTCTGACCTAATATTATTTTTTTGCATAAACAAAACAATTTTTTTCTATGCTAAATTCATTCATCGCTTTATAGCGAAAGTATCATACGTGCTTATATCGAACAGACAATTAATCACCTGCATCTAGCATTAAAGTAAAAGGATAATAATGAATAAAACCGAACCTAATAATCCAATTAAATCTACATGGATCTAAATCACGAACGCCGTTGATGGACACAGCCATTCAGCGTTTCAAACACGTGCTCATCGATCAAAATCGTGACCAAATAATGCAAGCCGAGGACGCATACGCTAATACATGCACTGCACACGAACTCAACAAACACAACATTGTCCGATTCGACATTTGCATACGAAGCGTAACACTTTTGTTCGACGATTAGTACCGAGCTTATGAGGATGAGGAAACCGAATGTCGTGTCAAGTTTGAACCGTCTCATGGTATTTTATTTTATTGTGCGAACGCTAGCGAATATTCCTCTTCGGCAATAACAGTTCAATAGACGTACGTTGATGACGACCGGCTTTACAACATTATTGGCGCGAGTGACGGATCTCCAAGGACCACGGTAATGAACGTTCCTTCGATGTCCTTTGCGCAAGCTCTGATAAGCTTTTTCAAGTGACCACGTTGATTTCATCTATAATACGAGTGATTATTAAAAAATATCATATTGATGAATTTCTAATACGTATTGCACATTCCTTTCATTAAAATCATAATTGAATTTTCATAAAATTATTTTCGAGTTTAATTAGTGTATCAAAAATTAATTTTTCGATTTGGTTTTTTAATATTCAACAGATATTTTTAATTAACATTTATTTTTTTTAGATTCTATAGCATTCAACTTGTGACTAAAAAATGCAGTTATATCTTATATTGCACAATGATTTTTCTTCATTTTTCCTGTTAATATTGAATTAAAAATTCTAAGCATTTGCCAAAATGATTTATTTTCGTACACGAGTTTAATTTTTAAATATCAAATTTTGAGATATGATATTAATGAAAAGTACAGGCAATGTGAAAAATTCTTTCAACGTCAATGATACCGGCACATGTGCACTATCCCATTCGCACAACACGTTAGGTTAGGTTAATTTTTTTCCACATTAAGCTAGATTCAGTTAGCTTAACCGGAACGTCGCGCCAATAGGACACTACCCGAGTACAAACAAACACACACACACACACACACACAAAAAATGCAACGTGTGAAAATAGAACCGCAGTAGCCGCGACGTCGAATGGTCACCCTCGCCTTAAGGAATCCGACTAGAGCGCGAGCGGGACGCCGGCACGCGGACGGACGGAAGCGCGAGCGGGACGCCGGATCGGGAGGCTTCTTTTGTTTTTTATTTGGCGCTCGCGAGAGACGGAGACGCCAGATGCCGAATCGGGATTCCTGACGATGCCGCCGCCGTCGCTCTCGACGAGAAAAACACGGGCTTATTTGAATACCGGCCGCTCGCGGACCCGCGGTCGCAAGCGCCTCCGACGCTCGCGGCTCTTACGACCTTCCGACCGACGGGCTCCGGCTCGCCGGTGTCGGAGTTAGCCGGCCGAGGTGGGAGGCGGGGGGGAGGCGAGCGGCCATTGCCTCAAAAGCAGGGGTTGCTCATCGTCGGTCGTCTTTCATCTGTCTCTATCTATGTACGATTGGCGCTTAAATGGCGTTCTTTATGAGTGTTTTGTACGGTTGTGTCATGTTGAAGTTCGAGGATCTGGAGTAAACGCCTTTTCGAGGTGCTCTGTTTTAGATCTGCATCGTGCTCAAAGTAGATTCGTATGGTTAAATGACGTTTTTATGGGTGTTTTGAAAGTTTTGTATGGTTATGCCAAGTTTAAGTTCGAGGATCTGGAGTAGATGGCTTTTTGAGGTGCTCTGTTTTAGATCTGCATCGTGCTCAAAGTAGATTCGTATGATTAAATGATGTTGTTATGAGCGTTTTAGATGTTTTTTAAGGTATCGCGACGTTTAAGTTCGAGGATCTGGAGTAAACGCCTTTTCGAGGTGCTCTGTTTTAGATCTGCATAGTGCTCTAAGTAGATTCGTATGAGATTCTTATCATGTTCACTTTGAGCATTGTACAAATCTAACGCAAAAAATTTAACCTTTTTTTTTCGATAATAAGGCCTCTCTAATGACCCATTTTTGGTAGTTTGATTACGTTTTTATAAATAAAATAACTTTTTTGCTCTGCGGATTATTTAGGGGATGAAAAGTCGTCTTAAAATTATTCAAAATGTCATGAAACTTTCTAGTTTTAAATGATTGTTTCAGATCCTAGTTGGTTTGCGCATTTTTCATATAAAGGTGAATTAGAATAGGTTGGGTAATGTTTTTCATAGAAATTTCTTAAAAAGTTCTTACGTTCAGATGCGATATCAAAAAGTGTGCTTGCTAAAAAGTATTGTGCAAAAAAATGAATGATTTTTTTTTATTATTTAAATAAAATTAGAATTGAAATTATATTTTAGTTTAACTTTTTACATATAAATGGTACAGGATTTAATTTTTTGCATGTCTTATATTTCTTTTAAATTTCATTCTATATTATTAATATTGAGTCGATTTTAGAACATATTCTTTGTCAGTGTAATAGGTAATAATCACAATCAATGAAGTCAAATAGTGAGTCCCGAATCGATGAATAATTGTAAATGGGTTAAGTACCACTGGCGATGAGCACTTTGAGTGGTGTGACTAAGCTTTGCAGCGGGACACCTTTTTGCGTTACGATATTTAACGGATAATCGATAGTGTCCAAGTTATGTCAATGTACATACATACAGTTTAATCGACAATTGATTGAATATTTCTTCGGAAGTTCGATTTATTAAAAAAGTGGATTAAAAATCATAATAGTTTTCAAAGACTTCGAATAGATTTTCGGTAAAAAATATTTTAACTTACTCACAGGAATTCAATTCGACATATTTCAACATGAATGAGAAAAAAAATCGACTCGAGTTGAAAAATAAAAACTTATAGGTGATGTCACATTTCAATCAATCAATCAATCAGTGGCTATAAATAGAGCTTTTGACTGAAATTAAACCTCCGTCATATTCGAATACAATCGAATAAGTCTCGTCGGTTCAACAATAACGGTAACCGGTGTTTTCAACCTGTTACGTCGATCGATTAAATTTTTATCTGTCGAGTTTGTTCCGAAGGTCGCTTAGCAATTTAACATGTATCGTTTTTGTGCAAATGGCGACTCTGCGATGCGAATGGGCCGTTTTTCGCATATGCGCGCACAATAAAAATGTTCTCCTCATGAGTGGACGGAGACGATATAAAAATATCGTAGATTAAAAAATTAATTGATAATATTCGAAATGTGAGGCTCGCAGGAGCAAGGGGACACATAATTGATACGTCCATTAAAATTCATATGTATATGCTAATGTCGAGCCATTATCGATTATAAATTCAATTTTTATTGGTGTCCCGACTACTGCGTACTCGCTTATCGCGGAACGATTCTCAAAGCGTTGTTTTGATCAATTGAAGCGAATTAAATAATCGTGTTAGTGAAGAGGGATGTCTTTTTTGTTTTTACTACGTCCGCGATGCGTGGAAATGTTCGCGGTTTGTGCTCGGATAAGTCTTTTAAGATAAAGCTATTTTCATATAATGAATTTTAAATGATTTAATTTTAATCGTTAGATAATAATTGTTTTTGACTCATTAAACGAAATTTTAACAATTTATGAAACATTAAGTTTCGATATTTTAATCATTTATTAAGCTATTTAGCAACGTTTTTTCCCTATAAAATTTGACAGCTTTTATCGCCATATAATTACTATATGATTGAAAAAACGAGCCTTAATATGAAAATATTTTATTAGAATTTAAATGCAGCTTTTTTTTATTTTCACTAATTTTCTTATTATTGTTGTTGCAGGTATGTTGTCTTCTTTTTCTCAAGGGAACACGCAAAGGTATAGCTAATGTTATTCAAAACCTCACGAAAATTACTCTAGGTTACAAATGCATACTTAGTTATTGAAATTGATGATTGATTGTTTTCAGTATAATATTTTAGTTTTTTTCTAACATCGGTATTTCATTGATGATTCGGGTTTTATAGAAAGCGTTTTAATGCTATTAAAAGTACTCAAATATTTTAAGGATAATTTTTGAATATGTTAATCATGGATTGCGGAAATTAACTTTCATGATAAATTTTTCGTGTTTGTTCAAATATATCATCCAAAGCGAATTTAATGTTGCTAACTGTAAGTCACATTAATTTATCATTCTGGCAAAGTCATTTAGTATTTTATACATAATCACATTAAATATTAGCAATTTTAATAAACAATGATTTATTCGGGCTACTTCAGAAGAACCGCGAAATTATTTGGACAAATATAAAAATAACATCTATTCTGATTTTTTAAGCTTTACAACACTTCTGACGTAATCGAATTTCTATGGGATTTTTTCGAGTGTACAATTATTTAGATAACGTACAATTTTTATTTATGTTAATTATAAATCCGGAATATGTGTTATTTATTCATTGTATAAAGAATCGTTTATTATATAAGCCCTTGTCAAATCTATTCCGTTCAAATTATATGGAAAAAGTAATACATAATTTGATATATAGAATGGAATTTTTATACATATAAAAGTTTTGTAGCCCACAAATTTTTGTGGTTGACGAACAAAGCCAACCTGGCAGGGGGGAGGAGTAGTTTCGATACAAAGAATTTCGACAAACTGACAACTTCTTATGAAAGCACAATGACGAACAAATGTTTTTAATAAATATTATTTTGACAGTTTTTATTTAAGATTGTTCCTATGTAAAAAAACAAAAGTTCAACACTTCTGGTATTGAAATTTTTTACCAATCGCACGATTCATATCATTTTATTTTGTTTGCTAGAATAGAAATGTCAAAATTCAAATATTTATTTTCGATTTACTTGCATTAGTATATGATTTGTATGAAATTCTAAACTTTACCGGTTTGTTAAAAATTGTTTTTTTTTTTAAATATTTGTAATTGTTTTTTTCATTAAATTTAGCAGGGATGTAGAGAAATTCATTTTTGAGTTACTTTGCCTTAAATTTTCACAATATTCTTAGTATATTTTATAAGAATTGCGTATGATTTATTGAGTAGATAAAAAAGACGTTTGATTCAAAACCCAATTTTATTTTCATCGAAATCTAAATAATAATTATTCGATCCCGAAAAAATAAATTTGTCGAAATTTCATCTCACATTCGAATCAAACGTGATCATTTGAAAACCACCGTCGAAAAAATTCCAATCAAACTCAAATCTCCTCAATTACATTCCCATTTCCGAGACGATAATAATAATTGATTACTCGAAGGGGTGCCCCCGGGGGCAGAGCCCGGCTCCCGCGCTTCGCCCCGTCAACGAGCCAACGATAGCCATCTCACAACGACACTTTCATAACTTACGTCCATATCGAAAGATAAAAGAAGCGTTACGATTGTCGTCGCTCTCTGCGGGGGAATGCGACGTAGGAGGCACTCTTCCGCCCCTATTTCCACCGCGAACGACCGAAGCGGTGCTCTTGGATGTGGTTGATGGATGTTGGACGATTCGGATGGGGTCGCCGTGGACAATCGGTGGTTGTCGGTGCTGCATTCCTTCGTGGTTGGGGCGTCGTGACGGTTTTGATTCGGATTCGGATTTTTTTCGTCGAATTTTTATCGTGGACTCTGGGGTGTGGGTGTGGATGGTTATAATTTTGATTTTTCCTTTCAAATTTTTGGTATTTATTTAATAATTTCATCTGCATGATACTCAATTGGCTAGGTTGGGTCATGTTTTAGAATCGATTATATCGGATTATGCACGAGAAGCGTAATTTTTGAAATGGGCGATCGTTCGCGCAACGCTTCGTCGATTGAAACTCTTAAATATATTGAAAGTAAATAGCTATATATTTTCTTTTATGTAAACCGTACAAACATTCAATTTCGTAACACGTAGTCCTTTTGGTCTATTTCAATTGTGTAGTTTTATTTCACTGCATTTTTGGTCCGTGGAATTCAATAGTCGTGTTTTCACATTTGAACACGTATATATGGGTCGATTGTACAACGATGTTATTCTTGTGATGTATTTACAAAGTCACATAGTTATTTCTGTGTTGTTATATTACCATTCGTTTTTTTTTTTTTTAGTTATTGATTGCGTGTGTGATAATTTAATTGAATCGATCGTCAAAGGAAACGCATCCGGGATATGTTGAAATAATTGATTGTTTTATTAATCTATTTTTATATGAAATTATTTAGTTGACGCAGGAAATAAATCAATTTTATCAATCGTAGACACAAATATGTCCGGTACATAATGAAATAATTATAATTCTTATCTTTTTCGTTGAGCGATGTTTTTTTTCCATTAATTTATAATCTTCGAATCGTTTATGAAGAATGCGAAAAGAAATCTGATCGGCTTTACGTATCGAAAAAAAGACATTCAACAAGGGGTAGACTTGTACCGGTTTTGCATTTTTGACGATCGGTTGTCAATTTCACTATACGAAAATAAATTAATTGAATGGAATTTTCATTCCAGTTTTAATAAGAAAACAATTCACAGACAAACGAAAATGTTTTGAAACCATGAAAAAAACCATAGTGTCAGTTTTTCTAGACACATCCACACCTATTTTAATTAAAACAAGAGGTAAAAAATTAGCATCGGAGATGTTCATAAACAATACGGACGTGCATAGTCGACGTCTAAATTTATTGTCATTCAATAAATAATGCACGCAAACCGTTCAATTTAGCTAGATTAAATTTTTCTTCGTGTCGAAAAAACGGCATCGAGCGGTTTGAAATTGTTCGTTGATTAATTTTTTAACATTTGTTCGTGTCGCTTTAATTAATAAAATCGATGTTTACGTAAATCATTCCGCATCGGACAAAAAGGAGGAAGCCTCGCTAGAAATTTCATTATGGACGTTATTATATTCTTACTTCGCAGATTTATTATAAGATTATATGTTTTCCGAGTTCGTACGAAACTCGTTTGAAACATATTCATTTTTTTCGAGTCGTATCGCCAATAAAAACGTTTGTTTTCCGTAATCAAATTCGATTGAATTCATAAACTACTCTATCGATTTTTTTCCGAAAGATTTAGTTTTTGAGCTAATATTGTCAGTGTATAATGGTTTCGATAGAGAGATCTTTTTGTGCGCGTATTAAAGCCGAATTTCACACGTCAAAATAAACACGGTCGAGACCTGAAGACCTCGTAAACAAAAATTGCTATAAATCAACGTTTCCTCTGAATGTCGATTTTAAAATTTTACGACCGAGCCACCAACATCACCGAACCGAGAGAGACACCCAATAAATTTTCGAAAGCTGCTCCTCCGCGAGGATCCACCGTTGTTCCTCTATAGACAAAAGGATATTTATTTGTTTTGTTCATTTGAAAAAATCGACTCCTCTTTTTCTTATACCGGTCGATTTTTTACCACCACACACATTTCAGCTTTCGTACGTATACTTCGGCCCCCGGATAAGATTATTGTTGAAAGAATTTCCCATTAGTAGGACAGATCTAATAGGCGAGTGTTTGTCTCTGGGCTGAAAAAAAAAGAAACAGTTGCAGCGTGGTGGCCATTGAAGCGCACGTACCCAGGTGCAAATTGGTCGGTCAAATCAACACAATAAACATAACCCTGGACGTTTTAGAGCCTGACGAACTTACGCGCTGTAGTCTTCGAATATTACGAGCTTCTGTTTGTGGGAACCCACTCACCACCACCATCATCATCCCGGAAAGTTGTCCATCGTGCGCAAACATTTTTCCATTCAACTTTGTATCGAGTCACACTTTTGTGTTTCTCGGGATTCGGCGGGCGGCTTTCGAGTCCTTTGTCCTTTCTTAATTATCGGATTTTGTAGAAGAGCGGCGTTATTCCTTTGCGCGTGAGAGGCTTAAAATTGAATTTTAATAACGCTGAATTGAATGAACAAACAAAGGATATTGCCCTCCGGTTTATAGCTGTGGGAGCGATTGGAGATGCACGAATTCGAATTTCTTGAAAATATATTTTGAATATTAAAAATCGAAGTGATCAATCGGTACGACACTAGACGCTTCAATTTAGATAAGATCGGTTTACGTTTCAGATTCAATTATTAATCGAGTTTGATAAAAATTTCACTTGCATCTTCAGACAATTTAGAGGGCACACAAATGCCAGCGGCCATTTAAGTGTTAACATGCATAAAAAAACAATGACCTTTAACAATAACGACCTCTTTATCGGGGGCGTCCTCGGATCGATCATCGTCATTGTATTCAAATCTTCGGGGTTGACGCGGGAGGCTCCTTTTTCTCGTCGTCTCCAGCCTCCTCAGGATGTATCGGTGTGGCGTGCCGCGCGCAAGATGGCGCTGATCCGGTTTCCGGTGTGCGCGGTAGCGCCGCCCGCGGCTCCCATACGAACTATGTCAGGGATGGGATTTTGAGGTGCACTGATCTGACGATTTAATGTTTAAGCGGTTGAAAACTCGAGTGAAATTCGCATACGTACTCAAGGAATAGGTTTTGAAAGATAAAAATGTGAATCGAAACGTTTGTCTGAACTAATTTATCGATTCAATGTATTGCGCAATTTTATTTAATGAAAAACAGGAATCTGGAGCAAAAATGTAGTCGAAAGTGGATCACTTTTTCTGGCTAGAAATTATTGTATTTTTTTCTCTAGATGCGTGCACTAGAACAAGAAAGGCAATAATTTCTAGTTAGACGAATTTTCTTTTCACTATATATATTTCTAATTCTGAAGCAAACTATTTTGTATAAAAAATGCAAAAGTGTAGTTATGTTGAGAATCAGAAGATAAAAACTTCGGAGCACGGCGTAGAATTGATACAAAGAAGTCTATAAGATATTTACTCCAGATCTCTTATAAAAAATAAATAATTTAATTGAAACAAAACTTTTTCAATATAACTCAGATTTATACGTGGAAAAGCTCAATTTCGAATTTTGTCTGAATTTTAAGTCGTGAATTGTTGATTTCCTAATATAAAGATCTTATTAAAAGATATTTTAGCGATTTTAGGTGAATTTTGATATCGAAATCCCGTCCCTGATCGTCCTTGATGTCGGAGCGTAAGGGCAGGACTGTTTTAGTGCGCGTCGCCATATCGTAATGGCTGTCTGTTAGAGCGATGCGGTTATGAGGGGGTGTTCTCCGAGTTGCCGCTTGTTTATTATGTGGCTCTCGATCGTTTCTGATTGATCTTAATCGAGTGGGAAAGTATACGGTGTAAGCGATGTTGTGTGTGTGTTCGATTAGGGATTGGTTGCGTGGCAGGTGTGTTGCGAATTAAAAAGGTTGTAAATATCGTTTACGAGTTAGCTTCTTGTACGTCGATTGTAAATTATTTTTTCGAGATAAATATGCTCGTTTAATTGTCTTTTGTTTTTAGTTGTATGAAAGGATGCTCTTTTTATGTGTCGTTTAGAAAGCTGTCGTGTGATTGTTGAACTTCGCTGTTCACCCATGGACGTTTTACATTTTTATTCGATTCATATTAACCATGTTTGAGATTCATTTGAGCCGACACTCGAGCATCTCTATTGGAGTTTTCAAGTTTTTGCAGTGCGCAACAATACGACGTAAAAGGAAGATATCGACGTCGACCTCATTTTCCGATGGAAATGGCTTTTTTCTCGCGTTTAGAAGACGGGAAACATGGCGATGCTGATAAGTACACAGATTTTCTACACAGCACACGTCCGCGATCCGTATTGCGGTGTCGTATTAATTGATTCGTGTGTCGTATATTATAGCGTATACACAAATAATACCCCGTTTAATACGCCGAGAAATAAAAGAACTTAACGTAACGTATTGGGAAGGGGATTAAAAGAGCTGCGCGATAAAAACTTCACGACTTTTTGAATCGAGATTTTTTAATCCGATTAAATTATTCTACCGTGTGCGGCCGACGTTCTTTCAAGATCCGTAAATAGATAACGTCAAATTGGCCATCTTCATTCTTGTAGCGAGATAATTTCACGTGTATAATCTCTCATTTCCCCCTTACGAAATGGCGCCCGTGACATTCGATCGCAAACACTCAACAGTGCGCACAATGGACGCGGAGAGTAGACAACTATTGTTCGGAGAGACGAATTTTCTTTTTTTTCTTCGCTTCACCGAATCGCTTTCGATGTTCGATTTTTTTTTCGTATAAAAGCGTCTAACGTTCATTACTCGAGAAAAAAAATGACTTATTTTATTGTGCGGCGATCTTGACCTCCGCGGCGTAAACTGTTGACCCTTCTTGTGACGCAACTTGCGCAAGCACCTGTTGGCGAAGAATCCGAGCCTCGATCTTATGTACGTACGTACGTATGTAGACAATGCGATTAGGAAATGGAGCAACTGCTTTTTTTTTAACGACCGCCGCTCTTTCTGTGTTTGTTTATCCGTCGGATTTGAGTTTTATTTGCTTACGCTCGAAAGCAGCCACTCGGCACTCTACTACCGGTGTTTGTTTATTTATTTAATAATTAAATCTAAAAGACTTGCACTTATTTGAGCTGTGCCGAAGATGTAGTCATATAATATACGCATATGAATCGATTTAAATATTTGAATTAATTCAATTTTTGTTGCAATATATGAATACATAATATGTATAGACAAACGATTAGTCAATATTTACAAGCACATGTCGATACTAATGTTCGACGTTTATCTCATTTCATATCGCGAAAACAAACAGGCTGTTCAAACACGATCTCAACAACTATAGAGCCTCTCGTCCGAATTCGATTCGAATACGATATTACAGTACGACTCTCGCGAATGTCGAACATTCGATACGTTCGCATCTTCGAAATTCAGTTTTACATGTCGAAATCGATAATACACACCCACCCACACGAGGGCATACACACACGTACATACATACACCGGAGCACGCATTTATTCATTCGAGTACCAATGAGAAAGAGATGGTAAAGAGCTTACGGCCGTTGGCCCGGCCACAAGGAGATGGGGGCCTTCTGCACGGCTGCCCGAGGTAATGATACAACAACGGCAATAATAGCCGCACCGGCCGCCGTGTGCCCTATAGTTAGGCAATGGTAATAATCCAAATTTGATTCCGAAATGTAATTCCTACTTACCGGGCTCCGAAACGGCCGCCTCGAAACCGACCACGTGTTGAGCATGTGTGTGTATGTGATTTTTTTTTTTCGTTTTGGTGTGTGCTTTTTGGTTGTTGCGTACTGTTGAGTGGTAACATAATGACGGCTGCGAGGGACTCGTCGATCGCGCCTCTCATTATTTGATATACATTAAAGATGCGTGTGTGTCCTTCTTGCTCGGTTCGACGCCTGAAAAAGGCTGTATCATAGTCTGGGTTCGGATTTCGAAGCTCGACGGTGATGGATTTTGGCTCTCGTCTCGTGTGTCGCTCGAAATTTTATAAAAGATTTGTTTAAAATATGATCAAATACCTACATATATGTATGTCATTGAATACAGCCCCGTAGTATGCAAGGCTTTTTTTCTTCCCTTACCATTGTGCAAATAGAAAAAATACAAATTAAAAGCTTTTAGTGCTATCTGCAACATCGATCGACAATTAGTATGCAAGTCTTTTATTTTCGTTACGTACACACACCAATGCGAGATTTTTTTCGGTTCGAATTCGCTCCGTCGACTGTTTAATGGAGTTAGCACGGTTTCGCTCCGAGTCTGCGATGACGTCTGCCTTGTGTGTGCTTTTCGAGATGAGGAATTCGCGCGGGTAATAGCCGAGAGATAACAACAATTATAACATGACTTTACGTGCGAACGTATTTAGCGAAACAATGGCAAAAAGTCCGCATATACGTGTAATTAAGGAGGCGAAAAAATTTGTGTACTCTGCATTTTTCGAGTCGACAGGTTTGAATAATTCATTCGCGGCTCATATTTTGACATGGATACGATAGGCGGGACAACACTATCGTAAACGCTCTTGTTAACGTCTGCGTTGAAATTACTTCTATCTCTGAATCTTTGTACCGAATCATGGATCGAGTTTGAAATTCGATTCGATCAGGGCACGAATTTTTAGTTATAGAAAGCCGGTGCTGTAATGTGGCTTCTTTGATTGAGGAATTCCTACGTGCGCGCGTATTACCAGCTCGATGTGATGAAAATAATTACACACTATAAAAATACCCGTTTCGGTTTTATATAATAATTTCGTTCGCGTTTCACGAACTATCGTATCTTCGGGAGCTTTTTATCATATTTTATAAAAGACGAATACCAGTTTGCCGTCGTGTGGTAGCCGCGCGGCAATATCGTAGTTTCGTTACGTTATAAATTGTTTTCGAACGATTCGTTCACACAGCCAGAAGAACTACTAGGTAGTACAACACCGAGCAGTTTATAAGCCGCAAAAGACGCTCCGTCCGCTCGCAAGTGGGTCGGTGAAATCTATTCATTCCGATCCAATACCATTGTTCTATTGAAAATGATCTTTCTCATCGAAAATTAGACCCATTTGCCGCGAAAATACACAACGCTTCAATAAAGTACACCCAAAGGTTGATTCATACGTGAAATTTAATAGATGAAAAAATAAGGCTTTATAAAGGTTTCCACTTATTTAGATGAATGTTTGATGAAATGTACTAATTATACTAAAATTTTGTCAGTGTTGACTGAAAATTTATCGAAAGTCTTCACAGCTATTTCATGTATTTGTTTGCATTGTTATTTTCTTCGATATTGAGAAGGATCTTTATGAAGTTTCTTCTTGTTAGTAGCATCGAAAACATTCCGTGGGAAGATCGTCTCGTTTTTGCGCTTCAGCAAAATGAAAAAAACCTCCGATTTTTTTTCAGCACGATCGAGTTAGAACGCCCAGCCACAGCGCTAACGACGATTCGTCAAAAGCCTCAACCAACCGGTCGCAATCGCCGAAGAGTTTTCAGTTTGCTTTGCGCGCGGAAGAGCGTGACGTCGGTTTTTGTGCGGCGCGCGCGAACGTCTCGATTCGACAATGCGAAAATTAGTCACGGCGGGACTTCGACCCGCATCCCCGTTTATCTCGATCAAACGGCGGCAATAAAAATGTCATTGATCTCGATCCGAGGTGATAACGCCGCCCCGAGGAGGACAAGGGCACTGTACGACGACGTCGATACTTGGCCGCACAACGGTACCGTCGACATTACCGTGCGTTATGCTCGGCTCGCGCGCGTGACGTATTATGTTACATGTCATTGATTACCGATGGCTTTCGCGTTTATTTTCGGTGTTGGGTTTTGCGCGAAATTCGGCCCCGAAACAACAATTGAATGTTAACAATTTAAATTAGATAAAAATCTCGGCAACAGGTGTTCGCATGAATAATTGCGCGGCGGCATTATGAATTTTCACAATGATAAATCACGCGGTCTACAATCGCATAAGATTTTTATTCATCGTGTAGGAATCATAATCGCGTGATTGCTATCGAATTTTATCTTTTTAGTAGTTTGTGAATTTTGTGCAGATGCGGTTTGATAAAAAAAAAAATCGTCCGCGATGAATTTCGAATGAGCGATTCGCTCGATGAGAAATTCCCGTCATTCAATTTATTTCAATTTGGAAGCAAAATATCTCGAAATTCAATTTGATTCAGTGACGGCTCTCGCGAGTTTTTCAACGTCGAATTCGGTCTACGGACGCTCAGATATGATGAAAATAAAAAAAGAAAACGAAAATAGAATCACTCATTTCTTCGCGATTGTTACGTGATTTGTTTATGCTACGCGCGGGCAGACATAGCAAATCGTTATGATGATTGATTGTTGATGATTTTCTCAGCACAACCGGCCGAGGAACGCTCTGATGATGCGCTCGTGTAGAATCATTTTCGCATACATTAAGAGCGCAACGATAGGCATTCAGCGCGTTGAAATGCCGTATAATTTCGTTTACTTTCCATAGGTGTGATTGAAAAGTCGTACATTTTGAAAAAAGCGCGATGTTTGTGTGTGGTGACGTCGTTGGATCGGCGCCGCGCTAGATTCGCACCTACGTACTTATTACGAGGCGGAGCAACTAACAAAAAAGGCACTCAGACGAAAATGCGTTAAAATGTACACAGTAATGGTTTGAAAAAAATATTATATATATTATCTCCCCCCACGATCGGTTGCATCGATCGTGAGCGTAACACTCGAGTCCATTAAGTCCGAGTGCTACGACGGGCTCGTTCGCATTATACGTGTTACATATAATATAACGAATGCTTGCCAAGTACGTGCGACTCGCTTCTTCTCGAGGGGAGGAGGAGGAGGAGATTGGGCTCTCTCCGGAAAAAAAGAAGGTTTTTTCCCTCAGCGAGGATGTCGATGTAATAATGCACTCTTGTAAAATATAAATAATTGGCTTTTATGAATCGAAATTGACCGTGAACGAGGGAGCCAAGGCCGTACGATTGAGCGCTTTTGTTTCAAGTGCGAACGAATCACTCCGAAACAATTACCTTATATGTTCTATCCGAAAGAGTGTTGCGTTTCCGTGTTTGTATGCCGCTTCTAATAGATATGACCTCGACATGTCAATTATGGTACATTAGCCGATTCGTATCGAAGTGTTATCTTCGTGTGGATCCGATGAATGCGCGTTTCACGCTCGGAGTAATTCACGCGTGTCTCGACAACAATCAGAGCACTTGCGATGATTTTTAACACAACGCGAAAATTGCACTTTCTTCGCGTTCACAGGCCGTGAATAGAAAGAACGGTTGATAGATTAATTTTCCGTGTAGATAACGTGGATGTGTCGAACACGCAATTTGTACGAGCAGCTGTTTCGCGTTATCATCCGAGAAATAACTACGCATTACACACTGTCCGTCTGGCTTGAAATGCTGAAAAACGCATCGTTTTTTCGCTTGTTATTCATTTAAAACGAAATCCAATTATCGATCACGCAATAGTCGATTGTGCCGAGACGGACACCGCTCTTTTTTTCAACTATACACAACCGCATTATGTGAGCGCGTGTGTTATTTTTTCGGTCTAATACGGGTATAGAGTAATTAGGCGCTTTCAATTTTTCATTTTTTGGCTGGGGCAGATACCTGAGACGACTAGGAGGTGGTGCAGACGAAATACCTTAGCTCGTAGACAGGTACGCGGATGGCTACGGTTGCCTGTGGATCGATCAAAATACTGGTTCCCCGAGCAGGGAATAAATTCTTAGAAAATTTTTAAATAAATATCGTCACACTTGGTAGATCGGACGCGTCCAAAATGAATCGATACGAAAATGGTACGTAATAGTGTAACGGAATTCATTTTTGAAACAAGAATGCACTAAATAGGCTTCGGGCATTATAAAGTTATTTCAAGTAACGTTACTCGAATAGTTTTTCGTGTAAAAACCTTTTAACTATGGCTTCTTGCGGAGAGTTTTACCCGTTCGCATTAGAATTCATTTCGCAAATTTCATTTTTGTTTTTTTAGCGGCAGACGAATTACCATTTATATAGTCGTGCGGTAGCTACACATTCTAAGCAGCAGTCGTGCAATCAGTCAAAATTTTTGCAAGACTTTTCTGTTTAGATTTATCTATAGTGATATCTATACTGAACTCTAAAGATACTTCTTGCATACAAAGTAAGACGGTGATGTCATCGAGCTTTTGCGGTGCTCAGTATTTTTTACCACGGCAACCTATTGTAATCAAAACATAGCTGGAATAAAAATTGCATATTTACATTCCAGCAATAATTATTTGAGTGTAAAGAACAAATTGTCATGTGAGCATGCTGTGTATGTTGCATAAAACTACTACATCCGTCTGTTTATGTATGTATACTTGTAGTTGCTATCGGAATGACAACTAAGTGAGTCGTCTTCGACAATGTAAATTCTTATTATCATTTTGAAATCATTCGAGATTTATTAAATTTGAAAATAAATTATGGCATGGGAAGTACATATGAGATATATATTTTTTTGTTTATGTCTGAGCTTCATGTCGTTAGAGAAGTTTTCAATGCGGCAAAGATGGATACGCCAAGAATGATAAATGATTTTCGGTTATTTTATTATATTATATACGTATGTAGATACCGAGAAGTTATTACGATCTATGCTATATCTTGGATGAAAGGACGCTTGGCGAGGTTTTTGAACACAAATGAATATTTAAAAGATTTCCATCAGATATGCATGTAGAAGTGTTATTTAATTTGAGTTATTAAAAATGAAATTTTAATATCGTATTTTTCTTTGTTGCAGGTATGTTGGAACAGATTCGCAGTTGATACAGACGTATCTTAATTTGTATGTATGATTCTTGCATATTAACTTATTCGAGCACCGTCATGTTTTTTATTTGGTTAAAATTTATTGTTTGAGCGCTCTTCCTATCGAGAACCGTGTTCTCCGCAAGTGAAACATTGGTTTTACTCTGATTCAATGATACAACGAATTCAGAAGTCCGTGACGAGTAATTTAAGCGCTATTCATCTTTATTAAGTGTAGCGGCACATTATTTACTGCCTATTGTATCACACGATTTTGTATGTAAGACCCGTACAATGTGTTTAAGAAAATGAAAGTATACTATGAAAAAAGGGCTATAAGTCATACGCACTTAATTATTAGGTTTCAGTATAAAGGGCACGCAATCGATTGTTTTATTAGCTTTACAACAACTCTCTCTTGTTCATATTTATATTTCTGATATAAAACAGATCGATTCAGTAGAAGTAGTTCCAATAATAAAACGGCAATTTGAATTTGATCAAGTTTAAAGCCAGAATTGCATTATAAAGCGTATTGCTGCAAATAGTTTCGAGAATAATTAGTAATTTTCTTGTACAAGTCGGTTATAAAGCGGAATATAATAAAACTTATATATAGATAGACGTATCAACTACGAGTTTTATCTAGGCTTTCGCTCATATACATTCGTTCGAGTGACTCTCGAGTTCGGTTTTTCAGTGGTAGACGAACATGAAGAGAGAAAGAAGCTCGCCTGACCGGCTCATGGGTAAACGCTGCAATTATATTTATGATACCTCTATATTAAAACGTATTGACCCTTCCATGCGAGTCGGGTTATTGCCTTATCGCATTCAAATGATTGTTGGGTATTTCACCAGAGGAGTTTAGCTGGAAGCAAATTGCTACGAAAACGTATGAAAATCGGCATCCCGTATCTGCATTCACGTATACTTTATTCATCATAAATATTAACGAAGATATGTTTCCGGAAATTCAGGTAGCCAACTTGTCAGAATTCGCAAAGATATATTGAAATATTTAAGTGTACCAGAGTCGATATTAAATTTCGTAACATTCCGAAGCGGGCTGCGGACACTGCGTGTTATCCAAACGCTGTTTTATTAATTTATACCGGAAAGAATGTGAGAAAGGTCAACGAGATGAATTGTAACAGATGAATCTATATCTATGCGCAATTTATTCCAATCAAACGATTAATGATCATGTCAATGCCCTTAACTGGATAAAGACAGAAATCATAATATTCATCTTCGAATTAATGTTTACACTCAGACGCCGCAGATTCGAACGAAATTACGACTCGTCGCAGTAATTTTTCAATCAGCGAAACACACTTTAATTACATCGCACGAAAGTCAAACATAGATAAATATACATTAGCGAAACACTCAATTTGATATTGTAAACGACATAGTAAACGATGGCTCTATTAATGGCGACAATGCTCGAACCGAGCGCGAGAATATACACGGAACGGAACATACTCGCGGCGCGAAAACGGAATTATTTACGATCGCCTTTGAAAATAAAACGTACATGTAAAAAAATGTATTAAATTAGCTCGCGTGTACTTTTTTTGTTTCACATTCTCACGTAATTTAACATCAACGAAGCGGTGCACAGATCGAAAGCCGTTTGAGAAATGCGCTTCTACCACCAACCGCGAACGGCGATATGTTGCTGTCATCTAGTTTTAGGTCGTTACAAGAACACCACCGTTCCGAGGGGCACTTCCGCGATCTTTTTTTCAATTTTTCAATTGCCGACAACGCTTCGGAACGAATCCTGTACGAAACTTTCGAAAGCCACGCGAGCTTATTCCCGAGAGCGACGACCGCACCGAGATGCCACGGATTAAGCGAGTCAACACTCGAAATGATTAATCGCCGAGAAATTATATGGCGCGTATCACTTACTTGCTGGATGCGAACGAGTTTAGGATTTTTATGAAAATGCAGCTTTTTGGTTTTGTTCGCTTCGTTCCAAATAACTTTCTCGGTCATTTGAGGAGTTCGGCTGCAACAAGTGTCTTTGTCATGACTTGGCACAATCCTGCGTCACGCTGATGAAACCGTGACCGTCAGTAGTGGTCACTGGTGCACTAAAAATAAATCGAATATTCTTGTTCTATATATACAATATTGAATCATAAATCCATATCTGAAATCGGTTTTTATCCATATGTACAGATCAAGATGTAAAAATTCAATATGATTTCTTTTTTATTTCATTTTGCACAAATTCAATTCGAACTCGATGAATCTATTCAATGTGCTATCTTCATATCAGTTCGACAAATTATTTTGATATTTAACACTTGTACGATTCGTTTTTATTATTTTGTATTCGAAGAGGAAATGGAATTCAATTTAAAAAGGTGTAAATGCCCTAACGAAAGAAAAACGATTGAAAAGTTCTAGTTTTTTGTGAGCGACCGTGTGTTACGGATGCCGAAATTGCTTGGCTATCACTCGCCTGCCCTCCGGAACGATCGCGATACAAAAGGATCGATCGCCATCAATGCCATTTGATTGAAATAGATAAAGGTGAGGGGTTTCTTTTGGGAAATTTCATTGATTTCATTCAAAGAGGCTCGCCGAGAAGCTGATCCTTGCTTCGCGGGCTTCGATCACGCCGCGCCATCGTCGGGAAAAAAACGTTTGTTTGTTTGTATATCAACCCGAAGCCACTTCAGATTCAATACACGGTATTTACAATTGTTATTTTTGACAAATCAATCTACCCAATTATGCACAATAGTCGTATTATGCATTTATAAAATTCATATTTAATTCTTTCATTCGATGTAGCATAAGCAGTTTTTCTTGCATACGTGCTTTGTATGAATGGGTTTCGCGCTTGACAAGCGCTTAAGTCTTTTTGCGAATTTTCCGAATTTCCGTTTTAATATTCGTTTTGATCAAAAATATATTCACATATGTATTCAATATCGGATAAAATTATTAATATATTCAAAAATAATTATAAATAACCATTATTTTTTTATAACATTAGCATATTTTCATAATAGGATCGCAAATACTTCTAGATATTATGAATCGAACGTCCCAAATAATAAAAAAGGGCAATCGTGACAAAAAAGTGTGAGCAATGGTCGCTATGGTGCCCATTCAACCTGTCACATTATTATGTGTAATATGCTTGTTTCACAGTAGTCAAAATAGTTTTCAGTAGCATGTTTCGGTTTGTTTACACAGTTGCCTCAATCGTCCTTTTGTCGTGATATCCGACATTTTCAAGTTTCTTCGGTCTTCTGGTAGCCTCGTGATACCACCGGGCCTTCTTTGTAATGCCATCGTCAGCTTATTATCATATGAAAGCTATCTGGCCCAGGGTAGAAGGCATTCGTGGCTTCGAAAATAATTCAGGAGAACTCTCGTCACATCGCACCTATTAGCCTATTCAAACTTTAATTTGTTTGCTATCTGAATATGCAAAGTTTTGTCGTTCACCGACGATGACTCGTTCACTCATCGGGGCAGTGGTTCCCGATCTTCGTTTGAAATGCGCGAAGGATGTTTAATGAAGAAATTCAAATTGGTATCGTATGTGACCTGCATGTGCGCCTTTGATGGTAGCCGTCTCGCGTCCGTTGCATACGCTATACATTATAACATTAGCATCGTCTCGGATAGATTTTAAATTGGTCCCGATAAAAAATATTTTAAGCGCGGTGCGTGATGTTTTTTACAATTGGACGTGTATAACAAAGAGATACTTTTATTTGCAATCGAAAGACAAAAGCCCTCGATGCTAAAAGCTCGCGCACACGAAAAAGAATATAAACAAGACGCTTTATATTCGCATTTGGCCATAATGCGGTTTTCGATCATTCTCGCCAAAATAAAAGAAGCTGCGACCGAGGACCGAGAGAAGAAGTTCGAAATGAAAAAGGAGCAAAAAGGCGGCAGGGGCGAGATATCAAATGTTGTGCACACTTCATTCCGGGTCCATTGAAAAGTTCCCTTGACGAGGCGTCCACATTTCACACTCTGTCCGTACCAGAACGTATGCCCTCAACCTCTCATTCACCATAATTATTTTTTTCGTTGTTTGTCGTTGCTGTCGACGGACATGTAGACCTCGATGAAGGTGTATTCAAATCTATGAATGCGGTCCGTGAAATACACAATATATCAAGTGATTGTTTTAGACGATTAGGGTGCGCGTTATTTCGATGAATCTTAAAGAAAAATAAATGCGGTTTTTTAATTTTTCTTACCATTCGAATTAGATGAGTTGCTTCAAATTTGAATACATTAGATGTTCACTATTAATTCATTGAAATAAAATAGCACTGCTTTAGTCAATTACAGAAAAAAACATTAATCAAATGATAATTTATTGAAAAAAAAATACAAAGTCATTCGCCTTCACAGGCCCTGATATTCGGTTTGAGCTTTGTGCTCGTCCAAAATCACTTTATTTGAACCAGTCGGCGAACTTGATATTTACACCTTTATTCATCACTTTATACCTAAGCACTGTGAAATTCGATGCAAATGAGTGAAATAAAATAATAAAATTTTTGCGCTCCCATACACACACATGCTCACATGCGAGGGCGAATGTTCACGCAATAAAATAAAGGTACGCGAAAGCTGTCAGCCAGAGTACGAAAGAGTGTTCGCAGTTATTGAAAGACGTGTCACCCTTCTCGTGGATTTATTGTTTTCACTGTACCGAATGGCTCACCATGCGTTCGGTTTAATGCTCGGTTATTTATTTATTGTTTTGGCATATAATAAAAAAATGTAATTGTTGAGCGTAAAGCGTGAGTCACACCTAGTAGATTTGAAAAAAGCAGGCGTTCGATGCTCGCGCAAACGGTGATCGATGGTTAAAATCAGAAAATTTATTACCTATTGACTTTACCGTCAACATTTTTATCGTACTAACTGACGTTTACGAATGCAGGAAGCTTTACGGGAAAATTTTTCACTCCCCGAGCTTATTGTGCATTTGGTGAATGTCGTCGAAACTTCACTTCGCGAGCGACACTTAAAACCATGAATTATTATCGGTTTTTATTTAGAGATGCGTGGTTATTTTTAAAATCGATGTTAGATCATACGATTTAAATATTTTATTGCACGCAGCGCGTGCTGCGTCGTCGTCTTCGTGGGTGGCACAGAAAATGAAACGGCTATGACAACGCTTAACATTCTAAACATTACGTTTTAATTTCAGCTAATAGCACGCGAGAATTTCACGCATTTCCACGAAAGCCGAGCCCGAAGAGAAACGTCTCTTCTAACTTAAACGCGTCGCGTTTACGACAAACGGCATTTACCCTAATTAAACATAATTCGTTTAGCGCACGCGAATAAAAAACAAACACAACAAACTTTCACCCGACGTAGAAGAAGAAGACGGAGCGGCGGAATCTGCATCCGCGGCACTCGTTAAAATGCCCCTTGTCGCCGACGAGGACCGAAAGCATCAAACTCTTTTTTAAATACGGAATCGGCCAATTCCGAAACCGAAAGAGAAACACACTGCCGAAATTTGCAAATCGGCGATTTGAATACGGACAGAGCGGCGGCTGGTGTGTTCCCTTTGTCGACAACGTCCGCGTCCTCGGCCGGACGGCCGGTATAAATCTAAGACGAAATGCAGTAAATAAAACTGTACAAAACGAATGAAAATCATATAAATAACGCTGTGCCACTGTCGCCGCGAGCGAGCGGGACCGAAACGCCTCTTAAATGCGAAAAAGGGGAACGCAGCTATGTCGAAATTGTCATCCGTAACAATGTTACACTATTGAATTCTTCTCGTGGTAAGGGCCTCACAGGGACGCTTCTGATTTTCGTTTAAAAAATAATTTCAGATGTTCGAATTTCAGATACCTCACGAAGGGAATCATAATCTTATTTGTGAATTTTTGTACAATGGAACTTCGTTTAGCGATCATCTCGCATAAAGAGTAATTGGCACAGTAATAAAGAAAATAATATGACATCGTATGCAGCATCTCTGCTTTTGATAGATCAAAAAATACTGTTTTACTTAACGGGTATTTTGCATTACGAATAAGTACGAATTATGCTAGTCATATGATTTTGATGATCCGTTGTATTGATGTGTTTTTGATCAATTTCGAATACTTGGCTTACCATTCTAAACAATAAATATAAAAAAAAGTCAATGTTCAAATCGAAACTCCATATTTTCGAAACGTATCGAAATTCAAAACTCGTTCGCTTTTGATTTGTCTTTGCGGACAGAGTCCCCCACGGTTTCGTATTCCAATCGACACTTCGACGCGTTCGCAATAAAATATCCATATTTCCTCCGCAGTTACACGCAAACACTGACAAAGGGCCGGGGCTTATATCGGCGGCACGTACCTACAATACGTATACGTATTTCACATTTTTATATACGCACATCGGTATATAAAGGGACGAATACACGTACACTTCGGTCGACAGCCGAAATGTGCGTCGCCGTGCATCCTCCGGTACCCAGTTCTCTTGTCCTCGGCCGTCGACGCAATTTACGGTTCGCGATACAAATCTCCTCTCTGTTCTGTTTCGGTGGAGCAGGGGCGGCCTCAGGAGCGGCATGAGGACATCTCCTCTCTCTCGATGCCTTTTTATCCGGTCGCCATGTCCTCAGAGCGACAGCCTCTCCCAATTTTCTCACGAGACACGCGCTCGCGAGAACGACAGTACAATGATCCGCGTTTAAAATTCGCCGATAAGATAATAATCCCGAAAAGTCCGCATTCAAATCGGGCCTCAATTAAAGGACCGCTCGCGTCACGGATCAATCGCGAACGGAGCTCGTCCATTCCCAAGGGTTTCTCTCTTGCTTCGATTGATGAATTGTCGTCGACGGCGATCCTTATCGCGGTCGCATCCGATGCCGATTAATTAATCCGGATTCGGATCGGATCTGCATCTCGGGGACTGTGCGATTATAAGGTCGGCGATGTCGTCGGGTGCCGTGCCAGGGAATTTCGATGTTGGATGCCTTCCGAATTAACTCATTGTCTAATTTATGTCTGGGCATTTTAAGAATTCCGACGTTGATTCATCGAGAGTCTAAATTTTATTTACCGTGCGACGATCGCAATTCGGCGCATATTTCGGCCTTTTATGCGACGCGATAAAATAAATTTGTCAAGACAGTTCGCTCATTCTTAGCATCTACCGATCCGATACTTAATACTCGAATGAATTTGCACAACACAATAGTTCGATCGATTTCACCACAATCAATTGTCTCGATTACACGATTTTACAATCTCGACTTTATTTAGATCAACATCCAACATCATCGATCGACCCTCCCGTCTCTCGGATAGACCCAATTACGGCGGTCGCATAATGCGAAGACGCTAAACAACCACCGGCGAATCCGCTCTACGCACACTCGCTCACAATCCAGAGTATTTTATACGCACACATTGACATCTTCGGATATGTATGCGGGATCGTTTTTGCTTGCGAGTGTGCTGTCACCCTCGGCTGTCCGCAGGAATGAGATCGGATTGTCCTCGAGCAGAGGAAGGAGGCTTTTTCGACTCTTGAGCCCTCTCGCTCTCTGGGTGCACCTTCATGTGTGTGCATGCGTCCGTTTTTTTTTTACTCTCGTCGATTTTCGTTTTCAACTCGAACGTTCCCGTTCGTTATTTCGAACTCGGAAGGACTTCTCGTCCTTACAGATGCTCGATGTTGGGCCTATATTCGTGCACGTCTCGCGAACGCCGCAGCCTCTGCCTCACAACTGAGTACCACATTCTTTGTTTTTATATGGACTACTATTATCATTTTGGAGATCGGGTTTTTTCCGATTGTTTATATATGTGCGGCGTGTACGTGCACGCTAGGCGTGGGTGTGTGCGTTGACTTTCGTTTGGTTGTATTTGTGCGTTTGTATGTGAGAGTGTATTTTTCGGGTTTACTGTAAACTCGCTCTTTTGCTTCGCTATGCGGAAAAATTATCGCAGAGCGATAAAACTATTTCGTCTTGTTCGTGCTATTAATTCAATGAGAATATGATAAAAATTTCATTCGGAATGCGAAAAGAGCTCGCCGAGTACTGAGGCGCTGCAATGACTAGAGAAAACGCACTCGAATTCATTTAATATAATATTTTATATAAACAATCGAGTTTGATTGTATCAGAGACGTAATTATTTTGTTTATCTTTTCGTGATTGTGCAAAAATTAAAAATGCTGAAAATACAATTTTTCTCTATAGTTTTGAAGCAATTAAAAATTTTTAATTGAAATTTTCACTGAATTTCGTATATGATCATAAAACATCAAAACAAAAAGCTGCATACATAATCGATTTTTCATCGAACGGTATACAATTTCATCGTTGTTTATATTTTGATTCTGATGTGGCAAACAAAAAAAAAATCATTATCATCGATCTGTATACGTTTATCGTATTCTTGATCGCATTATTCGCATATTTCACAGTGCTGCAGATGAATATTGAATTAATTGGAATTCGAATGCGTCCACAACATATGGATGTATATGAGTTTTTTTTATAAGGTAAACTTGAGAAAAAAATAAGAATAACGAGTAAAAAATCGAAAAAATAACCTCTGAAGAAGCGACGACAGCCGCTAAACATTTCGATGGCAAATATGCGGCGAAAGCTCTCGAAAAATTCTGCGCACTCTTTTGTTGATCCGGTGCCGTTGAACTCTAAGAAAACAAAAATAATCGAAATAAAATGAAAAAAGTCGAATTTTCCATTTTATAATTTTAAACGGGCGTCAGTTTCCCGCCGAATCGTTCCAAATATGGACAGGCTTTGATTTGTTTTCGCCGGTCCAGATATACAATTTGCTTTAGAATTTACCCGGCGCACGATTGCGGATCACCATCAATCATTGCAGTACGGTTATCGCTCAATTATTGCTGATATTAGTGATTCTAAAAGATATTAATATGTGTCAATCACCAGCGTTAGTGTGCCCATTAAAAAAAATCCGTGTTAATAAAAATAAGTGCAGTTTCACGCGTGAATGGTATAGGTATGTTTTATATGCGAGCTGTAATTTTTCGTCGTAAATGCGTTGATCGTTCTTTACAACTCTTAATTGTCTCAATATAACCTGCATTATGCGCGCGGTTATGCTTTTAATCGATTCTCTCCACTGAGCGTAAGGAAATATTTTGATTGTTGCTCTACCGAGCGATAAAATAAGCCTAAATTATATGCAAATGTGTTCGAGAATGTTTTCGAAAAGATTTATTCAAATTTTCTAATATGATGGCGTCTATTGCGCGCTAGAACGTCAGGAGGGTGCTTTTGATTGTTATTCTATTTTAATTTCAATAATTAGATCTATTTTTATGTAAAATTTTATGTTGTTGAAAATTAAATTGAATGAAATTAGAGGATGTTTCTAACGCTGCCATCAACTTAAAGTAATTAAAGAAACAATTTTCTAAAATATAAGAATGTTTTTATAATTCGCTAGTGCGATCGAACAAAATCGACAGTGCAAATTATACGTCTGCCAATACGCATCTGCTGTATTTATATAAAAGTACATCGCACGAAATTAATGGTCATTATTATACACACAATCGATTTATAGAGATACGTACAATTTTGTAAACGAGGTCGTTAGCGATGTTTTCGCCGCTCGAAAAGATACGATTGCTAGTATGTTTCTGTTGCGGGACCACTTTGATTGTCATTATTTAAAGGACGGCGACGTCTCGTCAGACGTGTTATCTGCTATCGAACGACATTATGTCGACGAAATCTGCTTTGCATAAAAAGCGGATTGTCGACCGCTCCTCAAGAGAGCAGAACCGATCTCTCTCCCTTATCCCGGCGAATCTATGATTCACAAAGAGCCCTTACTCTTTCCCTTTACTCTTTTGATTTAATTTATTGCCGGCATCGCAGACCTTCCGAGTGAAATTTATTTCCCCACCCTTTTTGTGCAAAACGAACAAACGTAACAGACTTTTCAATGGGTCCCCCGAAAATCGAAACGTCCAATTAATTAAAGCTATTGATTTGTAGTTTATCTGCACGGCGAGATCTCTTGTACGACACGGCGGCCTCGAGTCTTCGGCCGAATAATTTAAAAATAAATAAACGCAAAAAAGCGCGGGAAGGTAAAACGCTCCTCCGATGCGAGAGTGGCGCGTGAATGTTTGACAATCGACGAATTTTGAAGGGAATAAATGCCCACGAGATCTCGCGAACTTTCCTCCTCTCCCTCGGTCCGGCCATTGAAATTCATTCGACATGTAAACGGCTTGCTCGCAATTTAGATATGTAAATAAGGCCGGGCCGAAAGTTCTGAACATTCCGGGCATGTGGACCGAGCCCGGTTCGCATCTTCCTTTAAGGCGGTGCGCGCTTTTATTTCGATCATTGTTTCGAGACTGACTCATTTGAATCGATGTAAAAAAGTCCCTTTTTACCATTGTCCGCGCTGCGCTATTCAAACGTCAGTAATTAAATGTATGCACTTAACGATATGAATAAATAAATGCGTCTCTCGCTGTACGCGTACGAAATCCAAAAAAAGGTAAATTACAATACTCGTCCGCGAAGGAAACGTCTGAAAGGTAAAAAAATCCTGCGGAATTCGCGGCCGTGCGTGCGCGCGCGTGCTTCTATATCGGAAAAAAATAACACCCAAATGATTTACGGCGGATTTTCGATTAAAAAATTGAGAAATTATTATAACAATACGGTTTCGCATAAAATATATATATAAGGAGAAGCTCAATAAAAATTGATTTAGAGCTACGAATGATATATGCATATTTAGAACTCACATGTGGGTTTTTTTATTGCATTGAAAAGTATCGGATGAGATTCATTTAGCGGTGTTTTTTTTCTCTGGTGGTATTCTTTGTTGCGAATGTGCGATGCTCTAGGAAGATTTATTGCGATTTCTCGTATAAAATGTGACTTTTTACCTTCACGCTTTGATTCTATTATGCTCGATTTTGTCACATGATTGTCTCTATTATGTCTCGAAGGTCTCTTCTTTTGAATTTTTCATTAGATATTTCTTTTAGCGCTTCCTCAAGACAATTATATGAAAATGCGGATTTGGTCGATTTAACCGTTAATTGTTTAGAAAAACAATAAATCGTCGAAAATGTGTGTTTTCGGAATGCAGATTAAATGCCAATTGACAAACGGTTCTTTTGCCGGTCGCCAAGGTCTAGTTCACACAAGAACATGTCCCGAGCGATCGGGATAAGTACATTCGTGTGTGTACTTATTTAATCTCCCTCCGGTAAAACGGTCTTACGTATTGTTACCTAGCATTGTATCGATAGTATTGTAGCTGGAACAACAATGGATATAAAAGTCGCATTTAAATTGTTTACGAGGCGTGAAGATTTCCAACTTTTTATATTATAATTGGAATTAAGTTTCAACAGCGCTCACAGATTAATACGACTCAAGTGCAACTGAGCAACCATGTATGTTATTATGAATCGCTTTTAACACGTTTTCAGTTACACATTGCGGCGATCTGGCGTTCATTAAAATTTCGATAATTTCAGCGTTGAATGCGTGCATTTTTTATACTGTCGCGCCGTAAACCATCAAATGAATGTCCGAAGGATACGCGGCCGTAATTATGCGAAGTGAATCTGCATAGAAGCATTGGGATCGTGAATTTTGCAACAATGTGAACGAAGAGCGCATCATTGAGACGGTTTCATAGAAACGCGCGATCGTAAAACTCGCGTTCTTCGAATGAGCGACTCGCCTGTTTTTCCAGACGATGGCCGTCGTCCAATTTGATTTTTATTATTTTATGAATAAATATCGTGTATTTGATTAACACGTGGCTTCATTTTACACCCCTCGGGGGCCATGGAGCGATCAACCCGTTTTCAGATGACTTTATCGCAAGCGGCGTGTTGGTGTATCAGAGAGCAATTTCCCTAATGCGGCATCACTATTATTAAATTGCTTTCTTTTCCTCTCGCACACGCCTCTTGAATAATAATCACGGTTTTATTGATACGAATAGTACGGATCGGTTCGCTTCTTTCTTTAATGCGACACAATTTATCTCTCGGGCTCAATAAACGCTCCTATTTAGACACGTGCGTTTTTATATTACACACAGTTTCTCTCGCTAATAACGCAAATAGCATCCGGAGCGTTTACGCGCATTCGAATTTTCTCTGAGATTTTAATATTCGAATCAATAATGACCGTGGGTACACGGATGGTAGATTCTTCAGCAGGAAGAAATGCGTGCAGAATCCTTGTGTTCCTACCGCGTCAATTCGCATCGTTTCATTCTTATGCATTCGCTGACTGTATAATACACGCACGCACAGTAATCTTGTAATGTTCTCGGGGCGCATAACTTGTAATCGAATTTACAAAACGGTTATGTTTCTCCGCAAACGACTTAAGCCCTCTGTGTTCAGCGCCTTCCTCGCATTTTTTCAACCCGACACGCTATAGTAAGTTCGCTCACAAACGCCACAAAAAGCCACGCACGTATTTATTTATTTATTTATATGCTTACGTACGCACAGTGGTCAACGCTCGCCATCCGCCGGATCGAAATGTGGTCAAGATTTATGCAGATTATTTGAGGATTCTACTCGTTGATATGCGAATATATTCCCCCTTGGTGCCGTCCACCAGGTACCCACTATTTTTTAAGTCACATTTTTCGCTTCAGCGCCCCGGCCCCGACGTTTGTTGCGGTGATCGCGGTTTAACGATGGTCGACAGGTATTCTTTCTGGATTTCAAAAGTATCTGCACTTTATTGCAGAGGTTATCAACCGCGCCGCGGACGCCATTGATGAGAGTGGATTCGTACATTTTTCGATTCGCATACTGTTGATCCGATTGAAAATCACTTCATAAACAACGTCCAGACTTCTTTTTGATTCACCCTTTTTAAATTTTTCGTATGTTTATTATATTTTCAATTGATTAACATCATATTATAAGATATACATAGTTGTACAAAATGATAAATATATGAAACATCTATGAAATTCTTGCATTGCAGTTTCGCTGGTCGAATTCGAAGTTTCTGCACAGTTGCTTCACCGTTCGATTCCCCGTATTTACATCCATATATTTTATTTGTTCTCTTTCTCATAAATATTTTCGCAAACCGAGTCAATATATACGATTTTCGAATCACTTCCTTTACAGTTGCGCATCGCTCGCAAAAGCTCTTCGGCCGAGCACACATGCCACCGAACGAGCTTTTCTGCTTTTGCGAAAAATCGTATTTAATTGCGAACTTTTATTTTGTAGTCGAGTCCCGACGCGAAGTGGGCTTAGTTTATTTCGGCGACTTTTAGAATTTACACAGTGGTCGACTGTTAATTGCAGAAGCCTCTCTCGAGGACGGTGAAGGGCCATCGGAGGTATACATGTCGGCGTTTCTGAAATGCTGCTTTGCACAACGGGCTTTAAATTCGCGAGTCATTATCGTTCACTTCCAATGTTCAAACTCATTCATTATGCGATTTTATGTCGCGATTAATAACAAACGACGACGCAAGAACTATGGCTACCGCCGTTTCATTTGCATACGCGCGTAATATTTCTCGAGACGAGCGTTGCGCAAACCGAATGTTGCGATTATACAAAACAATTCCTGAACGACACTTTTGCTATTTATAATTGATATATGCGATCGTGCCTGCTTTTGTGCGATTGATGGGTCTCTGAGATGTCGTGACGTTGTGTGAAATTTGAAATGATTGATTCGAGCACGTTTTCATTGATCGTGCAAGGCCTGAGATGTTTTCGAACGCGTTGATGAATTTTTATTAGGTTATTGTTCATACGTTAAATCTTATTCAAAGAAATGTACAATTTTATTTTGTTTTATTAAATTAATAGACGAATCATTTGCATGCATTCGAAAATGGTAGTCCATCTCGTTAGTAGGTAAACGCGTGCCTACGTAAAAGCTTTGCGGCCAGATGCAAAAGATTACCGACGCGGATTTATTTCGCGGATTCGACGAAGCCGCGTAAACTCGCAACTCGGCCTCGGTAGCTTATCTCTTCGGTTATCGGATAGTGCCGATATGGCAAAGTGGATTGCACTGTAACTATTATATAAAAGGCGTCTTCGGGGTGGTGCACTTTAGCGGCGGATAGCTTTTCGAACTATCGCAGGTTAACATCCTTTCGGCATTAGCGGATGTAGGAAGCGTCGGATTCTCTCGTGTATCCGATAGATGAACTGGCTCCGAGAAAGATTCGATAATGATCTTCGAAGCGGAGATTCGGAGCTCCGAAGATGTTCGGCGAGCGTAGGTGTGTGCTGTGTCGCAATGCCCTCGAAATATTTTAATAAGCGATTTCGTTTGCGATTAGTTTCGGTATACATTCGGTGTTGTTTTTACATGCTTATCTAGATTGCGGCCAATAAACATTGTTACACGCGACATCGGGGTTTCAAATTCAAATTAAGTACGTACGAGTCTCGAGCGTTTGACGATGCCGAAGTAAGATCATCTTTGTATTGTGTGTCAACAATTAAATCGATGTTAGGTGTTTTGTGTAAAAGGCATCTTTTCTTATGTGTGACGCCTATAATTATGTTGTACATAGATCTATCTCTGTTGGTAATTGGCTATAAAATGAGTATTAGCACTAAGTCGCCGTATTAAACGGTTGTTCATCAGATGAACGTTTTCTCAGCAAATTACGCTGTTCAATTTAATTAATATGAAATTGAAAATGTTTGTACTAGATTCTATTAAGATTATCTCGTCAATAAATCAGTAATTTGAATGCATTAGCAAATGAAAGCCTCAATTATACACATTCTATTTTCTACGTAATTCTTTATTTATTCGATGTGCAGTTTATCTATGTCTTCGACCTTTGACTGATAAATATAGGAGTGTATTTGAATGTATGTGAATTGTTTTTAAATGAAAAATTACGAGAGACGAAAATGAAAAATTAAAACATCACCGCTAAACGACGCGTCGACCTTTCGCTCACCTATAAATAATTGAAACAATATCCATTAACATCGACCGCCCCCTTCGCCGAGGAGACGTCCTCGCGCCAATCAACCCCGTGGTGAATCGCTCGATTATAATTAACGACGTGACGATATTCCTGCGGCGGGCGCGCAACTTCTTGCAAGAGCCGTGGCCCTTGACCTCGCCGCCGACATTCCGGTTCGTATTAAACGTATATAGATAAGTGTGTGTGTGTGTGTGTGTGTGTGTTCACTTCCCGTCTTATCGCGAAATGTTCTAGTTACTTAGATAATCGAATGCAATATACCATCATTAGCGGGAGATAACTGCCGCCGTTGAGGCCGCCGCTGCAGCAGTCACGGCGGCCACATTCGATTGACCCTTCGGGATGACAGTCGCTAAACTCGAACTAAACACTTCCGTTGTCCTTGTTTTGAGGCAAATTTGGTTTTCGGATTGGTTGGTCGTGATTTGATCGTTTGCTGGATTGGTTAGTTGATCTTGATTTAGTTGAGTGTTTTGTGAAAGGTACTTTTGATGCAGATACAAAAAAGCGTTTTCACAAAATATTTTATGTAGTTACCGAAATTTTCAGATATTTCTTACAGTGGAAAAGCCACTACCTAACATCGTTTTGCTTTTTGTTCATGTCATACAAACGTTTTCTCGAATTTATGAAAATTCCACACTGTATTATTTTTGTAAACTGTCAGTTTTTATAGATTTTTCATTCACTCTTTCAAATAATCCATTTCAACGGAAGATATTTAACGCCCACTGAATTATTTATCAGTAGCATGGCGACATTTTTCCATTAGTATAAATAAGTTGATTTTTCACTACGGCAAATGTCTAATCATTGTCATTTCATTTTTGCATAAACTTACGACATTATAGTTAAATTTCAATTTGATATGATTGTAATATTTTGAAAATATGCGATTGTACAAGAAGCAGGATAATTATTTTCCGGATAATACGTGGGATTGTGATCGCTCGTTCATTCAGCATGTTATTATTGAATTCCATAATACAGTTTATAAAATAGACACCGTATAAATTAGCTCGTATATTCATGTATACGTTGCGGTTGTCACTCGACTCCAACGGCGACGTTTTCGACCGAAAATGAATATTCATACGCAACAAATTTCCAAATATCTCCTCCGGGCCATCTTCATCAATATAATTGATATCAACGGCGCCTCGTTAACATAATATCACCGAATAATATTAAGTCATTAGCGCGATAAAATTTGCATAGGCGAACGGAGCGCGACATATCATCTTACATTAACATCGTCCCCTCGTTGTGTCGCATATTATGTATTATGCTTAATACAATATTCGTTTGTTTTCGACGAAGAAAGGTCGGCATCGTCTTGTCTTGTTGCCGACCACGCAATGCTGAGGACCGGCAACAACAATACGTCTTCTATCCGCGAAACCGTTATCGGCGAGCCCAGGATCGTTGAAAATAAACGCACAACGACTGCACACATTACAATAATAATGAGGTATTATTTACATACAGTGCCGTAACTAGGCGGAGTCCGTTTCGACAAATTCCTAAGGGTTGAGAGATTCTGGGAGTCGGTGTAGCTGAATGCGAAATTTAAATTTGCTGTCTTTGAAAACGTTTTTTGTTGAAAATTTAGTAATCTATTAGAAATTTTGTAATTTAATTACGTTCTTAATGCATTTAACTATCTATATTTTATATAGATACAAACTTGTGCAAAATTTATAGCTTCCTCCCGACGACCATTTTTCTATTAAGTGCACACATCGAGTACATTAATAATTATCGATTAATTGACATTTTAATCGCAGCTTTTAAAATTTAATTGAGCCAATAATATCTTTATATTCGAATACAATGTAAACACATTAAATATTCATATAAATATATGTTTATCGCTGAAGTTCGATTGCCGCACCCTGAACTCGCAGATACGCAAACGACCTTGCAGATCTTTGTTGCATACGCCATCGCGACTCCTCGGGAGACCATTGCGGTCGTTTCCTACGATTTTTCACATTACCGGTGGCACGTCAGCCGACCGACAATGAAAATCCCTGATTCTCGATGCGATTTATTCGCAGTTGTCGTCCTCAGGGGCCCGGATCGGCCGTAATCTGCGACAAATGCGCGTAATGTCCCGCGAGCGTAATTACGCGCGTAAATAATGCTCTCTCTCCGCATAGCGCCGGCTTTCGTGTGTAGGGTTTCTCAAAGATAACATTTCTGGAGAATATTTGAAATTCGTTAAGGTTTTCGAATGTTCAGATGGAGATTTTGTGATTTTTTTTTATTTGTTTAATTTAAACAGGTATTCCCAATTATTTAAATAGATTCTTGCAGACTATTCGCAAACTCCATAGGAACTAGCGTGAAATCGGTGGTTGATAAATTACGTATCAAAGGATTACTTATGTGAAAAATGAATCTAGAGATAAATCTGATTCAAGTATCAAAAGAGATGAAAATCTCGATTGAATATACATATAAACATTTCTATGAATGAAGTTTGTACTAAAGGGTTAGAAACCTTAATGAATAGTTTGATAAACGAAATATCTCATTAAAATCATTCCAATTCGATTAATTTAGATAATCCTGAGGATCTGAAATGTTGTGCAAGGGTAAATACTTTTCTTTTCTAGCTAGATTTTAGCTCGAAAGATTGCCTTCATCGCTCTAAATGCGAGAACTTGAGCAATAACATCAACGATTTTCAATTATGCAAATGATCTCTTTTGCTCTGAAAATTTTCTGATGATCAATTTTTAATAACTCTCTTGAAAAAGCACGTAACTCCCACAGAATCTAACAGGGCTCGAATCCATTATCTCGAGTACAATGAATCCGATTCAATACGAAAATTTACACTGCTGCACTATATTTTTAATTTAACGTAATTTTAGGTTTACATGCTCACATATTCGTTTACGAACGATGAAATTCGCCAATTGAGAACCTTCGACATTGTTATACGATTCGTGGTGTGCGTTCGGGGCGCAGTCGAGGTGCAGTCACGAGTCTGCTTCCTTATTAGGCGCGAGCGACTTAGCGACTCTCGCCGCCGCTAATGCGCCAATATTGTCACCAGGACACAACGCATTGGCCCTCGACACTTGCTGGCCAGCTCGAGGCTTCGTCTCCGACATGACCGAGGACTCCTCGAGACCTTTTAGGGCCATCTGCTTTAGATATGTTCGAAAATTCGATGAAATGTTCTATAGATATGGCTCGAAGGTTGTGCGTGTTTGTATGAATTGATTCGTATAATATATCATTCGAGTATTAAGAAATATGCATCCTATTTGCCGTTTCGTTAAAGATATATCCGCTTCGAAGAAACCCACATTTTAATATTTCATTATGAAATGAACGAGACACAATATTGTGTGCCATTGTCGATATTCAATGTTATTAATGATTTTTGAATCAATATTGTCGAATCGAGATTATTCATATTAATATTATGCAAATCTGTTGTTCCAATGCATAATCTCTATTTATATCTGGGCCGCGTTCGAATTTATTTCGTATCATAAACCACTTTTTCGGTATTTAATAACAATTCTGATAATATTTTAATGTCGTGATTTGTGCATTATGTAAGCGTTGGCGTCGACCGCGAAAAATCATAAAGCACGCGTGTTTAAATATATAAATTAAATTTTTTGATGTTTACGACAGCGTATAAGTCAACCCTCTTCATCGTCAAATCACTTTGTCATCGTTAATTTTCGCAATAAGCTCGTTAAGATTTGCGTGGAAAAAAAAATGAAGCGTCCTCTTGCCTCTCGAACGAAATTCCATATTTTACAGCGTTATTTATGTTAATGCTGATTTTCGTATTGTCAGTCCTAAGTCTTGTAGATTACGTGCTTGTATTGATCGTTTTGACGTATTCAAATTTAGTCATTCAATCAATTTAAATTCAAAATTTGATCGTTCGTATGCTCGCGTCGAACTGGCTAGTGTCAGATTTCAAAAAACTCGCGCACACATACGCATTATGGAATTTTCATTTTTATTATTATAGAAATGTGTAATAAATTTCGTAGAAGAATGTGTTTAACGGAAATATTTACGTTCGCAGTCGCAATAAAACATTTTATTCAACGAGATTATACGTTTTATATTCGTACTGATATAGCCATTTCTTCTGTGAATACCAATTCTCATCGAGCTTTTTAGTAGTGGATCCGATCTTATCGTTTGTTTGCTCGGATAAAAGCGACCCACGTGAGATCATCAACATTCAGCTCGGACATAGGACTACATTTTTAACGTGCATTTCTGTTTCGTCTAAACATATTTAAAATAACTCGTTTTATATTAACTCTCCGGTGAGATAATAAAAATTTTGAAAACGCATCGACCGTTCGCGTCGAAATTGTTCTAAGCTCGGCCCCCTTGCCTCTCTCTACCGGGAAGCTATTCTAATAAATCAACATTTCTATCGATCGGCTTTAATAAGAATTAGCAATATATTACAATATCGATAATTAACTTAAAGATCGAGTCGGTGAATGCGCGATAAAATAAACGTAATTAGAATGAAATAGGTGCATACCTTTGTATTGCATTTATACTCTGCAATGAGATATACACTCGCCACAAACACTAGCAAACTAGTTTCTAATGAAACAATCGTAAATCAATACAAATCTCAAATTCATTATTGATCGAAATAATCTATCTTTTCCTTTAAAAAAAAAATTGCCTTCATTATTAACATACGGTTAATGCAAACACTAACGACGACTTTTCCGAACGAAACAATAAATCATCTCAAATTCTAAAAGAAGATTAATGCTTCAATCAAAATTATGTGGCCGAGATTATACTAATATTTGATTACGTCCCGTTTGTTCGACGATGTCCACAAGAATCCGATGTGTAATTTAAAACTCGATCGGAGGTGTCGATCGACACTCACACGGAAAAACGACGAAGGTATTAATTTTTAAGGGATAAAGAGGGTCCACCGACATGACCTCGAGACTAGACGAACAAGAACCACCAACGCGGCCATCATACATATTGTACGACGTGCCCGTTCAAGCATGATGCCTTAGTATGTTCGATCGAACTCATTCCTTTTCTGGTCCTGAAAACCGATCGAATTTCATAGGGTAAAAAGAAATAGAGAACTTGTGCTCGTATTATTAAAGAAGGGTCCGAACACCTTCCCACGTCGAGGATTTCGCCATGGCTCTTACCGTCGATTGCGCTACACACAAAGGCGCTGTTGTTGTTCAACACACATAGTGGCGGCTTAAATAAGGGGTTCATTAAAACGGCACGTTACTCACTAACTCACCGTTGGAAATATCATGTTGCTATGATATTCGCCGCTGCCATTTTCTGGAGTTTTTAGAGGATAAATTGCGCCGAGAGTGTTGAAGTGGTTCGCTCTCTCGACACAGCGTAATCTTTCGCCTCTCGAGCGTTATTAACGAAAGGGAAATTAAATTATACCCCCTTCGCGCCGACGAAGCGTTAATCTAGGAAAAAAATCTATTGCACGACTCATTGAGCGATGTATCGATATTTTTGCGAAATCGAGGAACGGCGAAATTGCTTCGATTCGAACAAAAAAGTTCGTACACGTTCCAATTTGAATTGACATTTAAATTTTTTTCGGTATGATTGTGGAGAAAATATGTTATTATTTTTTTTCCGTAGCACCGATCATATCCATTGTGTTAAAACATCGATCGAATTCATCTGCTCCACGTTCCCGGCATTGTACGAAGACTTAATAAACGTAACAATGAACCGGTCTTCTATTCTAAGAAATCAAGCGGCTAATTGAAATATTTTCGAGCACTTTTTCATCTCGCTGTGGCCTATATAAGCGCATAGAATCAATTGAAATAATAAGAACAAATTACAATAAATTGACTCGAAAGAGAAAATTTTATATTAGACGGTCGTTTGTAGCTTGATTTTATTAATAACACTAATATATAGCTAGTCGATGTGTGTGCGAAGTATCGAAAAATGATCACAGTGGCATATGGTCAATATACTAAAAGCGTTCACAAATGACTGGCGTTCATATGAAAACTTTCCAAAGGCGATAGATTGTGTCTTTGTCGGAAGCAATTTCGAAAACATGGCCGGCATAAAAAATCTGAATGCACCTCGCCAATCTCTGATAACAATAATATAAAACACCGAAGAGAAAGCAGGCGGTTTAATCTTCGATCGTACAAGTAATTATACGCGTCGGATATACTATGGTTTTTCAAATGAAGTACAAAATTCATATCGCGAGACGTCGCTGTTGATTTTATTGACCGGATCGTAGTTTTATTATTATCGAACGATTTATTTTATTAGCGCAATCCAATTAATTTCGTTTTTATTTGTATTACGGCATCATATTGTACGCGAGTGTGTCGACAAGTTACAGTGTCTTGTGAAATTTATGTATCGAAATTATACGTCTTTTACGATTTTACTACATTGTGGAACGAGCGGAATGACTAAGATGGAAAAAAATCTGTTGATCAACGTCCGATGAATTAAAATTTTAATTTCGCAAAGAAAATAAATTATACAGAATTAGGTAGGCTATTAATCAAGTCAATCTTATTCCATGTCATTGTTGTTTTGAAACGTGCTGTGTTGTAGTTTTTTAGATCAGAGATGAATTTGCGAAAGTGTAAAATTCAATTTGTGAAAGTTTTCGATTTGCTTTTTTGCTTTCATAAGTACATATATGATTTGGGAATTCGCTTTCCAAATTTATAAAAAAAAAAACAAAAATCTCGAATCTCATTTATCCGATCCAACCCTTAAAACCAACTGAACTAAGAAAACATCCTTATCGCCCAACAACCACCTTCAACTCGCATATCAATTCACACATATCCATTACCAATCACATCACCATCATCTTTCTTCCTCCAACATCTGACTCGCACATAAGCGACCAGCACAAAGCCACAACAGCCGCACGTAAATAGACCATCCTATCGCGTCCGCGGCGAAGTCTCAACACTTGCGACCGCGCCGAAGACGACGACGACGACGATGCCGCATGAATATTCAAATGACGAGAGGGCCTCCCCGCCCCGGTAAAAATAATTAAAAAATGCAAATTTATCTCACGACGAGCGCAGCCACCCCGCGCGCCCCTCGCCCGCGGTCGGCCGGTCTTCGGGCCGGGCCGCCCCGGCTCGCCAACCGCCGTATAATTAAATAGATAAATTTAAAAGATTATTATTTATACGCGCAAGTGGGCGGCGCTCGTCTCGTAACGAATTTCGGGCGGGCTCCTCTTCTTCTTGGCCAGATTCGACCACCGTACTGTTGGGCGCTGCGCATTGTCGACGATGGCGAAGTTCTGCCCTTCGCGGTCGGGGTGGATTCGGGGTGGTTGCGATTTGTCGTTTGTTTGTTTGTTTGTTGGACTTGTAGATGCTTTAGGAAGCTTTTTTTTATAGAGATCTGTAGTGAGTCGATTTTTGAGCTGCTTTTCTTTGATTCAAGTGACAGTGATTTGATAGGAAGTGCATATGAATATTTGGAGCATGGATCTGAAACAAAGTTACTTGAAAAGGCTTTTGCTCCACATTTTCATCCTTTTCCCAATGTTTTTTATTTATGACTTTTAATTGAAAATTTGTTTCAATATTCATAACCATTTTGAATTATATATTTATAAAATTGATTCTGTCAGTGTCAGTGTTATGTAAATTTCTTGTCAAAATCAGCTGTTAAGTCGTATCTTTTCAAATTGAGATATTTAGATTTTTTTTGTTCCATTGAGGATACATCGATATTAATTTATGCATTTTAAGCTTTTATGTATTTTTATTGTTGATGTTAATTCAAATTTAAATTAAAGGATTTCATTTGTTTATTTTTTCAATAGATTGGAATTTTGATTACAAAAGATTAATAGAATGAATCTAAATTTCAAATGTATTGTAAAGGACTACTGATATTTATTTTTTCGGTTGTAATTTCTGATATGCAAGTAAAGCCTGTCGATAATCGATACATCCGATATTATGTTGTATTTCGTGTAAAAGGAGCGCATCACTTCGGTATCGCCATCGGCGACGTCTCAAACGTTCAACCGGCAATTAACAATGTATGCTAAATAACTGACGTGAAAGAATGCACGCGTTAAACGTTCGAAGATGACCGACCGGAGAAAATTAGGAAAAAAATGTGTTTTAGAAACTTGTTACGATCTATAGAAGCTGTTTTACGTGAATTCAATCACTTTACATTGTAATGATATTTCAATGATTTTTTTTTCAACTTTGAGACTTTAATCATAAAATCTGACATAAAAGATTGAAAATTATATACACACAAGCATAACATTATAGATTAGACATTCTCATATTACTCATCATAACCGGTTTCAAAAGTATAACATTGGATCATGATGTTTTAAATAACATCAACATTTTTAGAAATAAACATTTTATTTATTTATTAAACTTCACATTTAATGTTATGAATCGATATAATTAAGAATTATGATTGACTAACAACAATTAAATAAGTTCATTACTGTCCGAGACACACTCTTGAATAAGATCAAGAACGATCGACACATTTCAAATCGGCGTAAGATTGCGATCGGTTTCATTGCTCCTGCGTTAATTTAACATCAAAAACAAAAGGCGCAACGATAAGCAATATCCATATAAAAAAAAAGTAAAATAAAGGACACAGCAATTAAAATGCGCTCGCGTACGAATCATCAATTCGATTTTATTGGTTACGAATTAATAACGTATAAATCGGCGGGCGTATAATAACTGACGAGAAGAACAGACCGAGTGGTACGGCGTTAATGCCAACCCACGGACTCGGTTCGTCCACAACGATGCCGTTATTCAATCAAATTCTTCTGTTTAATCACATTATCTGTCGGCTGATTACCCCGTGTGATACGTGTGCCCGAGCGCGTGTGCATCATCACTCCACAAATCCCGTTTCGAGATCGGAGAACGTCCGAGTTTTGACGTGTCGTCTTCCCGGTTTAGAAATGTTGTTGACACTTCTTCGGTCGGCGACGGCTTTGGAAATCTAAAAAAAATATTATAATTTTGGACGTATTTGGAGCTTTGGAGCTTTGGATCGGTGTCGTACAAGTCCTTTTGCATTGTCGTCAATTCGACTTGTTCACTCGTGGATGGGTCCTGCTTTAGAGTCGATTCACGCAACATTTGAAATCATTTTCGAAGATTACTTTAAGGTGTTAATTTTGTGCTTATCTTCATATTTTGAATGAAAATTGATTTGAATGTTAAAGTTGAAAAAAAAGGAAAGGTGCACAATCACGTCGATACGCAAAAGGTTGCTTCAAATTCTAAGCGGGAGTGGAACGAAGTAAGTATGATAAAAAAATCGAAAAAATAACGAATGCATGTATCGTGGTCGGTTGTACAGTTGGTTCAAACAATAGTGAGTGTTAGAGAGGTCCAGGTAGAGAAAGGGGCGTGGAAATAGGCTTCTTGGCGCTGGTCCCTCCGACCGCATTCTGTTCTTGTAAATTTCCTTAATAATCCTCAGTGTCATTTACTTGAGGCTCGTATCAAATTATTGACATCATCGCAACAGAAGAAACCTTTTTTAATAGCGGAATCTCTCTCGCAATATATATTATCGTCGAAGCACCTCAATTAACGTATGAAGAACGACGGGATATATGAATAATGTAACTCATTATGTCGAATCGGCTACCTGGATCGATATGTTGAAATTTTTCGGTCGCGCGCCATAAACCAATGGAGTTGCAATTTTCCCATTATAACAACGCATAAAACAAAGGACCGAAAGGCCCTCCGAAGCTCGTCTTATTTCTTTGCGGCCACGGCCTCGAAAATTCGAGTCCGATTCGGAAACCACACTTGACCGCAGACGAGATGTTCTCTAAGATCCCAGCGCGCGGCCGCAATAAAACAAAGTGGTCGCTGATGGCGGGTAATTGAGGCTTCGCAATGTGCGAAGATTATTTGAAATGTACTTGAAAGAGTTCAATTTACCATCGTCCGGATCCAGATGCCGTGTAATCATCCGCTCTCTCGAGCATAACGCCGCTTTTTATGGCATCCTCTGCTCGCGCATTGTTGCTATTAGTAAGCTTCCACCTTGCGTAGTGGTACTATGTCCTGACGATGCTCCGTCAAACAAATTGAAACGGCCTCGAGTGAAAGTACCTCGCTCTGATCTATCGGACTCACTCGGACAGTCTTATATATGTATGCGGTGGAACGAAGTCGGACCAACATAATTCTCTGTGATTTATCTAAATGACATCTACGCATCGGGAGAATGCTGTTCGCAATGTCCACTCGATAAATATTTACATATACATTTGATTAAATCTCGAACACTGAGAATGCAACGCCGGGTCTATTAAGTGCTACGAAATATTTATGACTCGCAATTAATACAATAAGCATAATCCTCATACGCCCGCGGCGAAGAAACGAGGACCCTTTGTACCGCAGTCTTCGCAACAAAGCGCCATATAAATCGGCAAACGTTTATTTTCCCACAGCCCGTTCGGCATTACGTCGTAGTTTTACATACTGTGATATTACACGCATTGTGACATTGTCTCGTCGCTCGTAATGAGCGATATGAAAAATACTAGGCGAGGCAGCGAGCCGACAAATGGGTCCGCGCTCCGCCTCGGCGTTGATGAATAGATTTGTATTACAGATAATTCTCTCGATATTTTTCATTTAGAAGATAGCCGTACCAATTAGGGTAAGCCACAGGACCATTACGGGCCGGTAGCGTGAACTGGACGTACGTATCTCGAGCGGGTGGTGAGGAGGAGGAGGAACAGTGGCGTAGTTAGAAATTAAGGGGTCAGATACAAAATTTTGGAACCTCTTGTGCAAATATCCCCCTCTCGAATCGATTTTTTTCTTGATATAATATTTGAGGACCCTTAGAAAGAATTAGTTATCTTATTAAAATATATATTTGATTTCACAATTGAGAATAAAAATTATTAATATGGATGAAAAAATAACAATTTCATAAAATATCTGATTAATAATTTGGGCCCTTTGTGAGTCTGGATGTTTCGCTTACCTTCGCGCTAGGATAACTACGCCACTGAGGAGGCAGCAACATACAACAAAACTCCAAACGGAAAAAAAGAACCAGAGTTTCGTACAGGGTTGCTTAGAAGTGTGCGTTTCATATATTGTAGATGTGGGTGTGTGCCGTTTTTTACAGCCGTTTTTTGACGAGGCTAATGCGTTGTGCGGTGTAATTTGGGCTAGACGGAGCCGGAGGCCTAATCACAGGGGCCTAGAAGGCCCCGTGTCATTCCTCAGGGCCCTCGAAGGCGACGTGGTGTCCCTCGACGGCGACCGCAAAGGAGAAACCTTCAGCCCTCACGATTCGGCCACATCCTCCCCAATTATATTATTCGAGCGAAACCGCGATGTGCCTTACATTGTATGCTCTGTGTGGATACTTTCAATTCGCCGACAGCGTCGATTCAATAATTGAATGGACGCCGTTGTTGTTTCTAGTGTGTGAATTGCTTCTGTCCGATGTGAATGAGAACGTAGTGAGTGTTCGTCGGTCGTAAAATCGAAATCGACTTTGCGTATTAGAAAATGCGAGACCTAAATCGTTTGAATGCATGTTTTGTTTTTTACGATTTTCGAATGAACTCTGTTTGAATTTTGCGAACATTAGTGGCAGTAGATCGTATCGAAATATCGGAAATAGTACAGTATCAATTAAACACTTTTTATTCTAACTTTGGTGAGTTTTAATCTGATTCCGTATTAAATAAATAAGGACTTTGTGATATAGTATAATTCACGAATTTTTCAAAATGTAAACGAATCGAACAGCGACGTCAGCTCCGCCTCGTACCTGTTCCATTACAATTTTTTCAATCTCGACGAAAAACAACAGTCATGGGGCAACAAAGGTAGATGATATGAAGAGTCATTATAGTACGTATACGCATGTGAACGGATATATACGAAATATACACACGTACGAAAGTGCTTTTTGATCTGTTGGGTTTGGATTCTGCGGCGATAATAAAATAAATTGGGCACCGAAACCGAATTTGACAAATTACGAGTGGTAAATGAAAAAAATCAACGACCGCACTAATTTGGGGTGTCGGTTTACCATTATTATTTCTCCGTCGACATAAAGAACGATTCAGACACATCAGTGTCGTAACAGTTGCGTTTCGTAAGCAGAAAAGCCTTATTGATAAAAGACTCATTCATTCACATTTTATAAAAGACCACTGAGCTTTTGCAAATCTCACACTCTCTAAACACTGATTAATTTCGCCACAGGTTTAATTGCATGTTCGATACAAAAAAAAAGTATCTAATCGAAGTGAAAACAGTCAGAATATTTATGAAGATGTTTTGTATTATAATATTATTGCGTATCGTAAAAGAAGAATTCGTCGATGTGTTTTTTTTTCTGGTTGGGTTATTTTGAACAAAAGTCTAGTCCGAAATACTTTGAAGCTGTTTCGTAACAGGGAGATTGATTTTCGATTATTGGCATCAATTTCGCGTTGCGCAACGGCAATTAAGGAGCGGTTCTCTCGCGCAACACCACCAATTGGTCCTCATCAGTATCGGCGAGGCGAGTTCGCAATACAACATCTAATTTTTCTCAGTGTGTTTCTCACATAATTATATAAAGTGACCGACCGTTGCGTTTTTCTTGCACATTTTTCGTCATCGCCTATTATTTATTTATACGTTATTTGAGTTGGTTTCTCGTCCTGATATTTTCCGAGAAGTCATCACGATCCGTGTTCTTGATGATGGATCCGCTTAAAAGGAACGACGAGACCTCCGTACACTCACATATAGAATTACTTTAAATTATTATGTCCTTGTGCGGGGAGTTCTACGTTAGACGGTTTTAAAAAGACGAAATATTTTTATAATGCCATATGATTATTACTTCTCTTCTGAGTATTTCTCACGTAAAAAACGGCCACTCATCCCATTATATGCGACCGAAAAAAAGAGATTCGATCCGAACCAACTTTGATTCCAAAACCCATATCCTACTACAAATATGTAGCGCATATACAAATTGTGTCATCGTAAGAAATTTCTCGATTACTCAATTGATTGCTTATTTTAACCAACGGCCACGAGCGTAATTTGTGTAATTGTCAATATGCGAACGTATAAAGGCCAGTTCGATACGACCGTTCCGCAATGAAATATCATAACTGCGATACCGCAATTGTCGCAATTAAATTCGAAAAGCCATCACGGCGATCACAATAATGAGGTGGTTTGTTTCTCATTGTCGATTTTATCGTATGGTTTCGAAATGCTCGTGCAGATAACGTATCTATGAACGGGCGCAGGTGAGTTGTCGTCGTGATTGGATATTATTTATTTATTTAGTCAGGTGAACTGCATTGCGCAAAATGAATCGTTGAGCTCACAGAAGAAAAAAACAGCGATGTAGAAAAGTGAAAGGATGTGAAAATCGTTCGTATTTATTATGAACGTCTTTTGACACTGTTATTAATTAACAAAGCTCTCTTTAGACGAGAAAAACTAATATCGTTAGAATGAAATAAATTAATGTGAACATTTTTTGATTTTCATTTGGAGAATTCACTCATGACACAATGAATCATTTTCGTTTGAATAACATATGTTTTCATTGAGATAAATTTATTTGATTAATTCAGACACAATATGTGCAGTTTTTTTCATCTTGTGCAACATTAATTAATAACGCTTATCTAATAAAACATTTCTTCGTTTGAAGAGAGCTTAACGTTAACGAGAGGCGTCTTTAGAAAGTTTCGGACATAGAGATTTATTGGAGTCTGTATTAATCACGAAATTTCACGTTCGCTTTTTTCATGCAAAGGCGCGTTCTCATAACGACGATTGTGTGTGCATAAATTTGTAAACCGATATCCCCTCGATAAAATTAATGGTATCAATGTAAATTGTCAACCGCGAAATATCGCCGAATGTAGCCGATAAATTTCGCGCCGATTTATCGATTATATTCGTTAGTGTGTTTGTTTGTGTAGCGCAAAGCCTACGTGCTGTCGATGAATCGATAAAGGCTGTGGGAATGATATAATCCATTCCATGAAGTCGTAATATTTTGATGGTATAATCACCCATTCACTTTTTTCAGGGGTTCCACCTCTAACAAAGATTGTACGTGGCCCTAGGGTAAAAACCTTGAATTTCATTCGTAACAACCGCATAGTTATACGTACGAGAAAGATATTTTTTATATTTTATTGATTCATAATGGTATATTAAACAATTAGCCTTGTTAAAATACGATTAGTTATGTTTTTTTTTCGTATCTCATTCGTCAGGTCGCAACGAAAATCGAATAACGGATATCGCCATAAAGATTACCATTCGTGCCGATGCTATCTGCGATATTTATTTGTGCGATATTTCGATGCAATTTCGACGTGTGCATTTATAATAAATAAGTTCGAACATACAATTTCGCACACGTGAAATTAACAGCGATCCAACGACACACGTCACGGTACACGATTTTTAAACGACCAACTTCCAAGTACGATAATTAGATTAAACGTCTCCGAAACGTAATAAAATTGAGCAAGAATTTTCAATGTGGAATTTTCGTATTTTATTGCGAATAGTTTCGCCAGGCAAATGATCTTATTCCGGCGACCGCACCGTATAACTTTTTTCCGACGCCGGATAATAATGGCTGGAAATGATCGAGTACGGCTAGACCATAATCTGTTTTTATATTTGTACATCATAACGGTCGTGTCATTCGCATGCTTTCGACTGTGTTTTGTGGCCGTATTATGCGGCAATAAAAACCGAATACCGCAGAGATGGGAAAGAGGAGATGTGTCCATTTTGTCTCGACGACGCAAGGCAAGGACGCCTCGCTCCTCATGAAGACGAACCGCAGACGAGGACTGTCTTCAGCTTTTTGCTTCAAGCGGTGACGCGATGCTGTTGCGTTTTTTACGAATGCTGTTTTATCGTGCTTTTTTTCATTCGTCGAAGCTTTTTCATATTGTTTTTTCTTCGGTTCATATTCAGCGAAATATCAATCATCGGACATTGGGCGTTCCGGACGATGCGATGTGTCCAAACAACCATAGAAAGTTTTTGCTTTGGATCGGTCAAACGTATTTCCTGGAAATTAAATTGAATTTTTCGCCAAAAACACATATGAGACATTCAGAGCTAAGCGTGACTATTCTGTACGAACTCGAGAAAATGCATCAAACTTTTGATGCGTTTTTCAAAATTCCCTTCATTATTCATTTTTACAAAAAAATTTTGTTTTTAATGAACTACGGATGTGATTCATTCTCATTAGAGTACATTATTGCTTAAAATGACTTCTGAAATAAATGTTTTCTGTCACTTATCAGTATTATTCATGAAAATATTTCGCACATACAAAGTTATGACTATCTAAACAAAGTACTTCGACATTTTTTCCAAAAAGTGAATTTAACCACTATTAGATCTGAACGGCTCATATGGCGAGTTGCAATTTGAAAATTTAAGAGTTTTTAAATCTCATTTGGGACGGCGCAAGCGTAAATACATGATAATTTAGAAGAAGCTCTCACCTCTTGTTGCTCCCTTTGCGAATTTCGCCTTTGAAGCGATTTAAAGAGCATCGCGTGCGCAAATAAAAGTCGGGTGCGTTGCCCTAATTTCCTTTTCTGCCCTGGGCTAGAAACATCGAGGGCTGCAGACCGATAGTAATTCGTAAGTGTATTTCGTTAACCTTTTTGCTTATGGCAATTTGCGTAAACGCCTCGAATTTTCAAACGCTCGTTCTGATTTTCTATTCCGTTATTTTTACTGCTCGATATCTTTTTTTTTCATTTTATAATACAAAATTTCGATCCCTTGAATTATAATTTTATTAATGTATTTTTTTCTTATTTGTTTCAGGTATGTCTCATCCATTAGATTTTTTCAATAATTATCGAGTGATGAAAATTTCATCTAATTCGTAATGTAGGGTAAGTGAACGTATAATTTTCTTTGCCTCTTTTTTTTCATCGATATTTTAAAACTTTTTGCTGATATCAATTATGAATATTTTAGAAAGATTCGTGATTCACTACAGCTGCGCGTGAATAATTGTAATTGGAAATGGCACACCCATTTTTTTTATTTCTCGGATGCGGAATGAAGACACTTAATTTGTAATTTTGGATTTATTTCTCTAACTGGGTTAATACTCGTGTTTAGCATCAATCGAACGTCCGTTTTCGTCAAAAAAATATATTAAATGTATATTCTTCGGTGAATGCGTATTTAACGATGTTTCGTAATGGTCTTTCTCTCGCGTCGATCAAATTTTTTTGACATTCATTTGACGCGAACATTTATTGCATTTTATAGTCGCTCTTTATGGTTCATTTTATTGGGGATTTGCCTTTTTATATATTTTTTAAAAGAATATTTCTGTTTTATGACATCACTTAACTCAACGCTTTAATTTTATGTCGAGGATGAGTTTTGAAGGGTTACCGAACCTAATGTTTTTCTGGACAAAGTTGACTTTGCATCCATGACTCAATTATGTAAGGAAAAATCGTCTTGGGAACCTTGTTTCGAGATTTATATATTTATTTTTATTCCATCAATAAATCGCTTGGCGTTGAAACAACGCTCAAACCTTTTTTTACTCAACATCCGAAATAGCCGACGGTGAAATCGTTTTATGGACACCGAAGGGTAGAAAGAGCTCTCAACACACCACATACAGCTTCATACAATGTATCCGAAACTTGTAGAACAAAGACTTTAACTTTTTCGGTGAAAAAAATGAAAACTGTTCCAAATCATTCAAAATCTATAAAAAAAAATATAATTTCCGCTCGAGTTAATTTTCAGCAATGAAATTTCATCTCAATATAAAAGTATCAACGTACAACGACTTCCTTACATTGTTCGCGTATAAAATACATACATATAATTTTTTCGTACACTGCAACATTTATTAAGCACCGTACGTACGGGGCTGCTTCGATCGTGAAATGGGATCTTTTAAAATTATTTATAATAGATATTGTGAGGAGGCCGAGCGGCTCTCGATCTCCTCCCGCCTAATAATAACCGATATCTCAAATTTGAATCGGAAAAAAGCGAGTTCGTACCTCATACATGCCCAATAATCGAATGGCGGGCGTTATCGGCGCAACTTAATGGCGCAGCGCACGAGTAATTGACTCGATTTAAATTGCATCTCGCGCTCGTAATGAATTTCCCGAAATATGCACCGCGTCGTGAGAATCGCCTCGAAAAGCCCAGAAAAAATATATATCGAACTCTTCCGATGTGTATTATGATTTTTTTTTTTTCACTCTTCGGACCTTCTATGTTATGTATCGTGTGGAAATGTGATCGATCGGGGCTGGTGATTTTTCCGATCACGATCGCGTTTTACTACCGTGTCACGATCGAATTCGTCTTATTGTGTATATGAATATTATGTGAATCTGTTTCGTTGTGCAGGTGGTGTTTTTCTTTATGTAGATATCTACGTTTCGGTGATTCGTAGATGCGTTTTGTGTGGTGTGATGTATGCTTTCAATTGGGAGTGGTTCGTGGTGATTTTCGATTGAGACTATTGATGCAATGTTTCAGTAATGTAATATTATTATAATGTAGCTTCCATATTATTTCGGCTTAATATGTTCTCGGGTCGATTTTTATAAAATCTTCCGAAATGGGGACTTTTGCGAGGTCGAACTCCTTATCAGCTTTCTAGTGAAGCATGGATTTGGACTTGCAATTAGGCAGCATTTCAGTACACCCCTCCAACGTTACATCGAAGGCATGCAATTTTTTGTTTAGCCCGCTTAATCGAAGTACTTATCTGCGCGTCCCATAACAATATTATTATTTTTATTTGCGCACACGCACCCGAGCCGCATCCATCCGTGTATTTAATTAAAAATTTCTCGTGATTTATACAAATAATGCCGTGGTTAATAGGGCGGGCGCCGGGGCCCCGAGAAGGTGTTGCCGTCGTTGTGCCGTTCTTCGGCTCTCCGGCCACAGCTGCGTTGTTCGCTGCCAATAATCTGTAATGAGTTTTCACATTGCGTTACGCCCCCGAAACGGACACACAGACACACGGAGCATGTTCGAGCGGTACGTACGAGAGGCGGAGGACGCGGCTCACGCACACGAGACGCGCTTCGATAAGAGTCGATAATCTCGACTCTAACCAATATTTATCGTGCGCGATAGTGTGCGCTCGTGTAAAAATTAAAAATGCTCCGACTCTGCAATTTCGCTTTAATATATTGTTTGTGGGAGATGCCGGGGACGAAAACGAGCGTCGCGTCTCGTCGACAGATCTGTCGACTTCGATCGATCGAGAGGCTCTGGTTACGGTTGGATGTGGTGGTTTTTTTTTTTTTGGCGCTCGTGTGAATTGAAATTCAGGCAATCCTCTTGTAATATTGTACAAAAGTAGCCTTCGTGTAGCGTGATAGAAATTGGATTGGTTTTTGGGCTGAAATTTCATGATTGCGAAATTACTGAAAAAGGGGGGCCTAGCTTCGACCCGGACTATAGTACCATTGAAAAAAATTAAAATTGAATATAATATAAAAAAATATCATTTTATATTTCGTCATTTTCGAATGACTGACTTAGTACATGTATCAAAAATCGTGCTACAAAAGTAATATCTTGTCATTCTAAAGAAGAGATTACTTACTTTACTTATTTGAATTAGGGTGGAAAGTTGTATTGAAACGAGTCCCTAGAATACAATGTAATTGTGTATTAAAAATGAATTGGAGTTTCATCAATGTAATATATTTACAGTTAATAAAAATGACGATGTCGATACAAGGAAATTAACTGGTTAATTAAATTGCAATATACCGTTGCACAATATTTTATAACATACACTTCTCTTTTTTACGACTGATCCAACGAATAGATTTCAACAACAAATCAAACTCATCTTTATTTGAAAAATCTAACAATTTTATCGCATGTGCTAGACATTAAAAAAAAAGAATCATTATAACATTCAATAGATCCCTTCTTCGCGAGCATACAACGTACACAGTACACGTAAACCCACAAATTCCCACACGGTCGAAAAACAATCGCGTGAGTTGCAACGGAGCAGATCCACCCCCTTCCCTCGCCGAAGACGGATTTCTTTAATTAGCCGAGCTTCCTCCTTCTTCGGAGAGATGCCCAGAGTGGTCGACCAATCGTGTTGCTTCACACGTGGCCGGTCCGCGTGTGCGAAGCCTTCTTACGAAAAAATGCCCCGGTCGCAATTTCCCGCGGAATCCCGAGCAAAATGGTGCCCATCAACGCGAGGCCGCATTACGCCCAATGAAATCATCAGCGTCCGCACGAATTAATAGCATGCAACGACTCCTTGTACGAAAGAAGGAACTTGTATGAAAGAAGGGACTTGTGTGAAATAAGGAGTTTATCTTTAAAAACGTCGCTGAATCATGAAAAATGGGCTAAATGTGGAGTCATTGGAAGGATCTTATTTCAGAAAAAATATAGCAGTTTTACTTATTTCAATTTTTATTGAAACTACTTGGAATGTAGAGTAGAGAAAAAGTAACACTGTTTTAAATAATGAATCCTTCAGATCATTGTCTCTAACTTTCCTTTTGATCATTATTGATTTTGTGCAGATAAATTTAGTCTTGAAGATTGTATAATGCATTGAAGTTAAGCGAATACAAGTCCTATTTAAGACTATTTCTATTGAATGAGATATAGTAATAACTATAATCTATGATTCTATAATATATTATATTAAACATAATTAGTTTTGATTTAATCTAGATATATGTTGGTTCTCGTATTACGCATAGTTTACTTTGACAGCTCGTTTTGGTAAGGCAATAAGAAGCACGACACAGAGTAATCACAACGTTTCTGTATGAAGAGGTATTATTATCGTAGTGGTTCTTGATGACGTTTAGATAGTTTATTGCTGCAAAAAGGCGGATGTTGCATTGCTAGAAACTGCTTTTAATCTTTGCAGCTTCGACTTTTTTCTTCAGTCAAAGTGAAATGTATACCGTTCATGCTAAGGTTTCATTATTCGTTCGCAATATGAAAGTTTAATTTTAGTTCGATTTGCGGAATTGTCGGTGTGAAGTTTAGGACAACTACGTGTGGTGTGTTTTACTAAGTTTGTGTGTGTACGTAAAAAACGTTTGTGGCTGATATGACGTGCTCAAAAATATAACTATGATTAATTGTTAGAAGTCGTGAACGCAAAAGAAACCTCGAATGGCGTTGTAAACGAGATTTTCGCAATTAAGCGTGCCTTAAAACCAATTAACAAAAGAACTTAAATGTGAAGTTAATTGTGAAATAATTAATAAATAATCACATATTTATGTGTGTTGTGCGTCACTTTCATATCGGAAATGGATCGTGCGTGAAATCAGAGAGATTTGTTTTTTGGTCATTGGATAATTCATAGTTTATTTTTTTTCATACGCCTATGCATGTCGATTATAATTAAATTTATGTAAAGTTTACTCGGTTCGCATTTGTGTAACTCAACTAATTTTTGAAAATCTTAATGGAGTTAACAACGAAAACAAAAACGTTTTTAATTACATAACATGTGATTGAACCGGAAAATTTCCACGTAATGCAATTAAAAGAACAACAGTGTTGGTACGAGCTTTCGTGGAACAAAAAAATTAATCATAAGCACGAATTCAGAATTTTCATTATAAAATTGGAAAATTCGACGATGAACAAAAGATTAATAATCGTAAACAATTCTTGATGCTTATTAATAAATTAATCGACTATTGTTACCTTAATTACGTATTAAGAGCGAAATGCAAATGATTACACACCGCGTTTTAATTGAATGAATCTTAATTTTAATGGAATTTCATATTTTAAAGTGAATTTGTTAAGTAGATAAAAAGGAATATATTTGCATTTGAAGTTTCTTATTAACTTTACACGTCCGTTGAAGAAGCCATAGTGTTTATTGTGCTTATTATAGCGTAATATGAGAACTAAACATCGCATTAATTGTTAAATTTAACAACGTGATAAATTTTCATGAGAGCAATTAATATCGTTAGCCGTACTTGTGAATGCTGAACTAATTTCGTTTTATTACAATGAAAATTGTAGTTCCTGTAAATTTATGTGAACAACGACCGTTCGCACCACCATTTAAGACCGCTTTCAATTTTCGTGAATCGATCTAAATCACAACATACATACACACATCGTGTATCCGAGACTACATTACACACAATCGGAATTCCATCCTCGCGTTTGTGATATGAAAAATTAACGGTGTCCGAGACCACAAAGATGAGGCTGTTTACACCCGAAGGTACAGCCTTCATCGCACAGGCACGACGACAATGAGCGGAGTATTCTGTCAATTTGTTGTGTCATAAGTGATTGTTATTGATTGAAGATCAACGGCCACGTTAGCGACTCTGACAGCGAGCGATCTCACGATGTCGTCCCCCTCGGTCGAGCTTTGAAAATTAACCGTACGGTACTATTTTTTTTTTACATCTCTAATGCATGGCAAAAGTCATACACGCAACTCGCATGTGTTGACAATACAATCGATTACGAGATTTTTTTTCCGAGCGATGCGAGTTCAGCTACGTTGACCCGTCGAGAAAATCGCTCGAAACGTTTCAGTCTGATTTTTTTTGAGATGTTAGTCATTTGCGATAATTTGAAAATACAGAATATATTTTAAATTACTGTTAATACAACAAATGAAAATAGCTCATATTTTTGTAAGTTTTGATAAAGTATGCAAACCAATAGAAGAATTTGTATGTCTCTCGGAAAACTGTAGGGTGCTGGACTAAAAGGTTGACATACTGTAGAGTGCATGTAATAGGTGGGTTTGTAGGTTTCCATCATAATATCTGATTGAATTAAGATATATTTTATTTCCAATTTATAATCATTAATATAAATAATCATCAAATATCGAATGTTAATTCGAATGGGCAGATTTTCGCAGAAATCGCATGATTCGCCACCGCGAAGTCATCACAGAATCGAAATGGAAACAGGATCGAGACATTGTATGGTCTCAGATCGCACAATGGCCGACTCGTTGCGAAGATTCGTACGTGTATAATGTACGATATAATGTATACGCGATATTAGTATGGGCATTTTTAATTGAAGTGATACGCGCGCGATTTTTAATCATGATTTTTTGCCGTCCGGGGTGTATTTACGATCGCCGAGTGGAATATCGAAGGCGGGCACACGGACAGTTTTCGTTCTTCTTCTTCGAACTGAAGTGAGATTTCTTTTTCGTACGCTATAGAATGATAAAAATAGTCAGTGGATCGATCCGGTCGCAAATGTCAGACGAAAACGATTTGTTTTATGATAATTTTTATAGGGCGACCTCGCCCTCTTTGAGTTAAATACTGTAGATTGTCGTTAAATTTAAAATACATTTTTTCTGATCGATTTCATCCGATAGATATTGCGAGATAACGATATAAATACGATCGATTTTTATATAACAATTCGTGTGAAAACTTCGACGTGTTCGATATTAAATAAATCACACGTAATAAATGAGTTATTACGTTTGAAGAGAGGCACTTTGAAAAGCGCCGCTGGAGTGCAAAAAGACATTGTTTTTACGAGTACTCGTCTTTTATACGACAATGACCCGTGTACATCAACGTGGGACTTCACGTGTCACGCTCTTTAATCTTTTCAATAGGACGTGCGTGCCCCCTATAAAAACTGTTCCGAGAACTTATCTTCTTCCAGGATCGGCTTATGTGCCGTTTTCACGCCGAGTTTTTTACTAAAAGTCGATAAAGTATTATCTGTTTCGTACTTAATTATTTTATTGTTGTTCTAGCGATTTCACAGTAGGCCAAAAGATGTGTGCATGTTTTTTTATTTCATTTATTTCGATTGTAATTTTCGTCTTTTTAATATAGTTATTGTACACTAGACACACTTTTATCTGATATTTTTTTGTAATTCCTTGATGCTCGGCTATGAAAATTATAATTGCATTCTATACATGCCGAGAATTCCTCGGAAGCAGTCGTACGAGCAATTACGTTGACTCCTTAAGATTTTCTACATCAGTTTTTTCCCATATTATGAAGTACGTGCAAATCATATTAGGATATCAGTCGAGCTGTCCGCATGTTTGTTTTAAAAATTCGCGTATTAAATTGAGGTGTTATAAATATATTTTTTTGTTTCGATAAAAAAATATCGTATTTTAAGCGAATAGTATGAGAACATAAAATTCGCTTCTTGTGAGACATCATTTTAGTGGCTTTATCTTTAATATTCATCAACTGACTAATTAGCTCGATTATTACTGTTTTTTTTTTTATAATTTTAATATTATGGCTGATATTTTAGTATCACTTTGTACATTCTTTTCGAACTCTAAAGCCAAGTAATTAAAAATAAGATAAATTTGAAATGATTAATCATTGTTTAAATTAAGTAGTCGTTATATTATAGTTTTTTATAATGTTCGTTTCCCGATTCCGTACATATTATGAGATAATTGAAATTAAATAATTGTGTTGAAAAATCGTCGAAACATTTGTATTATTTATCATATTCATTTTTCATAGCAGATATAATTATTATATATTTTTTGATACGGGCAAAAAATGGAAACGTTTGATAAATGCCGAAATATGAACGGATCGTGGAATTTTTATAAACCTTACAAAATCATATTATAATTTTCATAATTCGAAACACTCAATTAATGTATAATAAAGACGTATGTGATTTAACTCCACGAAGGATAAAAAATACTGCACAATAAAAGCAAGCAATGCAGCAACTATTCCATGTTTAATTAACGATATGAAAATTGCACGCGATACGTATGCAACATTTTTGAATTTTTTATATCGAGACAACCTGTCATATTGCAGGCCGTTTTCATATTTATCTTATCTTTTTGACAATGCACATTTACGATTTTAATTAATTATCTCGCCAACCGAAGGATTTAATGGGTTAAATACCGCGAGAGTAACTTTTATATAAAAATTTTTAATGACGCGTTAACATGACGCAGGGAAACGCTTGAAATTCTTTGGGTAAAACGGTCAAAATTATGTTTGATTTTGCATATTTTTTATACCCGATTTGTACGGCTCGGATCTAATACATTATTAATGGGCACCTGCTTAATTCGTATTTTTTCACTACTCACTTTGTAATTAAAAATATGGCTTTACATTTTTTCATTCGCAAGGGAGAATTTGTTAAGATGCACGTTAAACTTAATGGCAACATTCAATTTTCCGTGTTGTGAAGGATTGCCATCAAAATAAATACCGATTTTAATTTTCATATGTACACTCATTCCTCAATTTTCGAACTGTCGAAAAATCGAAAGAGTGCTGAACGATAAAGACTGACCTTTCTCAAGTAGTTTTGTAGTACTGTATTCATTTATTTGAGTGGGAAGGTATTGTATTTATGTATTCTGATATATGCTTTACTTTTTATTAGTCTTTTTTTATCGATAAATATATGATATAGTAATACAAAACTGCGCGAGTATTATTCTTTTGTAATTTTATGATAATTCGTAAACAGAGGAATGAGTGTGTTAGATTGAACGTTAACATTGAATCGATCAAATTAATAAATCGAACATTAAAAAAATATATAAATATTCTAAATATAAACTCTAGCAGACTCAGGACATCTAGGAAAATAATAATAATAAACCGAAAAAAAAAACACGATTTCTCGCGAACGCAAGTTCGATCGCTCGCGATTAACGGTCAACTTTAATTACAATCCGTTAATTGTAGAACGGCGTCTTATCTGCCGATTATTTTCGGGCGTCTGCATTATTATTTTTCCGGTTAATTTTTATTAATAATGCCTCCGCTCGCGTATGTATGTGCGATTCGATAATGAAAATCGAAAATCAAAAGAAAAAAAAAATCACACTCAAGAAGCCAGCGAGGTTTCGGCGGGCACGTAGCCGGAGCGCGGGGGAGTGGCTAGGAGGCCGGGTTACGCTCGCCCCGAATAATTACATTCGAGAGTTATGGGCCCGATCGGAATGCAATCTGTGAGTTAACACACGAGGAGGTTGAGGACCGCTGGTCGCCGGACGAGCTCCTCATGGACGCGAGATCGACGCGGTGGACCCCCTAGAAGCGCGACGATGAGGTGCGAGGTACCGATTCGGGATGCTGGGGGTCATTTTTTTTTCATTTTGGGTTGGATGGGTTGTGGCTACTGGGTTTTTTGGGAATATTTTGGAAATTGTGATGGTTTCATTTTTAAATTGTTTTTGATTGTGTTGCGAAGTTGAGGTTTTGTGAAGAAAATGTGTGGTGGCAAGGGTATAGTGCGAGATGAAAAGCTTGTCTTTTTTAGCTAGACTCTGGCTGGAAATTGTTTTTCTAGAGCAAGAAGGCCAATAATATTATATCTAGTTATACAAATGTTGAGGGTTTCTCCTGGTATCTACTTTACATGCATCTTTGCTGATGATATATTCGTAAATAGTCATTAGTTTAGTGATCATACGTCCTTTTTTTGATCTTTCCTATCCACAATTTAGGTTCTAGAAATCGAAATTTGCTTTACAACGCACGTTTGACTGTGTATGTAGGTTTGTTGATGTGTATGTAGCCTTTCGATGTTTATGTTTTGGGTTGTTATAAAATTATTGCGCATAAACAAACAATAGAATTGTTCGATAAAAAGTATCAATTTTAAGTAGTATCGTTAATTCGTCAAATTCTTTTGCAATATTAAAGAAACAGTTTCTGTGTCATCAGAAGTTTATGTTTGCAGTTTGTACTTAAATAAAATGGTGTTGCTATTCTCTGAAAGTATTATTTTCTTGATTGAAATTTCCTTTTTAACGATTAAGTAGGTATTAGATTTATGAACACTTTAACCTTTATATTAGTGAAATGTTAAACATTGTTGTTGCACAGTCGATACTAAATAATGACGCAAGTACATATTATACGAGCATCGTCCCCGCTACTACGTGCCTTTTAATGAGGATGGACGTTTATACGGATTTTAATTGAAAGAATTCGAAACGATACCCTTATATTTTTCCATATCGTTAAACGGAATCTTAAAGTGTATATGGGTTGAAATGTACACCATGGCCGAGTGACGATCGCAGTTATTGGCTGGGCGAAAGAGTTGCCATAAATTTTGGGATGTACGAGACCTCGTAAGTGTTATTTTAACATCCCTCATAAAAGTCAGCATTAGCATTGATAAACGACCGATGCAAGAGCCTTTCGTCTTGTTCGATCGTTATTGAATTAGACGACTTTGACTTTTCGTCGATCGGTCCAATTTTTATGTCGGCATTTTTAAATTTTCGTTCGTTTCATTTAAGTAGAAAGTTTCCACTGCTGTGGGGGTGTATTGTGAGAAATATGAAGTGTATCGGTATTAGATGTGGCCGCGTGTCCGATTCGAACCATTCATATACAGTACGTATTTTTAATAGAGGGCTTCCAAGAAATCTTCCGCTGTGGCCATATCCAATTAATCAAATCATTCATCTTCTCTTTTATGTAACGCTTACGACAAAAGAAGGTTATCTAACGCTTTGAAATGTTTCAGTCAAAAGACTATCTCATTTTTTTTTCATAAAGTCCGAACGAATTGTTTATAAAAATATATCAGATATAAGCATAAAAATAAATAAATTACTAAATGAGTTTTATCGAGAAATTGATCTTTTGACACATTACAAATCGGTTGCTATAATCAAAACATTTCATCATATTCACGGGATGCATCTTTAACGATGATCGACATCCATCAAAGCAATCATCTTCATCTCGGCCGAAAATTTCGACTCACCTTAATTTTCAGCACTCACTACTTCGTCGAAATCTCACCATCGCCTTATTAGTACCTCCATCGTGATCTCTTTTTATACCATCGTCTCTATATTTCATTGAGAAAATTCTGCTCAAACACATCGTTGGAAATGCATTAACAAAAGATTGCACGCACTACTGCGGCAACTTCGATGCACCTTCAACTTTTTGATCATTTTCATATACGGACTCGAATAAAAGCCTGTCAATGGCCGACTGGGCGGCAACGTTTCGTGATTTAGTGTAATTTGACTTTCGAAATTGTCGGTTTATCCCTCTGAGGAAAAAATCGCTCGCCCGAGCTATATTGTGCCATTAATGCCATTAATGGACTTTTGTCGAAATTAACGCGCAACGAGAGTAAATTCGCGAGATGAGCAATAGCCAATCTGAAGTTGGGCGTGAATCCTCCGTATCTTCGAGTCCAATCGGACCCTTCGATTTTTTAAAAAGTGTTACCTTTTAACGCGGCCGCGTATTATATTACAGTGAGACGCGAATCGAATGAGCTTAGATTTTTTTGCCGCAATAAATTCAGACGATGCGCTTTCGTGTTGTGCTGCCATCGTGTATGCATGTTCTTAAGTGTGTGTATGTGTGCATCGTGCAGTTTGATGGATGCAGGTAATTATAAAGCACGTGATGTGGATGCAAATGTATCAAGATTGAGAATGCGGAGTATGCTGCATAGGAGAAACAACCTATAATTGAACAGAGCGTAGTACACGAGTATCCTATTATACACACCTTCGATTCGATGCAATTTTTGAACGGAATTCGAAATTTATGGGTTGTGGCTAATTTATTTTAGATTTAATTTTGTGAATTTCATGGTTGTTTTTTTTTATAAGAAGTTGTTCATCTTCATTATTGAAATTGGTGCGATAAATACTGATTGAGTTTTAACATGTCACATCGACAAAAGGTGTCTGAAGAATATGCAGATTTTCCTCATTTTTTTTTTAATTTTTTACATCGATCCCCGTTAATTATCCGCTTGTAAAAACATCGTGCACTTCGCCGTCGATTTATTGCATCGCATCACGTCGGCAATAATAATAACAAACAAAAAACGAGAGAGAGTTATAAATAAAGCTCTTTCGCGAGAAACAGAACAATACCGCGAACATATGGGAACCGGACAACTCTGACCCGCGAAAACAATGAATCAAAACGATGATCCTGCAAAGGTCTCCTCGCCGAGGGTTAGATCAGAGCCCCCTTGCACGATGAGGGCATCCCTCGCAAAAAAAGGGAATCTTCGCACTTCATCACGTCGACTTAATTAGCGTAAATGACCGGTGCTCGAGGATTCGAAATTAAAATCTCTCGAATCGCGGACGCAACTCAATCAAGGCTGGTTCGCGATTTTTCAACGCGGCCCGTTAACCTCTGCCGAAGAAAGACAGTTCGATTAGTTTTTACGAACGTGTGCAAGAAACGTTGAAATTCGTACGCGTGTGATTGACCCACAAAACGGACGTATTAACTACTGAATCGCAGCTGTTGCTAATCACCTTCCGCGAGGTGATTCAGACGATCTCCTATCTGGTCGAACTTCTCCGTCCCGTGAGAAATCCTATAGGAGAGTAGACGATGACCGACTAAAGATGCCAGAAAAAAAGAGTAGATATCGCGTGTATAGATGTATGTTTTATGTACGTATACGAAAACATCGTAGACAGTGTTGTTTCTCCTTCAGCGGCCGCGGTCTATCCATCAAGCTCCCTCTGCTTATTGACTACACACCAACGCGACGGCCAAGAGAAGCACCGAATAATAAAAATGTTTAATTATCTTCGAGGCTTTGTCTTACGTCAAGATGATTATCGAACCATGCATTATGTCAGCTTGTTGACGAGTATTGGATATTTTTCACGGTCGGGTCAAAGACACTTCCACCAAATGCGGACTGTTTTTTATATCTTCTTTTTCATCTCGTTATACTATTTTTAGTTCGTTGGAAACATTTCTCTTTCTCGGTTGCGGAACATTAACACGAAACTATTTATTTACCTTTTGGGCGCTTATGCCGCAATTCGAAATCGAATCGAGCGGCGAACTAACCGTGGCTGAGGTTTTGAAGAATTGCCGAGACGGGCGCATAACTCAAAACTTTTTTCTTTCTCTCCTCCGAGTGCTCGAGGCTGTTAATAATTTCAGCTTCTACATAGGTGTTTTAGATTATGACGCGATCGATGCTGGTAGTCGGTCGCCGGAACCGTGAGTTATGCCTTCGGTAACTCGGCGAAATGATTTCGTCGATTCCACGCAAATTCGACTCCTTTTTATTTCGTTATATTGTGTTTCTCGGTCAGTTGCATGTTCGTGTTTGGCCTTTGCGCTGCTCAAATTAAATAAAATAAGAGACGCCCAAAACGACCGATCGCCCAAGTCGAATGCGAGCTTTTTGACTCGCGTACACGCCCTCGAGTGATATTCAAACGAGAGACAGAATATATAAAGTTTTATATCTTCGGAAGACTGTCGACGGTGATTTGTGCATGGGAAAGACGCTCTAATCTACTATTATCCTATGTGCATTTTGCACGGTGTTAATTTCCTCGTTGCGAGACACGGTAGGGCTCGGAACCCCCATGCAATAAATATATCCCGCGAATGCTTCGAGTCATGAAATGCTTTATTTGTACCTCTCTACCGTGTCGAGTGGAATTCGCGTCGTTAGGTGAAGTCGCTGGCTTGTAGTCCCTCTCGATGGTGCCCCGTTCATATTTCACTTTCGCACATTTGTCTCATAAAGTCAACATTCCGTGAATATACAACAACAATAGCACAAGGCTCGCGATCACACGACTGAGCTCTATTTGCTATTGGAAAATTAATCTAAAATCGATCGGATTATATTATGTATAATGTTGTATTAGATTGTACATTTACATGGACGTGAGTGCGCGCACAAGAAGAAATTTTATCTCTAAAACCCTCACAACGGGATATAACCTTTGGCCCAAAATACATTTGTATTGAACACGCTGGCTCGTGACAACTGATTCATCTGCGCATCTAATCTTGTAGAATATCCGATACATGCAAATGTTGGGTCTTTCGCTCGGTAAGGTGCTTGAGTTCATTTGCATTCAGCCTTTTGTTCTTTTTTCGAATATACGTGTACACACATCCGAGATATTGATAAAAAAGTTTCAATTTCAGCGCTTTGTTAGCAGACATATTTAATTGCTCAACATGCGGGAAATGCTAGTTGCTTTTTTTTCATCGAGTTCTCTCCGCTTATATGGACAGAGCACTGTTTGGCTTTTACGGCGAGATGAACCCGAGCGCAATTGTTAACCTCCCTCTCGGTATCTACGTTGTGCAACTAAAGTGGCTTCTGTGGGAGACCGAGGTGTCGCTGGACCCGAACAAGAAGAAGAAGAAGTAACAAGCACGTAGTCCATTGGTGAGATTAAGTTCGACGTAAAATTAGCATTCGTCGTGACTAGGACGCCTCGACCTTCTGCCGCGTGCGGCCCTTGCTTTTTCTGACCGCCCTTCGGATTCCTTCAGTTTTATATGTACATTCGAACTTCCAATAAAATTCACAGTTTCGGCTTCCACATTGCGGGTACTGTTATGATATTTCGAAGTGCTGTCGGTTGGGAAATAGGCGTTGAAAGAATGCGAGCGGTTCTAGACGTTCGCAGGAGTGTCTGTTGGAAATCGCCCAAAACGACGATTGCAAATTGCTAATAGCAAAAAGCCTCCAAATAAAATCGAATTTAATTGGATTTTTACAACGGTCCACCCGTCCGATGATGGACGATAGAGCGGTTGGTGTTCCTCTAGTCGTACGTGTGTGTGCTTTAATTACAGACACTCATTAACCTCTGCTAATTGCATATTTTTGCCATATCATCGTTTGCCGCGTTGTCAGCACGTACATGTGTGTTACAAACTGCGAATCGACAAGAACACATCGATATTGCAATAGATAACTTCTTTCAAATCTTTTTTCATACGCTCCTTGTACATCGACGTCGAATTTTGCAGTCAATACAAATATTATATTCGAAATATTTATGCAACATCAGAACATATTGTGTAAATATCGATTCGTATGAGATGTTTGTTATTTTTTCAACTTTTAAACGAGCTTATTTTATCTGATTGTGAATATTAAATGCTGGAAATAAAATCACTCTGTAACTTTTTGCTGATGAGTTTTTTATTCATACGACAAATACGTTGATTGAAATGAAAAATTCGATTTTTTTTTCATCAAACATTTTTCGATACATTAACTTTTTTTTCAAATTTAGATAAACTGTCACAATATTAATCAACAATCGAACGTCTCGCCAATTTAAATTTACACAGCCCCATACATCACAACGGCGCGATCGTTCACATTGTTGCAACGGCTTAATTAACCCCGCGTTCACCTCCGATCGCGAACCACCGACCACCGAATCGAACAGTCCATTCCGAAAACATCACCGCCAACACGACGCACCATCATCATCGTTCAATCGACACGGCCAGGATCTTCCAATTCCGCCAATAAACGATTCGGTTTCGGCGAAATGGCGGATCGTGACGAAGCCTCCGAGTTCGAGGGACACCGAATCCTCTCCTTCACATCGTCGAATCCTCCTCTCGACTTCTTCGGAGACATCGAGATTTATCGTCTGCCGTGTCGTACAACACTTCAGGGCCGATGTACCCTAATGCGAGACGTACGTGAGCCGCGATATGACGGCGTTGGGTTATATTTTGCATCACGCGAACCATCTTCGAAATCGGTTTAATTTCGTTCGAAATTTTCGGTCGTGTTCGTCTTAATCGGTGCGTATGTTTATCACGCTGATGCGATCGATGTTTTATCCTTTTGAGAACATATTGTGCGGTGCTCATTTTTTATATGGATCTGTAAAATATGTGAGAGGGTCATATTGCATTTTCAATTTAATTTGAGTTGGATTTATTTTATTAGAGGAGTAATTTTGAGCTTTTCTATGCTGTGAATCAGTACTTTTGAAGAATTAATATGAATAAATTTTGAGTATTGATGTAATTGTGCAAAATTAAAGGAAAGACTTACGTTTTGGATTTCATTTTAATCTTTCTAATATTTCCCTTGTATCTTCATGTTTTTCTTTCGGAGCTTTTCGAAAGTTAAAAAATGTTCTATCGTGATACGAATTCTTGATATTTTGTACCCTACTCTGGAAGTTGTCTTTAGCGATAATTTTGTTAATTATTTAAATGAGTTCCTTGCGGCAGAAATATAAATGTGGTGTCATAGTTTTACCTAGTGTTGTCGGTACCTAACTAGGCAGTTTAATGAAAACTGACATCGAGTGGGGTGTTTTCAACAGGTGGGATTAACGAGTTTCCCTTTTTATTGCACAACATTAACACAAACGCAAGCTTATCGAATCTTTTATCAACATAGAAAAATTTCAATACATTTTGAATGATTTGAATCCTATTGAGGATTCGAACTCTAAAACGAGATCAACTTTCGTTGTGCGAATTCGTTTCTCGGTTTACTTGATCTTATTTCTTATTGCGCAATATTAATAAGTTTATCGAATCACTAATCGAATATGAAAAAATCGGATGCTAAATTAAGGATTCGAACTCTGGAACGAGATTAGCTTCCTTGGAGCGTATGCGTACCTCGGGCTCGCGTGATCTTATATTTCTTTTTTGCCCACAATCGCCTCGTCGTCTCGACACATTGTCATGCGTTACCCGATCCATCAATCATGTTCTCGGACGCGCATGCGCATGAGCGCGCACGCCGTCGCCTTCGCGCATTTCATCCTCGCGAACACACGCAACACAACATAATAACCGCACACACGCGCATCACCATCATCATCATCATTATCGTCGTCATACACACGTACGCGAGGTAGGCAAAGCGTATTTTTTTCTCGCTCTCGTACGCGCATGTGTCCGTCCGGTTATGAGCGTGTCGGGTAATTACGCGCGGCAATTGGGCGCGGGGGAAGGCGGGGTGGCGTTGGCCAATCGCGACGCCCGGGGGAGGGGCCGGGGGCGGCTATACCCGCCCCCCTCGCCGCCATTGGTTCGTCAACCCCCTCGCTAATGAAGGCTCTGCTCATTTGCCACCGTCGAAGATCTTGCGAGAGACTCATTATTGCCCGAATGTCTGCTCAGTGCTGATTTATGTGTGTGTGTTGTGTGTTTCGACTGTCCAGTGTCAATATCGATCGAAATCTGTTTATGACATTTATAGAATCATTAAGTTTTTATATTTTCCCTTTGTGTGCACGTTTGAAAAGGTTTTGGCATCGTTACATTTTACAAGTGATTCGATTTATATCGTTTGACAGTTCTCAGGGGGGCCTTTTTGTAGCTCAGTCGTAGCAAATATTATGCCCGGTCTACGCACGCAGTGGAATTCTTCACTAGGGTAGGAATGAGAAATACCGCAAACAGATCACATTAGCTTAAAATTCAAAGAGTTTCGAGCAACACCGGGTTACAGAAGCTAATACAAAAAGTTGAGAATGAATGTGTACCTAAATTCGATTCGTGTGCAATTGTCTCGATTGCAATGTAAGGCGGCACACATATGCACAAACTTTTGATTCCTTTCAAATTATAGTTTGCAAAAGTAAGAGCGTGATTCTTAATGGTCAGGGGAATCAATTGGAGAGGTGTTTATGCTGTAGTTTCACACTCTAAAGTTTTTTCAATTCCGATATTTTATTTGCACCCTTTAAAAAAAAGCACAAATGATGTTTTTTCTTGCGTACAGAAAACAAATTAGTACTTACAAATAGAGTTAGCGAGTTTAAGGTTAATTGTAGTAGGTTCGAGTCACCATTGTTTCGCATGCTCGTTCACCGATCGGGATGATGGGTGTGTTGTGGGAAAAGTTGTTTAACATCCCTGTTTACAATCTCGTTGAAATCTGTATACTTGTATGTACTTATGTTACAGCATGTGCTTCGAACGGTTTCGGTGTTAACAATGAGAGCTTTTACGATTACCTATTGCTTTCACGGATGGAAAATTTCGCTTCGAGCTTAGAAACGCATAATTCTAAAATATTGAATTCAATTTGTAAAGAAAAGCTTAGAATAAGATAAACATAATTTTACTAGATATGAAATTTTCATTTAAGTATAATACGTTGTTATTTTATTGCTCCAATTTCCGTTAAAAACATCGTTCTGAGAAAAAGTAATTTTAATGATTTTTTTTAATAACGTTATCCATTTTAAAATACATATTTACAATAAGTAGTTATTTTTGCGAAAAATTATATTTATACGTATAAGTTTTCGGATGAGAGCTTCGGGTAGTGAGGGGCGACTCAATTATTCGCGTGGCCGCCGAAAATGGCGGACCCGTTCGTTGCTCGCAATTATGCTCATCGGTTCGTGGTCCTTTCGCGAAATTATCGGTGGCGAATTATTTCGGTTGGTCGATTCGCTGGCGAAAATATGTCGCCGTTTAATTCGGGTGTAATGATAGCGTTGAAGTTAATCAGACGAACCAAAGTGGGAGCTTTTTCGACCAAAGTCGGAGCTCGCACCGAAAGCTTATTTCAAAATTTGATCTTTTCTCATTATATGTAGTTTCGGTTTGTTTGAATCTATTTCATTGGGTTTCTTTTGGTTTGAGTTCTAGAAAGTGTGTCTGATTGTTTCTAATTAAGGAAAATCTTCAGACCAATTTCCTGTTCGGGAACGTTCTTTCAACATTATTTCGTTTTATTTCCATAGATTTATGGTTGAATGGAAAAATTGAGGAATTCAATTTTTTCAAACGGTTTTTTTATTTATTTCTCAGAGGAAACGAAGTCGTAACGTCGGAATTGTTATTCATGATTGTTCCGTGAGTTATCAAGCATCGACGAAACGTCGATTTTTTTGTGTATCAATTTTTTTTTTCAATTTATTCTTCACGATATGATCCATGGGATACCACAGTCGAGCGGTTTCGGTAATAATGTCCATATAATAATAACGACGACGATGATTTCGAAGCATTATTTTTCAAGGCTGCATCTACGTTTTGCGGTTGACACGCACGATGTCCACCGGTAATGGCGGCACGAAACCAAAATCGAATTGCTTTTACGTGGTCTATGCCGCTTCCGTTGTTTGCTTCCAGCTTTTCGACGAAAAGCTATATACTGAAATGTTTAGACATCAAGTTTCGGCTCGGAGCGCATTAATCATCCGCAAATGACGCTTATTAAATTCTCGTAACGTGGGCGTTTGTCGATCTGATTGATCTCGTGAATCACGATCGATAAAGCTGCGAAACAGGAATTCGGTCGTTTTGCTCTGCGAGAGATAAGGGGACATCCGTCCAACTGGCTTTTCCATCTGAAAACGAGAGCTGAATCCCTCGAGATAACTGTAACGTTCTCGATTCGTATCGGTTATAAGGTGTTGACGGATCGCGACGACGATGCTACTCTCGCGGTGTGAAAAGTGATTTCATTTAGATAAATTATTTGATGCCGCAACTCTGTTGGCAAGCTTCGTATGATTTATCGTCTATACGAACGCGGTTCGACAGTTAATAATTGAGTATAAATGCCGTTTTATAATTTAATGACCGGAAAGGTAATATGTTGCATGTGTTTCTTGGGTTTATTTCGATTACGTGTGAGCCGGGGTCAAATCAATCATCAATAACGCACGCGGGCATCAGCGAAATGTACAATTTAGATCGATTTATTTGAGGAGACTTAGATCGATTTTTTTTTAATATTCTTTTAAAATCATAATCATTTTGCGTTCGTATGTAAGATTCTCACATTTTTTTCAAAAAAATATTTTCCGCATACAATCATTCGGATAACTGGATAGCATTTGCGAAATTGCTCAATTGCCCGAACTGCTGAACGCCCAGTTCACATCCGGTTTCATTACAATTGTAAACATTTCACATAAGATTTAATGAAATGGGCGGTTCATTTCGATACTGCGCGAAAATAATAAACATCGAACTCCGCAGAATTTACCATTTGAGCGGCAATAATAGTCAATATAACAGATTCCAAACTCGTGACAAATCGTTAATAAGATCGATATAATTAGCCCCGTGACCGTTCAACAGCCATGATCCACAACGGCAGTATCGATCTCTCATAGACACGGGCACACTTGTACTGGTGAAAAAATACTTCTGTGGCCGCATTTCGTGTTTCTCACAGCGCTTATAAATTCACAGATAGCGATCGCATTCGAAACAACTTTCATGTATAACGTATATAAACGCAAACGGCGTATAATGTACGTACACGTGTAAAATGTGCGCATTCTATTATTTTTGAGTCTATCGTGAGTTATATGTTAGAGTGCCCATGGTTCATTTGATACGTCGTCCGATATTATTGTGCTCGGGTGGGTGCATTGAAGCAACCGCAACAACTTTCTAATTCACCTGTGCGTAGTACCTTAGAAGAGCCTTACAGCTAAGGCTCTCTATCGTTTCAGAGTTTCATAAGAACATTTTCACTAATGAATCATCTGCATGTAAATATATAATACGAACGGTTTACTAGTGTTATATGATCTTTATGTTGTATCTATGCATGTACGAATGATTTCGCCACTGTTTAACATCTTGAGTGCACGATCAAAGTTCTTACTATGTATAATAAAATACGTTCATAGATTCACATTTTGAATGTGTGAGTTTTTATTAATGCTGTATTAAATTTAAAGAAATGTGTTTATTTATTGCATTTTTCGGAATGAAACTGTTCAGATACTTCTATACGTATGTGGAAATGTTTGAATTGGCTTTTATATGCGTGCGATTTGAGCACGAATGGGGAGTGATTTTGAGGACTTAATATCCGAAATAATTTCGGGTTAGTTTTCGGTTTCGGTGCTTACGATCGTCCAGAGAAAAAATAACATCGGATAGATGTTATAATGGTTGACGTTTATTGCATTTAATTGACGTTCGCTCTGATTGAACCTGGAAATTCTGGTTGTGGCGAGCAGTGAGAGTTAAATCTTATGCCTTCCTCCGCAACCACTATCCAGTAGAAATCTTTTACAACAGTTATGTTTTTGCGTTACGTAAAAACATAACTCGGTCGTTAATTATTTCGTCACGAACGCTCCCCGTTACGATAACGACCCGACGTTTGACTCTATCGAATTTCGTTTCGTATAAAAAACGAATCGACTTTTCGAACGGACCAAACATGCCTCGTTGTGTGTGAGCCTTGTGAGAAAATGTCTATTCGGAACGTAAATCGTATTAAAACGCGATGATAGCATTGTTTGACTTTCACTTCACGCTCGACAAATCGAAACGCCCATTTCATAAACTTAAACGTTACACGTTCGACAATAAAATAAAAAGTCGCGCCGTTCGTACTCCTCTCATTGTGTACAACATTTATACGTATTGTAATATAATGATGTGTGTTTATTGAAGCGAAGGATGAAGTGTTTTGCAATATAAACACGTGACGAAATGGGAAAGGCAATCACATAATTTAATTTGCACGCCATTGCTTGACAAAAGGTCTCCAAAGGCTAAGTTGTGTGCGCTTGCTTGTTTTGCTTTGAGCGTAGGATAAACTAATGTTCGCAATCCCCATAACACTTGTTCGACTAGTAATGCATTCCTAGTACATTTTCATAACTTTTCTCTTTGAATTTCTCTCTCTTATTCATAATGCTCAACAATATCGATACTATATTAGAGAAAATTGCTGATTAATCATACAATCTGTGTGCTTTCGGTACGGGTAAAACATACCGTCGACGTTTCATAACCATGTAAATTTCATATTGCATTTATTGAAACATAAAGTATGATTGATTCACAAATATTGAAAATCAATTTTTCAAAATAATTGCTTACGGCATAAGTAATCTATGTCGCAATCGATCCACTATTAATTAACAGATTCTATCATATTAAATTAATTGACTTAGATATACGTGTTTCTACATATTTTTCGAAAAAAAAATACATGAATAAGAGTGATACCTCTCTTACTAATTAGCAGATATTAATGAATCAACTTTCGCACTAAAACATTTTTTTCTATTTGTGATCTCGTTCATTGCCCAACGGCCTTATTGCGAAAGTGCACTGTATACAATTTATATATGGCGGTGGAACGTCATAAAATCTCTTTATATAGTTACGAACCGGTGATGTATTGCGTTCACCATTTCGAATTGAATAAAATTTTATGAATGAAACTGGATTAGAACGCTTTGGCCATATATGCTAGTTTTGCATTGAAACCGACCAGTAATACATGAAAAGCGCCTTTTCGCTACCGTATAGAAAATGACGCTTTCGTCGTCGTCTCAGACGCTACGTCGCTAGGCGCCGTTTTCTACAATTCATCAAATTACGTATTCCTCCATACTTATGCGAAAAAAATAATCACAACTAGACTATATATTATGCGGTACGAGTTGAAACGAAACGATTCAATTTGAAAAGATATGCGAACGCTTTCGAAAAAAGCTCAACTCGGTTCAAATGCATCGAGTATCGTGCGTACATATTTATTTATACACACATGTCCGCATATCCGACAAAGTATTAAAAGTTAATTTCGTACCATTAAAGAGCACTAATTATCGATAACGACTTCGAAATGGCGCTTTTTATGTGGTTTTCGGTCGTTTGTGCCCGATCGAATAGCTCACAGCCACGTGGGAAAGTTGGAAGTCGCATGGGTGCGCACTATGGCCTTCTCGTGGCATTATCAACAGTAGTGACATTACTTAAAGTACCTTTCATTATGCTATATAAGAGTGTGTGTCGCTTTAATTCATGTCCGTGATGTATGGATATCGTGTAGTCGGAATATCTCATCTTGCAACATTGTGCGAGTTCAACATGCATAGTTCGAGGCTATGTATCGTACATGACGTGTGCGACAAAAGTGGTGCGGATCGTGTGATTTATGGCATCATTGTATCTACGCTTTACACTCCACTTGTGCTCATATCATATTCTCGAATGTTGCTCGTTGTAATTTATGCGATTTCATGCGGAGCCGCCGTGATAAGGAGGACGTTGGCTCCGAGCGACGTTTTTATGCGCCAATTTGTAAATTGATCGGTCGCTTTAATTAAATCAATTGACTGTCAAACGTCGTTTATATGTATATCTTCGTAACGATTAAAGAAGAATAGCATTTTCTCGAATTAAAATTTAAATTGAACGCAAGTGAAACGCATGCGAATTCAATCAGCGCTTTTTTAATTAAGAAATTATTTCGAAATTCAATTAATTGATTAATTAAAGCTGCGCCGCGATTACCTCACAGGAGTGGGTCACCGTACCGGTGGGCTTCGTCTTCGGCCCTTCAACCACTCGTCCAGATTAATTCCCTTCAACGGGAACGGATTCAGCGTTCCCCGTCCGCCAGCGGGCCCGTTTCGCCGAATCCGCTCATTATTCCTCGACTTAATTAGAGACGGACTTTTCGGCGAGGAAGTGAGTCGGCCGCCGATCAGGTGTGTTAGATTAGCGTCGGTGGTGATGCCGGTAACGGTACTACAACGGGGGCCAGCGACAGTCGCACTGTCGAACTGGTTTTCGCGTTTATTTATCGATCGGCAAGAAGCGGCAGCAGCAGCGGCGACGGCAGTCGAAGAAGCCGTCGAAAAATCTTCACGGGAGTTTTTAACGATGCTCGAACACCTTTCTTGTGATCGCGAGCTTTCGATTCGCAACCCGTCGACGGTGGGTGGTAGATGTTTAGTGTGGTCGTTTGGCGACGATGATGTTATGCTTTAGGCTCGTTGATGTGTGATCTGATTGGAATCGAAATATATTAAGGGTCACATCGAGAAAATTTTAATCTTTGCTTAAATGAGGATGGGTAAAATTGCCCCCACAAAACAATGAAATCTATCTGATAGATTTCAAATGTATTTGAGTTGATAGAGATTAGGTGACCTGATGATTTTCCTCTATAATAACTTCTACTGTAGACGTGGAGTTTTCATGGAAAATCGAATTATATCATGTGACAAGTGGTGTCATACGCTCTATAATCGAGTTTCATATTTCATTTTCCAATGATTTTGGGATTTAAAATGGTTATTATCTTTCTTATTTCGGGATCTTAATTGAAATGTATCATCAAATCACTAAACAAATTTTCAACATTTCTTCACTCAAAGTAGATATTCAAATTTAAATGTCTTTTTCTGTATATTTGATATTGTAAGCTTCTATCTATTCTCTTCTATAGTCCTCAAACGTTACATATTTCAATCGAATCGTCGAAAGAACGAAAAGAAGCACAATATCCCGGGGTGGATTGCTAATATTGTGCAGACAGCGTGGGTATAAAACGGGCGGTCATATGAAATATGCTAAAGTCCGAGAGTCTCTCTCTCTCGCTAGGATATGAGTCGTGCCCGGCAAAGGCCCAACATAAATTATATCTCGCGGGGAGATTTCTAGGCGCGCTCTCCGCTCATTTGAGCAGGTCGCATTCATCACGAGAAACCGAGAAACGTTTCTCGGTGTTGATTATTATATTGCGCACGTTTGGCCCGATCGCGAAATGTGCACTCCCGAAGCCCGATTGCTAAATGACGACATGTCATGCAATTATGCGATACCGGGAATGTGTGAACGCCCTCCTCCGCGTACGTGTGCTTGAATGGGAATCGCTGTGACGAGTCATTAAGATGTCTATGGTGGAGAAAAAATGGAAATATCGGTGGAAAAATCTCGGAAAACATGTGTACTCGGACGGTTGAATGAAAAATTCTCGGGAAATTCCATCGCCTTTTTGCAAAGTAGATCTGTTTTCATGTTTTCGCTTTTTGGTGTTGAACGTGCGAGATGTCGTTTTTAGACCGAATTGGTGTTTTTTTTTTGTACGATTTGTGTTGTGACTTGGATGTGATGATTCGCATTAGTGTATAATTTTAAAATAATGGTATCATGATCTACATCTCAAATAAGGCAATAAAGCTTGAAAGATTTATATTGTATTTTTTTTTATAAAACAACCAACCTTAACGGTAAATGTTTTTCATGGTATTATTAGATTTATATTTATGTGCTTATGTATGAACATTTCATTTATAACCGATAACCTAATAAAACAAAGTTTGATTTCCAAACATAAATCTACAATAAGAATTCGTTTGATTAGTTTATTACTTATTTAATGCTGACTTTAATTTCATATACGAGAGTTCAAACAATATGTAATTTATATTTTAGATCTACTTAAGTCATTTTATTGCATAATTATCGTTATTTCTCATTCCCGTGCCGAATGAGAGGCATTAAAGACACTGCGAATTCTAGAATGCGCAATCGAAAGACGCAATTTAACTAAAGAGATATTGCACAGTCACATACCACGAACATGATCGACACTCTCGAGCACAAAGCTCATTGCATTATGTCTATGCAGATGTGTTAAAAATTATGACCCATTCATTCTATATATGCAGGACCGACCTTTCGTAGGATTCGACCTTTGCGCGAAGAATTCGAATGCAAAAATCGATTTCACGCGAGCTTAGTTAGAAATCATAAGTCGTTGTTTACTTTTTATTTTAAGAGAAAAACGAGAACTTGAGTGTTCCTATACGATGTTAGAACGTGTTTTAAGCTTCTCTCACGTATCGACGGGGTAAATTCGTGTGCCCTCACCGAACTCGACAAAAGCGATTCTCTCCATTTTCCGCGAACGTACACGCTCTACAAATATCCACGTAATCCTCTACATTTGTGAGAAAATAGGCACGGCGAGAACTTCGCCGACGATCCAACAACAACCACCGAGTTTACAATACAAAAGCCGGAATGAGGAAGTCCGACATTCGATTCGAACAACAACGCGTTCATTTTGGGATAATGGGAATCATAGTGGAACTCGTTTCGCAAATTACACATCGCACTTCGGATTCGTTTAACAGTCGCGTGGACTCGATTTCTTCGCGCCAATTTGTCTTATTGAATTTATAATGCATAAATTACGATACGTTTAATATACAGGAAGCCACAAATACTCTTTATGCGTATTTAAAAGCACTCTTAAACCCACTAATTAGCGACTCTCGATTGAATTTTGGGGTCGATCCGATTCCGAAACGAGACCGCCGAAGCACAAAGGTCACTGGTTCGATTCGGGCACATAAATATTTGGTTTATGAATGTAAAGAAGCGGTTTTCTCACGTCTCGAATTAATTTCCGTTTCATTTTTCACCGCATTGTGCTGTCGCCTCGGTTTAATTGGATGCACACGCGCGTTAATTCAACGTACCCATTATTGCTATCTCGGGAACAAATTCGTGCAATCTCGAGGTCGACGCGGCATAGGTGTTGTTTGTCGGTGCTTCGGCGAAGTGGTACCCCTTTTGTCGAGGGGACTAAGCCTAGTTTGCAATTGAAATCGCACCGAAGCCCTCCGAGAGGACCGAGTCCCTCTCGCCCCTCTTGTGGACAACAATTCTCGCCGGCCGTGCTCATTAGCATACAAAGTCCCGAGTCGTGACAGCGTGTTGTCGCCCTAAAAACTCTTTTTTCGGTCGTTTTATTGTCGTCTGCGAGATCTCTTGGTGCTTTCTTTCTTTCATTCGTTCGTTCGACTCTCGGCGACGTTGTTATTTAACGCGACTTCCATATTCAGGATTGCACGACGCATTGTCTTTTCAGCTGCACCTCTGTTGTGTTGTGTCGTGTGTATGTGTGTTGTCAAGGACGTTTCGTCATTCGTTCGCTTTTAACCTCAGCGTGTAAATAACGCTTTAAAAGTTCAATACTGTCTATACCATATTGAGTTAAAGCCGGTGGTGCTTCGGATTTATTCGATCGTTATTGAGGAGCGAAACGTTTCGTTAATTTTCTTTAAGGAAAATGTTTTCGCCTTAACGTTTTTTTTATTCAAACCGATTAATCCGGTGATTCATTGATGATGTGAGACTTACATTTCTTCGCATATTCGAAATGCGCATCCTGCGCACTTCACCGCGAATAATTCACTTCGATTTACATATTATTAACTCATCATATCAAAAATCTCACGTTTGGATTCGCTCTTCCCTTAAAAAGAACAAACAACGGCAATCAATTTGAAAAACGACCTTTGCATACGCATCTCACTCAACCACCATAGGCGGAAATTCGCGGTTGTCCTGTCCGTTGAATCGGCGATCCGTTAAGACTGTTAAGCGAATCCTCCGGATCGGACCAGCTCTTCGGGATCCCCGGGGGGTGGAGCCGTCACCAAGATGAGCTCTTTCGAATTTCGAAAACTGACGTGGCTCATTCCTCGAAATTTCCGAACCCCCGGCTCATTAATGCGACGACAAGAATGGCGCTCGTGATCACAACGTCCCACATGCATACTATGCAGCGACGTTCTTTTCTCTCTTCTTCGATTCGCAATTAATCGCCGGCCAAAATAAATAACAATTTAATAACAATCCGAGACGCTCAAGTGGGTCGTGAAAGGTGGTCGTTCCTAGTTTTAGACGTCTCTTGAAAATTGTTATTGCGGAGAACGTATCGGGTCAAGTTCGCGCACTGACAGCCGTCTACCGATAAAGTAGCGTTCTCCTCATTCTATCAATCTTCCTTCAGATCCAATTTCAGTAGTAAACTCTCGACTGCTAAAAAATGCTGTTTTTTATATTTTATTTTTGCATTCCCGAAGCGGCACTATAAAATTATAGTGCTCTCGATTCGCTATAAAAGTGCGATATAAAATTCGGATTAGATGAAATTTGAATAATCGTCACAATACTTAACGCGTTGTATATGTCAATTTATTTAACACGTCAATCATTAATGTTGTTTTTTTTTTGTTACAGGTATGTGCTTGGTTTTTCGAAAATATTCATTGCGGAAAGGTAAAATATGTTCATTAACCAGTTTCATTATAAATAAGATCATTTAAATTGCGCTTATAAAATGTGTAGATTTATTACGGTCGTATCATACAATGGGATTTGAAATCTCGATCTCTCCGTTGATAATGGAATGCTTTTCTGACTATTACATCTCAATAAATTTAATTAATGAAAATTGCTCAATGCAAACACGTCTTCAGATAATGGAACCGATCGTTATCAATGCTGAAGAATGATAAATAAGAACAATGGGATTTGATCATCGTATATGTTCTAAATTTTATTTTTCGTAATAAAATTTTGATGGGAATTTTTTTAATACATTTCATAGCATAGTTTTTTCATTCCATTTTTTATTTAGTCATCCTCACTTTCAGTGCAACAATGTTTGCTCATACCGCACAATATGCCCTTTGGATTCTATGGAGCCCAGAAGTTTATTACCGGCGAGGTAGTAAATCAAAGAGGAATTATTATTGTGGTGAAACGCACGTGCGTTAAAATAGCATAAACCTCCTCAGAATGTAAATTATTTCCATTCTTCACTTATTGAATATAACCTTTTTTCCATCAATGTGCGGCTTGCGCCTGTGTCTTGCTCGTAAACGATATTTTGTGTTTATTTATGTCCATAGTGAGCGAGCCGAAAGGAGAATTGAAAATTTTACATTCATTTGACGCCTATCTTCGCACGGCCTTCTTCGATTTCTCCCCTAAAAGTCAATTATTCGCCTTTACTGCGGAAAAATACGCTCGTTTTCACCTTTCACACTTATTATAGGCCACGAAAAGTGCTCGCATTCGTGCGAGTTGAATCCGCTAGAAACTTAGCTCGGGAGCAATTTGCTCCTCGACACGAACCTTGAACCGAAATGATCGACTTAAATTTATTATATAGATATAAACAAATATAAATATCGCAACATCGAGACCGATGTGTATCGGCAATACGTTTTAAGTAGTTACAAAGCGTCGAATGGTCGAGATTCTCATTATAATCCGAGCATTTGGGCAACGCGTATTTATCGGTTGTAATTATTTCCCTTTGTGTGCGGCTCGCCTCTAAATGAGCAATCAACGTATCGCCCATAGGCGACATCTGTTTCTTTTTTGAAAAGATCATAAAACGAAACTCGAAAAGATCACTCACGTACGTCGTGTAACATTGCACACGAACAAGTACGTGTATGTATGCATAAGGGTCGAAACATATTATCCCATTGAAAATTGTTTTTTATAGATTCATAATATTGAAAAAAAAAACAGATTTATTGCTTCAGTCGATTTGAAAATGTTTTTTTAATGAAATTTATTTATTTAATCCGTTTTTGTTAGATAATATAATATACATATGTCGAGCTTAATGCGAGATTATTCGTTTGCTTGAATGTGTACTTTGCACGTGGTCGTCGATACGAAATAGCTAAAATTTTAATGGAGTTTCTTGATTGATGCGTTCGTTTCTTGCGCCTTACGCTTTATAAAAAAATCGACACTATTTTCCTTTGGTGTAATTAAATTAAGTACGTAGCAAAAATAATTTAAACGATCGATGATACCCGAGCGAGTTCAATGCATCGTATTCATCACGACGCATTAATTTTGTTTTTCAACCCGGACACCAATAGATAATGTATAATTAAATATATATTTGAGCGTCTCTTAAATATTTTTATATAGCGATCAACATTCTGTTTCGCTTATGTATTTTTTGTGATTAATAAGTTAAAAAACACACGGATTTCCGTTTAAGAATTTATTTATCCATTATGAAATTATATTTTGATCTGATCGATTGTTTGGCTATTGGACGAAAAAGCTTTCACTATATTCTCTTATACTGATAATATAGAAGCATCTGTTGGAACTAATAGAACTTTTGTCATATTTGCGTCACTTTTTCGTACTGTGTACGATTATTACAGCACGTCATTCTATTATACGCGCGTTCTACATTATTGACCGGGTGATTACTTTGACGATAAAAAATGGCGACTAACCTGCACAATGTTTCAGATCGCGCTTTTTATCAACGCATCTTCGCACCGTCATGATCTTTATTCGCATTGATAATCTGTTACTGTCAATTCGGGCCGCGGATGAGGAGGGCCTTCAACAAATTACCCGATGATGAGTTTTCCGGACGACCAGCCAACCACCGACAGCTTGTTTTTTCTACATTTATTTATTTACTATATGTGAATATTTTTTATGCGTATTTCTTCCTTTTTTGTGAGAATTTTTATTTTGCCGTAGGTACGCGCGACCGCAGACCACCCATTAAAATAGTTCTTGGTCCGAACACGGGTAAATGATACTCGAGGCTACCACTCTCGCGGCAATATTAAAAACTTTATGGGGTTGTCATAGCGGCATTACGCATTTTTTTCGTCGATTTATTCGTTTATTTTATTGCTCGTAATTGGAACGTTCTTGCGTTTTTCCTGTGCGTTTTATAACAGCCTGTCGGTGGGTGGGAAACGCCCGATCGACAAATTGGCCCTAAATTTTTGCAATTTTTTTATACGAATCATCCGACTGTGTAATATTTTATTTAAAATTTAGTATTATTTTTTCTCTTGAAGGGATAATATTTGTATAGATTTTTTCGATCCGAATTGTCCGTCAGTGCGAGTAGGAAGAATAGTGTAATGATGTAGTGTAAGAGGTGCAATAACCTCTGCAGCGCGATAAAAACTTAGATTTTTTTCAGTGCATCTCCCACTCGAAGGATATACGTCGTCGTACATCGTATAGGTATGCTTGAGTTATACCTTATTACTTATACATTCACATTGTTCATTATTGTAGCCATCACAACACGTAAACTCGACAGGAGGCATTTCACGCGACACAATGCAAACATATCGTATCTTGCGTACCCCAAGTGCGTATGTTTGTTTATTAAAAAACTGTGGTGCGTGTCCATTGTCGCCGAAGAATTTCTAATGAATCGCCCACTATGCTGCTCCTCTTCTTGTCCCGTGCCCAGTCTTACCGTCGCTCATTTTTCACATTAAGTTCGAAGTGAAAATTTCGGAACGTTTCTAAGAAAAGTTCACTGAGTATCGCTGCATTATTCATCGTAAATCATATTTCAAAATAGAGACAATGCGTAATTTTCGGACAGTCGCACAATGGACTTGCAAGCTCTGATGAGTTTGTCGATTTCAATTTTTCTACCCGAACACAGAGAAGTATGGTGTTACGACAATAGTTATTTCATTTAATTTTTTAATGATTTTTTTTAACCTAATTTGATTAATTATGTTTCTATTTCATTTTGATTTTCCTCTCAAGCAGATGAGATTTTCTTCGATAATTCTAAACCATAATTATATGCATGGAACAAGGATTTACATTCGTCGAAAAACTTGAGCGCGCAAATTGTGTTGTGGCTTTCTAAAAGGCGATTTTTCGTTACACATTACAATGATTTAGTGTCGCAGAACTCTCGAAGTTCTGAATATGGAGCTTTCGCCGATCACGACGAAAGCGCGAACGAAAGCACGAATGTATCTGTCGTATTCGTATACTTTTCATTTAAGCGATTGTCTATTTTTTCTTTATATTGTCGTCGTTTGAATGTACGTGATAAATCAAAGCCGACGCCGAGATACGTGGCGTGTGTCGTCCTCTTTCGTGTTGCCTCCTTAATTGTTATTCACTCTCGGAGCCTCGGCATTACAATATTACACAATATTATTAGCCGCGGACACGGCGCACTCCTTGTCTACAATTGATATTCAAAATAAACACAACGAAACGTCTCTTGTGCCGACTTCCACCGACTGCTATTGTTTGTCCGCTCAACCCTCAAAGTGGCGATCGAAACTGCGAATTTGTTAATATTGCCATCTTATTGTATTCAAATTTGATAAAACAATTGATATTATTATTAATATGCAATTTATATTATGTAAAATGACAATCAAATTCGATATTTGAATTATTTTTATTTGATACGGGTTTGTGTTTAACTATGCGTTGATGTCTTTCAGTGATATTGCATTTAAATTGAATAAAAAATGAATTTATTTTGATTTATTTTATATTTAGCTTATATTTGACGTTTTGAATTATATACAAATGCGTTTCGCATTTAAAATATCATTAATTATGTGAAATAAATCTGAAAATATTCAATTATCAAATATTTTTCGATGTTATGATAAATAGGGTTCCATAGTAAATTTGAAAGTTCTTAACGCCTTCACCTGCGACAAGCTCGTGAATTTGGTATATTATCGCTTCGCAATATGTTGCGACACTTTCACACGATACTATTTCGCATTTTACATCATAAGCCGACAATGCAATGGGACAGTTTGGTTTTCGTGCACGAAACGTTTAGCATAATCGACAGGTTCTTCGAATTTTCGACCCATTTTCCCGTCACTTTTAGTTAAAATTCGATATAATTTTATTTTAATACCTCGCGCCATTTATGTAGCAGAGATGTTGCAACGTCTATCCTACGCTGCGTGTCGTGTTAAATTCTTTGACCTCGCAAGCATTTACAAGCGTCGATGCGTTTGCGATCTTAATGCTCGAATCACGCGGGCGAAAGTCGTCATATACGATCGTACATGAAAAAATAAAGGTAAATAACAGCTCGGCAATAACAATGGGATAATTTTTATCTTCGTTTTCATCATCCTTTTGCTTTTGTTTCGACGACGTGTGATGCGAAACGCTGATAGTTCGACGATGACTCGATTTTTCTCCTCTCTGCCAAGAGGAAAAGTCTCAACTGAGAAGAGAACGATTAGTCAATACGATTCGACCGGCAAATCTTATGCCTTAATGCTCCGACAATCTTAACTGCTAACGTTTGTATTGTTATTGCCTTTTATTATCGCAAATGTTTATTGGCTAATATCGGAGAACTTCTCGAAGGGACATCGGCAGTATTTAATTGCTTATAAGGAAATATATACGTTTACAACACTCAAGTCACACTAGGTTTCTCAAACACATCGGAATATATCAACATAATGCTATACTTGAGAATTAACCTGTTTGTATTGAATTTATGTAAAGCACAACGCCCATATCACTGTCCATTCATGCACGTTAGCGACAATCGAAAACATAATTCAAGGTAATTTTACAAGAAACTCGAATTTACTATAAGTACGCTCTCCATTTCCATTTCGTATGATAAAGAAGTCGTTAAAGTACGCGCGCAAAATTTTATTGTTCATAATGGCTCACGCCGAACCGTCGACAACAACAATAACACACACAACTCGGAAAGTTTTATAAGAAAAAAATAAATAAATTACAATATAATGCTTTGTGGGAGGGCGCCAACAAGTTGCCCGCAGCGAGTACGAACGAAACCGTCTTAGGGACGGCCTTATTACGACGGTAATTCGTATCATTATTTGTGCAAAAATTGTTTCTACAACATTAAAGCTGAAGACCGGTAGCGCCGAAATTCGCACTCGGCACTCAACACATCCCTCCAGATGCCCTCCCTCGTCTTTTGTCTTTCGCACGGCCGTCGTTCAATTCGGCCGAGGGACAAAGAGCCATTTTGTAGACAAGCATGTGTGAATGGTTTATCGAAAATGAGACGCGGCGATGAATGGCGTCGTTTTGTTTTTGTATGGTCGCGACCCGACACCGTGGAAGCCTTCAATCAAGATTATTCTCGATACGGGGAACAGGGTCCGGTCCGAATGACCGACCCGCAGTGGTCTTTAAACTTTTGCATGCATTCGATGGGAAACGCTCTGTACGTATGGATGTTCGTATATTTGCTGAAGGTCAGGATGGGTTTCGTTGAGGGAAGTCTCGATTGATCGATTTCATATAAATTTGAATATCTTTTTTATATTTGCCCGTAGAATTTATTTATTTTAGTATGAAATATGTCGTTCTGAAAAAAGATGTCATTCTGATTGGGAATGTTGAATTTGTCGGTTCGTTTCTGGTTGAAGTTCGAGGATAGCTGGTCCAGTCGATAATTTATCTAAATTCGTCGGTGCGTCGCTTCGGGGCACCGTCCGTCAAATGCCGCGAATGTGAGTCGATGTCATTCCAGCTAATTGATAAATAATAAAAATTTCTTATGAATATGCGTGTACAAATGTGGGGGTTGCTCGAAACGTCTTACATCAATTTAATTTAAAACATTATTTTTTATTTAATTCAATAGTTAATAATAAATTTTATCCATATTCGATTCTGATAAATAATTATATCGCATTTACATCTACTCCATCTATAATTGCATTAAGAAAAATTAAAAATCGATTACTCGTTGAATACGTACGCGGTCTGTTCTAAGATTCAATCCACATACGTACGCTTTATTTATGTTATATTTATTCGTAATATTGTTAATGGGCCGGACTGTCCGTGCACGCCTCGCGCGTATTGGTATGCGCACAATAAAAACGTACGCGTTGACCACAACGATCTATAATCGAATTTCTATAGCGTGAAACGCCGCTCGTAACTTTCGGTAAACATTAATGCTCACCGAATTGAATTTATCTCCCGTGTGCCGCATTCAATTAACGACCTTTCAATATTTTATTTCAATTTTTATTTTTATATAAAACACATTAACCACCCGCACACGATCCTCGACGCGCGCGCGAGAGAGCTCCCAAACGAAACACATTCGAGACAACGCCCTTATTTACGAGACGCGCCAGCTGCACTCTCGTCATTCCTTTGTGCTTTTATTAATATGTGGATTAATTAAAACGGTCGTGCGTATTTTTAATAAAATTCTAGTTGGTGTGTGTGCCCTAATAGCGGCACTTCTGGTGTGATGTTTCAAACCCGCACCGGTGGTATTAGAGGTGGGCGTGACCTGCACTAGGACGGTTGACCGCTCGGCCTCTCGGTATTGATGTCTTCCTCTCATTTCTGTAATTTCCTTAGAGTGTTGTTCAATTAATTTCGTGGAATAGCAGCGAATTTCACACTACGAGCGTCTAGAGGAGTGTTCGAGACGTGTCGTGTTTCATTGCTTCCATTTTGATAGAAAAATGGCCAGTTCGATGAATTGAGCTGGACATACACATGCACGATTTATCTTATGATTACTTACGCTAGGTGTAAGACACTGGAGATACCTTCAGCTTTGTTAACCCCTAGAATGAATGTAATCTGTGTCATCGTCGCGTATTTCTGCAATTCAATCTATTGTTATTTGTGTTCAGTTTTCGCATATTACCTCTAATACAGTCGACATTCGTTATGTATGTCATTTGACCTTAATGTTCGTATATCATAATGGAATATGTCAAAGAGGGGTTTCTCATGGTAGTTTCGAGATAATAGTCTTATATGTACAACAGTCACCTTGACTTTAGAAACGCCGGATTCTTATGAAGCAACATTGTTTCATGCGAATTTGCGATTTAGTATGCACGATGATGCGCTCACGTATCATAGTTGATTTAAGTATTTTTTTTTTGTATCTGAAGCACGACATGTACCATATTCAAAACGAAGGACAAAATTACGCCCATAAAAAAGCAGTTTATAGTCTGTGTGCGATGAGAATCCCTTAGCGTTTCTCGCGAAATATATAAAGAACGAGTTTATAGAATATTATAATATGAAAGATTTTATTCACAATTTAGATTTCGTCGCGTTTCTAATGTCGAATCTTGCTTTTTTTCGCATCGAGTATCCAATGTCTTTTCTCTTATCCGTGCCGTTTTATCGCAGGAGATATTTAGCCATAAAATCACTTATGGCGACGTTAATAATCCTTATATGGGGTTGTAAAATCCTCTTTTATTACGCCGAAGCCGAGTCCCGTCGGGGCTGACGGTTCTTGGCTCATTTGCGAATCCGAGATCCGTCGTCGTAAATAAGTGTATGACAAACAGCTTGGCTACCGTTTCGAGATGTTTAAATATTATAGTTGTACAACATAGCCGGTGTGTGATGAGAGCTTCTTCAGTGCGTCAGAATATGATCAGGATCACGATTGTTAAAAAAAAATTGAGATTTGTAAATATATTTTTTGCTTTTGTTTCATTTTTACTGGTATTTAATTATTAATTAGCTAGAATATAATTTGAGAATTATTATATTCAATAGCTTTATAAACAATCGATTTTTCATGTTAATTGAATCGAAAAAACTCGAGGTGAAGAATGTAAATAAAAATCAGTTGCATATTTACATAAGACGTAGCTCGAATTCACATTCGATAAGTCATGTGTGTAATTTGAACGATCGAAAAAAAAAAATTCACCGAGATGAAAGAAAAGGCGAAATTTCGCCGAAAATTCCTAGGAGCTGACAGTGGAGTCATCGTCATCGCGTGTTTTTTTCTTTTATAAAAATGAAGTTGTCCGTCGGTGGTTGTTGCGCGAGCGCCTCGTTATCTGCGTCCAACACGTCCGAGCACTTTGAGGCGGCAGATAAGCGGCTTTCACGTCTTTGAAGCCTCCGTTGTCCTGGTCTCGTCTCCGCCACCACCTCTTCGAAATGCTTTTGTCGTCGTTTGTTGCGTTGAAATTTTACACGGTGGACGTCCTCGGCTAATGCTAATAAAACTGGACGTGCCCGCGGGCTTTTATGCCGCTGCTTCTCGCGAAAGCTCTTCGTGTTGTGCTTTTCTCTCGTGTGTCGCTTTCGGTGCGCCGCTTCTGCTGCTTTTATTGTTGTGGGATGGGATGCGAACCGGGAAATGTATGAGTTTTAGAGCTTTTCTCGTTCGCTTTTGATGGTGCGGACGAGTGCGTTGTTTGTTCGCTCGGACGGGCGATACGGTTTTTATTGTGTTGTAAATGTGTTCGATTCGATATGAGAGGAGTTTAGTCTTAGTCTTCATTTTATATTATATTGTTTATTATTATTATTTTTTGGTCCTAAAATAATGTATTTAGATGAAAAATGTGTAACAAATAATTTAATGTATTTTTTTTTGTTGCAGGTATGTGCTGTCCATTTAAATGTATCAAATCCGAAAATCGAGGTAACAAAATTTACGCTATTAAAGCAATTTTAATTGTCCACCGTGTAAAGTGTATTTACTCGATTTGCGTCACATAGTTCCCGTTTCTTTAGCGCTGTGCACGGGCGCGAATAAATAAATAATGGTGTGAGCACGTTTCTTCCCATTTAAATTAAACCATCGTGTCCTAGAACACGTACATTTCACTTTATACAAACACATATATAATATATTTATTGTGTGTCCCCCTATTAGAATAACTCACGCCCGTGTGACCACGGCACTAAGTCACGCTACGGAGTGCTTGTAAGCTCTTATCGCCTAATTAGGTATTTTTGTGTTCCTAGCGCTCGGCCTTGTTCTTCAACTTCTTCCTCGCGTTTGATGTACCCACACGAAACCCGCGAGCTCACCTTTAAATATAGACGTAATGGGTATCTTATCTGTGGAAAAAAAGGCATTTGTTCACATAGAGCCCGGAGAATTTATGTTGGAAAAATATATAAGAACGTCTGGTTCGCTCATTTGTAAGCGTCCGCTCCTATGCGATTATCGTTTATTATATTTTCGTGTAATTTGTTTCAAACGGAACAAAAGCCATTCTGTGAACACACGGATGTCGACGCGCTTCGCCGAAATCGCACTCGATCGATCTATCAATTCGGAAACTTGTAAAATCGCCGATGATCCACGAAAGTTCCTTTCGCGTTTTTGAGTTAATTATTTTAACAATCACCTGTCGGCGCGCCGTCCGATTCGGACTTTCACGATCCGTCTGAAGTCGTGCGGATTTATTTTAAACAGCCGCGAAATCTCGAACTGGGACGTTGGACGTTTCAAAAACGCGTCGGCTCACTTTTTTCATAATCAAAAACAATTTTCGCGACGCGAATCAATCATTGCAATTTGCGTTTAAGAAAAAAAAAACGCGTTTCATCTCGACAACGCGCGCTGTCACAACAGGTACCCGACGTCCATTCACGTCGCTTTCCCTCTTCACATGCTTGTCTTCATTTTTGAATATGTCCCTTTTCAACCTCATTTTGCTCGTGTCGAATTCGAAGCCTTTAAATTTATCAACAAATGCACCATCGGTCCCGTCTACTAAATGGACAAATCGTTGCAAAGCTTTAATGAAAATAAATCGAATCCAACTATATTTTATTGATATTGATTTCAACAATGATATAACAGTACACTGTCTTCGGGCAGTATTTCACATCTGTACATTAAATGATGAGCAAATATCTAATAAACCGATAAAACACGAGATCGTCATCGAAATGGGAAGAATCTTCTAACGTGTGCGAGACTTTATGACTATTCTTTTAAGAGATAATGATGACGATCGTGAAAATCATTGCTTCGAGTTGTGCAATAACGGTGTTGTAGCTGAGATAACATTTTGCGTGTGAGAATTTGATGATAAAAAAATATTCAATTTCAAAAGATCGTATTTTCATTTTTTAGCTTTGAATATTAACAAAACGATTTATATGTTTCAATTGAAATTGCAAAAATAAATGAAATTTTGAAATATAATTCATTTGAATCACGGCATATGTTTTGAGAAACGTACTTGAAAAGTCGTTTGATTCCAGATTCCTGATTTTTCACCAGTTTTAAAATAAATCTTACTGATTACGAAATAGTGTCAATCGATCAAATCATCGAAACATTCGATTCAAAAACGGCTCCTTCGTCGAAAACGAAACGACCTCACCGCCCATCCTTTCGATCTTCATCTCTCAACCGAAAGTCAATAACGGTCCGTCGTCTTCGGGTGGTTGTTTCGCATATATACATATGTGTGTTTTGCTCATCCGATGATGGACGACGTGCCACCATCGCATCGTCGCCGATAAACAAAGGCACCACCATTAAGAGGCGCTTCGGGCATATCTCACACGCGTGCATTAATTGCCGCAATCTGCGGAATGCGACAACCGGACGATTGATCGCGGCTCAAAATCGGGGCCAAGTAATTGATCGCGGTTTTCTAATCTTCGGGTACGTGTCGAACACGATCGGCGTAAAACGGATGCTGCACTCCGATTTTAGTGTGTTTCTTTTGCATCGGTTCGGGTTTGTTGGGATTGAGATTTCGATGACGCGTTTCGGAGTGGTCGGGTTTCGGTTTCGATTCGGTTGCGGTTCGGGTTTTTAATGAATGTTCGATATTGGAATGAGTTTTTGTACTGAGATTAGATGTTGATATTTCTGGGAGTGTTGGGTGTAGATGAGAGATTTTTAACGGATATATTTCCGAAGCTGTTGTTACCTTTCATGTATGGCCAACTCTTCTCAACTCCTTAATTTTTTAAATTTACTTAAAGCACGGAAAATTTTTAAAGTAAAGTAGATCGAAAAGATTTTTTGTTCTAGATTTCAGTTTATAAATCAAGTAACATAGATGAATTGAATGGTGGAAGATATTGAGTTAAATTTTCTTCATTTTATTGATCAGATATCAATTTTATAGCAGTTATCAATTAATTATAAGAATTTTGATCTTATCTCAAAATCAACGCTGTGTATAAGATCGATATCAAACGTCATTAGGTTGCAATTAATGACATAGTTCGTCATTTCCTCGTAATATAGTCCAGATGGTTTACAAGACGGATTTATAAACAAGAATCCAATTTAATCTAAATTTTCTTCAACGTAAACCAGTCGGCGAACTCCCTATACGAATCCTAGATAATACATCATGCTAAAATGCTTAGGAATCTGCGCGTTAGCATTTCGCCGAGATGCACTCGGCACGTAATCGGATTGAATAACAATTAAACAGCACGAGGAAACGCACCGGTTCAAAAGAGTGCAACCTCCATGGTCGCTCTCGATTTTTTTTCCACCACCATACTTCCCGCCCTAAACTCGTCGTATCGACTCCCATATTTGTATATCTGAAGCGGGCATCTCGAGCCCATACTATGCACATCTATGCACCGAAGAGATATGCAATTCGCTCGATTCTTGTGTGTGTGTGTGTGTGTATACGCAAACCGCACAGAGAGATATCCGCTTCCATTCTTCTGCCAAAGCTAAAATACCAGTTGCTCGGTGAAATTTACCGTGCTCCGCGTAACAAATAGCAACGGTCCCATTAGGCTAACATCTCTGGTAAATAATCTCTCCCGGAGTTCAAATAGTTCTCGCATGTTTTATTTGCTGAGGTCTTTCTCTGTGCATTGTTGTTGTTGTGTCAATTTACACTCGGGTCGTCGAAAAAAGCGAGCCGATTAATCAAAATCGGCTCGAGGTACCTCCTGAGTAACCTTTGGATTGAGCACGCCACCGGACCGTTCGGCGATCCATCAATTTTTGCCAAAAAACGAACTCGTCCAATTTGTTCGTGTGGATGATGGCGTGATTGTGTACGTTCGTGTGAGCAGGTTAGAGGTTTCGTCCGATATAAAAATATCCGATGAACTGTATGAAACGGTGAATTTATTACAATTTTCAAGTAATCTAGTATTCTTTTTAATTTTTAGATTTCCTATGTTCATTCAAGAATAAGCCATTTCGATAATATTTAATTTTCATATAAAAATTTATCATTGTATACATTGTGTCGAAGTCACCCGTGATAATATTCAATTAGGAAAGTTGCCCAGTATCTGCAGATTTCGTTATCAAGGACGGGTTCGCAATTAAGGTCAATCGCATGCACGTTACAATGTAATCAATTTGATTATAATGCATATTTCGAAAACCGAGAAAAGCCGCTAATTTATTTATTCGTTAACGAGATCGAATCAAATCACGTCATGTCGTATCCGCATTGGATCCTTGAACTATATTTCTGAAATCAAATTCATATATTTTTTTTTACGAAACCAATCGTGTATTCCGAGATAAAATCTCGACAAACATAAATCAACAATTAAATGTAGGGATATACCTGCAGCGATAAATAATCAATTTTAAGACTCGGCAATAACACAAAAATAAAATTATTGTTCTCCACTTTATTTTATGGAGTTTTCTCAAGATCGAACCGAAAAGGAACCGTTACACCAATTCGACTTATCATAGACCACACGACCGCAACGCTAGATGATTCAACCGCACCTGAAACTCTTACCACAGTCTCAGTCAAAGCCGCAAGTTGACATCTAACATTTTTACATTAATAATTGGCCTAGAGCCGATGCTCGGAGATATCATACGAAATATACGAGCGGTGGGATCGCGAGCACGTACGCGGCGCGGCCTTTTCAACATAATGAAATTCAACGAGCGCTTTCCCGTATTGAAATCACGTCCATCGTACGGTACGGCTCCTTTATCAGGGCTCGGATGTCGCTTTCGCGATATCCATAGTTTGCAATGTCCCGTCTATAAATCACGAGAGATGACCGCGAACGAGAGCCCCGACCCTCCCAATGGGAGGGCGGTCATTAAAACGACAGTGGAACGTCCTCGAGGAGTGTTATTGAGATTGGTGGGGTGTCGACAATTATGATTTTCATCGCCGAGTTGCGGTGGGACGTCTTATTTTTTAAGTTATTTCGTTTGTTTAGTTCGATTCGTGTTTTGTTGCTGTTGTTTCTTTGTGTTTTTTTCTGTGAATGGAGCGATCTGCGTGCAGATCTTTGACAGTCAGTTTCATAGAAGTGCGTTCTTTGCAAAATTATGAATTTATTCGTAAACTTTCCGTTTTAGATCATCTCAGCAGTTTTAGCTTGCTGTGGATAATGGGGGATTTGAATTTGTTCAATCTATTTGATATATATTCAGAATCGACGTATTAGTCTTCTGTTTTATGTTAAATGATTCAGAAATCTGGAGTGATCACCTTTTCGAGCTACTTAACTTCAACTCTATGTCATGCTTAATTTTAATAAGAATCATATTATTTTTATAAAATTTATTCGGAGTTTGATACAGACGATTGATCCCTGAAGTATTTTTACATTCATATAGAGCTAAATCTATAATAATTTCTGAATGTCTGTACAACATGATATATTTAATGAAAATTGTTATTTTATTTATTACTCTTGAATCGTTGAATTATTTCAAGAGTTTGTACTTTGGTTGTACTAAATGTTTTTACTATAATGTAACGGAATAGTTCATGTACGCTATCGTTCCTATGGGGGTAAACGATGCTATAACTGTGATTAGCGATGGTCGTAAAATTAAAATACACGTCCGTATTAAACTGGGTCGAAGCTTTTCAGAAAATAACATCGTTTAACGTTCGAATTAATACGAATAATTTTAATCGAATCCCTACAAAACCATTTGATTGCACTTTCTTATGTTTTATGAGAAATCTTTGATTTATAAATGCTATCGTGATCGATGGTCATTAGAATATTCACTTCAGTGCAGCTGATAAAATTCAAATGAGTTTCAAAAGTAGTGAAATTTAAAAATCATGAATATTAAAAATTGCGGATGTCGTTAAAATTCTATTGGAGTTTTTAATAGTCAACCGAAAAAGATCAATATTTTTGTAAAAAATGGTTTACTTTTACACATCGTCTAGCACACTTTTTGTGGAACTTTTTGCCAGAATCGTTTTAATTTATCACACATAACTCATCTTTAACGGCTATGAATATTCATTTGGCGAAACAGCTTTCTTTTTGAAAAATAAGCGAGTTTTAGGCGAAAAAAATAAAACCTTCGCGCGCGTGAAAAGTTTACGACTTTTCTTATAATTGACTTTCTCTAGCGTTATAATAAAAAAAAATCAATTTGAAAAAATAGAGACGTATACGTGCAGTAAATCAAACGCAGTATGCAAAATCATTATGTTGAACCGTAAACACGTCGAACGGAGAGAAAAAAATATATTCGATAATTATGCGGAAACATCATCACGCCTCAAGCTATTCGTAAAACGCCACAAACTCTTACAATGTTGTGAAAGCTTTCGGTAAAATTTTACTTTTTTGGAATTTTTTAATTAACAAGATCGGTTCTTATGGACTTATGGTGAGACAAAGAAACAATATTTCCTGTATAAAGCAATAAATTCTTATTTGTGTGTTGAGTAGATATATCATTATTTTTTATATAGAACGAAATGTTTTTAGTCATCATAAAAAAATAATAAATTTACCATTAGCAGCGATAAAATGATGTAAATTATTTACAAGATTTTCGATTGTTTCAAATAAGTCGTTGGAAATGTTTTAGTAATACCTGTTCTTTGTTCAAGTAGAGCGTCTGATTGTTTCCAATTTATTGCCCTAGTGTCTGAGCAAATTACGTTCAATCGTCACTCTTACTCTATCGTTCTATTTGCCTACATAACGGTTCGAGTTAATTGCACTCGTTCGTCTATCATTGCTGGTACTTTTCATTTTAAGTGTCTGCGGTTTATTAAGAAAAAAAGATCGTCCATACGCGTTGCATACTAATTTTGCATATTAGATTTTTTTTCGGACTGCGTATCAATTACTTACACGGCTACGTCGTAACGATTATCGGAACCAGAAGTGGTCGTGTCCATATAAAAATTTCGATTCACTTAAGCAACGCTCGAGAAAAACATTATAATCTTTCGATGAGTAATACTTGCCGCGTTTTACAATGAAAAAATAATAATTACGATTTTTAATATCGCAGTTATGTATGTACGTGCCCAAATTTCTCATCGTCGATGGATATCAGATTATTAATAGTGTCGATAATTTATTTGAAAATTGTTTATAGCGGACGAAATCGAATTTTCAGGCGGCGTATTTTCATTTCATATATTCATAAAGATAATTGTTTTGTTATAGATACAAATCGCTTGTAAAATACTTTACTGGGAAATTTATTTTGCAATAAATCTATTGAGAAAATATCACGATTTTATGGTTGTTGAAGAAATTTCAAAACATCTACTAATTAATCGCTACAACACAATAAATCTGTGTATGCCGACAGGCGTCGTCGAATACAATTTTAAGTCGCTTATGAAATCTTAATATTATTAGAAACCAAACGATTAAACGTATCGATACACAAAACATAACCGATTAATATTGAAATAAAAAAAAAAAATGCAACATTTACATAATAATTCCGGTATCGTGGCGCATTCAATCAATCTACAACAACATACAATTTAAGCGAACAAAATGGAAATTTCCTTGTTAAACTCTCGATCATTGATCGACCCATTTCGCACTTGCAAAAGTGAAATCGCAATTGGCACCTTGTCGGCGACTAAAGCAGATCGTTTACATTAAATAAACATCGCACCGATGTAAAGATTGCCGCCGGATCGATCAGTATGCAAACGCCTCAGTTCTAATAAATACCCAGACGCGTATAATGATGGATTATTATGGCGTTTCCTAGTCTTCAACGATGCTAAGTTATATCTTTCGCCACTACCCCACAAGCAGAAGTCTTCTATAATAGTTCATTGCAGTTCAGCAGAGCCTTAGTAATTCATTGAAATCACTTAAGCTTTTGCATATTAAAATGTAGGTCTGATGCGTTAACGACACTAGTGCAGAACGGGCTTTACATCGGCTTCGTAATTTAAAACAATTTTCTCCGACGTCGTGATTTACCGATAGTCGAGAAAGCTTCGTTTTATTACAAACATAGGTGTGTAATATATGCGAGCTTCATTTTACGCGGTCGTTCCTCATACATTGAAGTTTTTTTTTGTTCTGTGACCCGATTATATATTTTATCAATACGCAATTGAATAGTGGCTATATTTCATATAGAAGCGGTCAGAATGGTCCGAGGAAGTTAATCATTGGTGGTCGAGTCCCATTAAAAACCTATAATATTTTTAGTGCGGTTCTAAACCTAGTTGTGCAGCGGTATATTTTTTTCGCATTCTATTTAGACGGTTTTAACGTCATCGCTTATTTGTAAATATCCATGTCAGCATAATTAGTTGTATTTCATTATATCGAAAGAAAAAATACATCTTCAAACTAGAAAGTTGTGAAAAAATCAGGATCGCAGCATACTAAATTTAGCTGCTATTACTCATCGCAAAATTATGTTATCACGAAGCTATAAAACGCGGTCGATTTCTATATTCGATTTGATGAATTAGACGTCATCCATAAGAGTTTCATATGCATAGACGAAGACAACGTGAAAGCATATAATGTATCGCATTTGTCTTATTTAAACGCGAAGATATGTAGAAAACACTGAAACCCGTCCGCTGACTTTCGCGCGTACGTGTCCTACGTAGTACTGCGTCCATTTTCCAGGTCATCATCAGTCAGTGGTCATATCTCCGAAGATCTTCGGATTCTTCAGATCGGAATCCGATCCACTTATCTCGCCTTCATCGGTTTCGGTCGAAGAAAGCGCTTTGTCTCGACGTTCGCTTCTAGGTGATGAAAAATCGATGCTTACGTTCGTTCGCTCGCGTGACCCAACGGAAGTTCGGCAGATAAAATGAAAATTTCTAATGAATCATTATTATTTATTCGCCTGGATTATCGTCCGAGATGACTTTTATAATTTATTTCCTATGCTCGTTTGCGGTGCGAATGTGTGCGATACAATGGTGCTTTTTGGATTGTGTGTAGTCTCCGTAGACTTTCTTCACTGCTTTTCTTGTTCACAATGGTGATTGGCCGGTCTGTGTGGTAATGACGTATTCCTCGTGGAAATTGACAGGATTCTTTGTTGTGTTGCATCGTAGGGTTGTCAGGATTTACAAATTATTCTTTAAATATTGTTGAAAATATGTAATATTAGACATGTATTAAATTAGCTGGTATAGAAAAAAATACACGAGTAAATAAATCATGTTTTTATAATCGAATAAAATACGTGAAATTTATTCAATGACAGCAAATGTCATCGTTGTAATATTTCTTAATTTAGAAAATTCGAATAAATGTTGAGAAATTTTTGAACGAACAACTCATTGTTTCCGCTATTCCAAATATTTCGGAATTTCCATTGTAGAAACTTTTCCATTTTCCTTTGAGAATCAGTTCAATTATAGCGAGAGAGATGTTCGTTTCGCGCTTAGTTTCATTTCATCACATCTCGATTACGATAAATTCTTCGATACGAAATTAAATCCGTTCTCCGACAATAAAAATCATAACGGCTCGCGCTATTAAAATCGAACCCGCGCAACAATCCCTTCGGCAAGTGAGAAAAAAAAACGCACATCTTCACAACGAACGACCTAACCTTTTTCTCCATCATTGTGAACACAATGTGCACAGTATAATAAATGCACAAAACGGCAAAACCCTGCTGCAATATCCCGAGTACAGTTACGTAGTAGTACGTTCGAAGCATTACCGGCAAAGGTGATCTCGGAGACTTGGCCTAGTTCGAAATAGCCTCGAGTCAAAATCTACGATCTGGCATAGTGAGATTATAGGACAACGGATCCGTGCAATTATGCCGCGAATGTATACACACTCGAAGACATTTGCATGCGCGTATCTCGAGAGTATCTTGAATGGGACGCGGTCCCTGCCCACGTATAAGAGATTTTCGCTCTCGACTATATCATATAAAAGCGTTATGCAAAGTGGACAATTTGAATTTTGAAAAGTCGACCGCGACATTGTTCGATTGTTATCGCTCCGTTAGGAAAATCTCCGGGAAATTGTGCACGTCTCAATCGTCTCTTGTTGATGAATCGATGTCGTTAGATATGTTTTCCTGCTTGATACATAATGTCGCTCGAGCGTGATCGCCATAAAGTTCGCTCAATACGGCGATCTATATTTCAAATTTGATCGTTATAATATGCGAAAACGCAATAATGTCACGATTGCAATAACGGTAGCGGTCCCCCGAACGCATATATTCGTCTAATGGTCGTTTGTGTTGCGCAAACATGCAAATTGCATATTATCTATCATCGCATCTAAGTTGTATGTTGATTCGTGTGCGTTTTGTTCCGATTATGTTCTTTTGAGTAAAGTATTTTCGCGGACATTTCGATGTATAAATGAAAATTTTATGCACTTAATATAAAGAATTTTAATCGGTTTTTATAGTCTAAGTACGCATATATTTTAATTTAATAGAAGCTTATGCAAATTTTTCGTATTTAACGATATTTTTTGAGATCGGATAGTCAAAGATGCCGAAAACGATCGGTTTTTCAATGTGCGATCAGTATCGTGTTCATTAACCGTCGACGCAAGTCGTAAAAACGTCAAACGTTCTCTTTTTTTCCTCATTTTGCATACTTTATTATGTTAAAAATTTCCGTTACCTGAACGTTTATAGCTCGGAAAATCGTTCCTATTAGATGATCTGTATCAAAATTAAATGTTACATGTACTATTTAATGAGTAATGAGCGATTACTAATAAGAACAAACCTTATTCACTTCGCAAAGTATGCGTACAAACGAAGTTTAGACGCCCACGCTGTCGCAAAATTGATACCTCATGCCATTTGAATTTCTTATTATTTCTTATATGAGAACCAGTTCGCTTATTCGTATCTCTAAACATAGACGTTAATAGCTCCAGAATACTAGCTATCGATTTTCACTTCCTAATAACTTAGGTATAAACACAAATGACACTAATCAATTCGTCACCTCGGACGATTCTTCGTTTGCGAATCGCTTAATTTCTGAGCTGGCGAAATTTTATGGTCTTGTCCAATAAACATTGATAAGTCTGCGTTCTACTTTCCTTAAAACTAATGATTAGAAAATTCGGTTATATGATCCGAAAACGAAGCTTAAATTAATTTTAATATTGATGATTCTATAATATTATACTATCACCCAAATATGTTGATTATTCTGTTCCACTCCGTTCTTTATTTTAATATGCGACCAGATTATCTATTCGTAGAGCATAGTAATGTTTTTAACGAGTATTTAATATTCGAATTTGAGAACCACCGAGTCGGCAATAATCTCGGGGGACACCAGCTAATTATAATGATTATGATACCTGTCATCAACGGCGATGGGCGTCGGCAAACACAACACTTCTTAAAAATCTATTTGGGAAAAAGAGAGGCGACGGAGCGGCCGTCCTAATTGTTCTTACGAAAAAAATCTCGCGAATCGTTCTCATACGATTTTATTATACGACATGTCGCACGCTCGGATGGATGGACATCACAAGAATTATTATCGGAGCAAAGATACGACTATTAAAAACGCATCAATCCCCAAAGCCACCCCCGTAATCACTTCAATTACCACAAACTCGAGTCAGCATTGTTGTTTTTGGTTCTTGGAGTTTGTTGGTTTTGATGGGCCGAAGGAACTGTTGATTGCGAGCATGAGAATTACACGACATGTCTCTATTATTATATTTGTATAATAATCCAATTAGGAGCGTTTCGTGTTCTCGGAACTCTGACACGAATTCAAAAGTCGGCAACGCGCGCGCAATTATATTCGGTTGTATTGCAAGCTCGTACTCGTATTATTATGTGTTACACTTATTGCATGCATCGTTCGCTTTTATATTTTCGCGGTGCTATTTTGCATGTTTATGATGCTTTTCGTTTTGTTTCGTGCTTTTATTCGGGGTGAAACAATGAAATTAGTTCAATAAATTGTGCATGTGAAAATTCATTCTGAGTTAATTTTTTGTGTAAGTGTCGAATTATGAATGTTTCTTACAAGTATAATAAAAGTGTAATCGTTGTTTATTTCGTGACAGAAATTTTCTATAAAAAGAATCATGTTAGAGCAGTCGTAATAGATTTTTAATCATTTCAACTTGCAAACACAAAGTATGAAGTAAGAATGCAACTTTCTCGCATATTATGCGAACATAGTCATAAAACGAGCGAGGCTTAACAAAGACAGCTCATGGGAAAAAGTTCATGCATTTACACGAATAATACATCAAACTTTTACGCGGACGCGCGGAATCCGTCACGACTTTCATATTGTTCCATATAGATATTTTTTTGCGCGACATTTTGCGCCGTTCCACATTTTCTCCGAGAATTTTTCCACAAATGCGTTATTTTTAATTAGAAGTCATGTAACACCAACACATGACACAAGCGAAAGACGATCCCAGTCCGGATCCACGAGATCGGGAGATCGATCGATCGCCTCCACATCTAGACAACTCTCGTATTATAGATCTCGATATGGTCGATATTGACAACGATACCGGCTCCAATTTACGAGACTTCGATCGCTTATTATAATCATGTAACACGAATTATCCGCGGTGTAATTGTAAGTGGACGAGTGAGTATCCACCAAGTTGACTGAATCGTGCTCTTCAAATTAAGGAACGAGATCGCATTCGTAATGTTTACACGTGTACGCGGTTGCTGAGGAATCGATTGATCTGATTTAACGATCGTTTCCTATGTGTGGTCTAGCTCTTATATCTTATTAACGAAGATGAGATCTCGCTTTATTGATTCGCTTCCATATTTATGATATATTAGCTTGACGTTTTAAATATAATTAAGTTTCAATTTCATTTTTTACGATATGAATACGATCGATGGTTCAATTTGTTTCGATATTTAATTTAAAATTGTATTGCATAGATCAATGTTTTATATACGACGCCTTCGCGCATGTCACGTTCAACCATTCAAGATGCATAATAAACGCAGCTTTTCGACTTAACGTATTTTAACACTGCAATTTTTCCAATTTCTCAGTGTCCAACAGTGGTCAGGCTAGGTATTATGGTGCGTTTTGCCTCGTTCCCCATATAACTTATTGTCGGCTGCAATAACTTCCCGACACCGGATAGTATAATGCAGGGTTGTGTACAAATAATTTATTCAAAAATCATATAAATTTTTTGATACATCTAAATATTTATTTTAGAATGAAAATCTATCATTTGTTCATGTATTATTTTGATTATTTCTTTTGAAATAACTTTTTTTTTATTTTCATATAATTAATAATAGAAAAGTTTAGTACTTAATCGGATCAATGAAGTCATAAAAGCTTGAATGATAGAGTTGCATCGTTTTCGAATACCACTCAACCCTGATACATAATATAATGTGCACACTCATACGCGACAGCCCATTACACATACGCGAGCGCTAAATTTCAAGCGGATGAATTATAGTGAAAATATACACGTAGAATGCTTAATAACACGTTGGATGACGTGCGCCGATATTTATTTATATTTTCAATATTATACGGCGCTAATTGAGCTATTTAATAATTACAGTGTAATGTTTGTGAGTCGCGTGTGTGTGCGCGCGAGTTCGTATTGATTTATCGATCGCGGTATTCGATTGATTTATCGTCAGAAGTGCTTATTCGCGTGTTCGGAACTGATTGTTAACGAATTATATGCGATTTTGATTGCCGTTGCTGCGGATGCTGTGTGTCCGAAAGTAGGACAGTGTCTACTGAATTTTTGGGGAACGCGCGACACTCGTATATTACGTTTTTTTTCTGGGCTTTTCATTATTGACAAGTGTCTTTTATGACCGTAATTTAAAACAATTAGTCGATGATTCTTTTCGATTTATTCAGATGAGGATCGATAGACTTTCTAGTTTATTTGCTTTTTTTTAAGGTATTAGTGTAATGCGTATTATTTATTGGAGCTGTTTTAATTTGAAAGGAGTTTTAAATGATGGCTACTGTAGCGTATTATTTGGATCATTGGAAATTTCTATGCCGCGGGTTTTATGAATTGGATCTCGTCGATGTGAATGATTTATAAAGAGTATCGATCTTATTATTTTAGACTTTTTCGGGTCACCTGAATTTCACAGTGCATTCTTTTGTTCTTTACGATTTCGCTACAGGTTATATAAATCTCATTCAGTGATGCACTATTAAAACTTCTAGCCTTACTGAACGTAGTATTAACATAAATTTTCGATCTTTTATCAGCAGTTGTAAATATAAAGTTGTCTATCTTGTCTTTTCATCAATTTGAATCACTGGCTATTTTTAGTCAAAGAACCGTTCATATTGTGAAAATTTCTTATTTAAAGGATGAAACTTTCAATCGTAAAATCTAAAGTCATTCGATACGTACAATGTTCGTGCCAATTAAAAGTTGCGTCGTTTAATTGGATCCATTTCTATGTTTCCCACAAGATATCTTCAATTTTAAAGCGGTAACTACCACTCAAACGCCGAACGGCCTCGCCGCATCGAGGATTAATTGAGTTTTTATGTCACTAATATGTGTCAGAAGCAGATCTGACGATTACACGCGAAGCCTCCTCCAAGCTATATATTTATCAAACGTACCACAAGAAATCACCACACACAACACACGAGACGAGCCTCGATCCTCAAACGAGCTTCGATCCTCAGACGAGCTTCGATCTTCAAACGAGCTTTCGCTGCAAGACAATGTATTCGAGCATAGTACCGTCTCTCGAATTCCTTCTCGTATAAGAACATTTTATATAGAGGATTTTCATCAGATTCAGCGAATGATTAGCAACACTTCCGCATAGTTCGATCGGATTGTTCTCGTCGGACCGATTCTGCTAAGCGGGCGCTCGCTTCGAGTTATGAATGGATGGTGTTCGTCATCGTTCGAATTTTTTGAGGGTTTTTTCGAGCGGAATCGCAACATTGGCTCATGAAACAACAACCCGAAGGTTAACCGTTCATTTTCATAACTGGTTTACAAGAGAGTCGGAGTTGCTCGCACACACGTCAACTTATTAGCCCCGGACGAACCCGAATGCAGCAGCAGCGACTCTCGGAAGGATACATCATCGTGAAATAGATCGGTTTTTCATTATTTTAGAATTCGTTTTGTAAATTTTAAAGTGAAATTATGTGATCGTTTCGCATGGATTTATTATGTTGTTAAATATAATATTGGATTTCAAAAACGATTTATTTTGAATATGGCACATAAATTAAAGAAAGCAATTTAGTGACTAGTATTGACATACCTTTCACTAGCGGTGTTAAAATCCACTTGAAACTATAAAGGATAAATTCGCTCATAAATTACTTTGCATACGAGTTCGATCCGTTGTGCAATTAACTTATCATATTTTCTAATTTTGCGAAATTATATAAGCGAACAACGTAAAAAGGAAAGTTTCAGAATGGCAAATATTTCATGTACCAAAATGACAAATCTGGTTTATATCGTGTCTTCGGGGTATATTTTTTTCGCTTTAGCGAAAACGCATAAATTAGTGCTTAGAAGTTGTCGTTGTAATGCTTTTTATCGACTTTGCATATTCCATTATGCCAATTGAAACGTTACAATTTGGAATTCGAATTAATACTATTCCGAGCACGGTAAACTGTATGATCGGCAGCAAACTTATGTAGGCGGTATCGGGCTTCGAGCATAAATCGGAATTAGGACAATATGGATGTGTTTTTAATAAACACTTAAATCATTTTCGAAAATATAGCATGCACGTAGTCTTCGACGCTAACTAACATGTTTATTATATAAACATGACTCGATAGAGCTCTCGTGCGGCACTCTCGCGCATTTATTTTATAATAACGCATATACAGTTGGCGACAAAATGGATTAAGAAAAAATTGGACAAAATTTATTTTATTGTCGATCGGCCGTGTCGACTTTCACTCGGACAGGTTAAACATTGTGTCATAGTTGTGTGTATAGTTCGTTGTGCGATCCCACGCGAATCCATGCTCATTCGAAACGCGGAGACAACCCGCCAGATCGATTTACGACTGTACAATAATTACTTTACAAACTTTTTAGCATATGTATTGAAAGACTAACGATAAGTCGCAATTTCTCCACAGCGTCTCATATAAGATGGATATCGCATGACCGAAACGGAATAGATAAAATCGTGTCGCATATTCGGATAGAAAGCGAGTTCGATGAATGAGGATGGACAAAACTAACCCAGAATAATGATTAGACTATGTCTCTGGAAAGCTTTTTTTGTGCATATAATTCGTTATTGTCGGTGTAAGTATCAATTCACTATGTGAAAAAAGTTATAACTATTTTCACACAGTGATTTGAAAGTTAGTCCTATAATTACAAAAGAGCTTTCCAATGATATAGAACTGATCTTTATAAGTATCTGCTTACACTTCTCATTTATTTTCGCTCGTCTTATTTTAAATAAATAAATAAATAGCACCGATTGAGAATCGCGCCGAATCGATGAATGAACGCAGCTTCGCCCTTGTCGCTTCGTGCAATGCAATAATGATTGTGCGTTTTTTAACACGGGATGATTTTCGGCAGTATCCTAAGGCGGCGATGATCCGTAATATTTGCGAATTTGCATGTGCATGTTCTACTGGACGCAAAGAGGTGGAGGAGGTGCATTCGGAGGCAGTGCGGTTCGTCACGCGATACGAACCCTTCACGCTAAAAGAAAATTGCATTCTGTGGTCGGTTCCTCTCGCAGACGGACAGCTGAGGATTCTTCGTCGGAAGTGGTCCGACCGTTTCTAAAACGATTATTTAAATATGTAAAATTCATTGTGCTGCACAGAGTGCGGTTTCTGCAGCACCGTTTTGCAAATAACAGTTGCATTCAATGCGCGTCCGCGCAAGAAGCTCTAAACGTCAATCATGCGATAGTTGATTCATTTCCGTTCATAAATTGAAATATTTTTTGTTCTTGAATTATTTTAACAAATACGGCACGCGACCAGTACTCAGCGTATACATCAATCGACTCATTATCCCTCGATTCCTCGACCTCTCAGGACACGGTCCTTTTTTATTATTTACAGCGAAGCGGCGCCGCCGAAAGTGCAAACTCGTACCGTATCTGCCTTTCGTTAGACCGCTTTTTTGTGTTATTTTTCGCATATTTTTCCTCACTAAACGACCGAGATTGATGCTCCTTGAGCGATATATCCCCGTTTCCCCGACGCCGGATTACTGGTATTAAGCAGAGGGACTCCGCCACCGGTTCGGGGGCGCGCGTCCCCCGGGGGCGCAGCGCCGCAATTTTTGACCCTTTCCGCCTTTTTTTTCGCATTTCAACATATACATTATGCGCTCGAGCGTACAATATTATATTAGCAGTTCAGAGCTGAACGCGAATAACTCCATTCAGCTCGAAGTCGAGAAAACTTGAAGACCTTTTTCATAATTTCCTTCATCATTACATACAAATTTCATCATTTGATGGTATTTATTCAGTAAACATATTTTACACATAGAAATTAATGATAGCATTGACATTTAAATCTCATTTTTGGTGAAAATTGGAGTTAATCACGATTAGGTCTGAGGTTCATATTATACGGTGATGCGGCGTCCTTTTCGGTGCTCCCGCATAATGCTCGGTCCTCGGATTGTTTATTGTTGTTGCCGTTGTTGTTGGTAGTTGTTGTTAGAGCGCAAGGTGCTTTCGGTTCGGCTCTCGCTGCCGAGTGCATAATAATGGCGATTATGTTCGGGCAACTTGCAATTTTGCATTGTTTCGTCGCTCACGCCATATTTGCACCTGTGAAATGGATCGTCCGTATATTACGATCCTATGGCGTGGATGCGCTTCGTGTATTTCAATTTTGCATCGCTTCGTCTATAGATTAGATTCGTACGATGCTCATTTAATATGCGCCGATTTCGTATATAATGTCTTCGATCGAATTGAATTTAATCGCGTTTCGATGCGGTCGTATGTATAGCAAATGCGCTTTCTATAGTTTCAATAAAACGCGTCGATGAGTTTTAATAATAAAATAATGTCTCTTTTATTTTTTGTATTGTGCGGTTTTGAAATTTATTAATTATTCAGGTAAATCGAGTTGAATGGGCGTCGATGCGTAACATCGAATGTCGAACGGTTGAATGTTGCAATCGAGTCCTTCAAAAGCTCTCAGTCTCCTTATCGATCATTTATAATGACTTAAATTACAATGTGAAATGTAAATAAATTTAAGTTTATCATTAGCGAGATAAGCAATTTATTGCACTTGTAACGAATTGATGTCGCTGCCGTATACACACAAATGAAAAAGCACAAATAAATCACTCAACGCAGCGCCGCATAAGCCATTATAATAGCCAATATCAGAAACGTCGATAGCGCAAATTGAAATAAGGACGACTGAATCATTATACGACTTATGCAGATAAGCAAAAATACTTTATTAAGTAGTTGAAAATGTTTTCAAAATCATATCTGAAGTGTGTCGATCTTGCACACTCGAAGGTTAGTTCAAAACGCGATCGGACTCTCGTTAAATATCCTATTAAGACGCGAATAAAGTGTAGGATATAAAATGTAAAGGTCTCTGTTATCTGTTTGGCAAAAAAGCACCACAATGGCTTTTGATGCGCGTGTGCAGATAGATCTTGCGGATCGAGCCTCAGGCACAGCTACCGTCCGACACACCCCCGCTCGGACAAAAGCACCACACGCAGCCTTAATGTTATATAAACTCGTCCTCTTATGTGAAATTCGATCGGAAATCGTTCAGGGACGATCGCTTGCAATCTCAAAACGATCCCGTTTGAAAGTCGCCGAACATTGTTGAAGCCTTAAACGAGAAATTTTAGCAAATACCGTAAATTTGAGCAATCAAACGTAGCGCACATCTCGATAATTCATTTGCATGCGATTTAACCTTTCGGCGTAATAGTAATTGGTAACTGTGTCAATATTGCAATAATGCACTTTCCAATTTCAGCGGCGCAAATAAATCACGGGGTCCGTCCGTTTTGCTGAATTAAAATTTTATTATGCCGCGCGTAAAATGGCATTGCCGCATAAATAACAGTTTGCGAAATAGTCATCGCGAGCGCAATATTTCAATCGACGCGATAACATTGTGTAGTTACAAATCGGCGTGTAGCTTTTAAACAATTAAAACGCCGACAACTGTTTAAGGTCTCATTGCAGGTTTCGCATATTTTTCGATACGTCCTTCGCAAACGAGTTATGTCCATTACGCGGCTGAATTCCGTCGTCGTCGCGGGGAATTCTCGTCGAAAAACTCGACTGTGTAACTAATAAAATTCAAAACCGCACAGTGCGCGGAATCGACGTCAATTTCGCGACAGGACGAAAAAGTGGAGATATCGGAATTGGGGCTCGCGACGAATCCTCTCCAGATTACCTAGCGACAAATTACCATAATATAATTCACATCAAATGAGCTTCTGAATAAATCTGAAATTCACTATAACGAATTTATATGGAGAGTTATAGATTTTTTTGAGATTTATAATATCATATCGACACATTTGAACTACATTATTTTTGCAATAAAATCTCCACAGGTGAATGGAAGAGATGACCAACCTTTATAGTTGATTTAATCGTTGGTTATCCCTCCTACATAGTCAATATTCCCAGAACTTCCCTATACCATTCATGTCACATTTCGACTCACGAACTTACTCTCACTTCAATGATAGTCATGAACTAATTCATGATCAATAGTCATATTTATCGATTCAAACAGAAACACCATTTTCCGAAAATGTACCATTTTTGACATCTTCGCAAAATTCCTCTAAAATCACCCGAGGAATCCTCCAGCATCATCATGTGCGAGCTTCATCGCTTCTTCGGCCCAATTTGAGAGGCATATCGATCCAAGCACGTTTACGCGAGACCGAAAGAGCGCGGCCAGCGAATTACGGCCGCCCCGAGGCGAGGGCCTTCGAATCGGCCTCCGATAATGTTATCGCCGACACTTAATCGACCCGAAGACGGCTCGACCCCTCAAATTTGATAAACACACTCCTCGGCTACCGGGATACGCTTCCTTGCGGTCCTCGGATCGGTCGATCCTCGAAAATCGCACCCAATTCGCGCCGATCTCGTCCGATTCGATTGAAAATGTAGTTCTTGCGATTCAAGGAATAGTGTTGTTGTTGTTGAGATTAAGAATTGAGATGCCGGTCGCGGCGGGTCGGCTAAAAAATAAAAATGTTCCAGCGAAGCTGTGCCGTGTCGTACGTGATTGTATTTCGGCGAATTTTTTTTCAGATGTGTATAAGTCGTATATTGAAGTCAGAGTAGCTCTCTGCTAAACAAGCTATCGCAAACACTGTTGAGTTTAGACGTTTTTCAAAATATTTACGTTTTTTTTTTTTTTTTGAGCTGTTTAAATCGATTAGCAGCACTCGAATTGTATATTTATTTGAATTGGTTGTCACTTGTGAGGCCATGTGCGCGTATTTAGAGAGTTCATTACTCGTAATGGTAAATATTGAAAAAGTACGTGTGTTCGAATTGGTAATGAGGTGAAATTTCAAGATATTTTTCCAAAAAAAAAAAGAAAATTCGATATCAGCATTTCGTGTAATACGTTCATAATATCACACGTATTCGCATATTTTCTCCGAGACTGTTTAATGAACACAATCTGAGTTTTATATACTACCATATAAGTCGATCATAATTGTAATTATCATTCGTCCTTATGAAATCTTAATAATTTTACAGTTATAAAATGCGGCATTGAACATTCCGACTTTGCATACTCGTGCGAAAATAATCGCCGACATTTTACGACGCGCATTATTTTACTAATGTAGTTATTTCACCGCACTCGAAACATTCCGATCCATTTTTCGCATTAACAATACACTAAAATTTTATTAAAGCGGCACGATGAAATATCGAAAGAACACACCCGATCGAAGCAATATTACATACATACATACGTGAACGGGAAGCGCCGATTTCGCCCATTAAAAACGGTTTTATTTAACATTATCCGTTTTCGTAAATCGAATCGCGAGCATGAATCGATCATTAATCTTTTTCCATAATTTTTCGAGTGAGAAAAACAACAAAGCTCGTTCTAATCGCGCTCATCATCACCGCCTCCGGTCCGAGCAGGATTCGGGCCGTTCGCGCTTAATTATCGGTCGCGCTCCAATAACGCCCATTGTTTCTAAATTTAATTTTAACAAGCCATTATTTGCTAATTTCTAATTTCCTCGGCCGAAGCTCGCCGAGCTTAACGAGTCGTGCTTTTTACCGCCGTCGTCCTATCTCCCACTTTATTACGACTGAAAAGGCCAAAGGGGACGAATGACGCTTTCATCGAAATTGATTAATATACAGGTATCGCTTCTATGTACGCTCATATACATATATGGCGGCAAATTTGTAATGTGTTCCGAGATATATAATCAAATACATCCTAATACATGTACGTGCTTTTCTTGGAATCACCACAAAGTCACTTGCACTCTTTGGCCTTTTCAGTTGTCTTATATGTAATATCGTAAGTGTACACATATCGTCATTATTAAACCGAAACGATAAATCAATCTTCGTGCCCACCTAAAATAACTTCCAGTTATGACTTTAACATGACATTGACAGATTGCATTGTTGCCTCGGATTATAATTAAAAGTTGCGCCGACGAAAGGGACGAGCGAGCCGAACGCATATTCACGTTAATACAACATATTATCCAGTGTCCTGATGTTCATCCTATCAATTTTATTACAAAGTCTTATAAGAATTTTTTATTTGTTGAAAAGCTTTCATCGCCTGTTCGAAAATCTGCTCTCTCGAAACATATGCATATAACATTGTCGGATAAAAGCGTTACTTTTTCGCGGTCCATTGACAAATTTGCAGATAAGCATCGATCTGGTTGGGATTCTGCGTTCACACGCGAACTCGTCTCCTGTACGATCGAAGCGGAAATCGCACAACCGCAAGGCGAGTCGAATTAATTTCAATTACTAATTAATATCGATTTATTTGCGATTTATCACGCCGACGGCGGTGTATGTAATAAGCGATATTATGCAGCGAAAACCATTAAAAGATTACAAACCGACGGACGGGTCGCCTCTCGTTGCGCTCTAGGAGCATTCGTAATTGATGTTGTCAGCGATATGAAATGGGAAACCGACATGTGCATTCGAGCGAGCCAATATGATCCCGAGTGTGCATCTAGCCTATATCGAATGCACGCATATAAGTTTTTATCGTGGCGGAGTTCGATTCCCGTCTGATGAACTTCTTTACTGCTCGCCGTCGTAAAACGTCGATTAAATCCGTTTCCATGTTAGTCCGTGTTGTGTCCACTCGTCGGTGATGTTCTTCTCGAGATGTTTGGACTAAAAGGGCAAGAACGCGCCGCATAATTAATAATCGCCGGCTTATTTTATGGCGAGGCTTCGTACTAGGAATTAATTTGTTGCGGTTCGAGTTCGAGCGGCGCAGACGTTCGAAGATTATTTATTCGCCATAAAATGATTTTCCGTTAAATAGAAACGCCGATATGCGCTATTGTTGCTTGTTTATCATACGAGATAGACGCGATGCATATTTGAATAGTTCTCTATAAATATTCTTCAGCCGAATCGCGGCGAGAGTGTGTTTGTGCACTTTTTTTTTATTTCGTTCACAATGAACGAAGCATTCAAGGAAGAATCAAACGCGCGTACGGGCACAAAGCATTAGAATACGGTAATCCGTTTATGATTCCGTCTCGGAATCGTTCATTTGTCGATCAGCTCTGACGCAAATGGCTGTTTAAATCGAAACGAAATCGTATTTGATTGAAGCTCTTTTTTAACGGCGGAGATGCCACCGTTACCGCCTTTTTTGTCCTTCAATTAAGCAATGTTTTATACAGAGCATTTATGAATCTTCTCATCTAGTTAAAATTATTCTTACAGTGAATTGCCATATTATTAGAAGTAGTTAAAATTTCTATAATTTGTGCAACATTATAGTGATCTGGATTAAACACCTTTTCTGCTTTAGATCTGCATCGTGCTCAATATAAGATGAATCTTATTAAATCTAATAATATGGCAACCCACACACTGCATGACGATAAAATACCATGATATAACCATCCACTGAAATCTAATTCAATATATTGATCAAGTACAGATTAATCAGATAAACCTTAAAATCATACAATAGATCGGATCTACATCTCGAATCGTAGCCTCTCTTCCACATATACACATAATTATGATTCACACGGCGTCCCACATCTCAGAAAGCACACACAGACCTCTGTCATAGCGGATTAGGACCGCTTCGACGGCCACCTCGAAGACGGCGATGACCACCGAAGTCACCGCGGACGAACGCCCATCACCATCTTCGCCATCTCTTCGTAAAGGCTCGCGTGCTACGATCGTGATTTATCCCTGTAAAATAAAATGAGTACCTACGTGCCAAACGGTGTGTCTGTTTTATTATTTTATCACGTGTCGGCCGCGGTAGGTGGTGGTGGTTCTGATCGGCGAGATCGTACTAAGTCGGCACCAATTAAATAAGGTTCACGATCTGTATGTTAAGGGTTGGTGTTATAGAAATGTTGATGATGTGATGTTTGTATAGCAAATTGAGTTTTTTAATTGTTTTATGAAAATTTGTTATTGTTTGTTTAATCAAATTACAAGGTATCATACACTTATTTAACTTTGCAGTCTGCAATCGAAATAGCGTACGCATCGATATATCGATCGAAAGATTTATAAACGTTGCATTATGAAATCATGTGATTTATCAATATACGATGCAGTATGTCGTAGTTTAATTACAAAACATTATAACTGTAAAATTACACAATTTTCCAACGCCATCCGAAGCGATGCAGTCTATCTTAGTTTAAATAATTATCCTCATTTAGCAATTACACATTCGCCCATAGTAATTTAATCATTACAGAATCACTTCTGCGTAGTTTCGTATGCAATCTTCTGTGCACACTTCTGAAACAAAACAAAAAGAGTAGGAAAAATGCAACGATTAAGTCGTTTACGCTCCTCTCGCTAACGGAGTCAACTTACGCGCCTCGTCCTCTTCGAAGACGCGCAATCTGAAAAAGACACCAATTAAAAAGCAGTAGATGTTATCCTGCGGTTCGTAGAAAATAGACCTACGCTTTTCACTCTCGAAGAACGATCTGTGTGTGTATGGGACATTTTAATATGCAAATTGGACGAGGACACCTCCACCGCGATATCCATCTAATTATTTAATGCGGCCTCACTTATCTACGATTTAGTGCATGCGTCTGCTCCCTTCTTCTTGTGTGCTACCTGTTCAAAGAGTATATTTTATAGGCCGGTGCGGTCGTATATTTTATCGCAAATGAGACAATTTAAGCGTTTACCGAACAAATAGAACAAAATTCGATTGATCGCTTGTGAAATGAAAATAGCGATGTAAAGTTGTATGATGTTTTCTATGGTAAAAAATGCGCTCTTTCGGTATTCGAGTTGTGCGATTTGAATTTAAAATATACCGTGCATAATATGAACATGCACATTCGCATTTAAAACAACATGTTTTACAAATCTAGATTAATAAATAAACTGTCAGAGCGCGGATTTCTCGTTTACGTTTTGCGTAGAATTCATTGATAAATTGTCGAGAACTTCTCGATCCTTTTTTGTATTGTGAAACGATTCTATGAATTGAAATCACAATAAATTAACGGATATTATTAAATCAACGATACGGAGTAATCAAACATTTCGTATAATAGTTTCCGTTGAAATCGCGAAGTCGGCAGGATTTATTCGCTCCTCCTTAGTCGTCCTATTTATAACGTGTACGAGCTTTGTTTTATTGCTGGGCTACGTCACGACTTTCCGGACGACACTGCTGGCCGTTTTAAATTGATGAACTAAATACCGGCCCCTGATAAGGTTAAATGATACATCATGAGAGTGTTGGGAGCATTAGCGCCGACGCCGTTGTCGTCGCACTCGCCGTTGTTGTTGTAGTTGATGCAGTAGTGGTTGTTGTTGTCGCGGTCGTTGCTGCTGCCGTCTTCGTTGTTATATTAGAGAGTTTTAATGAAAGTGTCGCCTGATGCTCGAGGGCCATAAATCCTGTGATGGTCCACCCTTCTTATCTGACCCGAACACCTCTCAATAATGACATAGCGCTTCCGATACGGGTGGGACCTCTTAACCGCGTTTTCCTTTTCATTTTTTGTTCTTTTACGAAATCGTTTATTTCTTGTGTTGAACAACATTTACGCTTTGTGATCGATCACCTTCATATAATATTTGCCAATATTTAAACATTCTCTTTTGTGTCGAATCTTCGCTTCGTAGATGATGAACCTCTCGATCGTAAAATCTTGAACATTACACGGATGACGGTATGAAAAGCTACAATGTGCTCATAGTGGGCGACGAATAAATCACATTGGCACTAAATTGGATATATGGCAAATATGACGCGCACCGGAGAGAGCAGGGATCGAACCAGTTAAGGATGATTAAGTCGTTATGTCCCAGCAGCACCTCGGAGGCCGTCCGACGCTTCTTCGCATAAATATGCATATAAAGTTCTCGGGACTGGACTTAAAAGATCATCACGCGCGTTCTCTAACAGCGGCATGAATCTGCCACTGAATCGACGCGATATAATAGACGCTTCACGCACTCTTTGCAGAGTTATCGAGTTGGCGCAATTTGCGCTTTCGCAGAGCATAGACCACCGCGGGGCGGTAAAAATCGCATGAATTATATACAAATGTGGGCTTATGTTAGAGCTGGTTCTATCTGGCGAGATCCCGAGCGCGACACATATATTTGTGGCCACGACATGTAGTCGCCTCTGCCCACGCGACCGAGCATGTGAGAGGACCTCCGGATTCCTGGGAGGGGACCTCGAGGATCGTTGGCATCCCGCTGCGAGGACATTCAACGCCTCTGAAAGAATGGTGCAGTTTCGATCTCTTCTCATTTGCCTCGTGAGAGTTCATCGGTTTCCGTTCGGGACTCGAAAAACGATCGAAAACTTCATATCGGTAGCTTTGACGATAAATTATTTTATTTTTATTCAATGCATCGATCTAAATATTTGCTTGGATTCGTTTTAGATTGAGATCTGATTGTGAAGTTGCATTTGTGTTGTCTCTAAAAAAAGTTTGATCGTTGAATGAAATAGGTGGTAGTAGGTGGTTCAATATATGTAGTCTCTCAGATATGAAAGATCGTCATTTGCGCGATTTATTGAAAGTGGTATTCAAAATGAACAGGTGGCGATAAAGCAGATACATGGGCGAGATAAAGATGCTGCCACATCTCCTTATTAGCTTTAGATAAAATTACCGCCATAAAATTATAGATTCAAACGTGAATGTACGGTTTATAGTACATAAATGAAACATATATTTCTCGTATATTGGACCACTATCGCGCTTTCTTACATTTTATTGCATATTTATTTGTATATCATAGAAACGTGTTTATAGGACTTGTTGCCCACAAATAAATTCCTCGGCATCATTTTCCTTTTCTACGGCTGTAAAAAAAATCTCGCTGATCGATTTGAATTTCTTTATTAAAGCATCGCTCGTCGAATAAATTTCAATAAAATCCGCGAAATAATACTCCTTTTTGTTGTGTATTCAACGAGAATGCGTGTCTTATTTATTTTTATTATAATTTATTGCAAAATGTTGCTCAATGTAGTAATTTGGCTTTCAATAAATTACCCAGAATGATTATAGAGATTTATATGTATTTTTTTCATACGACAGTGATTGGTTTATTTTTGTATTTTGAATAATTTACGACAATGCTTATTATTCAAGAATCTGATATATTAATGTCAAATTTTCCACAAAAGCTTATTTATTATCCGAATTTCGTTTCCTTTATAAAAATTAAAACAAAGTTAGACGAATCGGAGGATACACGCGAGTTTTATTATTTCCGAAGATCCCTTCTTGTCGTCGAGTCACATCGCGAATAAAATCCGAAATTTAGTCGAGCCGTTGAATGAAGTACGCCAATAAATACGCGACTTTATTCACAACATAAATACGCAGTTTTCGAATAGAGTTGAAGCTGTAAAAACTTTACGACCGTCGTCTCACGGGCCGACTGCCCGAACGATTTTTCGTGCCGCAACTGTGAAAAGTTTAAATAATATAAAAAAAGGGAAGGCAACTTAATTAAGTTAAGTACGCACGAATGCAAGGAGAGCGAGCCCATTGTGCGCTTTGCATTTTTATTATGCGAAAAAATAAAACGGACACACACACCATATTGGAAGAGGTCTCGCGATAACGTTGAATGTCATCGAATCGTGTCACCTTAAGTGTATTAAGATGCTAACAGATAAAACAAGACCAACCGGTCTCTCTTCGCGATCATAATTAAAACAAATGTGGAATTCGACGAGCTTTAATATTCGATCGTTAATCTTGACGAATGCGCTTCACTTTTATTGTCGGTCGGCAAATGTATAATGCGAAGGGCGAACGTGTTATCGATCGATTCGTACGATGAAACTGTGTTAAACGCATGTTAATGAGAAAGGCTTTTCATTATTTTGAAAAATATTATACTTCACGTGAGTAGTTTTATTGAGGTGATTTATATACGTTCATGCGAAGCGTACTTATCTTCATTACACATGCCGATTTTCTCTCGATCATTTCGCATGTTCGGTAAATTTAATTATGATCGAATATCAAAGGTTTCGATTGAACAATTTGACGAATTATTCATTTTATAAAGTTTGCTATTAATAACAATTGAATATCCCGCATTAGCGTTATCACATAGATGTACACATACATATATTAGATGTACTTTTGTACGCTTGTCCATAATGGCATCCTCGACGGGAACCGGCTCTATTTTCCACGCACGCCGCATACCAGAGGGCCGATGCGCTACAAGAAGTACGTCTTCGTATAATATGCATCTCTTTTTATAATAATTTTATTTTCAATTTATCACCGATTCTGGATCCTCGGTCGATCTTTTCGGCGGCGATTTATCTCTCTCGCGGATCCCCGATTGATAAACCCGTTCGCCTTTTGAGATATGAATGAGCGATAATGTGATAGATTGTCACTTCGTGGGTGTGTCGTACAGGCACTTGCACTTTGCAATATTTCAACAATGATGCCGTACGTCTTCGCATACCTGTTCGTTCCTCTCTTATACGTTTATCGTTTGTGTTTTATAATGATCGCTTTTTTATTCTTTTCGAATTTGATTGATTTCTGCGCTTTATATCCTCGCTCGCGCGGATCTACTGTTATGCTATTGTGTTCTTGTGTATGTTCGGTATGGGGATTCGATGTCGTGTGTAGTACGCCTTATTACGGCATATTACTCTTAGCGGTGTTATTATAGAAAACAGTCTAGCGGTATTATAATAAAAGTCGTGTAAAATGAAAATTTTAATAACATCGTACTGAAACCGTTTTATGCGTCGTGTAATATTCAATGTTTTGACACAAATTGCATTATGATTGATGCTTTATAAATAACTATAAATTTCTTGAGCTTACATAACAATCGTTAAATTTTCACACGAATATCGAAATATTTCAAAGTATGTACAATCGTCAATTTCACTTTCACACAAGACGTCTTCATTATCATCGAATCTGGCTCTCTCGAGAGGGTTGCTCGCATTGCACCGACGACGAACGTGAATATAGATAGCCTCGCCGGACAAACGAACAAATAAATAAATAAATAAATAAATTCATTAAGGCGCAATCGTATTTCACGTTACATATCCGCCGTCCGCATCACCACCATCCACCTTTTTATGCCTTGTTGTACAATTGTAGTAGATGTCGAGATAATGGTGCGCCCGGCTGTCACGAACCGGAGAAGCAGCAGAACCACGGCTCCTCCGTGCGAGGCGCGCGACAACTCAGACTCCGCTAATTGCTTGCCAATGGCGAATTCTATCTTTGTGCCCTCACGAAATCCTCGTATGTGATGAGCCAAATGCATAAACTCCTCGGTTCGTTACTGAAAATGTATGTAGACGATGTAGGAAGTCGGAGTTTGAATTTCAATCTATGAGCTCCGAGTCGAGTCGGTTTGTCTCTTATTCGAGTTGTGTCATATCGAAATTGAAAATTTTAATTGATTTGTTTGTTTAAAATGATTTTTTTTCAAAGATAAGGCAATACGGATGTCGTTAATTGCTCGCTAATGATAGATGCTATCGGGATATCCTCACGAAGCAATCGAATGGTTTTCGTGAGCCACATGTGATCTCGGGTACGTTATTCGAAATTGTGAAAATTTATTGTATGTACGGAATGGTGAACAAATATAGAGTTCTAGTCGATCGTAAACGGTTTTTTAAGTTTTATGAATCATATTGTTGAATTAGAACTTGTTCGCTTATTTAATATTCGAATGATAAATTTTGTGAGAATTTGCATTGCATGACTAGAACTGGTTCGATTTTAAAACATTTGATTTTTTGAAGTTAACGTAGATATAGAAAATATTAAAATCGACACGGTGATATTTAATCTCACAAATATTTCGGTATGTGAAATATTCTTGTGAATAATTAAAATCGTTTTTCTTTCTAGATGCGTAATGTGTTTCTGAGAACTATCTGCAATTTTTATAATAATGTCTCTACGATTACCATACAAGACGGCTATCTTTATCGAATTTGATGTTACATGACGTACACGTCCGAATCCATTAGGTGATTTTTTTCTCTAGATGTAAAGCTCAACGCCCATATATAAATTAGATGTCAATGCGTGACCGTTATTACTAATTATATATTCATAAGCGCACATTAGCAAACTATTAACGGGTCGAGATTCGAATTCGATTTGTATGAACACTTTTATACGCTTTTTTTCCGAGCTATCTTTCGAACGTTCGTTTCACGTCTGATTTGTACGAAAAAAATACGATACAATGCAATAAAATAAAATAATGCACGAAAGTAAGCGTGCGTAAATTTTGAGAACACTCAATATATTCGTATGCGAACCGCGGCGAGATTTATTCGTTATTACTATATAACTCGATCCTTTTTAAATGATTCCGGTCTAACTTGATAATGCGGGCTCTGCGGACGTTATTACTCCTTTTTAAAACGTCTTATATGTAAATCGTGAGTATTATACATAAATAAGCTCGTGTAATATTTAATTGTCTCTTTAAAATTCGCCGTTTCCGAGGGCGGTGCAAATGAATGGTTTCGAAACGTCATATGACTATGGGGAACACTCAGACGACTAAATGAATAAATGCATGGCGAATATGAATAATTTTCGGATTCACATTTTTTTTGGCGTGAAAAAATTCAAAAACTCGTCCTTTGTATCGGTAATAGGTACGCACTCACGTATGTTTTATTCAATTTTATATCTTCCATATCACGTAGCACTCGTTTCTCTGCTAAAGGCAACTTGTTCTCTCCTCGGGAATAGAACCTAAAGCCGGCGGATAAACGTGGTTGGTTTTCGCGGATAGTTTTCATAACATTTTTTTCACAATACAATGTCTTCGTAGGTGGTTGGCTGGTTGGCGAGATCGGAAGATCGACGTTAATGATGATTAGAGTTGATGGAGACGTCCGAAGACCCATAGAATCCACTCGTTATTTTCTCATTACTCGTTGTCGTAAAGCAACCACCGGGAATCGCTCCTTCTTTGAATTCGAGCATTTCAACGCGATTTTTGTATAGATAACGTACACTTTTGTTTTACAAGAGAGCGGCGTTTTGTTTTTTATTGCACTACTCATGTACTCATTATCATTTTTGATGCGTGCTCTCGGTACTGGCAATTATACGTTGTAAAAAATGACCATAAAATCCTCACCAGGCGACGCCGATCAAAATGGTATAAAGCATACGGCGAACCCGATCGTCGAATGCTAACTATGGACGTTGAAAGTCAGATGTATAAAATGTAAATACGAGAAAAAACTGAAAAACTTGAACGAGACATCCTCCGCATCTATCGAGCAATTAATTCAGATTTTTTTCTCATCATATGTCAATCGGAAATGCATCAAACGACAGCGTCGTATAATTAATCATCGGACTTCGCGCCTCGCACCGAAAAATAACGACTCCGATACAAATTCGATGCGAAACAAGAGCAAAGGGCACAAAAAAGTGTCGCCGAAGACAAAGGCCGTCCGCCGCGATAGCGATCGACGACTAGCCATAAAATCCACTAATTACCGCCGTGTTAGGGTCGGCAATGGGACGCCCACGAGGGTCTATGTTATATATTATATATGCATTTAAAATATATAAGCTATATGCTATCTCGCGTTCGAAGGGCTCCCGCGAAGGTGACACCCCATGACACATGATATACAGGTGTTATCTGAAATAAATGGTGTCCGCTCCGAATATCGTCCTGTGTCCCCTTCCTCAGAGGAGTGTCACGTTACCGCTCGCGAGAGCCTAATTAGAAAGGCCGATCTGATCGCAGCTTCTCAAATATATGCAAGGATTCGATCGGTCTCGAAAGGGTTTATCGCAACGGTTCTATAACAACGATTTTATTCGACTTTATACTGCTTTTCCAATTTGAGTCAAATAGTTTCTTATTTTTGTTGAAAGTGTCAAGAATTGGATCAGATTGTCTTAGGGTCGGTAGATCGATGAATATAATGTCATATCGTCAAGATTCTGTTATATTAATCAATTTAATGGCAAAGATTTTTTCCGATATAAATATTGTGGAATCATTTAATGTTGTATGGTTAACAATTCATAATTTCAAGTGGATATCTTGATTTTACTTAACGTAAATACGATTTCATTCAGTAAAAACGATGGTTTGCAATTAAGCTTTTCATTTTACGGCGATGATGAGTAAGCAGTACGAGCTTCGTACATTTCTCGTACTTTTATTAAAATCATGTCGATTTTACGATTCGAAACCGGCAAAAAGCTTGTCGACGAGTTCCAAGTAAAGATGTTGATATTAAAATAATGTTTTTATTAAATGTTAATTGTTTATCGAAACGTTGATGAAATTTCAAATTTCCTAGTATTGTGTTTAAAACGTATTTTGTTTTGTTGTTCGTTTTAACTGTTTCGATGACGCGTTCAAATGTCTCCCTGTCGTATACTGCTTCCGAATGAATATTTCAGTAGAAGAAAAAAACGAATAAACATTTATTTCCACTCGTTACAAAAAACAATGCTTACTTGCAGCAATAAGAACTAATCGTTTTTCCCAGGTTAACGTTCTCGAAATTCACGGACACACTATTTATGATTTTAATCAGTGCGGTTTTTTTCAACTGCTGTAGAATTCCTTATCTTACACCATTTATTTTAACGGTCAATTAAATAAACGACTTCTTCAACTGCAGATTTGAAAAAAAAAATAGGACCGAAAGTGCTGCAGGTCAACGTTGATCAATTTCTTTTCTCAGTTGTATAATCTAATAACAATCTTGAACAATAAAAAATCGTAGCGATATTTAATTTGCACAAATTTATGCATTATATCACGATTGTTAATATAAATAATGAAACATCTGAGAACCATAAATAACTTTTTTCATTCATCACTTATAGAATCGGAAATTGCTGAAATTCTTTTGTCTTAAGTAGTTCTTGCTATATTTTAAGGATTACATCATCGTTATCTCAAACGTCTATATTCAAATATAATTTTGGTACTATTCCATTTGTCTAATGCTTTTATCGCATATGGCGAAAATTAAGTAAGGTTAGGTTAGTGATAAATTTTTCTACTAAATTGTAACCTCTGTTGAGTTAGGATGGGATTCTGGAAAGGCTCAATGACTTGTGTAATTATATTCATTTCTTTTACTTTTCTACCTTAAATTATGGCATAATAAAACAATACGAATTTTCTTAAAATTCCTAGGAATCCAATCTTACAAAATCAAAATGTCCTTCATTCTCGAAAAAAGCTCACCTCAACAGATCCCCATTCGATAACATCCATCATCAACGGCTCACCATTCCTAAGAGCACCATCCACCGTACGACCTACGCCAACACCACCAACACTCGAAGGCTTCTCAGCTCGCACGAAGTCCGAAGCCCACTCTCTCTCTCCGCAGGGTTGACGATTCGGATATGGCGTGCGGTTCGGCGAGGTGTCGATTACCGGCGATGCGATGTCCGAGAGGTATCGTTCGTACGTCCGTTCGATTGGGTAGTTCGATCGATCATCCCGAGGCCGCCCATGGGACCGACGATCTCTCTCGCCCCTTATCGATCTCGACTTTTAACAAGTGCTCTCGAGAGGAGCGCACGCAACCGTGAAACAAAGCGGAGGACGCCATTTCGTCTCGTTTCTCGGTCGTAGGGCTTTCGGTTGATGTTTAGAATGAGTTCGAATTTGTTTTCATTTTTTGGTTTATGTCTTATGTTTGATGAATTTAGGTGGGTGAGTTGTCTTTTATATCCGAGTATTGCAAAAAATATGACACTTTATGTGTATGTATGAAGGCAATGTTGGAGTTTTTCATTTGCCGAAATCCATCGGCGCGGTACGTGTTGATGCGATTGGAGCATTCTGTGATATTGATGTATTTTTTAATTTAAATAAAACACCGTATTTCTTTGAATAATTCTAATAATTAGTTCGACATTTTGTGGAAAGCTAATGGCACATTTCAGGAATGTTCATAGTATGATCATTAAGAAAAAACATGTTTCATTGAATATAATTTTCAGCTGAACGTCTGTATGCTATTGTATTTTGGGTCATGAAAATGTATTTGTGTGTATCGAAGTTAATGATTTTTTTTTTCTATATGATCATATTTAAAGCTTTCCGAAATATACTCTTTGAGCAGTTTTCACAAAATTATTTATTTTTTTATAGTGTAGCACTATTTCAGGATTTCTGCGGGGAAAATTGACGGATTTTCGTGTTGTTTTTTCTCATTATTATGTGATTATTACGCGGATGTCGTTTCAAGTTTTATCTTTACGATGCGTAATTTCTACTCACGATTGCGAGAATTGTGCTCAATTAACAATATCGCTCTATTAAAGCGCACCTTTATATCTGTCGTGTCACAGCGTACATACAACTGAATCGTGTGATAATTAAGAATTATTATTTCGAAAGCGGTCGTTTGGCAAATGAGGCATAAAATACGACAAGACACCGAAGAAGAAGTGATACCACAATATTTTACGATTCAAACCGTAATGAAGCAGTCGCAATTGCGGATAAATGTATGTAGCATTCTCATTTGTTCCGAGCGTCTTTATTACGCGCTTTTATTATTGGTCAGCGCTTCGATCTACATTTTTCTTATCGTAATCGATCGATATTACATTCGGTTATACGAAATTCGCATGGCGATAATCGCATTCGTTCGAAGCGCATTCGCCAAATAAATAAATCCCCAATAAATAACGCGTCCATTGCAAATCGTTATAATGGCTCCGATACATATCACTGCCTTATAAGCGTATATGATATAAAATATACAATATGATGAAGAAAAAAAACGGTATACGTACGTATACATACACACACAATAAATCCGGTCGACGGCGTACAAATAAAAATTATCATCTTATATCGTCGTGCATTAATCGTTCTGTGGTATTAGGAGCAAAATCGGATCGTTTTCGAATATTTTTACCATTAATCGTGGCCGTTTAATGGTCTCATTTCCATTTCCTCATTCGACCTTTGCCGAGAGACTCCTGTCGACACGTGAAAAATACGAGCAGCTCTCGACGTATGAGATTTTTGTCTTCTTTTGTATATCTATATGTATTTTTTGTGTTGAAAGCCGACCAAACTAATTTGAATAACGTGTAAGAATTTAAAGTTGACCGCATAGTTCAACGATGAAGTTGTCCGACATACATACACGCGTACAAGTATAAATAAATGCGTATGACAACACCAGCGGACACGTTCGATATTTCACGTATTTGGAATACATATATACGATTTCGAAACGAATTTTCTCTGATGGGAACCAAAAAAATATATATATACATACACAACAATAAAATGGCCATAATTCGAAAATACGAGTTTTCTCGACGACACGCCATGATCGACTATCAAAATCGAAACGCGCCGAATACAAATCGATTCAGAGCTAGGTATAACAGTTTCGTTTCATAGAATTTATTATATGCGACTGAATAATAATGGTAAAACGAGCGTAATATATCCTTAAAACCGGTGCATCGATATGTGTGAATCGGCATTAAATGAGCGAAACAAGGATATTCGCTTGTATACATATGCATGAATCGCGTGTAGGTTCGGCTTTATTGGTGTGTCAGTGTTCCTCGGGAGTAAGACACAAGAATGGAAATTAAATTTACATTCATAATGGACGATTTGCATACAGTCGAGAGCGCAAAAGGGGGCCGAAGTTGCTGGAAAAAGGATGCGACATTCGAGATGAATCACAAAAGTCGCGTTTATTTATTGTGCGTACCGGGATTTTTTATTCGTTTCCAGTCGTCGTAAAATATTATTGTTCTCGCATGAGAGAGACTATTTAGTCTTGAGCCCTTTGTTTTAAATGCCGATGCGGCCACGCACTTTTCTCGAAGGATGCGAAACACACTTTTAGACTACCGGCATGAATATGTTTTCATGAGCATAATTTTATGTGTGATAAATCATCTTTATGCCGCATTCGAATGCTATGTTTTTGATTTATAAGCTGCTACGACGATCCAAGGTACATTATTCTGATACAATCCAACCTATTCCGACACAATTATTTCATTAATATTATTCTTAATGAAATTATTATCAGACTACTTTCAAATAACAATCGAGCAAGAATAATTTAAAATTTGCAACACAATACAAATATACGCCCAGATAGTTGATGCACAACGAAAACGAACAACTTGTAACCGAAGACCCGAATACGATTTGAATAATAATCCGCATAAATTTCGCGCTTAGAAAACTGCTCGTTTCGGCAACGTGAATTTTTCATTCTGTCGACGCCCCTTTCAACACCCACCTCAGATTTGAATACAATCGTTTCATACGAGAGGGGTACATCGCTAATTGTCTGAAAATCCTCTTCTCCGATAAACAACCATCTATTGGCCGACCTATAACAGGAGAGTACATCAAACCGCAATCGTACAAAGAGCTGGAAATACACATTATACGATGTGCATTGCTAATCGCAGCATTCGGCAGGATTTTTATTGCAGACGCAATCAAATGTTCATTATAAAATGGCACTGGCGCCGCGATCTTTCCGTCGATTAAAACCGCACATAATGTCAGGACGAAGTGCAATTATTAGAAGGTTTTGTTTGTGCTTTTATTAGTCGGTAGATTGTTCGCGCGGAATGGCTTTTCCTTGTTTCGTTTTTTGAAACGGTAGGGAGATGATTGCGCTATTACTGCACGTCAGTTTATATCGGTTCAAGCTAAGTTTTCCATTTTAAAATATTTCAATAATAATTTCAAAACGATTTTCAGCATTAAAATTGAACGAATATAATCGTATATATAATATTCTGATGTAAAAGTTGATTTCGATTATGTGAAACGTTGATTTATTTCAGTATCAATCGAAAATATTTACAACGTCCAAACACACTTGTTGTGATCCTTTTTCCGAGAGCAGGCTTAATCGCTTATTAACATGAACTCGCAATAGTTATATACAATAAATTAAAAATTATGAGCAAAGAAAATAAGGTGGTAATTTATGTGTCATCCGGTATAATGTAATGCGATGTATCGTTGGAAATAGCACAAGAAGTACACTGACGATCGTTTTAACAATGCACATACGAGCGCACACACTGGCCGCAATATAATAGACTTTTGCTCACCACTGAATTATTAATATTATCATGCAGATTTATGCATTCGGCTCGCAAATGCAGTATGAATGTGGTGCGGTGTGGATTTCTCGCGCTCTCGAGATGATTTAGGTAACGACTTTTGACAACTCAATATTAATTCATAGCTCGTCTACGTGGGCCGAGAGATAGCGGAGCATAATTCGATCGATGCTCTGTACAATTAATGCAATTTGAAGTTGGACGCTTCCGTGTTTCAATTGATAGTTTAGAATTTAGAAAAATTCAGCTATTAGTCCTCAATGACGAAAGCTCACCTATTTCAACACGAATTAATCTATGACACTGAAAGTGATACATTCATTGATATAATTTATCTGAGATTCAAATAAAACAAATGACTAGAACTAGATACTATCAATAAATCTCTTTACGCAAATTTTCATCGATAAATTAAATCACGCAGCTTATCTAGGACGCACCTGCTGACATATTAAACCCACTCGGATTAAATCTTTTCGACATTTCACCGACTTTTCGGACAAAGAAAAATTGCAAATTTTCACCCATATAACGCGAGAGCGAACACGAGAGGTCTCTCGCATGATTTATATTAATATTTTTTTGATACGGGCCGTTCTCGTCGTCGAGTCTCTATTTACGACCGGTGAAATATTCGCGTGACCGAGGGGGCAGCGCCTCGGGGGCCCCCGGGGGCGCAGCGGGGGGCGCAGCTCCCCTCGTCTCGGTCACTTTTTTAATAACGCCATTCCGAGCCGAGGATTATGGCGCGGCATTACAACGACGATTACAACCGGCGGACACAATGATCTCTCACTGTTAAAACACGAACGAACATCACAATGATATCGCCGACGACAGTTGAAAAAATGTTGTGAACGAAACCGCGGTGGGGCGTTCGGAAATTTTTTCGATCGTAAGTCACACGTCGCTTATGGGCTTCGTATTAATTTAATTTAATTCGTCGCATATTATTATACCAAGTGGTTTGACGTTCGAATCTCATTTTTGTCGAAAAGTGGAGTTGATCACGATCAGCTCTGAACGACTCATATGTACTCGCATTAAAATGAGCCACGTACATGTCGTGTTTATTCATATGCGAACGTTAATGCGTTAAGGTTTACGTGTTTTACGAGGCGATTATCTCGATTCTGTTTCGGCGGAACTACTAAAAAAAAATATTGTCGTCGCGTAGGCAAATAAAAGAGTTCGGTTAGTTGTACGTACTACGTGAATCGCGTCTCATTGAACGTGCATCGTAAATATAATGCGGTATTTGTACGTTATACAAAACGTATTTACCGGTCGTGTATACATAGCTCATCAGTCGAGTGCCGATAAAGCGTGGAGAGTTTATCTAATGGTACATACAAACCTCGGTCCACGATACAAGGTCTCAATCGCTGAGCAATAGAATAGTCAAACACCCACTTGTATTGAACTTTGCATTGTCATTGTTTTGTCGGTGTTGTATAATCCCATTATAGCCAGATAAAACGAATCCGATATATTCATATTTCCCTCCCCTCTGTTCCCGAGGCAAATTCCTCTACAAATAATAGAAACTCTGCAGCTTTGTTTAATTATTTTCCTTTTGTTTTTTCACAGGTGTCTGCAACGGATCCCGATTGCGGTGTCAATGCTATGGTCAACTACACACTCGGAGAAGGATTCGGGAAGCTGAACGAATTCGAAATAAAATCTGGATCTGGCGAAATATGCATTGCAAACGAATTGGACTACGAAACACGCAGCGTCTACGAATTTCCAGTCATAGCCACAGACAGAGGTCAGTATTATTTACTACTAAGTATCACATGTCGAATCGCGGTATTAAATGGCGCACATGTATATCTTCCGACAATAAAAGAGCTCCTGAAATCGTCATCCATCACTAACTGTCCATCAAAACGAGACATAAAACCGATACGCTCGCCTATTCGAAAAAAAGAGCAGTAAAATCTCGATAAAGCCGCATAAAATCAAAATAATCCTATTCACACGAGACGCCACATAAGAGCGACATCTCATTCCTATTTTATTGCGGTCAAATTTTTATGGCGCGTGTCAACAGCTTTTTTATCGGTCGAAAACGCAAAAGATTGGTAGTCGATTTACACGCGCGCAGTCCATCAACAGTGCACACATACTCGAAAATTTTTATGTACACATAACTTTTTTCCTACGAGGCACTCGTATGTTAAATATTTCGATTGCTACTATTCGCAAGATAAAAAAGAAGGAAAAAAAAGCTTAATTCTTAGCACAATCATATTATTGATGTGAATGAGCCGACCTTTCGCAGACTCGTCAGATTTGTACAACCCATTGTGATTTACAGTCATCCACTTTGTTCTTCGGTCGGTTCAACATTTTCGCCTTCGACAATCGCATATATGCACTCCTTGACACTTCTGCTCTTGTCCACGATGTGCCTATTCGTTGCAGGAGTACAACAACAACAATAATATATAAATAAAAGACATACACACGTCGGGGAGATGTGGCCGCGACCAACAGTCACGATTGTCTTCCTTCGACGGCCCGCACTACGTACAGTTGTAATGTCTCAATTGTATTTTATTGCGGATGGAACAAAACAGGAATTTGTACCGAGATGTGCGCCCATTGATGTAAAATTTCTCCCGTTAACCCCGCGAGATTCTAACCGTAGCATTGACATGACGTAAGCTCAAAACGACCGACCTTGCTTCCGAGGAACAATACCACATCCAATCTTATCTCGCTCGTGTAAAATATCGAATTAGCGAATTCGTACGAATCCAGCTCCTATGCACCCTGTTGCTGGAATATCTATACATAAGGAAATGTATGATTTTGCGGTCGTTCTGTCACGATTGTCGTGAGAGATCGTCTTCGACCGACGACTTCGAGAGATGCACCTCTCTCGTTTCGATCGACTCCCCCCGAGAGTGCTGCGTCTCTTTTGGTCGATGCCAGATAACTTCATAAATACGACGACACATTCTTGTTCTCTTCTTCCTTGTGCCCGGACTCACCACCTACCGTCCGGCCACCTTCCCACACCTACCACCATCCCGTTGATTTATCGAGTGAGAAAAGTCGACTACTATTCTTGAATCGAACTTTTTTTCGACGCGGTATGAAAATCCCGAAAGATTACGCGGCAAGTGTCTCGCGAGTACTGGGTGATGCAAAAGTCAACAGATTATATTTTTTAATAATTGGATTCATCTGTATGATTGATTAATTTTTTGAAGTTTTGCACAAATTAACATGAAAGTGAATTTGTCAGGATTGTGTGATTGTGTCAATTAATTTTATCTATTCAGAAATTGGATCGATCTTCATTGCATTGCCCTGTACATAAATGTGTACGCATTTTTTCGGATTCGCTAAAAAAGCGGCTGCCGGTTCGTCCCTGGCGACGAAATGTGTCGCTCTCTTTGCGGCCGGCACATAAATCAGAACGGTGTCGTCAATGGAATCTGGCCCCAACTAGGGTTTCGTTGAACTTTCTTCGCGCTTGATGCTCGCAGATCGGATCGCACTTTCGTCCATTATTTATTCGCATTCGATATTGCCGACGCGGCAATTTGTCCTCGGCAATTAATCGGTTGGTAAATACCAATTACCACGATAGCGGATTGAATGTGTAATTAACCGTTTAAGTTTCCACGACCCACACGAGCTTCAATTAATTATCCGAGCCCTCCGGCTCGTGTCGATTCCGTTTACAATAATCAAATATAATGTTGTCCGTGTTTAAACGTATTTTGTTTGTCTTGTTTTCAGGAGGTCTTTCCACGACGGCTATGGTCAAGATCCAATTGACGGACGTCAACGATAATCGGCCCGTGTTTTATCCTAGGGAGTACAACGTGTCTTTGCGGGAGGGTGCTGGATCTTCTACATCTCCAGTGTTAGCCGTTGCTGCTACCGATGCAGATTCTGGACGTCTTGGATCTTTGGCATATCGACTAGTATCAGGCAATAAGGATGGAATCTTTCGCATCGATAGAACTACCGGAGAATTGTTCGTCAGTAGACCTGCATCTTTGTCGGCAAGGAATCAACCATTTCACCAGTTGAATGTGTCAGCCACTGATGGTGGTGGTCTTCGATCAGAAGACGATGCTCAAGTTTTCGTGAGTGTTGTCGATTCGGCTCAGAGACCTCCAGTTTTCGAATGGCCGAGATATCAGTTCAAAGTTCGCGAAGATGTCAAGCAAGGAATGGTCGTCGGATCAGTCAAAGCATCGGGTTCAAATTCAGGTAAGAATCTTCATTAGCTTATGTAATAGTTTAGCTGTATAAATATAATGAAAACCTAAAGGTGCATGCTCAATATATGCCGACGTATATATTCGTATGTTGGATTGGAAAAAAACGTAATTTTTCGGGTAATATCATTCAAAACAATGTACATATGTATTTTGGATGCGTACGTTCGTTTGTTGTTCGCGCACCTTTAACAGTCAGTGGGTATGCGAAGAGCGTACGGCCATACGCCGCCCACCAGTAATTTATTATAGTTCGCTCGCCCCAGAGAAAAAGATACGTTAATTAAAAATCCGAATTGATATCCGTGTACAGCTCACAAATAAATTGATTTCGAATTGATCTTCGGCCGTTATTGCGATGGCGACGCGCGCCGACAACACGAAATACAACAAAAGGGCGCCCAAAGGGAGCGGACCCGGCCCCCGAGATGAGGATCGCATTACACGCGGAATTGATAATCGACTTTCAACATTGTTGTATGCGAATGCTCAAGAGAAAAGGGCGAAAGAGCTCTTGTACATTGCTGAGCATTATTTTCGTCTGTGTCTTGTACTGCGGGCCTACGCAGTTTTAATTGAAGCCCACAGTCTTCCGGCTCGTGATCTATCGTGGATGCGTACGAAGCTTCGCTCGTTTTATGGTCTAATAATTTCGATTTGATCGCTTGATTATGAAAAATGACGATTTTAATGTTTCAATCGAAGCCCACGAACTGTCACCGGACATTTTCTTTATTGTGTCGTTCGGAAAATTCTATCTCGATTCGGTACGCGTTTAATTCTCGTCGGTAAATGAGACGTCTTATTCGCATTTGTAATGTTGCACAAATGTGGTACAATGGGCAATACATGACACTTTTGCTAATTTATATTGAGCCTGCTATAATATATCAGCTTCGAAAATAGACATAAATATCGTATATAACTAATGTGCGGCAATATTGGCGAAGTTTCTAATATAGAAAGTAGTCGAAAACTCGTTGCTATGAATAAATCCTTTTTTAGGCGATCCAGCTCAAACGACGTTTTCAATTAATTCTAGTATAGTCTTAACATATGCCTTAATTAGTAAAATGCATTAATTTGCTTTATAAAAAAAGTATAACACTAATACATTACACAATCGGTTTTTTATGCTAATAGGGAAAATCTGTTATTTTGTATCGGATATCTTTTTTGATACAATTTTAATGAACGCAATAATTTTCGAATATTAAATCGTATACTTGTTCCATTCAACATTGTGTAATCTTTAAACTAATATTTATTTTATTCGCATTATTTAACACACACTGAACTATTATTATGAAAATTTATATGTGTACTCGAGAGACTGGCTTTTTCACGTTATTCCACTAATTGGCGCGATAAAATATAAATTTATACGTGACGTTTTAAACGATTATCTCATTATTATCAATCAAGTGGCTTAGTTTTATTCAAAATTCTAAAACAGCCGAGCGCGATATACAAACTCGAATATAAAAAAAAAGAAATTACAAAAAAATAAGAGAAACGACTCCATTGCCGTCGTATTTCGCTGCTTAGAAAATTCGTGTTATAACATCTCGTACATCTTCGCTAATCCGGTGTTTTGCCCACGCATCAGCGCTTACTTAAAAGCACAAAAAGCAATTCCATTTATATAATTTAGTTAATGCGCTTTTATTAAATGTAATGGGAATGGAAGAACACACAGAACTGTAAAATTGAATAGAATCAGACATGGAAAATAACTTTAAATTACGCCGAGCTTTTTCTCTTTGAGAGCAGCACTTGACGCTTTATACATTATGTTGAGTTTTGATGTTTTGTATCGTTTCTTGTTTGTTTTATATTTGACTCGAAGCAGTCAGCAATCGACGTGCTTAAACCATGAAAATGGACGATTCCTTCGAGCATGAATAACTGCTTCCACAAGAACAAATTAATTTCATCTCGCGATTTGAACATTCGTAAAGGGGCGAAATCACGATTTCAAACAGCGCGTGTAAAATAATCGAAACGGGTCTCTTTAGCACCCAATAAATTTGTGAACACATATTGTTCCATGAAAATAAAATCAACGTAGGTTTTAAAACGAAGTATGTAATATTACACATTCGATGATTGAAACGCGTATGTTGGGTTTCGCGCTTAACCTCTCGTTGAAGTTTTGTTTGTTAAAAATTCAAATACACTTTTGTTCGACCAAAATTGATTAAATTGAGTTCAAATAAATTTCACGTGAAGTATTATAAACTCGTATTTTTCTGTGGAAAGTTGGAACGTTCGAATTTTTCGAAATTCGAGCTCGCATTCGCCGCAAAAGTCGGAAAGATCAGCAACGCGACGACGGCTCGGCCGTGACAGCTCGTTGCCAAAAAGCGCTCGATTCCTTCTCCGTGACCATTTTATCCGCCTCAATACCGAATACCATTGGCGAGGGAGACGCGGTGGTGAGCGAATCCGCCGTCTCTGTATCCATCTCCGAATCATGAATCCCATTACGCAAATGAGCAGGCGCTGCGACCGGGCCGGATGCACGCCCGCCACAATTTATTTTGTCCTCTCCCGTGTTTTTGGCCAGCGGTCCGGGGACCGGCATTCAAATAGCACTCAAATACACAAAGAAAGACTTACCGGCCTCCGCGACGCGAATCCGAGCCGGTCGACGTACAAGAGGAAGGTACCTCCTTCGCCGATGGCCGGGAGACCGGTGGGTCGCTCGGTGGCGGCAGTATGTGTCAAGCTGAAAATGTCGCCGACTTGTTAATGTCATCGATCCCCGCGCACCCATTAAAAATGTATTTTTTCAACCCGCGGTCCGAATAAAATAAACGATCTCCCGCGAAAAAAGAGTCCCCCGCCTCATTACCTCGTGGCGCTTTTTTTCGCATTGGAAGTTTCGTTTCTGAGGCGAAATGCAAAGTTGGCGGCGTTGTTATCCTAATTAGGCTGCGGATTGTGTCGATTGGATGATGGTGCGTTTGTGTGAAGTTGATTTTAAGGATCGGTGATTGACTTTGGATTTTCTCACTGTCGATGTTATCTTGATAATATGCAGATAGTTTCATTATATTTTCTTTTTGTAATCATTCTGATATTTCTCTATTTGTGATGTTTATTATCGAAAACATATTTTCTCATAAATACGAATTACAAAATGTCGAAATCGATATATGCTGCAATTTATATGAGTAATTCGTACAAGGAAAACAATTAAAGAAGTATTTATTATGAAATTCAATACATTCAACACGAGATAATCGATCGGCAATATTCAAGAGCTGATTGATCGAATACGAGAGAAACGCTCAATCGACAATCTTCAATTATGACATCGACAATTAACAATAATGTTTACGACCATCGGCAATTATTTCGTACTCGTATGAAAGCATTCCTCCATGTTTACATTCGCCAGCAAATTTTCACATGTGCACATGAGCGCACGTGTACCGATTACGATCGCCGCGTCAATCTTTATTTTATTCGGCAATGTCGAATTTTCAAATTTTGCATATAATTAAGATAAGAAACAGATTTCGATTTATATAAACACCTTTCCTTAAATTCTTGATTTTCTCGCGACCATTAGAACGACATTTTTTCTTAATGCGACATTTCGGTCACCTAGTCGCGTAAAGGTCGAGCTTACGATTGAAGGACATCGTCAAATTTCACACGAATCATTGTCATACGAGAACATCATCTTTGCGGTTTCAAGCACGGTCGAAACACCCGGTCGGCAACGCGATCCACCGACCAAAGCGACATTCGTAGAGGATCCTTCTGCTTCGAGTCCATCGTCGAGGGTGACACGGTAGCTGGATAAAGAAGGACGAGTAGGACAAGGAGGACGAGGAGGAGAAGGACGCAGGGGGACGGAGGGGATGTCGATCGTCAGGTTTTCGGCAACGTAATAAATTGGACGAGCGACTGTTGTCGGGAATGGAGTGATGTTGAGGACGATAACGGAGCGGAGGCCGCTGCGGTCTACCATTGCGAATGCGCGGGATTGAATAAAGTCGAGTATTTTCGATCGAATCATGAGAAACCTTTGAATGTTTTCTCTGAAAAATGGATATTTATATCGCTTTTTATCGAGGGTTCGTTAGCGCGATTTAACTCTTATCTCCGTTTCAATACTGTTATTTTGTAATGACAGTTGTTATTCGAATGAAATGATTTCGAACAATGTTTGGTTAATTATAATAATGAATGTCGATGCCGAATTCGTTTCAAATCGCGGAAGTAATACATAATGAATGACAGTCGTAAGAAAATGTAGTCTTAAAATTATCGCTTTCGTTTATTTTCGCTTTAAATTAAAGGTTGTTACGTACATTACGTGAGGTTGTCATTGGTTAAATTATGAACGTTTCGTATTCATTTTATTTTTAGCATCTGATTTTTGCATTATGCACGCGATTTGTCTCTTAATATTTTTATTTTTGCGCAAAAAATGTTCACAGGTAATAATTATCAAAGCATAAATCTTTTTGTCTTCGAATTTGTCATTCGAATTCTACAAATCGAATAAAAAACCAAATTGGATGACTAATTCTATTGAAAGACCACAACAATACCTCGTAGTTTTCACAGTTTATTTTCAACGACTCCGACGATCAAAACAATACATCTATCTATAATTATATTGTAATTTTTTCATATCAATTCTCAGAAGATAAACGATGATTTTGCACAAGAAAAAAAATAAAAACTGCATTATTACTTTTTTTCTTCTAAATTTTGATTGTTTTCGGAGAATAAAATCACGAAGATGTATAATGTGAAGATGTTATAAAATTATTTGTCTTCAATCTAAATATATATTCTAAAACAACATGCCGGAAAAAAATAACTTATAGATATATGAATAAACCGGAAAAGGTTAAGATTGTATTCATTGAACGTCATAAATATCATTAAAACATTTATTTCCGCTTAGTAGATTTGGAAGGATAATAGAAGAAAGCATATCCTCCTGTCAAATCGATTGATCTACTGGCTTTTAGATGACATCTTAGTTTATGTGTAGAAAAAAATTGTTGAATCGTTCACTTACCACGGATTTAATCCCCTAGCTAGTACGAATAATCTATGACAAATTTTACATGCAACCTATGTCATCATCACAGCAAGGACGACAACATCCACCATCGATCTGATTGATACCCATTCCTTCTCCAGCTCATATCCGATATCTCGACAAACAAATGGGTCGCGGGACATCGGGATCGCGTGCTCGATGGCGGGTCACCACAAATCGCGCCGGGGCCCCCGCGGCCGGCCCTCCATCACGTTTATGGGGGCCCCGGCGGCCCCTTCACGATATTAGCCCCCCATCAGCACCGCGGCAATTACGGCAGACGGTTTATTAACACCACCGCGGCTCGCGTACATTTGCGTCGGCGGCACTTAACGCGACGAGTGCGGGTAGCGCGAATCCGCCACGGTGACGTTATGGTCTTTTTCAGATTTTTTTTTCGTTTGATTTTTTTTTTTCGATCGGCTGTTGGGTTGGAGATGTGATGATGTTGGTCTTTGGGTTGGTTTATTGCGTTTTGGATTTCCAATTTGATCGTGGGATTCGTATATTCGAAGTGGTAAACACGCGTTTGGTTCGATGAATAGAATCGAGTGTATTTTTCAGTTGATTCTTGTGTAAACGAAGGTTTGATTGAATCATCTTTTTTTTGATTTTGGAAAAATTCCAACATTCATCACTGGTGCGATGACGAATTTTATATATTTTTTTTACAAGAAATTTGATATTTTATGGTAATTTTCAACGTAAATAGATTTAGCATAAGTAATTGGTCGGATTAAACATCAATCAACCCATGAAATTTACAGAAGCCACGAGAAATTAGAATACGAGTGTTTGTTATTACCATCTACGAATTTTGTATTGTCTTTTGCCATTTTCATTTTTCAAGTAGGTTTTTTTAATATAAATTTCATTTAATTTATTTTCGTTTGTTTAATATGCAACTACATCTAAAAAGATTGAGATTTGCGTAATTTTAAAATAAACTCAAGCGTACATTTCGAAATTTTCGATTTAAATGTAATAATAATTAGTAAAACATTGCGTCACGAACAATTGTACAAATATTATTCGAAAGTGATTCGTTTCGATGTTCGTTTCGTAATATTATGTACAATGTCCAAAATAAATCGGCATTTAAAAGATGTTGAAAAGTCCATATATCAATTAAATTGCCTTCAACTCATTGAAGACTTGGACAAAAAGTAAATTTGCTCTTTATACTGATTGTTGTGTCGCGATACGTCGAATTTCGCAATAATGCAAGCATAATTTATTTTCAATATGCAACTCGCCTTGCATGAAATTGTCTCGCACAAAAGTCGATGCAAATATTTAGTCATTAATTAGTATTCTGCGAACTGAAAGAGACTCGAGATAATATAATTTTTCTTTCGGGAAAAAAAATGAACGTTATCTAAAAATATGTGATGTGTAATTGATATAGACGCGCTAAACGACTCGCGCGGAACACATTTTAAATGCAAATTAGCGATCTTTGGGTTTCGATTTTACTTCGGTACATTTGAACCTTTTTTCCTACAGGTGTATCATTTTCATAATAATACATTTGAATATCTTTTCACATAATTCTTAGATCATTCCTATCGAAAACTGTACATTAGACAAACTAAAAAAGTCTTGAAATTATATTGAATTTTTTAAATCAGCATTCAGTTTGCAATATCGAATACATCAATTAGCAATCGTTGGTATGTAGCTTGGGTTGTAGCTGTGTTGGATGTCACCACCAATCCGACCCACTTTGTACCCTTCTGTTGCACTGTTGCAGTTTATGCTGCGCATTGGCCAACTCTACACACACGGCAATGAATTTCGAATACAATAGCAGCTTTTCGACAGAAATATTCTGGCCCAAGTGAGCAACGGGTCCCTTCGATTGGCGACACCATCCTTTCTTGGTTTTTCAATGGAACTGAGAATTTTTCGTGTGATCGAACTCTTAACATTCCCAGAATATCAATCAGATTTTTTTTTCATTTTATATTTCGATAGATTTTGTAATCGATTTTCTTATTTTAAATCAAATTTAAATTCATAGTATTAATTAGAAAATTTAAAATATTATACTATGAAATTTTGATTTATGAATAATTGATCTAAATAGTTTTTTGATGAGTAGATACACACGTATTTAAGACTTAAGACTGTTAAGTAATACTTTTATTTGACTTTTCGCAATATCAACATTAAATCAAAATTAATGTTTGTATATTTTTTCGTTTCATTCGATAATAATTCAAGTGCTTTTTTAACAAAATATATAAATTTAGTTAAAAATAAAATGGCTATAGTTTGGTCACCAGCAGTTCGCGGCCATTGGACCTGCGATTTGGTACATACGAGAGGCAATAGCTTACCAAGCGAACCTTTTCGTTAAAAGAGAAGACAACAACCTCGCTTCGACGATTTTTGCGTAGGAATACGTTTAATTGAAGCTAAAAATCCGACTAAATACGAAAGCACGAAAATTCGCATACTAAACGTTTCTTTTTTCGCTTCCCTTTACCTTCATATGAAAAAAAACCCACCCGGCTTATTTCGCGATGGGGAAAATCGCTTCGTTATAAAAGTGTCGAGCTTTTTCGAAAACGACAACATAAATTCGACCGAAGAAATTAGACTCGGACACTTTTCCGTCTGATAATGTGGATCAGTCAATACCGATCCTCGAAAAGATCTCTTGGATCGCGCGTGGGTATACGATCAGACAAGGTTTTCGATACTTCTTTTTTACTTTTATTAATCGAGATAGATGCATCGGATAGTCGATCTCGCGCTCGGATCGAGCCAATAAAAATTAATTGTTTTTTTTTTTCTAATTTTGCCATATCGATAAGCCGTACCTTGTCCTTCCTTTGAGGACGCAAAAATAAATTAATCTCGATGCTCACGACTAAATAATAGCTTCTTTCGCATGTGAAAAAAAAACTAAATAGTGTAGGTGTGTGTGCATTTAATTCGAACGTAGTACGCCGACAAATATAACAATTTACAACGATTAGATCGATTTTTATTTGTGTCCGCATATAATATTAGCGGCCGTTATCCACAACCTGCAGCCGAGTATTAAAATTTAATTACATTTTTTTTCGCAACACGTTGTTATTATAGAATCCTTCCAATCCATCAGATATAATGGTCATTTCAGAGAATTTCATAAAGGAAATAAATACACGTAACAATTGAATAATTAACTTCTTTATATACGGCGTTATTATAACATGTGATACAACAAATAAGCACGGCGAAATTGGCAAATTGCAGACGTCGATTATCCGACCGCCTATGCTGCTCATAATTGCGTGTTTATTTGTATTTTTTTTTTCATGGCATTATATATTTGGTGCATATACGAAACGTGTACGTGTTTTTCATTTTATTTATTTATTTTTGAACAATCGAGGAAGTTCTTTTTCGAACGCGCAATTGTGTCGCTCGGGCGTCCGACGTCCAATATTTCAGATCGGTACACATTTATTTATTATATTATATCCGAACTCGCGTGTGTGTGTATGTGTTAAATCCTCGCCATCCCCAAATACGAGATTTACGAGTCGAGTTAATAAAAATTTATGGACCGCATGATCGCGGGTTCAAATTCCGATCCGATTATAATAATCCTACGCAAAGTCGATGACAACGTTTGACGCGATTCGTGTCAAATCGTCGACGATGGCTTATTACTGGCCTCCACGATTCGTATCGGAGACTCTAGATTGTCTCAACATCTTAATTAATAAGATATTTTTGATTTGGATATTAAAAAATGTACATTTTCATCTCAATACTTTTAACTAGCCAGCCGCAGCGTTTTTGTATAATGTATCGTACTTCATTATCTTCATATTGCTGCAATAGATTCATGTCCTATCAGATCCTGACTCTCGTCAAATATATATTTTTTAACTGATATGATGGTTCGATAATTTTTTTCCGATATTTAACAATAAAATTATTTATTTATCACTTAACGAAATGCTTCCTAAAAATGGATCCTCCATCTAATTTGCGTCGATTAAATTGGATCGATTTTCCGCACGTTGATATTAATCATGAGTGTTCCTAGATTTGCAGCTGATTTTTACATTAAAATAAATGATTAATTGAAAAATTTAATTGTATATCAATTCCCGTGAATGTTAATAAATTATGCACCGAACAATAATACACAATAAATATCGGATCGCCGAATTTACACTGTCGACCGATTCAAACGAAAAGCCATTCACTTGGCAACACCGAACCGCACAAACTTCAGCGTACAAATAAAGTGCAAGGTGGTTGCCGTTCGACATCTTGGTCTGTTGCGGCCCTCTGTGTCGCCGCTTGTCCACCACCGGCCATTGTCTTGTCCGTTGCTTGCCTCGCCTTATTTCCCTCCCCTATTGTAAGGGCACTTTGCGCAAGCAGTCTTATGTGTGTGTGTATGGTCTTTTTGTCGGTTTGCGCTCATTGTGGCTTTTCGCTCACCGTCTTATTTATCGGCGCTCATTCGGTTTCATTAAGCGGCGGCCGACCTTAAGCGCGGTCGGATATAGACCGTTGCAAATTGGATCGACGACCCTTGCAGATAAACCGGCTATATCGATTCGATGTTGTGGCTTTTTTTGTTTTATTTTTTTGACAAATCGGACGTCTACTAAAAGATTTTGTTTTAAGGCTACGTTTTTGTATCGTTCGAAATGTTTTTGCAGTGAATATTGTGCAATTTTTTCGAATGAAGTATAATCGAGCTTTCGTGTAAAGATTGTAGAAGTCGAGAATTATCTATAATTGCACGTGACTAAATTTCATATTTAATTTTGAATATCTATAACAATTTGATCTGATCTTTCAACTGTTGATTAGCAATGATTCCTTAACGAAAAAAAAAATGTTAATATGTTGTTATGTAATTGTAACATGATTGAATGCTTGTGCCTTAATGAAATATTGGAACATTATTAAATGATATGATGATATATACATGCTAATACTGATCTTGAAACCGATCATATCCTGTTTGAAACCTAACGAATAGACAATTCTGCATTAAACTCTAGTGATTTAAATATTTCTCTTATATCCATTAGCTCTCATTGAAATTGCACTCATGTAATAGATGCAAATTCATCTCAACTGTCTCGTCCAGAGCACAAATTCGTTCTATCTCTGTACGAATTACAAACGAAACGTCACGAAATGCATCCTGATCTCAATATCCTCAGATGGCTCGGACTAGGAGTACAGTACGTAATGAGACAGTCGAGATCCGGACGAGATGCCGATAAAGGGGGGCAAGATCGACGCGTATTTGCATAAAACCCAACCGTCCATTTCGTCTATTAAAAGTGCTCAATGGACCCCGGGGAAGATTATCGCGCTCACGAGCACACCGGCCACGGCACACGGCTTCAATTAAAACGAGTTTAACGACGAGCCTGATGGCCGGAATCCTGCCGAAGCTGTTGCCTTCGCTGCTTGCTGCTGACCAGAAGTCTGTATCGGCCCGCGGAATGTATCGGCAGTTACGGAACGTTACTGTATAATGAACGCTCTCTCGTGCTGACTAATCGCCGACGATGTCCCCATTTCGTGGGAATCGAATCCGATCATATTATACATATTGGTTTGTGTCGATGTCTCTTTGGCCTTAGGGTCATCGAGATTTCGATGCTGCTTTTGCAGTTTTTCTTTACAAATTCGATTCCGAGCGAATCGTTTATTCGATGTTTTTTTAAATTCGATCGATTTTTTTTTTGTATAATTAATCGTTTTTATTCATCGAAAAAGCTGCTGACATTTGTATAAGATATTCGTTCATATTTCATAGTCGTCGTATATTCTTCATATGATAATGATAAGGCAATAACGTTCGCTTATCCTACTTTCTATTCATAGTCGTATAAAATTATAATGTGAGTTTTATGACGTCTTACGCATAGGTGTTATAAAAAACGCGAAATGATTCATTGGATTACATAGCGGGTCGTTGTAGCTTTTTTTTCAATAACCGCAAATGCATATTTTATATTAATAATAAATTATTACAAACTCGTAAGATATTTTTTTAAATAATCGCTAAACGAAAATACATTTACGTACTAACAAAGCTGCCAAACGAACATCGGGTGCTTTCAAGTGAATAAATAAACACTTCGGCTCTCCTCGAGCAACAATCGCGAGAAAGCAACGAAATACGATTCAGACATTTCGATGAGTGAGTTTCGATTGCGAATTACGAAACGTGCTTCGTATCGACAAACTGAAATTGCGAAATTCTATAATCCGTCCCTCATCTAAAAAGCATCTCTCGCGCGCATACCGATCGTTTCGATTTCCATTTAATAATTAAAAGGTCTCATGACAAACCCACATCTCTGAATGCTGTTTCGATGACGTTGACGTCTGCCAACGAGTAACGGATCTCGCCACGTACGTTTTTCGCCAGTCATCTCTAATTATTAAATTTTTCAACACACGTACAAGAAGCGAACATACCGCGCCGGACTCATGCGACTCGGAATATGAAAATCCCGAATTGAAAAAAAATATTCAAATTCAAAGTGTACTCCTTCGAATACACGTGTTTGATGAGTACTAAAACGATATCTACAATTCATCATCGAATATATTTTTTACTTAAAATCTCGAGTCTCCGGTACTATTTTGAAACTAACTTATTCAAATATGTAGTGCAAGGTTAGTGCTTTTCTTTTCCAGTTGAACTATAGCTAGAAATTATTGATTTTTTCGTTATAGTTGCGAGCATTAGAAGAAAATAGGTAATATTTTCTCTTTAGACAAATGATTTGGTTCCTCATTGAATCACATTTCAAATACCTTACGTACAATCAGAATTTTATAAACAATTGAAATATGCAATCTTTTGATGGAATATTCAAAGGTGAATCAACGAAAGCATCCGAAGTGCAAAACCGCCGATCTCATTGCGAATCCGCCTTCATATTTCATACGCGCACTCTTGGATCGGATCTACGACCTCCCCACACTTAACAGATGAAGATCGTCGATCCATTCGATCCGGTAGGACACTGAACAAAGAGCCAGTAATTAAAATGAGCCGAGGCCGGTGTGGGGCCACATGCGGCGCCGGTTGTTCCGCTCGTCATTGTCGTCTTCGATTTGTCCCTGTCGGATACCACCTCTCCCTCATCGCCATTATGCGAGCTTTTCTTATTATTATGAGTTGTGTGTGTGTGTTGTATGCGCTGATCTAGATGCTCGGTGCTCTCAAAGTGTGGTGCGGGGTGTGTTTGGAGCGATCTCGAGTCGTTACGTTTGATGGGGAATTTCGTTTTGCAGATATTAATGATTTTCATTTGTCTAACTAGAAATTATTGCCTTTTTTGCTCTAGAACAAGAAAAGCTTGAATTTCTAGCTAGAGTCTAGTTAGAAAAGAAAAGCGTTTTTCCTTGTAATACATTTCTGAGTGCAACAGTTGAAAATATTTCGTTCAAGGTATTGATAGTTCATTCTCATGATTGTTTTAAGGTTTTATGTTTGTATTTATGATTATATCATTGAAAGCTTATGCTAAGTATTACGACTGAATTTGTATATAAACTTTTAGATTATTTGTTTCGAAGGACCTTTTATGGAGAAATAACAGTAATGTTAGTCATAATATCATATTGTTAGTCGAGTAGTAAATATTCTTCGATTAATATATAGCGATATCCATTAAAGCCCACATCGTATATGGGAAAGCGTTCTATAATGAATGAGTTGATTTAGCGCCATTTTGTATTTTCGATGAGCTTTATACATATGCAATGTTATTTGCCTTGCAATCGAGTTCATATACATTTTGTCTGAAGAATGATGTCATCTATTATGTTGAAGGTTTATTCGCATATTTTTCGCATTAGTGTGTCATATGGAGATCTATGATCTTGTGAATCGAGCCTTTTGTCTTCCACATGCCGTTATTCCAAACTGACTACCAGTATTATTTAATGAAGAAAAACCTCATACTATTTCCCAACAATAGACTTTTTCGATATAATAACAGCACGTCTCGGCGGGGCTGGACCAACCCAAATCAATCAATATAAAAGATGACGTTCAGATAAAAGTTTCGATTCGATTAATCGCATCTATTTTTGTATGAGAGTTTTACCGTTTTTAGCGTGTACACGTGAGACGAAATTAAACAAACGTTCACGATTAATTAAATTTACGAAAAAAACAAAATGAATGAAATTAAAAAGATATTAAGAACGGTTTACGGACCGCCGCTTTCTCCGCAGGACGTCTGAATCCTTCAACGTAAGAGCCGACGCATATTTATCGATATAATTCTTCATGTCGTCAGGAGTCAATAGGCGTTTAAATCATTCCGTTTAAGTTGATTGTTGCCCATATGCGCATTATCATCCTCTCGAATGATCCTCGGCTTTCGCAGTCCGTCTCGATCCTTCGATTCGTTAGAGTCCCTCTCGGTTGGCGCGAGAGGCGTCAGAATTCTGATCGACTCAAAAAAGGCGGGAAAAAAATGTCAAAAATCTCTCAAATGACGTCTCGAGCTTTGTCCGTCATGTATCGGAATTCCAGCGTTTTGTTTTTGCCGAACGGAATCAAACCGCTCAATTACTAAGACGGATCCGTTCATCTTAAGCAGAATTTTTTTACACGTTTCGAATGGACGGATTCTTAACATTCGACACCGTTCTATCGATAAAATAAATGCTTCGCGGGTCGATGATACGACGTTCATGGCTCGTAATACGATTTTCGATGGTATCGCTTTTCAATTATGTACCCGGCACATTCGAGAATTAAATTCTCAAATACATTCAACACATCAATATCGAATCATATTTATTTTCAAATATATTTTTTAATATTGAAATAAATTTCATTAACACTAATAAATCAATAAATGAAAAGCTAATAATTGAAATATAAAGAATTCGTGCATGTCGCTTACAATTAGATTCTGCATACTTGGAATGCCTGTATTAGAGTCCTTTCGAAAGTCCACATGTGTTTTTCCTAATTGATGTTCGATCGTTTTTACGAATATTTGATTCGAAAAAAAGTGTTAATTTAACGCTTTACGAAACAATCATTACCCACCTATGTGAATCAATCAAATTCAATCGATTTAGCACACATATTGTGTAAGCTCTCACTTACTTTTCGGATTATAAATCCTTACTTACTTCTTCATTTTAATTATTAAAAAAATTGGTAGCAATACCTGTAAACTATAAATAAATAAACATCACAGACTGTTAAAGCTTCGCCGATTTAACATAGAATGCGTCGAAATTACCTCTCGGATTCCGAACAATTCGGAGAGGGATTCTAACGAACGGATTGTTCTCTTTTCTGCAAACCGAACAGAACAGGGCGTGGGCCCTCCGACGGCCATTAATTGGGGCCACCGGTCGGTCCGGTCGGCCCTCCGCAACAACAGCGACAACCACAACAACAACAACAACAACAACAACGGCAGCAACAACGATGGCCGAACTACTACGCTACGAGCAGTCGCCTACTCGAGATCTAGGCGGATGGATGTTGGTCGGAGACGATGAGGTTCGTTGCCCAACGAACCGTTATTGCTCTCTGTTACCGGGCCGTCTGAAGGCCGCTCTCCTATGAACCGATGCGATGGTGTGACCTCTTGGCTGCTTTTCTGCAACAGACGTGGGGACACGGGGGCGTCGAAGAGGCTGTCGGAATTCGTTGATGGAAAAAATTGCACGCGGATACTACTGGGATTTTTTTTTTTTGGCGTTGCGAATAGGAGATGCTGTTTTGTGAATACAGAAATTAATTGGGTTAATTATGTGGTTACGTCGGAATTGTTTTTAAAGTGGCATATTTTTGGAAAACTTGCAAATTGAGTATTAAGAAAAATAATGTTTACATCTGCTCTGACATTTTGATAATTTTTTTATGGCAGTCAAAATAATCCATGATTATGCAACCAATAAAAAGTGAAGGCTCAGATCTGACCCGGTCTAGTGCCATTGGAAAAAATGAAATATTACATTAATGCTCATACTTTGTAAAAGCATTCCGAATTTTTGCGTTTTCAGATATTCACAAATTTTAGTTGATATCTAGAGAACATAAGAAACCAGACTAAATACGAATCTAGGTCGAATTGTGGGAAATCTTGTTGCATCGAGAAAATTGCACGATGCTAAAACGACTGTCATTATTGTAAAATTCAAATTGCTAGTATAAATCGACGTATTTGCATAATCCTATGTGAAGTATTTACGAACTGCTGATTTTATCGAAGCCAATCTGATGAAAACTTTCATTTCTATCCAATATTTGAACGAAAATCTAAGATAAAACGTATGTTCCGGTGTGGTCCTCGTTGACAATATGTCGAACGAGATGTCGTCGCATTACGCTCTCGATATCGTTATAATAATGCGTAATGTGTTTTCTTTCTTAGCGGGCGCTCGATTAACATAAAAAGATGATTAAATCAATTTTAACGGTCGTCAGTTGCGACCGAAAATGGCTTGTATGCTTAATTTATATATCATAATAATATGCAAATTGTATTGAAATGTCTATTTAAATACTTATCGATTTCTCGTTTTGACTTATTCACGAAAATAAGCCGCTCGGACGCAATATCTCTTTTCGATAACGCTACCACAGCCTACCGATGTCGAGTAGGTGTGTTTTGTGTATATTATTTTCTTCTTTTTTCTTTTTCGTTGGCCGTTTATTCTTTTCTGTATTATTTCGGGTGTAGTCTATCATAGTTTTGATGGCCGCAAAAGATAGATGGTACGCCTTGAATATGTTATAGGATGACTCGGCTGCTTATGTTATTACAATATGTAAAAGAGGAGCTTAAATTATACCCACTATTCGTATACGCAACTGTGGAAATAATGTGTGTACTCTGAATGCAGAGCTTCCCAAATCGTTTTATTCATCGATTGTCATGAGATTTATACGCAATACGTAGATAGAATTTTAAATTCGGTATTGTTGAGCGTCGGATACGTGGAGCTTCTATGCAATCTTTGTTAATTTCTCGTAATGAAATTCAAAGAAATATAGGTTTTATCTCGCATTTTAATACGTGTTTCTACTTCAATTAAATTCGTAATATACAGTGATTATTTTTTATTACGTTATTGTTGTTTCGTAGGGTTTGTAGTTCATTTCGCCAATTATACGCGGCATGAATGGATAATTTATTTTTACGACGTCTAAATGCTTTATTTTATTTTTTCAGGAGATCGTCACTCCGTGAGGTATTCAATCTATTCTGGAGATCCAGACGGTTACTTCAGCATCGATTACGAATCTGGATCAATAAGGACAGCATCATCTTTGGATCACGAAGTTCGTCCCAATGTCTTGCTCAACATTCAAGCATCGAGTGGAATTCCTCCAAACTACGGTCACGCTCAGGTTCGTTCAATTAAAATGTAGCATTCGCGAAAAAAAGTATCATTACAAAATTACGTATCTGTAGAACGATTAATCATTCGTATGTGATATGATCGCTGCTGCTAGTAGTAATTGGTATAAGAGCTTTTGTTCGGCAAGCTCGAGCCGCATACTTACGTATTTAATATGAAATGAACCGTTACAGTTGTTATTAGTAAATATTAAGAATAATATACGAAATCTAATTATTGTGCGATATCGAGACCAGCTGCAGGAAATTTCGATAACGCTTTCTGCAATTTACCATCAAAAATTATTGCATCATTATACGCGAGATTATAAGGAGTCTTTAATGAAATTGATTATAAGAAATTTTATACCGTTCAACGACTGGTTCTACAGCGGCCATATCACTTTTCCTAGCGATATTTTCTCAGAAGCGCGCACTCGCATCATTACAACTACTACAATTTATACACCTTCGTAACGCTATTACTTGGGAGTCTTTCATCGCGATCGTTTTTGACGCTCTTAAAATCTCGACCAAATGCAAATTTATCGGCGAATTTTATTGGTAATACCGATGACCGTATACGTCTCGGATCAGTATGTTTATGCGAGAGGCGTTATTCGCGAAATCGACGCTTTATTATTACGAAACCGGCGTCGATTTCACCTCGTAAAACATCCGAGCCGGTGTGAACTTTCAGCGCGCTTATCGCAGCTTTAACCCTCCGAATGCCACGGGGTCACCGGGGTTCCTTCGAGCAATTTACACCTGCAAATTGCCCTCATCATCGCGGTTTAAGCGGCGGCGCTTTCGCCAAAGATACCCACCACCTGCCCTCAAGAAAGATCGCATAATCATGTTTGATCTCCTCTCGTTTTCAGGTCAACATCAGCATCGAGGACGTCAACGATAACGCGCCAGAATTCGAGTCTTCGACTGTGAGGATTTCGGTCGCTGAAAATTTGGAATTGGGAACGCCTTTGTATGCTGCGCATGCCAGAGATAAGGATGATGGTCTGTTCGGCTTGGTGCGATATCGTTTGGCTGGTGGAAATGGTGCTTCTTCTGGTCCATTCGCTGTCGATTCCGCTCTCGGACATATCACTCTTACAAGGTAATTTTAATTGATGCACTTACTAGTTTTTGTATACGTTAAATTTGAATAAATTCTCTTGAGCTATAAATAATTGGCATTGAATTCGCCATCATGGGAACGTCCTAGAAATAAGGGTCATTAAATTAAATTCAATTGTCATCACAGGACGACAAGGGTTAAGTCGAGGCTGCGCAACAATCCAGACTTTCGCCACATCGCCTATTTTGGCGGCGATCGACAATGCGCCTCCGTTAAAGGGGCGACCTCGACAATTACCATACGCGTATTTAAAGCGTTCCCTTGTACCGGCGAATTCCTCGCGTCTCATTGACTACTATCCACTATAATATACGTATGCATTTTTTTTTCTATCTCTCACTCAGGCACTTGGACTACGAAGCTGCTCAAAGACATGCGTTGACTGTGATTGCCTACGATGGTGGTAAGCCGCCTCTTTCAGCCAACCTGACGCTGCTTGTGGACGTGCAAGACGTCAACGACAACCCTCCAGTCTTCGAAAGACCCGAGTATTCTGTGAATGTGATTGAATCCGCTCCTTTGGATACTCAGGTAAGATTTTCAATTTAATTAATCCTCGTTTAATTTGTCTACACTAATCGGATTGTTTGTATATTTATGCCGAACGATTGGGTGACACCAATCGACGGCCGGGGCTTCTATCAATCTATCTCACCTAGTATGAGCTTTTTGACGAAGTGATTGGCTTCCGTCACTTATGGGTTGATCTGTGCCATTTATGAATAATATAAGGTTGGTCTATGGTTCAACCGAAAAAGAATCAGGATTATGAAAAAGCTGAGAAGCGGAAGCCTAGGTTCGATTTGGATCGTAAGGTCAAGGAAAAAAAATCGAAACGGTAGTTTCGCTCGCATATGCATCGTATTATCCGTGAACGAGAGATTTATAGTCCTTCATAGAAGAGGCTGAATTCTCGAATTGTGCCGCTTTAGCTCATCGCCGCCCCTGGGGCGGATTCGATGGCAATTCGCAATGGTGAGCGCGTACACGGCAAGCACATCGATCGAAGCATTTCGATACTGAAAAGCAATCGTTTAATGCGTTCGCACCTCGGCCGCACGAAGTGTTGACCGTTACTCATCATACGCCACATCTCGAACGTGCATCTCTCTCCACGGCGAGGTGTCAGAGTTCACAAACAATTCATACTTTCTCTACGACGACGGATGTGCTTCGAACTCGGCCGCTTTTATCCGTTCGCCTCCGAGAGATTTACGTTTCCGTTTTATCGGCTCCGTTTCGGAATTGCTCGAGCGGACTGATTGATTGAACAGTTCGTGGTTTTTTTTTTAAGAATGCGATTTGAATCAATTTCATGCTTATTTTTATGCATTTCAGGTCATTCAAGTGACTGCTGTGGATCTGGATACGGGAAACAATGCTCGTTTGACGTATCGTCTTGTCGGCAGTGCTCAAGCGCCTTTCTCGGTTGAACCTCACAGTGGAAGAATCTTTCTTCGCGGTCCTTTGGATAGAGAAAGTCGAGCGACTTACAGCTTGGTGATTTCGGCTTCCGATCATGGCACTCCTCCATCGGCTGCCACGGCTCGTTTGCAGATAACCGTATTGGATGCTAACGATAACGATCCCGTGTTCGGAGCTCATTCCTATGAATTTTCCGTCGAAGAAAATTTGCCTAGAGGTGCTGTCGTCGGCAGTCTGTTGGCAACAGATGCAGACATCGGCGACAACGCAGCCATCCGTTACAGCCTCATCCCAGCAAATACCAGCTTTCATATAGATCCGGTCACAGGTAATTCATATATTTTATGTACTGATAGACACTTAAGTACCGCGAATATTGAGGAAGTCGTTGAAACCATTTGAAATTATACCCAAGACGTAAATCATCCTGCAGAATTGGCGCTGTTTCGCAAACGATTTTTAATCGTATTTGGAATAAACGCGTAATTTCGAATTGCTATTCAAATCTAATGTCACTCTACATTCTCCGCGTATGGAAATGTCGCACCGAGACCCGTTTCCACAGTCATGTTTCGCGGTTAATTATAATAATGTAATATCGACGAGATTAGTCACACCTCTACCGTTCGTCGACTGATCGACATTTCGCAGTGCGCGGCCATTTTAGTTCGAAACGAGCCATGTCTTAAGAAAACGTTCAAATGCAAGCCGCAAACAATTTATGTTTGCATTATGCTACCTAGCGTGGAAACGGCAGTAAATCTCGTTGTCAAAAGCACCTGCGAAGCACTTTACTCCTACTTGCTGCGCTCTCCGAGGAGAAGTCCGGATGTAAGCGACCGCTCCTACGTTTATCATATGTGCAATTCACTATGGATAATACACATTTGAATATTGCGCATTGTGTGATGAAATATCGCATAAATTTTGTGTAAGCATGCGCTTACAATAGACTGAAATTTAATAATCTCGACAAAGCGGATTTTATTTCTATCGATTGCACAAATCGAACGATTTGAACTTCGAAAACATTTACACTCATTCTTTCATTTATGAACCGGCAAGTTTTCAGGCGGGTGACAAAGGATAAGGACTTACATCCATTTTTGAGTTTTGGCACTCAACAGGATGTTCGGTGTTTCGTAAATTGAGGAATAAGCGTATTCGGTGAGAATCACATCAGAGTAAAAGGGATGAACATTCCCTCGTCGGGCATAATTGCGTCTTCGGCATCTCGAGTCGAGATTAAAAGATCCCGATCGTCCGATTTCTTATACGAGATGTTAAGTCTGTGGACAATGAGTAATTTATCGCCGGCTCATTTATGCGCGCATCCGCGAAAAGAATGTCCTCTGGCTCGGGACCGCGGTATGCAAATGGGACCTCAGAGACGGTTCAAATGAGCCATTTTCCCCTCGAGATTTCTCAATTTCCCATCGTCGACGTTGTTTTTCATCTGCCGTCCCTTTTCTCAAAATTTTCGGTATGTCGATCTGTCGGTTTTGTTTGTCGAGAGTCGGCGGCTTCCCGTCGGCCCTTTGAGCGGCCCGTTCTGTGCTTCGGATCTTAAAACGCAAACGCTGTCATTAATGTTGGGGCCGGCCCTTGGCTTGTTTGGCGAGGGCAAACAGGCCCGTGGATGCCAGCATTATATGATATAATAGATCGGAATATCGCCGAGGGATCGATGCCCGAATGTAATGTATTTATGTGTGTTATGTGTGGATGTGTCGTGCCCCCCGTGAGCGTGGACGATGGCGACGACACGTTCAGGATGTTTGATGATGATGATGGCGATATTCGACACGGTACGCGGCAAACGATTCGTGGTCTTTTGAAAAATACACAAGCACTCGATAAATAGAACGTAGGACGATTTCGTATCAGTAAATAAACGGTTCGACGTTTAGGTCCAGGTGTACACTGGGTTAGGTGATATGTGTTTATCTTATGAAAACATTCAGATTAAAAAACGTGAGAGGATTAATTTTTTTTTCAATTCAATAATGAAAATTAACGGTTATGTGTATATTTTTATGTGTCTACACATTTTCTTATTATAACATTATATTTAAATATTGATAAAAGTTAACACTTGTGTATTACCCGTATAAATAAATATAAAGAGAACGTGTCGTGAATAAACCAGTTTTTTATCGAATATCGAGAATGAATAAAAATTAAAGAAACACAACTCGTAATCGACACAATATTCAACTTGTAAATTTTCATAGTAATACGCATAAAAATCGCAGCTTTTCGCACCGTTCGACGGTCTCGTTCAATGAGAAAAAAAGAGCTCGCTGTGTCGCGATTAGGTGTTAAATATTTATTACGCGTGAGTTATCATAATCGTCGTTATTATATTTTTTTCTACACCCAGAGGTGAAGGTCGGCTGAACCTGGTTTTGACACCGATTTGCATATGAAGAACCAGTCGACAAAAAACCATATATAAAATACAATACTAAAATTCTCGGAACTTCTGCAGCCGGGTCTATTTGCATTCTAATGCGATTGAAATTCGATCGATTTCGCGCTATTTATACACTTTTCCATATCGTAATTTCAATGAACGGTTAAAGAATCGATACGTGAAAACAATATTTCTCATATTCTAATTTGAGCGAATCGATCGCATTCCGAAATCGGATCTGCATTTTCTAACACCATTGTCGGCGGCCACGGTCACGGCCGATACCATCAATCGTGATCAATCATCGATCGCTCGTGTAGATCGCGCGTAGATCCCTAGACGTATGGATAGATCCATATTGGCCATTATCTGAAATGGAACGGTCATAATTCAATAAAACATCCGAGCCTTCCCAGGAGCGTTCGCTAAAACCACTCTATCGTCGGCTAGACGCGAAATGAATATTTATAAATACATTCGAATCTGTCGGGCCTGTTTTCGTCGGATCAATTGTAAAAAATGCAAATGTATCAAAAACGGAAATTGCGGCATTTCTCGAAAATTGCGATTTTCAGAATTTCTGTGGGTGCCTTTATCACGTATTTCGATTAACTCGTGAATTTTCCTCGTCCCTAAGGCAGGCTAATGGAAATAGTGCTGCAAAAAAAAATGTACGCGTAACCATCAATCAATAAGGAAATTTTCAGGTGGGTCGAAAACTCATTAGTAATATTTTGTTTTGCGATTCTTCCTCGTTTTGAAAAATGCTTTTCAGAAATGTCAATCTGATGATTTCTTCGGAAAATTTTCAATAAGTAATAAAAATTTTCTACAGATACGCTACTAATGTTCCGGCATCGCTAATTTTATGCAATAAAATGAAATTGCATAATTAAACGTTCTCTCGCGTTCGAAAAATTGTGAAAAAAACGAACCTCAAAGGAATATTTACCCACCGTTACCCGCGTTTAATACTCGAAAACAATTTAGAAAATCAATCTTTTTCGATATATTATTTCCTTGACGAGCGCTCTCCCCGATCATCATCACAATCTCAATTTCGGATACGCCGCAAATTTCGCCGTCTTTAATCGAATCCGACCAAAAAGAACGCTATCCTTAATAATAAGAAAAGCGTAATAAACGCTCGCTCATATAATAAAAACGAAAAAAAAAAACGACAATTACACGTCGCCGCACCGGAAAATGACTTTTCACCGGCGAACGTGTGATTAAGACTCCGAAGACTCTCGTCTCCGGGCTTTTTTCGAGTCCCGCGAAAATCCCGATCGATCGCCGTTTAATTGCGACAATCCACACCGATCACATGATCGACTCTGATCGATCAGATCGATCCATGGAGTTCAGTTATTAAGCGACGTCCAGCGCCGGGTCACGTCCGCCCAATTTCGCCGAGGCGAATGATCGTCGGACAAATTGTGACCGAGCCGAGCCTCCTCCGAGGAAATATGCGCTCAGGTAGTCCAGTCTTTATTTTCGGAATATGTGTTTTTTTTCCGCCTTTTTATACATCCAGATAATCATAGTCATTCGGCGCCCCGGCTAAGATTACTTTTATGAATGATAATTTCGGGTTGCCGCGTCGACTCCTTCGACGGCGGCTAGAGAAGGTCGAATTTTCCGCTCGTGTTTATAGTTCATGTTTGAGAAAATCGCGATTTAGTTTGTGGAAAAGGTGTCGTCTGTTAATTTTTCGACGGTTCGACGATTCGGCGTTTCCCATGTCGAGTTTCGAGCCGTTTATGACTTGTAATGATCGCCGTATCATGTTGTAAAAGGACTAGTTTTATAGACGGTCAACTTTTTTCCGAGTTATATTGCACCGTCGAATTTTCAATATAATAAACGACTCGAGAATCGAACGAAACGTATATTATAATACATTGTATTATTCGTTTTTAATTAGAGTAATATACTGTAAGATGTAATTATTTAAAAGTATTAAAAAAATGTTATTTAAATATTTAGTGATCGCACGTGTATGTGTTATGCTTATAATAATGTTCGGGTGATAGACACTTACATTGGAACATGTGTATCATATTATTTTGGGTCTTCTTCGATGATTGTCGAACACCCTCAATCAAAATGCATTAAAATTCTTTATTGTAAAAACATTCTATAAACAACATAATGTATTCAACGCCCTAACAAGCAAACCAGCATCTTCCACGCATCATATTATAATGTTTGTTTTAATATATTTTTTCCTTTTTATTTCAGGTGAAATTGTTACCAAAGAACCTTTAGATAGAGAAACTAGAGCTCGATACGAATTGGTGGCCGAAGCCAGAGATCAAGGCACCCCTTCTAGAACTGCTAGAGTCCCAGTACACGTAACGATAACAGATGTCAACGATAATGCGCCGGAAATGGTAGATCCTCGAGAAGATGTCGTCAGTGCTCGCGAAGAACAACCTCCTGGAACTGAAGTTGCAAGAGTGCGAGCTCTGGATAGAGATCTGGGTTACAATGCTTCGGTCACTTATTCCGTGCTCAAAGGTCGTGACTCCGATGGATATGGAGTGTTCACCATCGACCCGGTTTCGGGAGTCATCAAGACTACTGTCGGTGAGTTCTTCACGATTTAATAAACAATTATTCCTTTTTTTTATTCATCCTTGCGTCTGCAGTTCTTCGAATTGCGGTGCGATCAAAGTGCCGAATCATTAAAACAAAATGAGAATGCTCTCAACTTCGCATAGACTCTTTTTTTTAACGATTTGAAATATATTTTTTATTCTGCATTTCAGTATTGGATCATGAAGAGCGTGCGATATACAGATTGGCCGTTGCTGCTACGGATGCTGGAAAGCCTCCCAAGCAAACTGTTCGTCTATTGCGCGTCGAAGTTTTAGATCTCAACGATAACAGACCGACTTTCACCAGTTCGAGCCTTGCGTTTTCGGTGAGTATATAAAAATGTAGTGTCTTTATACCAATGTCAAGTATGCAATAATTCAAATGGTGTTTTTTATTCGCAGATAAAAGAAGATGTGAAAGTGGGACATGTCGTGGGCTCGATAGCATGCACAGAACAATCCGATCAAGAGAACCTCATTTCAGGACGACTCAGTCGACACATCACGTACACATTAATTAATTTAGCCGGAGATCAAGCTTCAGGCGCATTCGACATAGATAGAAGTACCGGATCCTTAGTGGTGGCCAGGCAATTGGACAGAGAAACCTTGGGAGAATACCGATTGGAAGTTCGAGCTCTGGACACATCAGCCACCAACAATCCGCAGAGTAGTGCAGTCACAATCAAAGTAGACGTGATCGACGTGAATGATAATGCTCCGAAGTGGCCTGTCGATCCGATCGTGATTTATATTCCGGAAGACACTAAAATCGGCGCCGTTGTGTACAACTTCACGGCCACCGATGCCGACTCTGGTCTGAACGGCGAAATCCATTACAGCCTAGCATCCCAATCGCCCAAAATCAACCCGGTTTTCGCCGTCGATTCGTTACGAGGAACATTGACTCTCCTCGAGCCTCTAGATTTCGAAACTCTCACTGAATACACGCTAATTGTAAAAGCCACCGATCAAACTACAAATACGTCCGAGCGTCTTAGTTCCGCTGCTACGGTTCGAGTAGTCATCACCGACGCCAATGACAATTCTCCAGTATTCGTATCGCCCACGTCCAAATTCGTCAAAATCAACGACGGTGCACCGGTCGGCTCTGCGTTGTGCAGAGTCATCGCCGTCGATGCCGATTCTGGAGACAATGGGAAAGTTTCGTATGTCATATCGAGCGGAAATGAAAATGGAAAATTCATCATCGGATACGATTCCGGAGTCGTAACCCTGGCGAGGCCATTGCTGTCTTTGGACGGTGGTGGAACCGGCAGAAAGTACGTCCTCAACATAACAGCGAGCGATCACGGAAAAGCGGTTTCGCATCAAAACTACACCGTATTGCATTTCGTCGTGCAAGGATCCTCGGACAATCCACCCAGATTCATGGAAACCGTATATCGAGTGAACGCCAGCGAAGACTTGACGGTGGGCAGTTTCCTCGCCAAAGTATCGGCGAAACCATCACCGAGCAACGCAGGTATGTACACAAGCTCAATGCGAATCTATACGAGAGTCGATTGTCGCGTAATTGAAAATTATTTTCTTCGTAGGTGGCAACATCACGTATTCGATTCCATCTGGAGTCGGCAACGACAAGTTCACAATCGACGCTCACGGCGTGGTGCGATTGAGAGGCGCTCTCGATCGAGAGGAGTGCGATCACTATACCGTTCCAATTTATGCGGTCGAGGGAGAAGCTCGTTATGACACCGCATTGCTTCAAGTGACAGTGCTCGACGTGAACGATCATACTCCTCAATTCAAACCTGGAACTTGTTATCCACTCGCGGTGCCGGAGAACAGCGAATTCGCAGTCATTCACACTGTTGTGGCTAGCGATGCTGACATTGGACAAAATGGCGAAATCACGTATTCCATCACAGGTAAACATCGTTAATTAATCATAAAATTATAATTAATTTCATGTGACTTATTGTTAATTATCTTATTTTTTCGAAGGAGGCAATTTGGGTAACATATTCAGCATCGAATCAAGAACTGGAGCTTTAGCTGCAAGACCTTTAGATAGAGAAACTCGATCTCGTCATTGGATTGTTATAACAGCGCAAGATGGTGGCTCACCTCCTCGTCATGGTTCTTGTAATATCAGCGTAACAGTTGAAGATTTGAATGACAATGCACCTCGTTTCGATAAAGAATCATATGCTGCTACGGTTCCTGAAGATGCTTCTGCTGACACTAGTGTTTTGAGAGTTCGCGCGACCGATCCAGATTTAGGCTTCAACGCTCGTATTCTTTATTCATTAGCCAACGAAAGCCAATGGCTGTTCAGGATCGACAATAGAACTGGAGTCATCACTACGGCAGGGTGAGTAAAATTTTTATCGATTTCTATAAAATAGTTTTGATGGTGGTCGTTACAGATACGTTTTTCCGCACAAAACGTATATTCACCTTGCATTTCCGAGGACGTTGACTCCACTCGGGCAAGAAGTCAACAGAGCTGGCTTCTTGTGTAAATTCGACAAAGTGTCCCACCGATGCAAACGGAGTGCGCAATATGCAAAGCATGCGTTTTTCGCCGGCTGTTGTTTTGCAGTTGTTACCGCGTAACTCAAAACTTGAACAATGCCGACGTGCTCGTTTATCGAGTTCAATTTCAACACGATGCCTTTCTGTGACATGATATTAATTATCAAATGCTACTTCAATTTTCCCCATCAAAAATATGTTCATTTTATTCATACGAATAGTAATAACGATATTTCTTTTACATTCCAGGGTCTTCGACAGGGAGAGTCAAAGCGTTTACGATTTCTTAGTTGTGGCGACCGATGGTGGAAAATACGATGCCAAATCTTTAACAGTTCCTGTTCAAATAACCATTGGCGATGTCAACGACAACAAACCAGTGTTTGTCAAATATCCTTTCTCGGGTCGAGTAGGTGCATTGTCACAGCCCGGACAAACATTGTTGAAGGTTACAGCGACCGATGCTGATTATGGAACGAATGCTGAAATCGTTTACAGTCTCGTCGAAGGTTCCAATCCCAAATTTCGTATAAATCCTAACACCGGAGCGTTGTCGGCGACTCAAAGCTTGGCTAGTGAAAATGGTAAATTGATACACCTGGAGGTCTTGGCGAGAGACAAAGGCAATCCACCGCAAAGTGCAACCGGTCTCATTGAGCTGAGAGTGGGTGACATGCCCGAAGGAACAGCAACGTTACATTTCCAGAATTCTTCCTACACCGTCAGCATAATGGAAAACGCTCCCGTCGGCAAAGAAATCCTCCAAGTATCAGCCGTACGAAGCGATGGCAGAAGACAAAGAATCGTATACAGCTTCGGCAGCGGAAACGAAGATTCCACTTTTGATATAGATTCGAACAGCGGTATAATCAGAGTTGCGAATTCAGACGGACTCGATTACGAACAAACTCCTGGACCTAGAAGACGATTGGTGGTCGTAGCAAAAGCCGAAGGATCACCAACTCTATACGGCTATTGCGAAGTATGGCTCCAACTCCAAGACCAAAACGACAACGCACCTCGATTCACCCAACAACAGTACACAGCCAACGTATGGGAAGGAAACTCGAAAGGCACATTTGTAATGCAACTATCAGCAAAAGATGCCGACGAAGGCGCGAACGCTCGAGTTCTGTACCACATCGTCGACGGCAACCACGACAACGCCTTCATCATCGAACCAGCGTTTTCAGGATCGGTGAAGACCAACATCGTCCTAGACAGAGAGATCAGAGACAGCTACAGATTGACAGTGATAGCCACGGATGGCGGTGCACCTCAGCTCACAGGCACTGCGACTCTGAGGGTGCACGTGGTGGACGTCAACGACAACCAACCGACGTTTCCTCCTCGATCACCTGTCTACGTATCGGAAAGTAAGTACACATTTGACTGGATTCCGGGCGAAAAAATCTCAGAGCGCATGCATATATGTATATTTATTTATAACGAAAAAACATGGAATATCTTAAAAGCAAAATCACATTGTCGCTGCGTCCGAGCAAACATGCGTCGGCTTCACGTGTTTGCTCATCGGACCCGCGGTCTGTTTGCGCTTTTAAGTACCGCGAGAGTTTACCTGAGGGAACTTTCCTCCCAAAAGCTCACCTCTAGCCCATCGATCTATGGTGCGTCGATCGATCGATCGAATCGGAGCAGTCAGGTATACAACGGGGTGGGTTGACACAAGTGAAGGAATGCGGCCCCGTCAGCGCGAAGGGTATATTCTCCTTTTTGTACGTATGTGCACTCGCTGGATTTTTGCATACGATACCCGACGATAGCCGCCATTCGATTTCGGCGACGAGATTAAATAAAATACTGCCTCGTTTAAATTTATTTATTTCCTCGTGTATTTATTTATTATCGGATCGGTGCGCGGATCGCACCGCTCGTATTTTCTCTCCTCTCCGATTTCTGAGCGCGCAAAAAAACAATAACATTTTCGCTCAAAAAACCGCGCAAACGTATTTTTTTCGCGCCGAAGACTTATCACGGGGATGAGTCAACTTTTGTGCGAAGATCGCACGCATCGCCTCTGAGATATCTGCGTTCGTGTAATTTATCGAATAAAGTGTTTTTGTTGTACCGTTCGATTCGAATGAAAGCTTTCGACTTCGATTATTTCGACAATAGAATTTAGAATTCAGAGATGCGTACACAATCGAATCTAATATGCAATAAATCATCGATAAGCACATTCCTTTTCCGTTTGAATTAATCTATTGTACGAGCGCTCGTATCGTGAGACGATTCTGTTAAAATTCTATTCGAATTGATATCCTATAACTCCTCGACAATTATTGTATCATTCAATTCTTAATTGTATTCCGTACTATTCAATGTTTTGAATTCAACTGGAATCTACGAATTATTATTAAGTTTTTTTCATCATACAATTTTTTTATGGTGGTTAAAACAGTTAAATTTTCTTTTTCAGATACTGCTGTTGGAACTGTAGTAACAAGTGTGACAGCCAATGATGTTGATACGAATCCAGCTCTAACATACAGCGTCGTTGATGAAAATGAAGGTGTCTTCAGTGTGGATCGTTTCAGTGGTCGTGTAGTACTCCGAAAACCTTTGGATGCTGAAATTCGTCGTGAATACAGCCTGAAAGTTGCTGCTTCTGATGCTGCTCATATCGCAAGAACTGTTTTGACATTGAGAGTGACAGACGACAATGATAATTCACCAGTTTTTCAGCAGCCTGCTTACAGTGCTCTCCTTCCAGGTAAATTAATCACTTTTTATTGCACTCTATGAATTTCGTTATCGTTGTGCAAAAAAACGGAAAACCTTGTTTAATTTGTTTTCAAATCCGTTAATTACGTTGTATTTATAAAACAAGTTCCATTTACACATGATTGATTTCGCTTTTCAGTGCACGATTGATTTTAACACTAGCAATTACGACTCAATTAGCACTCAATATTTGAAATACACGCGATCGCCACTTTGCGTCGTTAAAAATTTAAATTACAGCAATATCGCGTTCGAAAACCTTATTATTTTTTACATTCGTCATGCATTCAAATGTCAGCTTATATGGCGGGAAAAAAAAACATCCATTCAAATCTAATTGCATTCAGTTGCACATTTGAATAAAAACGCCAAGGCTGTCTTCTAAACTAGACACATGCGAATTTTTATCAGTTCATAAATTATGCACCTTCGGAATATACGAATTCATTTGTATAAGTATTTCTGCTCTTTATGCAACTCTCAAATGCTACTTTTTTGTTCTGGACCACATTCTAAACACAGATTCTAAATAACAGTCACTTTCCATATAGCCTTTGAACTTTGCGTGTGCAAAAATGGTCCGATTCGACGTGTAGTGAATATTTTAGATTCAAAACAGAATATGTACTTTCAAATGCGTGAGTCGGTTTCGAAATCTATAGTTTTATCGGTTCGGATCAGATTCAGCAAGTCCATATCGATAATTGATTATTCAATTTTCATAAATAACTTCGCGTTTACGATCGTCTAGGAATATAGTAAATACACAATAAAAGAGCAGATTAGCACAGCTTCGTTGTCTTTTAAGGGGGTTAACGGTACAGTACAGCACAGGAAATATGTAAATCTTATAAAACAGAACCGAGACATATAAATATTTTAAAGCGTTCTCGTTTTATTGCGGCAAGAAATCAAAACGTCGTATATTTACACGCGTTCCTGTATTGCGGATTCCTTCAGACCGAGAATAGTTTGCACTATTATATTTCGACTAATCTAGATTTACTTGAGTAATTTCTGATTTATTTTGTTTGCTAATATTTTATCAGATTAGATAGTTTTTTTATTTTAAATATTTGACCTCATTAAAAGTATCCTCATAAATATCATCATATCGATTAAATATTCGAAGATTATTGACGTTAAAAGAATTTATGACTTTTGCTACAGATACAGCTAATTTATTTTTTCACATTGATTTATTAATTCCTCATCATCCCGCATTTTCGAATCCATCTCGAACAGCATCTATTCGATTGAATCAATTCGACCGAACCGATTCATTTCCCCGTTCGCGAAGATCGATCAGCGTTTGGCGCGAAAAGCGTTCGTCTCGTACTTGTTTCGAACCCCTCGGCCGTATCTTCGGCGTTTTATATGATTGCACGAAACCGAGAAACGTTTCGCTTATTTTATACATTATACGGAGACACGTCGTTTATATAGTTCGGTCTGTATCGGCGGACGATCGCCGTATCGCCGATTCTTTCCGCGATGACGCGCTTTTTAAAAACGTAACTCGAGTTTCGGCGACAGCGGTTCCAAACGCGAGGACGGGTTGTAAATTCGCAAACGTATAGTGCACACTTTATTTTTTATGCTGATTTGTCGCTCGAGTGTGTATTTTCTTGCGTTCGATCGGTTTGATGTTCGAGTTAGACTTTCGTGTGAAAGCTTTAGTGGAAAGCTCGAAAGTTTCACTTAAATTTGTGAATTTATAATATGTCAATTTGAATTAAATTTAATTCTTATTTCGAAAAATCTTATGTGAACACAATCAATCTGATTCAACAATTATGTTTTAAATATTACAGTTTTAAAATTTAAAGTCCTACTTGTGTATTATTCCATCAGAATAATATTTGTCCTAATATAACTGAACCTAAAACATAGTGAAATCTAACCTAATACAATAAAAAATGTTATCTAAAATTCAAGTAACCTAATCTAATCTAACCTTTCGACTGTCATGCCATTGAGATAGTAGTGCAAGGTAGAATGTTCATCAATTGCCTAACTAAAAAATATTGCCTTTCTTGCTTTAGTGCTATCCCACCTAGAGCGAAAAAATGAAAATTTTCTATTTAGAAAGAAAATTCCTTATTGGAATCTAGTTAGAAAAGAAAAACGTTCCCTTTCGCACTACATATCTGACAGGCACCTTGTATACATATTTGAAAAAAAACTAATTCATAGATCATATATTACACATTCAGCTGAATTAAACTAGCAACTATGAATTTTATGTGATTTTACTCACAATCAGTTACGGACTAACGAACATTGCACAACTAAACCACTACAATCAAGAGTCTAATTTGATTATAAAAAAAGCATAATTCATTTGTTATGCAAAAGCTCAATATTTAGGATTAGACAATCGACACATTTTTCTGGGAAAAAAAAATACAATAATATCCTTAAAATAATAGTTTGAGAAGCGAGAGCACACGTGACGAGGAGCTTGCACCGGCCATGTCCACGTCGACCGGTTTTCACGTCTCCGGGACGCGAGGCCCCGAAATTCAATTTCGATCCGGGGCCCCGGGGACGAGAGCCCGGGGCCTGCGCCCCCCTCGACTCCCCGACCTCCTCTCGCCCCTCGCCCCTCCGTCCCCGCCCCCCCCGCCGCCGGATCAGTCTCTTTATCTTTGCGGTGTCAATTCCAGTTTGGAGAGCGGGGACAACATGTCTACTAAAAACCAGTTTTATAAAGCCCTCCTCTCTCTCGCTCTCCGGGCCCGGCCAAATTATAAAATCGTCCAATTTTGTTTGTTCTTTTGGCGTGTTGAAATGTTTTTTTTTTTCATTCTCCTTCTCTTCCTTATTTTTCGTTTTCGTCTCGCTTTTTTTGGGGTTTGTTTCTTTGTTTTTGTTTTTGATTTTTTTTTTCGTTCTCCGAGGCTCGAGAGTTTGGACTTCGAGTGCGCGCTTTCGTATGCGGTTGACTTTCGCGCTTTCGATCGGTTCTCGCGAGAAGCTCGTTTTTACTGAAAAATCACTATATTCGAAAACAGATCGATAAGTTACGAAAAGATATTCAAATCTCATAAAAATTTAATTTCACATTCGAATCGAAAGTATTTTGATTGTTTTTCGCGTTTTATGCTCACTCGTAAACGAATGCAACTAAAACGTTGTAGTTACTTCCTAGCTCTTACCGAGCGATGTTTGCTCGAAATGAAATAGCGTATAGACGAATCATCGTTAACAGTGTTGCTTTATTTCTGTTGCGAAGCATTGATTACTGAAAATTTACAACCGCAATAACTTTGGATCTTTATTGTGGGCGCACAGTGCTGATGAAACAGAACACTTTTTAAACGCACGTTTATGTATACCAAACATGCATAAAATATTTATAATGAGTATAAATATTTTCTATAATTAATTAAATTTTCTTTTTCAATTTGCAGAAAGCGACAATTCTGCGGAAATCGAAATACTGCGAGTGAACGCCACCGACGCTGACAGTGATGAAAATGCCAGAGTTACCTATTCGTTGTTGACGAATTCTCCAGGAGTCAGGATAGTGCCGAATACTGGAGCCGTTTTGGCCACAGGAACGATGACTTCGACATCTTTGAATTTGGCTGTGGTAGCTCAAGATGCTGGGAAACCGCCTAGAAAGTCTGTGGCAGCGTTGCGATTGCGAGTTCCAGCTCCTACGCAAACGAGGCACATCTTCGCAAAAGACGATCACAGGTAAATAAAGTTAAAATCTTAAATAAAATCGTAACGAATCACATATTTAACGTATTAATTATTTCAGAATAACACTTCCGGAGAATACGCCAAAGGGAAAGATCTTCTTGCGTATGGGCACCATCCAGAGGGATTTCGACAAGTCTGATATAGAATTCGCAATTATGAGCGGAAACAACGATGGTGTTTTCGATATTGCCAATCCAGACGGTGCTATTCTGTTGGTCAAATCACTTGACAGAGAATTAGTGGATTCATACACTCTCCGCATAAGTGCTAGGGAAAGAGCCAGTTCGATGGGACTCGAAGAAGCAGCATCTTCAATCACTGTGAAAATAACAGTAGACGACTACAACGACAATGCTCCCGTTTTTAGTCCTGGAGATTACAAATACACTATCAGCGAAGGTACACCTATCGGAAGCTCGATTGCGAAAGTGGTTGCGAATGATGCAGATGCTTCTGGTACTGCTAATTCGGAAGTATCATATGATATTACTTCAGGAAACGATTATAGATTATTCAGGATCGAAAAGACAACTGGAGCCATCATTGTGAATAGCACATTGGAATTTGATGATGGCGTTAGTCAATACACACTAGTTTTGAGAGCCTGTGATAATGGTTTGCCTCCACTCTGCACATTGAAAAATCTTTATATTGTTTTGACTGATGAAAATGATAATGCTCCGAGATTTCCCGTTTCTGAATACTTCGAATTCGTTGGTGAAAATGAACCAGTAGGAACGACCGTCTTCACAGCTAGGGCTACCGATCTTGATAAAGGTGTATTCGGAACATTGAACTATTCAATTATATCCTCAGCTTCCAGTGGTTATTCTAATAGTGATGATTCTTGGAAATTGTTTAAAATTGATCCTATAACTGGACAAGTTGTCACGAATGCCATTTTCGATTATGAAGCAAGAAATCGTTTTGCTTTTACATTGAAAGCTAGTGATGCTGGAGGAAAAACTGCCAGTGTAAGAGTACGCATTGAAATAGAAAGTAGAGACGAATTCCATCCTCAATTCACTGAACAAACCTATAGATTCACTTTAGCTACTCCGAAATCTGGTGCTTTACCGGTTGGATACGTCGTTGGTCATGTTATAGCAACCGATAGAGATAAAGGTGCTGATGGAAGAGTAGTTTATCAGTTGACCACACAACATCCTTATTTCAAAATCAATAGAACAACGGGAGCGGTAATCGTGAAGAAAAAATTAGATAATGCTGCGGCAACTTTAGAAGCTGGCAGAGATATCATTTTAGTAATAACGGCAAGCTCAGGAAGACAAGGTTCACTTACAAATATGACTGTTGTGGAAATTGCTCTTGATCCACTAGCAGATCCCGATACCAATTTAATATCTGGAAGTTCTAATAAAACTGCATTAGCAGCAACTGCTGGTGGATTAGCTGATTGGGCCTTGGGATTGTTGATTGCATTGATTTTAGTAGTAGCATCATTTGGAGCTGTATTTTTATTCTTACATATGCGAAATAGGCGACACAAGAAAGGAAATAAACCTGGGTTGAACTCAGATGCAGTTGGAAGTTCCAACAGTTATGTAGATCCAAGTGCATTTGATACAATTGCAATCAGAGGAGGTAATACAGTCACTGGAACTGCTGGTCAATTTGCTCCACCAAAATATGACGAAATTCCCCCATATGGGCCACACACAGCAAGCTCCAACTCAGGAGCAGCTACTACATCAGAATTATCGGGGTCAGAACAATCTGGCTCTAGTGGTAGAGGTTCAGCTGAAGATGGAGAAGATGGCGAAGATGAAGAAATCAGAATGATCAATGAAGGGCCACTTCAACGTGATTCGGGTATACATAGACAAACAGATGATGTAGATGATGATAATCTTTCTGATGTATCTGTACATAATACACAAGAATATTTAGCTCGTTTGGGAATCGTTGATACTGCTACCACGGGAGGTGCTTCAACCTCATCAAGAAGATGTTCAGAAAGTGTTGGAGTTGGAAGCACAAAGGAGACATTGTTACATCATGCTGGAGTGCCTCTTGATCAATTACACATGTTCGACGAGGACGCAGCTAATGAAAATGATATTACAAATTTGATATATGCCAAATTGAATGATGTAACTGGTAGTGATCGAGGAAGTAGTACAGGTGAAGTTGGAGCAGCTGTAGAAAGAGCTATGGTATTAGGTGCATTTGGTGTACCTTCTGGTGATCCTAATGTAGCTCCAACACAGGGACCTTCAATGAATGGTAGTTTAAGTTCAATAGTGCATTCTGAAGAAGAACTAACTGGTAGTTATAATTGGGACTATCTCTTAGATTGGGGACCTCAATATCAACCACTGGCGCATGTTTTCTCTGAAATAGCTAGATTAAAAGATGACACTGCATCAGTGCAAAGTGGGAACAGTGGAACGTCTAGTGCCAAAGGAAAAGCTCCAGCTCATGCTGCTGGTGTAAAAGGTGCACCTCCACCTTTATTAACGAGTGTTGCCCCACGTAGCATACCAGCTCCAGCCCTATCAGGTAGAGCTGGTGCATTGCTCTTGCCACGGTCTCCAATTAGTCACGATTCAGCAACTGGAGGCTTTTCTACATCAGCAGCCATGTCTCCATCGTTTTCTCCTTCATTATCACCATTAGCAACTAGATCACCATCAATATCACCTCTAGTTCCACCCGGTCTTCATCATCCACGAGGTCACAAACCACATCATACACTTCAAGATGCGACGTTACGGATATGAGACAATTTATCTCAATTTAGCAACAAATTTTAATAATAATTAAAAAAAAAACTTTAATCAAATGATAAAAAATGTACATAGTGAAACCGTGGTAGTATTAATCAAACGTGTATATTTGTTAAGTTTTAAGAGGACAGTAAAATGAAAAGTATTCCTTTAGTTAGTTAATTAAACAAACCTGTGAATATTAACGTATAAAGTGATCTGTGAATGTATATATTGTTGATTTCTAGTATACGATGTGTTGATAAGACATAGTAAATATAAATTTAACTCAAAAGACTGCCATGTTTTGTAAAGTGTATCGATTCTATAATATGTAATTTCGTGATTTTTAATTTTATCTTATTTTGACTCGAAAACAATATGATGTAAATAGGTTTTTAGCATTTTTATCTAAATTATTTTTTCAAATTGAGCTACAGAAATGATATTTTCGTCATTTACTGTACTTGATATTTTTTATGTATTATAAAAATACTTGAGTAATTATTCTCCAAAAATCTTAGTATCAAATACAAATGCTTAAAGACGTATATTTATTTATGAAAATACTCAAAAGGAATTCAACTTACCTACGATTTGTATTGAAGATTTTCTCATTTTAATACCATACTTTTACACAAACAGTTATTTAATATTTTTTTTCATTTTTATTTGAGAACATCACTGGTTTTGTTGAAAATAAAGATTAAGATGAATTTGAAATTGTTCTTATTCTTAAAATGTGATGAATTGGAAACTTTTTTTATTTCATTTATATAGTGAATTTTCATTTCTTAATTATAAACACGTTTTACATATCACATATCAAAGCTCAAACTGTTTATTTCAATATGAATTCGGATAATCCATCCAATGATTTATACTGTCTTTTCTGAACATGAGAAAATTTTAAATGCAATTAGGTATGTACTTATATGAAACACTCTTGATGACCCTTATCTTCTATATGGCTTTGTATATATTTATATTAATTTAATGGCAAATTCAAATGAAAAATATACATACAGGCTTTAATACAAATAGTTAATAAATCATGAATTGTTTATAATATCTCAGCGTTTGCCATAAGATTGCAAAAACAATCAAAAGTTGAACTATATTGTTGTACAAATATTTTCTACTGTAGCTTATTTTACAGAAGAAAATAAAAAAATAAACGAATTAATAAAAAAAGTACTGTGTTTTCTTTATTCACAACTATTTAAATCTCTTATGTAAGGCCCAATTTTTCAGTTCTACGATGATTAATTATACTATACATATATTATATTGGCTTTGATAGGGGAGACTTGGTTCCTCTTTTATTTTTTAAATTCTAACTTCTTTTTGGAAAAACAAAAGGAGAACCAAGTCTTCCAGAAGGATCGACTATCTACATTTTCCCCTAAGCTTAATTGAATTCTGAGCACAGCGATATTTTTATTTTCAATTCGATTTTCCAAAAATATGTCAGAGGTAAAAAAAGAAAATGGAACCAAGTCTCCCAGAAGGAATTGATTGCTCATTATGTAGGTACATAATATTAATACAAAATATGTTATTAAATTAAAAACACATGTATACATATATACAAACATTTACATATAATTCATTTGGTCACATATATCAAACATATTTACTCAAATCACAAATTTATAAACCTATTAATAATAATACATCAATAATATCAATCCTATATTACATGACATCAATTGCCAAATGTCTAACGATCAATGTTTGATTTATTTTATTTATCACATTTAAACTACTCACAATCCAATTGAAACTCAATTCAAAGAACAATAATCACATTTGAAATGCATATTTTCACTACTTGTACATACACATTAGAAAGAAATTTCCATTTTTCTGAATAAATTCACCTCAAACTTTGATTTCTTTCTTTTTCTCATTTTCTACAATTAAATCCATTTCTAATATATCTGTATCTGGACTTGGTGGTGCTTTATTATATTTTGCTTCACCACGTTCACCATTTTCAACAATTACAGGTATCAGATGTCGATTAAAAGATTTATTCTGTGTAAGAAGATTACATTATCTATTAAAACATTACAAAATTACATTTTCTCTTAGATGTGAATTGTAAATTAAAATCAAAATTGTACAAAAATGCCTGTTAAACATATAGATACAATGCATACCTCCAATAATTCATCACATCTCATTAGTTCTTTCTGTGACAATCTTTCAACAACGGCTGCAGCATAACAGTCTCCTAACATATTGTTAGTAGTTCGTATTCGGTCCCTAAATACAAAAAAAAAAACTCAATTTAATCAACATTTTCCTACATCATTACATTTTATAAGATCAATATTATTTACACAAGCCAATCGATAGCAAATAAAAGAGATACATCTGTACTAGGTACATCGATAGCTGATAAAACAACTAGAATCAATACCAATGCTGCACTTGGAACACTAGCAGAAGAAAAGGAAGCAAGTGTTGATGTTAATCTGTTAATAAAATAAATAATCATATATCACAAAATAGTTGATAGATATAAAAAACGAATCAAATTTTACATACAAAACAATGCTTAATTTTCCAAATCCAAGATAAATTCCATTCATTTGAGCAATAAAAATACTAGCAACAGCTACAAACAATGCTGTGCCATCCATATTTATATTGCATCCGATAGGTAATACAAATCTTATTATTCTCGGATCAATTTTTAACTTTTCAGTCAAACATTGGAAAGTTATAGGTAGTGTAGCAGCACTGAAATATAAGTTTATAATAAAACAATCAGTAAAAAATTTTTTTGAATCATTAAAGAGGAAAGAATTTTACGTCGATGCTGTAGCACTTGCTGTCAATGTTGCTTCCATTAGCCCCCAATAATATTTGTATGGATTTTTCCTAACTACAATGAAATATATCAATTGAAGTACAATGAGTTGATAAAATAATACACCAATTGTAACAGTTGCAATAAACCATCCCAATTGCGATAAAATTAAACCTGAATAAAATGAAATTAATTTATTAAGTTATAGGTAAGTTAATTTATAATTTCTTCTTACAGAAACTTACTAAGTTCAGATGCTGATGCAATTTTCCCAGCTATAAGGCTAGCTATTCCTATCGAAGTAAACCACATTACGCATTTTAACATTTGCATAATTACTTCGAAAACAGCTGAGAAAAAATCTATGATTACTTTGCCTCGCTCACCGAGAGTACCAACAACAGTTCCAAAACATAAACAAAAAAATGCAATTCCTATAGTATTTGTGCCAGATCTAAAAAGAAATTCATGTAAGATATTAATGAATAATGAAGATAAATATGATTAAATAAAATAAATGACCTATATTGTACAACTCTATTTATAACACCAGGAATATTATTGGATTTGTCAATAATAGAATCTGAAGAATTATTTGTTTCATTAGGAATGTAAACAGTATGAGCTTGTTGAAATGCTGCTTGAAACAAATTGTCAGGAATTAAATTTCTAAAAAAAAGTGGATTAAAACAATACAATGTTAACATTAAAAAATAGTATATGATAAAGGTGTTATACCTTCCTAAATCAAGTAAACTGTCCATAACAGAAATTTGATTGTTTGTATTCAATTTGCTTTCAACCACAGCATTCATTCCGGGATTTCCAGGATGAATAGCTAGTGCTAAACAAATGCCCAAAAATGCATTGAACAATGACGTCAACAAAAAAAAGAAAAATGTACGAATAGCAATTTTTCCATTAACTTTTGCATTTAAACTTGCTGAACCAGATATCAAACTAGACACTATCATAGGTAAAATCATTTGCTTCAAAATCCTCATGAATATCTCACCAGGATAAGTGAGAAGCTGATAATTTTTATCATCCATATGTACATTTCTGCATATGATACCTGGAAATAAGAACATTTACATAAATTTAATTTTGAGGTAAAATTATAATGAATTTTCAATGAAGATAAACCAGGAATATCAATTATTTTTTCTATAAGGGGTAATTTTTTTCAATCAAACAAATTGCATTGAAAAAAAAGCATATTTTACATATTCCATAAATATTAAAAATAGAGTTTTGGGTTAGTTTTTTTTTGAATAATTTGAAATTATCTTACAAATGAATTACTAAGCTAAACTTTAGAAGACTTTAATCCCTTAAATATAATAGTTCCTGGATAAATTTCTATGTTACACTTACCAATCACGATTCCAAAGAAGACGCCAGACAATGTCATGAAGAGCAACAGGTAGTCACTGAAGAGATTGCGCATTTTCACCTTGAAAGAAACATTTCCCGACATTTTTCGCTCAGGGAGCAGTATATGACTGATCTTACAAAAAAAAATACCTGAAAATTGAAACAAATGAGAGTAAATTGATGTGAAAAAAGCATCCAAATATACATATAATTAAGTTTACTTGAAAACTGTGATTAGTTTATTTTTTTGAACCTACGGTGTTAAGGCTATTATTTGCATTAGTGCTATTTATATAATAAAATCAATTGTATATTATAATTCATAATGAGATATATCATGATTATTGTCTGTTCTCAGGCGAGCAGCCTAGTAATGACAATGGGGAAAATTTATCGATTCTAATATGAGCCCAGGATTTTCTGGAAGTGCAAGGTCGACCAATTTAATCAGGTTTCAGGAACCTTTCGGGTGCAGTCTTATTAATGAATTGTTAAATTTATAATTTCCCAGTCAATAATGTAATTTTTCTGTCGAATATCACGAAATGGATTACTCAATTGAAAATATGCACATGCGACTAGTAGACATGAGCATTATCATGAGAATCCATAAAAGTTCCTTGTTACTTCGACAGATGAAAGATTCAGCCCTTTTTATGGTTTCTAGCTTGCACCGATAAACCGAAATTAGAAATTATTGGAAATCGGATATTTTCGAATATGGTTTGAATAACATGTCTACGACTAAATGAGACCAATAAAAATGGCAATTCAGAAAAAATACATCTAGCTTTCATATTAATTCATAGACAACCCAATTAATTTCAAAATGAGCTATAAATATACATTCTAATATGATCATATTTCAATAATACATACGAAAAATACAGACAGTCAATAAAACATCATTAGATCAATTACGTGTTCGATTTTTCAGGTAAGCCCTTGCCAAATGCTCGCAATGGATCATTGCCAAACACGTGATATTTAAACTATCATTCTTCATTCAATTCGATTCTATTTTTACAAATCAAATGTCTAAAGGTAAACGGAAACTTTCGCATACAGATGATGACCCCCATTAATAGTTCAATTACTTTTGAACAATCGACGATCGATCAGAGATGATTTAGATCAATTAAAAAAAACATTGAAGAATGTTTTAGAGGTCAAAGAATGCAATTTGAAAAAATAAACATTAAAGCAGACTTACAGATTCAATAACTTTATTGCATATTCTCCAATCCATGAAATATGCAGTTTTATTTTCCAAATTATATTATTTTTATATCTTAAATGTTTCCTTTTTTTTTAATTTTTCGAAGCAGAATGAAATTTTATATCTACATATGAAATTTGAAGTCGATCAACATTTGTTTTATATAAAAATAAGCGAAAAATCTAAGAGCACTTTGACTATAAATATACGTATCAAGCACATCCACACCTGACTGAACGTTAAGTTTAACTGATTCTCACACCATTTGAAATAAGTCATATTTCAGTATTGAAATCCTTTGCCAAAAACGATTATAATCAATCTCAATTCTGCTGAATGATTTATAAGTTCAGCGTGTGTAATTTCATTGAGTTGTAAATTCGAATTTGATTACTTACTATAATTTATTTTGTTATGAATTAATTCTGATACCAGCGAAACCAGAATTATTATTTGCCACTTCCTTAAAAGATGTCATTGATTTGAAAAAATAATTTCACTCACCTGAAATTTTATTTATCGTTTGATTCAAAATTTTGATCACAGTCACTAATATTTAACAAGTTTCAATTTAATGTGATTATTTTTTGTTTTTATCAATTTGATGTTTATCAATAAAGAATTATTAAAATACTAAAAAAATACACACATACACATGTTTATATTTAAATTTAAGTCACGTATAAAGCAAAAAATGTAATAAGTCAAATAAATCAAAGTTAGCACTAAGATGAAATGGTACAGCACTATTATATGAGTATGACATTCATGAATTGATTTCCCAAACCTTTTAATATAATATACTCAAAATGTGAGATATAAATAGTTCATGAAATATCTCTTGAATTTATGTCAAGATAAATATTCAACGAAAAATAGTAATACGACTGTGCAATAGTGAATTCAATTTAATACTGCCAATAGTAATCTGAGCAATCACTTAGGTGATTGAGCTTAAATGATCCAAGACTCGAAGGAATAATAAATCTTACTGTGAGTCTCAAAACATATTTGGAGCTCTAAATTGATAAATATATTATAATTTAATGAAAATAAAAGCTAATTTGAAAGAGGTTAATATCATATGCATATGTATGTATGTATAATATACCTAGAATTAAGAAAAAAATAATTTTTATGTATTTTGAAAAAAACAGAATCAAGGAAAATGTGTAATATGAAAACCCTGTAACTGTTATTGAGCTATATTTGTGACAAGGTTGTTTTGATAGAGAATTCAAGATTCAATTAGAACATACGTTTTGTAATAATATATAGGTACCCAGACACAAAATAATTTTATCAATCAACTTATCCTGTCAAAATGAATTTTATGCTTTTTAAAAGTATTATCAATTAGCTAGATATATACACACATATAAAATCAAAGAATAATATAAATATTATGAAAACCTTTTCTGTTCATACGATAGTTCAGCTGAAACTATTGAGTTTGAATTATCCTTTAAATCATCCGTATTAGTACATATTTTTCTTGTGATAAGGTTAATAAAATCAGTTATTTTAAAAAGACTTCGTTGATGAATAATATCTTCATTAATATATTTTATTTGAATAAAATTTTTCATATTTTCCACATAAATTTTAATTGTTTCATAGAAAAAATACGCGTTACAATTTATTCAAGTACAAATTCAATCAACACGATCAATTCAAAAATTGCTTTTGACAGCTATAGTAGCCAACATAAAATGTAAGATATTTAAAATTTTCATAAAATCACAAAATTGACAGAAAATGGCAGTATCTGTGAATAAAATGAAGGTGTAAAAATAAAGCATGAACAATTATGTTCGATATGTTCAAGCATGAATAAGTATGCACGAACATGTTCGAGAGTTTTCAGTGAATTGTGAACAATTTGTCAAATCGAAAGTTGGCTATATTGATAAAAATGAGTGTGCACTCGTCAATATTTTATAAGCTAGTACTACACGTTTATGAAATTTGATTCACATAAAATACAAATTCATGCTAAAAATTCACATAAACTTCTCAAAAAATATTTTAAATAAAAAAAAATATACCAAAAATGCTCAAAATATGATAAAAATTCAAAAATACAACTGAATAAATATTACAATTTTTATAATATACGAAATTAGTGCAACAATTGTGCAGCTTCGGTGTACCGAAGCGATCGAAAGACACATAAGATTCGAGTGGTGCGTGACGTGTGTCGAACAGTCGATCGGCGAAGCGAGATCGTTTCCGCCCCTTTTCTGAACGCTTCGAGAGTCGAGGAACCGAGGAGTTCGAAGATGGACGAGTTCGGAGAACCGGTGATGATGACGGGAGAGGAAGACGCGGCCGCCGCGTTCCTCGCGCGCGAACAGGACCATCTCCAGGGGCTGGAGGACGAGCTCGCCCACATCGTCGACAATGCGAACGCCAATGCGCCGGCTCCCACCGTCAGCGTATCCAACGCCACTCCGCTCGACGACTTCGAAAACGACTCGCCAGCTCCGATGGCTTCCACCGCCGATTACTCCGGTTCGACTTCCTCCATCTTACAATTAGTGAAAGTCGACTTAGTCATCGCGTAACATTATAAAATTATACGAGCGATCCCTCGGGTTAAGTTAGGTCGAGCAGTCTTCCGTCCTTAAATTCTCTACTTCAGGTCGAATAATACTGTTACGTTCGATTATTCTCGGTAACATAATGAAATCTAAAACGGGCCAATCTTACTCGATTCAGCGTAATCCTTCCAAGTATCCGCATCTACCGGCGGCCCGTTCTTTGAGTATCATTTTTCTCGACATTGCAATGTAACAATCGAGCACAAATGAAAATCACCCAATTTGAAGTGAAAAACTTGTATTTTCATTCTTTCTCGCTCCTATTGTTATGAAAGATTGCTACGGATCTAGAGCGAATAGTTGTTTCACTCGAGCACATCAGTACTCGCTCTGACTCCACCAAATTCTAAGTATTTTCAATTTAATTTAATTGTAATTTTATATTTTCTTTGTTATAGCTTACGATGACCCTTCTCCGACGCCAATCAAGATCGAAAAAGAAGAACCAGAAAAGATTAAAAAATGGAGAGAAGAACAAAAGTTGAGACTCGAGCAAAAAGGTACAACTCGATTATTATTTGTTATAATTAATTGTTTTTCAATAATTTTAATTTTTTAATATTTTTTTAGATGCTGAAGAAGAAGTCAAAAAAATAGAAATGAGAGAAGTTGCCAAAAAAGAACTGGAAGATTGGTATACAAACCATGAAGAACAAATTAGTAAAACTAAAGCAGCTAACAGGTGCTTATTTTTTATTTATTTTTCATTTTATCATTTTGTAAACTTCCTACACATGAGTTTTGAATTTTAATTTCTTTGAACTGATTTTGAATAATCATTTTTCATGCATTCGAAAGAGAGGCCGCTAAGTAAGAATTCTATAAAAAAAAATAGTATGAAATGTGTTTGTTCTATTTATTAATTTTAAATTAAATATCGTTTTATTGTTTTTAGGAGTGCTGAAAAACAATTTGTGGCCGAAAGCGACGAAATGGAACCTGGCACTGAATGGGAGCGCATAGCAAAATTGTGCGATTTTAATCCAAAATCTGCAAAATCTAGCAAAGACGTATCCCGAATGAGATCAATTATATTACAACTAAAACAAACCGGCCTTACAACACCTAAGAAGGCTTAAATACTGCAGAGTGCTCTTATCTCATTCCTTAATGCATTTTTGCGCTTCGATCGTTAAAATGTGTATTCATATGAAACTAGCGTAATGATTATTGATTAAATATACTATATGTTTAATATTTTTTATTATTAAAATAGTTTTCGTTTATATTTTTATTTTAATATAGCAAAAGCACAGCTGTTATGTTTAATCAGTTTATGTTATGAAACATGTGTATATGTATTTGAGAAAAAATCATCCTCTTTTTTGTAAAATTCTTTGTATTGATTTCACTATTTTTGAAAAGCAAATGTTTAACCTATTGTCACTTATTAATTTCTGATAATATGTATCAGACTGTCCAAAAATTTATGGCTTTCGATTATTCTTTGCTATAACAATAAGTTAAAATGTATATTACGTACCTATGTAAAACATTATTTGAATTATATAAATTATAACTACATATTGCATTATTATTCCATAAATCAAATGTAAATAAAAATCTTTGGGTAAACTCAATAAAAAAACTGTTGAAAACTATAATATTTATTTGAAGTTTCATAATAACATCACATAAAATAAAAATGTTTATCAGTCTAATTTTTGAGATCGGAATGGAGATTTTTTTTGTTTTAGTTACTTGGAATAACCCAGGATACTTGTTGCAAATTACTGGGAGGTTCTGAAATTGAAAATAATTATTAATGTTAACAGTAAAAATAGTTTTTATAAAATAGATAACTGAATTTTTCTTACGTGAACCTCTTGAATCACTTTTATTGACGAAAATTGTTAATTTCGGTAAGTAATACTGGGCTACATTACCATAGTTTCTTGAACAACACACTATCAACTCTCTTAGTGTGAATTTACACTCTCCAGACAAAAAGTCATTCATGGCATCGTCAGATATCTGAAAAAATCATGTTTGAAAGCATGTTGAAAACTATTCGCATGAAATTGAATAAGTAATGATGTTAACTAACTGCAAAATTGGAAACGTTCAGAGCAGTTAGTTTCAATTTCTTCAAGTGTCTTAATGATTCTTCTGTAATGTTGCATTTCGAAATATCTAAGACCTTTAACGATGTGCAGTGATTGGCAAGAATTTCAATAAAATCATCATCAATACATGAAAAGTTTTTCGCTTTCAATAATTTCAATTTTGGTAAACCGCATATTAAATTTATCATCGCTGGAAATTAAAAAAAAGAATACACAATTACTTTTTGATTATGTATAGTATAATTATAGAAATTCATTGTGTAATTTAAAATCAAACCTTCTCTCGAAACAGGATTACTGGATATCATATGCAATTTTTCAACATTGTGGCAATCCGAAATTGTTTCGATCATCTCCGTAGTGAGGTCGCAATTTGTTAAATCAATTTCTTTAATATTAGGATGGAGCAAACTCGATAAAACATTCACATTTTCTAAAACTTTATCTCTTTGGCACGCTATATGGAATAATGCCTTTTTCAATATGGGAGGTAAACAAATCATCTCTTGTGTATGTCGGCTAAAATCTTTTGTAACTACATCTATACATCTGGAATGAGAGAAATGGAAATTAAGTTATGTTGACACTCTGTGTAGAAAAAAAAATCTATTAGATTCAGTCTGTGTGTAAATGTACCCATATCATCGCTCTGCTTGAAATATACCAATATTAATCGAGAGTTGATAGTGTTCAAATCGTACTAATTGTAAGGTGTACATTATGAATTGTTCATCAAATTCACAATTATTATTTTTTTGTTGATGCTCAACACATAATGAATTTACAAGCGAATAATTATTTATAAGGAAAACGAGTGTACATAGGTAGTTACAGTTTTCAGACAATACTCACAGATTAACTAAGGACTGGCAGGTGTATGTGGGACTTATGAATGATGAACTAGAGCAAGGTTTAGAGCCTTGCTCTCCCGAGACGGTCATGATGAGAAAACTTGGTTTAATCTGAAATTATACCGAAAATCTATAGATATTCACTAGAAGCACATACGACACTCATTATCCCAGAAAACAACACTAACATTATCAGCAATGTTTTCCTTTTTGACGTTTCTAACCGGTCTAAACACTTAAAATTTCGGAAACTGATATTTTTACAAATTTTCGATAAAACATTAGATTTTATATTTATTTTGAATGAAATTTGAAAACATTAGAAAAATTGAATGGGACACACTTAAGTAAATAAATGAAAAATAGCAAAAGAAACGAAAAAAATATAAAAAAAGATAATTTATGAGAGGATGATGGGTTCCGTGCCGAGAGTAGTTCATTGTCTATGGCGGCCGAGTCGGGAAGCGGAGTTTGCGGGGAATCGGCTGAGGCCGACCGAACGAAAAAAACCTGGAAAAAGCCTTGTACGAAGAACCGGCGCGTGCGGAAAAAGCGCTCCAGGAATCCGGAAGGTGGGTGCTGCGCCCTCTGGTGCCCCTCGACTTCCTGCCTCCCCCGAAGCCTTCGCTATCCTACCGCAAAACCTCGCGCCAACATGGCTCTTACTGCCTTCTGGCCGCGCCCCGTACACTCTCCCACTATTCGCTATCATCTTCTATTTGAATTTCGCGCTCTTCATTACGAATGAGTGTTATATTTTTGTTTATATTTAAATTATTGCCGCCAAATTAATTTCTGTAATTATATAATTTATTCATTTAAGTGTTATGTTATTGTTTTTGTTCACATGTTTTTCAATTAAATTGCACAAATGCGACGATTTAGCAAATCGGCCACTGTTAGCATGTAAATAGCCCATAAATTGGGTGAGGTTAGGTTAAAATATAAAGGTTTTAATGGTTTATTTTAACTTATGCTTTTCTATGAATTGCTCTTTCAATTGTCGGCTCAAATTATTTAACTCGAGCTATTTCAAATAACAATTTGCAATTCATCACTATTAACAAACAATAAAAAGATCAACAATATTCTTCAGTTTGTGTAAATATATTTTTCTTTACGCTTCAGAATGGCACAAGCAAAAGCAGAAACGTCTTCGAATCGCAGGAAAAGAACACACGAACACGAACGGAAAGTTAATTCCAGAAAAAAAACCAGGAGAAGATTGTCACTGTAGAAGGAAATGTTTCGAAAGAATTCCTGAATCCGTCAGGCTCAAAACTTTCGAAGGATTTTATTCTATGAAGACTCACGATGAGCAAAACGCATACCTATTCGGTCTGATGAGGCAGGTGGATATTAAGAGAAAACGGAAAAAAGATAGCATGCGTCGAACGTGCACTTTTGAATACTTCATTAGAGTCAGAGGAAGGGAAACTCAAGTTTGCCAAACCGCTTTCAAAAATATCCACGCAATAACCGAACGGAAAGTGAGAGTTTTGTGTAAGAAAATGGACGATGGAATCATGTTTCCTAGCGACAATAGAGGCAAAAACAGATCGAACAGATTGGGAGAAGTGAGACTCGCTCCCGAGATAATAGATCAAATTAAAAGTCATATTTATTCGATAGTTCATACACATCGACTGAGAGATTTCATTAGATGCGATAAGTCTTCGGGGCTAGAGATCAATATTTCAAAAATGTGGAAAGATTATACAAAAATGTACGATCCGAACTTCGCCCACTATTTTGATACACCATTTAAAGGAAAGAAAAAACAAGCGATTCCTGAAGAACAAGATTATACTCCATTAGTAGTGAACAACCCTCAACAAGAAATAGCCGGTACATCTTCCGATACGTATTGTGTCACATATGGAAATAACAGTATGGTGAATTTTGAAAATTATATTACTCCTACGATGATCGCTTCTAATCAATATTCTTCACAACATATAAGCATGAGTAATTACATAACTCAGGATAAAATGAATTATTACCCGCAAAGACAAGTAGTAGTTCAGCACAACAATGTCCAACAGTTGATTCAACCGAGTGATCCTTTGACATTGCCGTTAAATACTTTAAGCACGACCGGACAGCCTACTTACACTCATCCTGAGTCAAGTACATTTTTGATAGTGCAATCTATACCAGCTCCACCTCTTAAAAGAGAACCTACAGTGGAAGAAAATAAGAATGACAAAAACAAATCAAAAAAGAAAGGTCCCATTGTAAGACAGTGGAGGTACACGTCAATATTTCATGAATTAATCAACGGTGAAATATTATCAGCAATTAAAACAAGATTGCCTCTTTATTTCTCTGAAGCTGATAATGAGAAGAAAAAGGCAAAATCTTCACCGAAATCAATCAACTCTAGTCAACAATGTCAGCAACAGACGCAGCTTTCGCAACAGCCTCAACAACAACAACAACAACAGCCACAATTGCAACTGCAAGTGCAACATCAGCAAGCGCAACATTCTCAAGTGCAGCATCAACAAGCGCAACATCAACAGTCTCAGCATCAGCAAATTCACATTCCGTCTGTTTCTCAACCGCTGCAACACATGCACGGCTGACAAAATGTTATGCACTGTTATTTAGTGTCGCAAACTTTGCATGCGGATGAACCTCTGTGTCGTGATAAAACTTAAACCTAAATACACCTATAATTTTTAAATTAGTCATATTTTGAGATTTCATTTTAATCATTTTTTTATAATTTATGTATGTATATTATGATGAATTATCATTATTTGCCTTTATTGGCAAGTGCCATTGTGAGGCCAGTGCTTAATTTTTTTCACTTAAATCAAATAATCAGACTTTGAAATGTATTAGATATTACTGTCTATTTACATACATACATAATTTAATTGAAAAAATATTTTTCCATATATCCACATGTAAAATTATATAATAGTATTAACATATTTTTCATTGAAATTATTGTGAATTGTAAAATGCTGTATTAAAGAATTAATGTATAATTAAATGTTTTTTTTATTATAGTTTTTAAATACACATGTTTTAAATTGTGTCTCTAATTGTTTTCAGATTTATCATCAGCTCAATGATTTCTCACATAGATATCGCTAGTAGTCTTTCTCTAAGTGGTAAGTGATTTTTTAAGAAAAATTTAAACCAATCTACAAATGAAAAGTTTATGTGATTAATTTATTAGGAATGCTTTAATTATACACTTAAGTAATTCTTTATGCTTCTACCTAATATTTTGATAGAAAACCGCTTTCTAAAAAAATATAGAGAAGTGAAATATTTTCTTACATGAGTTAGGTAAAATCGATTCAAACCCATTATTTTCAAGATCCTGAAAAAACATTTATCTACGCACATTTTCCAAAATGCTGCATTAGACTAACAATAAAACCATATTTCCCACATCACACAGCACAAAACCAACGAAAAACCAAACTCACACGACAATCAAGCACTCTTCGAATCGACGAAACAACAAACAACCTGCAATTTTTTTTTATTGAAAAACCTCACTTATCGGAAACACGACCGGCGATGATGACCTTTCGAACCTTCAGGGGCACGACTAGCTTTTTCCAGCTATTTTTCTTCTTTTTTCGATCTCTGTATATAAACTCAGTGCCAAATTGCGGTGCACCGTTATTACACGTGCACATGCATTATGATAATGTAATCCGCGCGTTTATCGCGCACGTGCACATTCCTTAACACCGGTAAAGCGCGATCGTCTCCAGGAAATAATACCTGGTGCTTAGAAGCGGTCGCTGGTGTAATTTTAAGGGTCGAGTTGGGTTAGGTTAGGTTATTGAATATTTAGTGAAAAAATAAAAAAAATCCTGATATTTTCATGAAAATTATACTGTTTTAGACTAAATGATGACCGAAAAGACCGAGGGGTACAAGTGACTGGGGTGATTTTGAGAAAAGCGCGTTCAAAGTTGGCCATGTACTTACATGTATTAGGAGGAGGTAAGATGTTTTGATGATATATCTAGGCACACGTTCTGAATTCGTTTATATCCTTTTTCCACCAAATAAATGTGCGTACATAGAAGCAATTCCCGTGCATAACTTAATTTCGGTAAAAAATTCACTTGTACTCCTAGGCATTTTCGGTCGTCAAATGTCATGTTGACAATCATACACATCAATTCTATAACAGATTTGTTTTAACGTTTTGTGAAAATGTTTTACAGAGACGTGACTTATATTTTCCTTAGGGGTGTTTGACGAAATTGGTAAATTTGAAAATTTTAATCAAAATATTTTCCGGGTTATTTAGTGACCCATTTAATGATTTCTTGTGTTCGATTTTTATAATTCAAATATATTTGGTTGCACATATGTTTCTGTTGATCGGTGTATCGATCGTCTGTTAGAGATAAGAAGTTCCGAATTCGATAAGAGTGTCGAAAAAAAAGTTAGTGTTTCAATCGTCTATTAGAGATAAGAAGTGTCGAATTCGATAAGAGTGTCGAAAAAAAGTTAAAATGTTGCAAAGTAGATAAACAAACGATAAATAATCGAGTCTAAAAGTTTTTTTCTAAATTACGTGTAATGAATATAAAAATATACAAAAATCTGAACAGTTTACTTTTTCGATTTTGATCTACAATCAAAATAATTTGCCGAGATCTAACATACAGCATTTATTATTTTCGCCCGTTTACATAACGATTTAACGATTCGAGCTACAATTTTCAAAATTCGCGTCGTCGTAACACATGCTCATAACTTTTTCGCCATCAACGTGCAAATTATAACAATCACCAACGGAACAATTTGACATAAATCCCACTAAACTACACCCCACGTAATAGGCTTCATAAATAAACCAATCGAACAACGACCATTCGGAAAATTGCGTACATACACTCAACCGCCCCATACGTAATCTTCATAAACGCACATGTCGAGAGTCGAGAAAGTGAAAACGTCTTTTTATCAAAACGAAACGCAGCATATAGACATATGGATCATTACGATAAACACGCCGATTAGAATATGCAACCTTAGGGCACATTCAGATTATAGAAAACGATCAATTTCTAAACGTTTCCTGGGGGCGATTGCAACATAAAGATCACACCGGTACGGCACATTCTTCGGACAAAGACGTTCACCATTATACGTGTTTTATGGTAAATGTATACTATAACCGATGTATAATTGACGATGGACAAGACAAAGTATTAAAAGGTGCAGTATCTGAACAATATCTTCTTTCATGCGTGATTCACTTTCGTCAGCAAAATTGCGGCGATTACTTGCGGATTTTAATCTCGCCATTGTTACAGTGAAATCGAATGGATCGGAATTAATATGTGAGTTCCTATGTTTTTCATTGGAATGATGATTGAGATTGCATTTTGCATTGTTTATAAACATGTGAATGTTTATTTAAGAGTATTTAAATACATGTAATTTTTCTAACTTTGCTCAATCCCCAGCGAAACTCGACTTAAGTCTTGGCCAAATACAAAATGTATAAAAAAAACTTTCAAAAATTTGACCCAAATTAACTTATTTTTTGTGTATGATTGCATTTGTGACAATTATAATATATTGAACTTAAGAACAAGTGCTTATGTACATTCGCATATTTCTAAAAATATAATCTTAATATATGTGACTAGAATAATATTATATTATTTAGAGTTTTTTTTCAATATTCTGATAAAAATATATTATTAAATTTTCAGTTCATTGTGGTTTCACTGTATTTTTGGGTACAGCCTAAGTAATTATACTAAAACAAAATGCGGAGGCTGTTGCGAGATGTTGCTCCTAATTCGATCACTATTCTATTAAACGCAATTATTTTACTATTATTTTGTATCAATCAGGCCAATCGTGATAAACGAAATAGTTCGTGTTCATCTCGAATGTATAGCAATAACGCTTCAACGTGAAGTAATCGCCCGATTGAAATTATTTATAAACATTGAGTTGTTTGTGCAATTTGCTCGTACGATGGTCGTTTTCGTTATGTGAAAATGAAAATTCGTTATTGAACATATGAAAATGGTAATTTGTTATTTAATAGAATTCGACACGATTCGATTAACGCATCGCTTCATAATGAAGCGCGGATGAATTTGAATTCGAAACGATTTATTCATGACTGTTACGTGGGGAAATTTTCTATATTGTGTTGTTCATTTGTGTCTGATAATAATTTGAAAGTTTTTACGTTACTTTTATAATTCTGCGAATTTCTCGTTTTTCACAATTTTTAATATGAAACTCGCCATATATGAAACGATCAAACTCACACACAGAATTGACATTCTGTAAAAATGCTAGTAATAAAATGACGATGTAAAAAATCACCTTTCGATTCCTACGTAACTTTAATTTATCGATACAACATTTATATCGAATTTACTCGAAAACTACGACTCATAATAGAACTTTTCTTAAACACATATGGTTTTTATACACGATTACTTTATCATATCATAAACGAGTCAATAAATAATATTGAGACTTGGACATGTATAATACATCTGCATTTGATTTACTGTGATATATAATTCGGTTATGAAACTATTTTATTGTACTAGAAAGGCTCGTAAAGAGTCATGTAATCGATACCTTCGAATCGCATTTGTTTTATAACTTCATAAAATCGTATTTTATTTAAGTTTATACTGTTCAATTCCAAGATATAATACCTAATAACACTAAAAACTTTATTTTTACTTGTCTCATTTTTTGGTATAGAAAAGGGGATACAATTTCAAATCAGAACTTCAATTTAAATCGAATCAACTTTCGCTAAGTATACGAATTATCAAATCAACAACCAAAAATACACATTTGCCAAAAAATACACAATGAAGTCATCGCGAAAAAAACTCCCAAACGAGAACACGACTTAATAATGGGCGAAGACCGATCTAGAAACGATGTCACTTCCAAACAGCGAAGCCCAATTTTCCAAATCAGAAAACGAGAAAAAAAATAGAAAATCCACAGCAAAGAAAAGCTCTAGAGATACAAATACACCAAAGAACAAAGAGGAAAAATTGAAAAGATCGACGACTCTCACCGACTTTCGTGGCTCACGCCCAGATTCTTCGCGTAATGATGATGTGACAAACGTGATGCGAATTTTTTGACGAAATTAGCCGTTTCGAAGATCGGCTCTTCGCCGAGGAGTTTCTGCAATCTGCTTTTTCCAAGAATGGGCAAAATCGACGCCCTTATAAGAAGGTAAAAGCCTTCGTTACCGATCGGGAGGGTGTCGTAATTGAGGTTGATTTCAGTCCGAGCTAATTTATGTATGTGGATGCGGAATCGTTCAAGGCTGTACATGATTTCGATTTTTTTGTAAATCAAAGTAAAATTATCAGTTTTTATAAGAAACGAGTATTCAGAAAGTATCAACGCACATCTGGTTAAAATAAAGTTATGATTTATGCATACTTGCATATATTTTATGCAATCTTCATAACAGCACTGTTGAGCTAATTGCAACCCAAGCGTTGTATTCATTTCACAAACAAACAGACAAATTAGAGCTATTATTATATTAGATTCTGAATTTTGCTATGTTAGGTTAGATTTTTTTAGGTTAGTTAGTATCGTATCAATGGTATATTCCACGAATAACAATAATCGCTTACGATAAATTAGCGCAAGTTTAGTAAGATGTATGATTGATAGAATTGTCTTATTTTCACAATGGCTAAATGCTTATGATAAATAGTCGAAATCAACAGACAATCGTATGAATTAATTGCTTCTACTGAAAAGGGTCATTGAAAAAGTGAGTGATATTTTCTAATTGTTTTTCTTGAGTCTAATTTATAATTATACGGTTTTTAATTATTCGCGTATCTATTCAATTCACAATGATAGCGTTTGGCGAATTTGGAATTTATTATTGAAAAATTAGCAGCGATTACGCTTTGAATGTGTAATATAATGGCTGTGTCATAATAAAGCTCATGTGAAAAATACTTTTATATCCATTATATTATTGTTTTTATGCTAAATTAATATTAAAAAGCGTTCAAGCTAAGCAAACAAATGAAATGAAAACATTTAAATTAATAGACAAATTTGGCTTTATAAAAATCAATTTAGCATTCGTTCACCACAATGCAATCGCTATGAAAATCTTAAAATTGAAAAAAAATCATACATACAATAAAAAATCTCAACAATTTAAATCATAGTCAATACATAACCATGCACGACAAGGAGAGAGAGCAAAAAAACGATTGCAAAACCGAAAGAAAAAATAGAGATCAGAACGAACGACAAACCACTTCACATCTCAACCACCATAATGAAAAATCGCAAACGTTGCAAAATAAATTCAGTTTAACACACATAGAATTCAAACGAGACAAGCGTTGCCGATCACGCGAACAGAACGCATTCAACACTCGGAATGGAAGCGAAATTAATGTTTTCCGTGACTGCCTCCAAGTTCATACGATTAGCCTATCTGCACTAGATCTTTCTGAATCTTTCATGTCTGGTCTGTCATTAGTCCTGGATCTGATTTCGAAATCTTGCGGAAGTTTCAGAAACGTTTTCACGACTCTGTGTAGGATTATTTATGTCTCACTCCCCGTAACCTGAACTACGAAGTTCAACAAACGCGCAAATATTTCATTAAATGTGAATTCATGAAAACAAAAGTATAGAAAAGTGAGGGATACTTTATCCATCTCTCGATTTTATCAAAAAAATAATAAAGCTTTACATAATTTTCAATTGACAGCACCAAGTAAACCCAATAAAATTTTGAGTGTATTGGCACTATTTTTCCGAAAAGAAAAAGTATCCTAGAAGAATCAAGTGTCCTCACCCTGCCCTAGTTTTGTTCGATTAAAAAATGTAAAATGTAAATTTTAGAATGGTTATAATGTTAGAAAAACTTTACTAGATGTGCATACAACAACTATGAAAAGTTTGATCGAAATCAAATAAAAGTTAAAAATAATAATTGAATACAAATAGATACACAAACATTTGCGACGTTATAGCAATGTTCGATTTTTAGTTTGTAGGAAAAAAATGAACTAAACAAAAGTTCTTTTAGAAAGAAAGATTGGCAAGAAGTGGGTGTCAGTTAAGTGGATGTTGGTTCGTAGAAAAAGATGTCGATGTTTTCGTATCGAATTTTAGAAATTCGGGTCGACGAATTTGTATGCGCGATTTTCACTATTGTTTCGTTTGTAATTGTTAGCCAGTTAATGAATGGTTCGTGGAGATTGTTCAATTGTCGGTGTCGGAAATTTATAATAATTTGTTCTAACACTCATTTTTTTTAAAAGATTAGAAAGAATTGGGATTGTTATAATTTGCCGAAAAAGTAAATGAGTATATTTAGATTTTTTCACATAAATAATTTTCATCGAACTTTCAATACCCGTTAAATATTTTTTAAATACATAAATTTTGTCACTGCTGATTTAAGAACAAGACTTTAATCCTTTCGAATCGATTAATAATTTTGTATTCGTACGTGTGCAAAACGTCTGCTTTCTTTCAAGGTTTCACTACCGGTTCTCGAGTGGTGACCTAATATCGGTGTCGTAGGTCAAACGAACAAGATGAAATCGTAAATCACTCTTTGATGAATTTGGTCATTCGCTTACGATTTGTTCTACATATGAGCCATCGTCCGGTCACGATTCGTTTTGAAATCTCGATTATATTCGAATTTGGAATGATCGAGTGTTGATTGATTCGGAAATTCAAATACGGAAAATTCTCCGTATAGATGATTTCCCACTGATTCCAAGTTTTTAGTTTCAATTAGTGTGTTTTTTTTTTCTATGTATTCATAATTATAATGTTGTCGATAATCGTTTAGAGTTGAACATTTTTACACGTATGTTTTGAAAGTTTTTTGCAACGGTCGTAATATGATACATTTTCGCATATGAATCTCGGAATTTCGTGATCAGTTACGATCGCGTATGCAATTATTTATTTATCATGCATTTCTTACAATGATGTAGCTAAGCAATTTTTATTTGAAGAAAATTACCATAGATATACGTTGGCGATGTTGTTATTATATTTTTTATAGTTTGCGATTCGTTCGAACTTTGATATCACCCTTTAAAAAATTCAGTATATTGAAATTATGATGATTGCGCAAAAAATAACAATCTTCATATACGTTTTTTTTAATAAGGATTCGAAATATTTTAGATTTTTTAACATAATTGTAGGAATACACAGGGTGAACATATGAATTACATTGATAATACAACTATTACATTTTTTCATCAAAACAAAGTCTATAAGCGTCCATCGTTATATATCAATTTGAAAGACACGATGTATAATTTTCATCTACTTTCAACCGTAAAAAAATCCGCAATATTTACGAGATAATTTTTCAACAGTGCCACACCACAAAAGAGCAATTTCTTTCAGATTTCTCACTGTCATCCGAACAAGCGATGATTAAACTACTCTAGATCGTCAACCCGAAAAAATCAACACACTTGAAAAAATCGAATGACACATCGCGAACATTTTCGTCTCACGTACGTATTATGTTCGACGACGATCCACCTAATAAGAAAAACTGTTGTATGTACGTATTATACAACGCGCTGAGCAAAAAGACAACAATGTTTTACCGTATGTGCGAAAAGAGACGTTATCTCAAATTCATCACGAAGCTAAATTGAAACGCGCCATTAAGCCAATTTCGAAGAGGTGCGAGAGATCTAGGGGTTTTTTTCGTGTTCAGAAGTGAATTCCCGAGAATTTTTAATATATTTCTTTAATTATTCATATTCAGTATCTAAGAAATACGTATCTAACCATATGGTTAGGTCAACGACACGATATTCAACTGGTTAGTTTGGATTACATTTAGACTACATCAAACTAGATTAAGACCCGATTTTATAATCGTATGTTAATGATAAGAGCTGTCAAATTCTGTAGAGAAAAAAAATACACATTGTTTAATAGATTACTATTTGTTACGATAGTTCAAATAATAAATAATGGAAAGCTTCTGGAATTAATTTAAGTAGATCTATATACATATGTGATTAATGATTCCAGTCACGTTCTTTATGTAAATCTTTTTTATGATTTTCTTGAACACGTGGAAAATTGTACACTTTTGGAAAGCTTAAGGAATGAGTATTAAGAAAAACGATGTTTCCATTTACTCCAACATGCAAATCGTGTCTAGAAAATGCAATGGTGCACTAATATTAAATAGAAAATTACATTTATTCTTTCCAAAAGATGTACCTATATTTTATGCGGTCTTCACAAAATTCCGACATAACCACATAACAAACCCGACTATTCTTTAAAATCCCGGGATTTTCGACTTCAAATCAGCAACCCTGACACAACCATGCATCTAAAAGTCGGAAAAAAGCACCAATGACAACAATGGTCTCGTTCCGTGGGATCGTCGGAAGTTCCGTTAAGCCCGAGTCCCGAAGTCACGCGGACGCAACGACACGTCTTCTTCTTCAGAATCTCTTTTTTTTTTTCCATGAATAAATATATATAAATGGCAGTTTTTTTCTACGCTCCGTTAATTATTCTGGTTTCGGGATTCGTGAGGACATTAGATCTCGGTCTTTTCACGCACGAGTCGCCTTTCTGAGAGCGATCGTCAAAGTGGTAAAATTGTTCGGCGGGGCGTGCGAACTGGAAAGTCCGTAATGTTGCACGAGTTTATCAAACTGTTGTAGCAATATTTTTTTATTATCGATTGTTGTAATAGAAATTAAGAATGTGCATATATGTATTTTTAATTCTTTTCTGTAATCAACGTCGATAAAAATTAATTAACCAGTAGATCGTTTCAAAAACGAATGATTGCATATTGGTTTTTTTTTTTTTGATATTTCTCAAGATGTTGAAATTAAGGAGTATAATAATAAGTTTTGTTAGTATTCTTACAATTAGCACTGGAAATCATTATTTCTTTGATAAAAGTGTGAAATGTACGGTTAAATAGAAACATTAAAATTTTTCCTGTGCGAAAATTTATGCAATACAAAAGAAACCTAAAGACTATAATAAAAGCTCCGTTAAACCAACTCAGGTACTCATTCGTTATATGAATACTACTAATTAACTTATTCCAACCCTTATTTCAACTAATTTAATTAAAAAATATTTGGAAAATATAAAAATTCTAAACTAAATAATCTAGTATTCAAAAAGAGTGTTTCTGAACCCTCAGCGATAACGCTCATTATAACGAACGAATAATCAAATTCATTCAATAAAAAATCATATCCGATAAAAAAATCAATACACGAACACGACAAAATCTATTCCCACACCGATATTTTCTAAACAACCCATCGACAGTTTGAAAAACAACGCTGCAATGTTCAATCACTATCTCCACTCCTACATCAGGACGTGGGCGAGTGCTTTCGCCGGTCGTGACGACCGAGCCAAGAGACAAATTTTTCGCGAAGGTTTGTCCCCTGATGATAAGGAAGGCGAACTGTTGCTTCGACATGCTCGGCTAGAGCTAAACTCGAGCGCGATATCTGGACGACCTTTGAACTTGCGCGGGTGCAACGTTGAGATGTCGAGGAAAACATCCCATTGTTCGTGCGTTGAACACATTTGAATGGACGCTGAAATGTTTTATCTTTAACGGTGCGCGATTCGAGCTGATAAATCTGTGTGTTTTACGGAAATTTAATTCATCTATGTATGTACGTGCTATCTTCTTTGATTCATAGGCGAATACTATATACAAAAGTTAACAATTGGCTCCAAGTCCACAGAGCCACAACTAACTCCGGATCGAAGATGATTACATATGATGAATACAAATTGTAAATTCTGTCTACATTTCGTGCGTTTAATACATTTGAATGGATGCTGAAATGTTTTATTTTTAACGGTGTGCGAATCGAGTCGATAAATCTGCGTGTTTTACGGATATTTAATTCATTTGTATACTATCTTCTTTGATCTGAAGTTGGTTGAGGCTTCGATGACTTTGAGGCAATTGTTAACTTTTGTATGTGTAAAATGTAATGATGCAGAAAATTTCTCAAATGTGCACACAATACTTCTGAAAAGTTTCATATCAACTGTTGAGTCAGATAAAGCACAGACATATATATATTATGTACATTCAGCTTAATTTTATAGATTTAAATTATGCACTTTTAATTGAACATAAATGAAATGATTTCTATGTTAAATAGATGCTCGATATATATTTTGTCTAACTATATGGTATTATATTCATTAATAAATGCAATTAGTGCCGATATTCCTAGAGTAATCACACGTTTGTGTAATTGTACGTTATTATTAGTTTATATCAAAAGATAGATGATAAGATTACTTGGAAGATTGTGTGTGATAAATTCATTATATAGAGCTTAAGATGCTTGCTCATTGTATTAGATGATGATACATATAGGATTTTATCTCTCTGCTGAACTTTTTACTATCATTAGTACAGAGATGCTACACGACTTTTCGCTGATGTAAAAATAATAAAACTGTAAAACAATTTCGCTGCAAGAATCTCGAGCTGTATCTGTTTTATGTAATAGAACTCAAGAAAATCATATTAAAACATGATAATGTTGTAGGTAATGTATGTATTGTTTCCAAGTTGTTTGATGAACCGCAATTATAAGTAACTATAGGTAATTACACTGTAAATCATCCACTCGAGCGTTTCGAAAAATTCATGCTAGAAAATATTCAACCATAAAATACTCGTTTATGCAGAGTAGAGTGTACAGAAGTCAATACGATTTATACGAGTATATAGGATACGCGGTCGGTCGGTTACAAGTTGTAGATCAACTCGTACAAGAGGGCTTTTTCTGCATGAATATCTCGAGATTTTGCAAAATATGAATTCATAATATCAACATATGAATAAGACATTAAATCAAACAATTTGAAATATCTTCTTCTATCAAAATATCTATAGAAATCGATTCAAACATCATTTATCTATCGAATCAAAATCATAAAACATATCCAAACATCATTCAACAATACAATGTAACGAAAATCAACATTCAATCGAACCCATTCAACCGAGACATCTCGTCTAAAAGCGCGAAACCACGAACCCTCAACGTCTCACCTACAACCACACGCACCCAATAATTAAATTTGCAACGATTAATTTATGAGTCAAAGCCGTCCGACTAGTTCTATTCCGGCCGTCGAAGAAGAACAAGATCGACGAGATTTATGAATCAGAATTTTAATTGATGCACTCCAATCCAAAATGGACAACGAACACCGACCGACAACAACAATAATAATAACAGGCGAGTTCGCACGGAGAGCCGCGGGGTTGACGCCCTAAAAAGTGAACGTTTTTGAAAAAATAAAATCGTATATAAAATGCATAAACGCGAGAGGAACAATGCGGCTCTAAAAAGGTATGTAAATTAAAAGCGGAAGGTAGGAAGTTCGCAGTCGGTGGCGAAGCATTCGACTAAATTACTGCTCCATTGTCGACTCGCGCTTGTGGCTTGTTCGCTGTCCTGTGGTGTTGTCGGTGTTTCCAACCGGAAAATTCATAGGTGTGTGATTGTCGTATGATTTTGCGTTAATTTTTGTTAAAAAAATATTTAAGGTCAATTTGAATTGAATTTGTTGAAAATATGAAAAATTTTTGAATTTGAATAATGTTGGAATTGCCGAATTTTTAAAGCGGATCTAATGAATTGTCGTAATCATTATAAAACTGCATCATTCAAAATATGGAATTATCTAATATGTATTTATATTTTCAGCTGTCCAAATCATCTTTATGGGATGTTGAAAATGATGTCTAAATATGAGTTGTCCTGCAATACTGGTGCGCTTGATAGTTCTAAACAATATGTAAGTATCAATAGAATATGTTTCTAAATAATCCATATTTAACAAGAAATGCATGAATTTGGTGATACAATATTTACGTGTTAATCGAAATGCATATGTATTGTACCATTTGCAAAAAACATAACCTAGCTCTTCAAGCGACTAAATGTTGGAGCAAATAAAAGGAATGCTGTGACAAATTACCGTTACAGAATAAGTTGTGAACTTTATTTGACACCGTACAGAAAGACAGAATGATTTTTGACGCAACACCATGTCGCATTTGTTAAAGAACTGTCAAAAGTGACACTTCGACAATCATATTTTACAATCGAAATTTCGCAAAATTGTCTCAATTTTATTTTACAAATATTATACATTACTAGCAGTGCCAAGTTTGATGCAAAGCCAGGACCTATTAAAGCTTCAATAGGTTACTCTATTTTGTGATTGTTTAATGATTGTTGATTATTTACGTTCGACGAAATTTTCATAGAAAATTCAGTACAATCAAACAAATGTACTAAAATACGCAATCAAAATTACAATATTGATCAATAAATCAAACAAGATATACATACCGAATATAACAAGCCATAAATCCGAGCTCACAATTCACAATACAAACACGAATCCGACACATCGTAAATGGCATTTTTAATTTTCAATGTTAATGCCACGTTTCTTGTAAATAATTAAACAGACTACTCCGTAGAACGAGGCCGTAAAAACGCGTTATGCAAAAGGCGCGTCACGATGATCGCTAGCCTAACACAATGAGCGCGATTTTTGTGGGTCATCGTGACTAGAACGTCAGTTTTTCGTACAGTGCGATCTTCTATAAAATGGGTCACGATTTTTCTGCCGAATTATGTGCGTAATTAATATGTAAGTTCACGCTTTTGTTCGGGCCTTGGATTTCGCTGATTGGGTTCGGGTCTTTGAAACTAGAACTGTCATGTCGTGAGAGTCTCTGCACTTTTATTATGTGCGTGATGTTTGAATGGAATTGAATATGTTCGTTGGTAACTGGGCCGAAATAATTTCTTCAGTTTACTTTTAATTACGCCGAAATTCAATTGAGAATGTGTGCTTATTTAGATTTTTTTTTAATCATATAATTGCTCGTTACAACTAATCAAGATTTGCATTTTTTCAGTAAGTGTGGCACATAAATTGCATTTTTTTCATGTGCACGTGTAAATTGCAACACGATTATTTGTATCGAATTTATTAAGCTAATTTATACGAACATCCTGTATTTATTATAATGCCTCATTAATTTTCACCTTCCGGATTGCACAAATTGATATCGAAAAGCGCTATGCAATTTATCAACGACTGTCGAAATATTTCAGATTCTCATCGATAAAAAAATCATTAACAACAATCGCTGAATAAAACATAAGCAAACACGATGCAAAACGGCAAAAACCAACAAACACAATCGACACCGCTGAAGAACGAACAAGCCATAAACAAACCATTAACATTTAATGGAAAGTGTTCACATACGAAACGGCGTCAATACATGACATTTTTTTTTATTCAATCCGAGCATTTATTTGCAAATAAGTCGATCGATTGTGCGAATGCGTTTCTCTAGTCGTATCTTTGCTCAAAAAAGTCAACATCAATAGACGAGGGTTTCTTTTGAGCACACCGACTGGTTTTGCAATGTATGGACACGGGGTGGTCGCGCACCACAGTTTGACTTTTATAAACTCCATGTATGGACTTTCGTTATGTATTGTATGTGAAGTCGATTTAGAACTTCATCAACATACTAGTTTTTTGTATTTGTACTTGTTGAGACTATGATTCTTATCGTCGAGAATAAATTTTCCTTTGATTTTCCGAACATTATTGAATGTTTAGCAACAATATTAATCATTTTGTGTATAGAATATCGGGACAACACATAACGGGTTAAATCAGATTAGTTTAACTTTCAATATCCATAATTTAATATTTATTTATGAATTGCATCAGTGAAAATCCATAAAATCGCTCAACTTAAATACGATCTATTTACATACAAATATGCTTCTGTTTCATAACAAATATTTTAATCAACTCTATTGCATCAAATAAAATCGATTGGACCATAAACGATACAAACCACTCGATTATATTGAAAATTAACAATCCCCCGATCGAACTTAACGACTTCGAGCTCATTAGCGAATTAATCTCCCTACTCTGAACGAAGACGAACGTTCTCTACTTCGCAATGTCTCACACGACAACACCTCCGATTCACAAAAGCGTCTTCAATTAAAATTCTCGAATTACAAAAAAAAAAGACGATTGTCAACGCCGTATAATGGCTAGGCCGCTGAATTAAACCAGTTTAAACTGAACGTTCCGCAATTACGCGGTCGTAGAACTTTCGACTACTCGAGAAATTCACCGAATGCAATTTCTGTATATGCAGCATCAGCAACATTTTCTGAATGTTCAGATCGAATATCATATCATATGTGTTATATCGAGCTGGTCAGGTGCGAATTGTGCACTCTTGTTGCATAGTAGACTTCTTCGACTGCTTTCGGAACTGCTTTCTAAACTGGAGTGTCTGGCTCATCTCGATGCAGCGTTCGTTTTTCTTTGCGGTTTTGTTTTTATTGTCGTCTCGATCGAAGATGTTCCTTTTAAGGGGTTTCAGTGTTTGGAAAATGGACGTGCTTATTTGCATTTTCTATGTGTGATTATTATTGGCGTGTGGGTTTTGAGAGTTAGCGCTTATGCAATTGAGTTTGTACGAAAATATTATTTGATGTTTATAGAAGATTGTAAATCGTCACTTTATTTATAAATATAGATTGTAAATCGTCACTTTATTTATAAATATAGATTGTTTTATCGAGCTGTTTTGCAGTCGTAATAGTTGAGTGATTTCCAATTATCGTGTTGTAAAATTAACTGTACTATAATTTCGAAATGATCCCGCAATGTTTAAGTGTTTAATTTGTTAAAATTATCAAGTATTTTATAAAATATTATTTTTGGAAGATCCATATAATATTTTCACATATCACTCGAAGAAGCTTAAATAAATACTTAGCGAAAGAATTTTGAATTTAATTAAGTCTGATATCTCGTCCTATCTCGATTTCGTTAATTATGAATCGTGTATGTTATGCATGAGTTCGTTTAGAATACGTGAGTAAATCTAGAAAAATATTTTTATTAAAAGAAAAAAAAGTTTTGCAGACTTTTAAGTATCTTTAGAGTATTGATATAATTAAAGTCGATGTCCTGTGAGATAGCAATTCGATGGAACTTAAAGACATGTCGAAACGGTATTTTAATGATGCACTGTTCAATGGTCAGCATATCGTTAATGCTTTGTTTTTATATGAATGGATTTAAATTTTATTATTGTATTTGTTTTGTTACTGAAACAGTGAGTTCAAATGAACCTTTTGTTCAAGCAAAACATAAAGTTTCATAAGTTTATTACTCGTATTGCTATTGAATCGGCTACTATGTTATCCGTACGAATTCCTTTATACACTTTGTAATTGTTTTTAATGTTTAACTATAAATCATGTTTGCTTTATTTGCGTAATGATAGTTAGGTTACATTGTAAAGATTTTTTTCATTTGCATATCCAAACGATAATCAATCACACATCTTTTTCTGATACAATATCCAAACAACGCGATTAAGATTTCGAAAACCCTAACACCTACCGAACGAAATCATGCTCCATTTATGATTCGTTCCACAATCACTATTACAAACTCACTAAGTACCGGCCGTAATAAAACAATTAAGGAAACCTTCAATTACCGAGGAAAAAAGCTCAAATAAGTAACTAAACGAACCGACATAAAACACACTCACCATCGACCAAAAGCTCTTAAACTCGCAACAATAAAACACTCATCAGATATAAAATCGATTTCGAAATAATCCTCGCAGACGAAACCTCAACTTTATCGATGCAAAGAACCCTCCGATCTGATTTCGAAGTCTTTGAAAACCAGAAATTGCTCAACTCCCACCGTATATGGATTATTCGGATTGAATATTGAAAGCGATCCCAATCGAAAGCTTCTGAAGATTCGCCGAACTAAAGTTTATTACCCTCGACATCGAGGAAAAAAAGTCGTTTAATAAATTCGTATAATATCATAGATCGATTTTTATGTTTCCTCCTCTTCAAGAGTGTGATGATTTTTTTTTTCATAATATTATATTGAGCTACATGTATCGATGAACTAGTTCAAAATCTTTTTTTTTTTAAATATAATAGTCAGTTTTTTTAACATTTATTTTATATAAATATAGCGACGCAAATATCGAACGTATAAGTCGAAGATGTGCAAAAAATAAAGTCGATAAACTATGATATACAAGTTTTAAATTACACCGACTACTTTATTGAACTTAATTCTATCGTGCATTAAAAGAACATCTGCGATATAAGGCATCTTCTGCGTACACCACCCATATAAACATGGAAACTCTCGAGAGATAACACTAAAAAACGACTCTAATCTAAAATCACAATTCCATAAAACTGTTCTGCCGCAATCTAGTTTACAACCAGGTAAATCTAGGATTTCCAATACACGGCAAAAGAGGCGTCCTCGAAACGAATCGCTTCGTCCGAAATAGTTTAAAATCGTCTAGAACCGAACCAGATCGCCGAAAGGGGGGCAAAGCACCCGACATATGGGGGCACAGCCCCCGGTCTACCACCTTCGATCGGAACAGTGGAAGTGGAAGAATTTCTTCGACGGTTCCGTTCAACAGTTCAGTCTACAACGAAGTTGCGAGCGAAGCGCACGTCCATTTCGCTTTCACCTAGTTATCGCGAGTTTCGATGCTTCGTTTTGCACGTCTGCAATTTTATTTATAAGAAAAGTTGAATCGGAAAATATTCTGCATTGACATTCCGTCTCGATTGAATTTTGACTATTTTATAATCGGTTATCGTTATGGTGCAAAAGATGCCGATGGAGTCTTTCTTCAGACAGCGCAGGATATCAGTGCCTAAAAGGTTTGTTTATTCATTCAACTATTATATTAGTTTGATTTTTATATTCGATCGGAAGTGAGATTTAATGATATCTATATTTTTCGTCTATAGAAATCGAACAGTTGGTGATCGATCGAAAGCGAATTTGACGTCTCTATTAGAAATGTTTTTTTAGGTTAATCGCGTTTTGATATATGGGTACATTTGACTTTGATTTTTTTTATCAATTCGTGTAATTTTAATGCATGCATAGTGTTTCCTGTGTTTTTTTAATATGAAATAAAGTATCGTACTTGAGCGTATTTTCTGTAATGTTAATGACGTTTATGTTATTAGCTAAAATATTGCGTAATCAGACATTTTTATACAAAAAATAAATTTCCCGAGGAAACAATAAATCAAGGTGATAAAGCTAATAAAGCCATTACTAAAATTTAATTTAATAGATGGACAGATGTGCACCATTTCGATTTGCGTGTTTTCACTCCTTCACTGATTGCGGATGAATGAAATTCCGGTATAATTGGAATGGGCACTTTAATTGTTTCAATTATCATTCATTTTAGTTCACATGCATAATTCGATTGGATTTTTATAAATACGGATATTTAAAAAAATCGTTGAATGTACTATGTACAAGTAGACAAAGAAGATTTATTTAAATTCAAATTAATTTCCTTAAACAAATAAACCGTTCATCTTCGGGAATTCCGGCTCAATTGCCATGACGTTCGCATAGGAAATGTTATGCAAAGTTTGACAGTTGACCGAAAACGCCATTCGAATTATTAGCACATAATTACATCGGTTTCGTGACCGGCAATGTTAACATGCGACCGTCATTTTTTTTTATTTTAGCACCAGTCTGATTCTATGAACGATTTGTGACGGTCATGAGAGTTTTGCTAATGACAATCTCGATTGTTTGAATTAGATGAAAGAAAGTTTCCATTCCAAATCATAAAATTTACCTTCATCGAGAAAAATTTTAATTACATTTTCGCTAGTCGTAAAAAACTTAGAATTATCGTGCGTAAACAAAGCGATCTAGTATTGTCATGAGAATCACTAATTTTCGATGAATGTGTGTCAGTGCTCCGTAAACGAGGAAAATAATTTGTGTAAGTCAATTTACTGTTCATATGAAATGCAAATTCGAATATCAGTTTGCCAGATGATATCATGATTTTGATTTTAAAATGTGTATCCGACATATGAGATCTTTGTTAATGGAGTTCGAAACATACATATATTAATATGCGATTCATTCAGCATCGAGTGAGTGTGATATTATGCGTAATTCTCACTTTTAAATAATAAATAAAGGAATTTGTATCCGTGATATATTCACACAAAATGTACGCAAAATTGTTAATGTGATGATCAAACAATATGAAAAAATCAAGGAGAGTTCACAGGCGATTTAGCGATGTTGTTCCGTTTCAAGTTGCGAACGATACGAGAGTACTTCAAATTGTATTTGATAATTCAAATAGTGTTTATGATGTGTTTTTCCATTCTTGAACTTTTCTCAAGGTTATACAAAATTAGTCATATTAACATTCATGTAAAATCGCTTCAGTTTCATTGTTGAAAAAGTTACAAGATGTACTTACTCTTGATCTGTCAGAGATATCAATGAGCAGAGCGTTTTAAAACCCATGACATGAAATAAACGTAATTACCACCGTTACAGCTTATATAATGTAAATTACTGTTATTGAAAACAATGCTTTCATTATCGGTGCAGCAGCTGAATTAAGATTTATTGTCTTGTGCATTAATATTTTCCATTTCTCAGATTGAAAAGAAATATTCCACGCATATAATGCGAGCGAAACTAGACTTTTTTAGCGCCTTATTACAATCAAATAATCAGACCGCGTTCCGCATTGTAGTGGTGTTACAATGGTTCATTTTCGAATCGGGTTTTTGCTCTGTTTTCTCGTGCAATTCAATTGAAATTTGACCACTTTTTGATCCATCAACAATGAAAAAATCCACTCGCACTCGCCACAAGACACCACAGAGAGATGCGCAAAAAAGAATTTCCGATTTTAATGAGCAATTCCATATAGCCACGCGAGAACAAATTCATTATATATATTTTTACTGTGACGAAATCAATTTTTCTTGTACGGTGCGCATCGAAATTTCAGCACGAAATTGCAACAGTGTAACAATGAAATTTTCGCTACACCAGAATCAAATCCGAATATAATGGATTTGCTTACTGCTCTTTTTCTCTCATAGAAAGTGGCGATCTCCGAATGAATCGCCGATTGTTGACCGCGTAAAAGGCTAAGTTCATTGTCGTAACTTCTTGTATTTTCGATAACAACAACCTCGGTCAGTATCTGGAGAAGTGAAAGCGATATATATTTTTATTTTCCGTTCACGGCGAATGTCAGAGGTGAAAATTCAAGTATACACACTTTCTGACCATCATATATAAAAGGTATAATGTAATGTTGATTAATAACCGTCGAGTCAACGAACCACTCGAACCTTTCACGGTGGAAACACATTATTTATAGTATCGAACGACTTTCGCGCGTTCTTCAAACTTAATTGATGTCTAAATTATCGGATCGAATGTATGCGAATTCGATCGATTTTAAACGGTCGGATTAATACTCGTCTGTGAAGCTTAACGGTTCGTATCAATCGTGAGAATCTCGATCTGTAGATCTTTCTTATTGACATTGTGGGATCTTGTGCAATTTGCGAACATGCACAAAGTGTAACGATGTAGAATCGAACTCGTGCGTCGCGAAATATGCAGAAAAATCGTTATTCATTCGAAAAAATTAGATAAAAGGTTTTCGTGTCTCATGTTTTCAGCTCGATGGAAATCGATGAAAGGAATACATTGGGCAATATGCCGTGCTGAGAAAAACAAAATCCCATAACGCGTGAAATTACAACATTCATTATTTACATATTCGAGTCGTGTGTGGAAACTCACAATCTCCTTACAGTTAGCACAATAACTTTTCTCAAAAGAACTGATTGGCTTCGTTAAGTTTTACTAGGTCTAGTCGTAAATATTTACGTAGGGTTTCGTTTAATATCCATAACAATGAAAAACCGAATGGGTTCATAGTTACGCTTAAATATATAATTCAATTTTATGAATGATTTTATCATTACTTTGAAGAAAATCTTGAAAAACGCTGAAGTGATTTCGTGTGAATTTTCTTTCTATTATGTCTTCTATTGACGAAATGGTAAATGATACAATGGAGTTCATAATTCAAAATGATACATAAAAAATGCGTAATGAATGGAATTTAGTTCAATGTTAATATTTAGCGCATTTGTTCTTTGATTTATTCGTTTTTTAAGATCCATCCGAAGATGTGACACCAATACGGGACGGCGCCAAACAATCGGGTTTTTAGAACGCTTTCGTTCGGTACATTCACTCTTCTGCTTGCAATATAAAAAATGTATGCATATTCTGTCCAATATATTCAAATTGCATAGATCGATTTATCTTAATTGAAAAAAAATGCGAAAAACAAATTCTCTTCGAGAAATATGTCGTGAGATTCGCGTTTCGGTTGCATGATTTGAGATGGTCGTTTAATATTCATCAGAGGTTTTTCCGCATATGTAAATACGCTTCTTGAAAAGTTTTTTCGCGAAATATCTTGGAATAATCGTAAAATGTGAATTAGTTGAAAAAAAGTGAAATTTTTGAACTTTTCACTATTTTCTCTTGAAGATATTAAAACAAAAAGGTGCTTGTATGATCGTTTGTGTTGACAATCGCTCAATGATGAGTTTTTTTTAAGGTCACCTTTAGACTTTCTTTTTCTCCGTAAAAAAGTATTATGAATAATTTAAAGTACTCTTTAAAAAGTTTCAAGATATTTTTTCAGGCTGTTATACAACTTTTTTCGATTTTTGTCTGAACATCTATAATGACAATCTTAGATACCGATCGAAAATAAATAAAAAGAGATGGCGATGCATTATTTCGTACGAAGCACCGGCGAGAATGAGAATGAAATTTTGGAAACGCTCATCTTGATATTTTTTATGGCTGTTGGAGCAAATAATCGCACAAGATTAAATTCACTCCTTCGAATTTTCACTAACAAATATCGCTTACTTTCATTTTCGGCGTTTCGATATAAAACGCTTTTAAATTGCCCGCGAGCCATGCAAGCACATCCACGAATCTGTACTTGCACGACGAAAAAAAATCAAAACAAATTCTAAAAATCGACAAGCACTAAAAAATACTTCAACAACTGCCGCATTGAAATCTCTACACGGATCTTAGACGTATAATAGAAAACTGAACCGTCTCTTATTTTGTTCCACATAACAGTTGTATCTATTAAGAAATTTACCATTGTCGGATATGGAGAACCAATCGCAAGTTTGTAGTTCTTTTTGCGATTCGACTACTGTTATATCCGCACAATGGGTTTAGACGTTAAATATAAATATACAATTAAACCGCAATATCATTTTTCGCATATGATTAATGGAAGTAGGCGCTTTCAGAGAGCAGGAAATTAAAATAGGATTTCGCCGTTGTGCCGACTGAAAAGCTTGCGTTTAACATGTCGTATGTATCATCGGACAAAAAAATGAGAAAAACGACTTGAACACTTTCAATTTAACGGTCTTAAATGATTAACGGGAATTCGCAAATTCTCCCTCTGTACCGAAACGTCATACATTAGCGAGCTACTTAACGAAAAAAACATAAAATGAAAAATACGCTACTCACTAGCGACGAATACATTTCACGCCACATTTCTTGCACAAATAGAAAATTTTCCTAAACGCCAAGTTAGTTGCTAGTATTTGAAAAAATCTCGTTTGTAAAAAGAGGCCTATAAAAATCGTGTCGAAAGGTCAATATTGATTTTGCACACTTCGAAAAGATCCACTCGGGAAAATCGATCGTATTTTTTTCAGTCGAGTTGAACGTATCGCACAATCGATTATATGGTCTTACGCGAATGGAATTGTAACTGTCTTTTTTTCGTCATTCAATTTGATTCGGGTTCAAAAAACGTACAATATCTGTTCGGGTTGAGTCAGTGATTTTTTTTCATAGTAAATGAAAATCTTACGTGAATTATAAACGCATAAGGAGACCGTATCTAATCATTTTACATGAGTTTTGATGTAAAGATTCACCGTTAATGTAAGCTTTCTCGTATATCTTCATGTCAATTTGAAAATACGGAAACTTTAACCACAAGTGTATCGAATTTTCGTTACTGATGCATCTTACGTTCATAAGCGGCTTCAACGCATATAATGTAATATTTCAATACTTTGATCAACATGCAACTTTCTGACTAACGATCCGATATTGTTATAGGATAATAGAGGACGAAATCGTGAAAAAAAGATTTAGATTCGAATCAAAGGTCATGCGTGTAGACCTAATGATCATGATCGTGACATCGACAACATTTTTACTACCTCTCTAGCATATAAACGACTCATCGAAATCAGAACAATGACATCAATGAACGGTATCTCAAATCGAAAATGTCCAATCCCGAAAACATCGAATGCACTTTTATTTCATGCAATAAACAAACAGCCGATTCATTCCGATTACAATATAAGCATTTAACGAACGAAAATTTTCCACGTTTAAAAAGTCAAATATGGTCAATTCGACGCGATAAACGTTTCCCTACATGTGAATAAAGAAGGACCTCATTATCGAATCGAGTGAACATTTTCGCACGACGACCGTTAATACAAGGAGATCGTTTCCATTACAACGGTATACGTCTTCGACAACACACCTTTATAGAAATCGATATATTTAAATTAACATCCTCTTCGTAAAAAAGCACATCAGCGTCGCTCGTTCTCTTGAGCAGGATGTCGGAACAGATGGGAGTCGGAGCATCAATCGCCGTGGCATTGCGATACAATTTCAACAATTTTTTTTCACAGATTTTCATTAATATCGCTCGCATTATTATATTAATATGATATTTTTTTCATCTCGCGAAAAATCGCCAAACGGAACGAAGCGTTCAACGACCCGCGAGTTCGCTTCGGACATCCCATTGTCGTCTCGCTGTTCCAGTTAAATTAGAAGTTCATTCTACTATTACACGTGTAAAAAGGCGTCTCTCTTAAAAACAGTTACACAAATCGGTCGCGTTTTACAAGGGATGGCTAATCCATTAAGCGTTATGGCTTCGGACACAATGGTGGATTTAGTCGAGATTTATTCTAGTGGGAACATCCGCTTCGGAGAAAATCGTCGTACACTTTTGTTGTAATGTTTTACGTTTTTTTTACGAAAGGTACTTATGTAATAATCGTTTATAAACGAGGAGTCGTTCAACGGTTTATAAGGATAATGAAATCGTATTAAGTTGTACGGTCGGATTGATGTTTGTACGAATGTGTGTTACTCGTTAGTAAACACGCGTTTCATTTAAGACGACGTGTTAATTTGGTTCTTTCTAATTTAGAAAGTTTTTAAACATTGTAAATATTAACATATGATTTATAAAAATGTGTATTCGTATTAGAAAATGTCAACTGTTTATAGCTGATTCGTAAAAATTACATTTGCAATAAGGAAAACAAAATTATTCGTATTTATGGAAAAAATATAAAATATGACATTAAAACGATTCTCAGAAAGATTGCTTCATAGCTTATATGACATTTTCAATTAAATTATCAATTGCAACACAATCGATTATTCGCTAATAAGGAACTCTCTTACGTCGTTTTTTCGCGATCACAGGTCACATTTTAATCAATCACACTATTAATTGCGACCTTTCAGTTCGATTCATCAATACCGACACATTTTCTCGTTTTTATCAAAGTCAATTGCGTATTTTGATTAGATTGGCGTGCGAGTCGAACCTGTTTCGACGTTCAATGGCCATTTTCTATAAGCGCTAATTACAGAAATAAATTCGCCGTCGTTAACACGTCCTGTTTTCTAAGGAGTCTTCTTCACTGGTATGTCTCAATATGAAATAGTGCTGAACATCATCCTCTGTTCACATATGTGTCTGAGGTAATCTAAAGGGCAAAAACCTTCCATGTATGGTCTGCGTATTTTTTCTGGTAATAAATACGTGTTAGAATCGTGAGAAATCGTTTTGATTTTTTTTCAAAGACTAAACTTCTGATGAAAAATTTTATTGTATGTTTTATCTATGTATGTTTGATACTAAAATATTTGGTGCAATTTAAGCAAAAAATATGACTAGAATAACTAAATATGCATATCATGTATAATTAATTTTCATTACGAAAGATTTTGCATTGAACTGATGTTTTAAATGTAAAAAATATATATTTTTGAGTAAAATTTCATAGAAATTTGAGTTTTCTCTGTGTGTACTTATCATTAATCATTAGATACTTAGAGTTGAAAGTGGTTTATATATTATATGTCCGACATGTTAACTCTAGTATGACACTAGTGATAATTATGACAATTACCATTCACGACATATGATTTCAAATTTTAACATCCAGTAATGATAGTACATCAAGAAACACTTTAACCTCTACACCATTTAATACAGATTTTCTCTATTTACCGATAAATATATTCAACGAAAAAATCTTCATGACCCGAACTTTCATTCTTAAGTTACTTAACTTAAGTATTAATTGATATCATTTTCTTTTTTTGATAAGAATTCTATAAAGAAAAAACATCAACATTCGATTTGAAATACTAACTAATGAAAATTCAGGCTTTGATCTCGAACAGAAATGAAAACTAAAGATGATTATATTATAATAATCTCGAGCATTCCTCAGCATTTACGAACCGCATCCAACACATGAAGAAGTGCACCATTTCCCACCTTCGATTGCATTCGGTCACGGAATAGTTGTGTAATAGAAGAACCGCATCTGTAACATTTCTTTACGGATCAAAGAGTCGGTAATCGGATCGATTGACGATCTACCGTAAAGTTTGACCGCTCGATCAGTTCTACTTAACGCTTCGAACGTGCGAAACGATCATCGGTTATTTTTTTATTTTCATGTTTGTTTCTTGAGATCATTGAAGCTCGATCGCGATTGTTTTCGTTTCATTTGTGAAATTTTCAAATGATTTTGGAAAGTTTTCGCGTCGACTAAGATAAGTGTGGCCGTTAGTTTGATGAGTTTATGGGTGGATGATAAAATCTAGTCGTAATTGAAATTAATTAAACGTATTTATAAGAATCTTTTTTTCGTATTATGCAATTCTTGTGTAATTATTTCCGTCGTATTCTTTATTGTGCAAACATTAGCAATTAAAAAGATACTAAAAATCGTCAATTAAGATGATTTGATTTGAGTGGTCGTCGAATTGAATCGTCGATTGCTCAATACGCTCAAAAGAATTTCACAAGGTCGTCGCACTGAATATTATAATTGAAGATACATACCTAATCTTCATACTAATATATTGTATTATATTTATAAAAAAAAAATCATCTTTTGAAAACCGAACGTTGGCATTCGACTATCTAGCCATTGTCACATATTCGATCGAATCGATGTACATATAATAATTTCATTTAAATTGAATGAAGATTAAGACGTACTACACACAATCCTTGTATTTTGAACGCCTGTCCGCGCGTAGAATCGACAATCAATGCAGCACAATGAAAAACCGATCTCGTACTCTCAAAATAGTCATTTTCAAATTCAATACGAGTTTTTTCCTCGTTTTCCGAAGGTGTCGATCCGAGATCGAAAGTGAACGAGCCGAATGCACAATGGCGTTTATGATCAGCCGTGACAAACTAACGAGAATTTTTGCATGTCGTAAATTTCGCGCATAAAAGAGCTCGTGAGAGGTTAACGAATTCAATAAAGTGAGTCCGAACAATGCCTTGTTATTTTTATGAAAATCGTGTTTTTTTTTTGTACTAGGTACGTAGGTAGGTCATCGTTGATGTGCGAGCCGCGAAAGGTTTCACAGGGTCGATATTTAGACGTAGGAAAAAAAATATTGAAAAATTTGAATGAGCGACATTAAATCTTTATTACCTTTTCGGAATGGTTCACGAACGTGTAATGAACGCATTTTTTCCCGCAGCCATTATGGCTCGAGGTTAATTTTAACCGAAGAAATTCCTAAACGACGCATATTGCATCATTAATCCCGACTAATTACACTGGATGGTACGCAATGTAAATTCGGTTCGAAATCGGATGGAATACTTCCTTCTTTTGCTTCACTTTTTTTTTGTAAATTTTACTGCCAGTTTGGAAATATTGATGTTCTTTCTTAATTGCCGTTTTCGCGTTTAATTCCAATTTCCGTTACATTTTCCGAAATTTATATTGGTGCTTAATAAATTACTTCTCGTTAAAGAAAATCCAGCTTTTTATTTATGGCTCGGTGCATATTTACTTCTCATGCTCAAATGAATCTTATGATTGGCTCAATCATCATTACGAATCAAAAAAATGTTAATAAATCGTAGATGATTATTAAAAGGGCTCGAGAGTGAAATTGCTCTTGAACGAGCAATGAGCGTAGTTTTTATTTTATTTTTCGAAAGTAATGGATTTCGTACAGTAAATGCACCTTTAATAACCGTTCGTAATAGCTCGTAAGATTTAGCAATGTGTTAAATGGACATATTTCAAGGTGATTATCATTCAAGAATAGTCAAATCACATAATAGACGTACGCATAATGTTAAGAAAAGAAAATTCATCAAAAGGCTTAGCACAATTCATACATCGCACTTAAAGGTATCCGACCTTAGACCTAGTTAGGATCAATTCTATTCTTATTACAATGCCTTCAATTTTATTATACATCGCATACGAATATAATAGTAAATACGGCCTCGTAGCAATAAAAATCATGTTACATTGTGACATTTTGTCGATCTGTCTTTCATAATGAACGTAAAAGAAACACTCGTCAATGCAACAGACGGCTCCCAGGTCTCATTGAACACGAATTTCGCAACACTGGACGTTATAAAATAGTCTTGGGAAACTTAGTCGAGGTTTTGTGAACTTTTTCCGATCGTACGTATGAAATCGTAGAGAGTCTAATTGAAAAATTAAGACATTCCACTGACCTTTCACTTTCGTTCGAGTCTAATTTATTAGACGCTTCGGATCCCACAAGGCGAAAGTAAACGGTCTTCTTACGTTCGTAAAACGCCCTTTATTAGTGCGTTGACCACACAACAGAACAGCTTCCGAGAATGCTCTTTTACTTCCTTGTTTTCGATCATTTCGAGAGATAGTCGAATGATGATGATGATGTCCGAGACTCGAGCGTTTGATCTGAAAAGATAGCGAAACGTTGAATAGAAAAATATATGCACACGTGTTGAGAATGCACGAACGCTTTTCCATGTGAAACGATTTTTTGCAATTCTATTTAAATCTGCTTGTTTTTTTTTCTTTTATTTAAATCAGTTCATTATTTATGCAAATTAATTCGCTAATTATTCAATTTTCAAGCTTTTATATGAAAATTGTTGGATGTTTTATATTTGATAGTCGTGAATCATGAAACAATATTTTTTTATGACAGATTTTTTGATATACTTTTATATAACTAGGATAAAAATTATAATACTACAATATATGCGAAAATGTTTTAATAATTTTTAATCAATTTTTATGTAAATATTTTTCGAAGAATCGATAAGAATATTATATCATAGAAACAGATATCTGCTTTTCTAAAATTCAATTGGAGTAATATTACTATTTTATTTATACTCCTTAACGGCTTTACTTTCCACTGTGAAATTTTACAGGGTTATTGTGTGCAAATTGAGGAAGGTTTCTGCATTTCAAAATTTAACCATAGAGTAATAGCTTTAAGCATAGCAAACAATGTGCACAACCTACATACGCAGAGTAATCTCAATCGGTTTAAAATCCATAGTTTCGAGCAACTCGAGCCACAGAAACCAGCAGAGAATATAGAATATTTTTACGAAATCCAAAAAATATATATATAAAGAGTATACAAGAATGTTTCGAAAGCGGAAAAAAAGACAATGGACTCTTCGAACTACTCTATGCTTCGAACGGTCATATGCGGCACGGACGGATCGGAAAATCGTCAGATGGAGAAGAAAAAAATATCTTCAAGATTAGATGCATCCGGCTCGCGAAGAATCGAAGGAACAATATCGATTATGGACATTTCAATGGAACGAGACCGTTCATGGCAATTTGATGTTGAACGGATCTGCCATAACGAAACGCACGTCCGGGAACAATTGGGAAGCGAGACGAATCTGTAAGAGCCGGTCGTTTTCATTCACATGCAGATGAGTGTCGGTTATTTTTTTGTACGTAGGAAACGATATTGATAGGAGATTGTGCCTTTTATATCTGCTCAATCTCGGTGGAAGTCGTAATTTTGCGTTTTTTCTCAGATATAGTTAAGAGGCTTTAAACTCGATGTGAAAAAAATGTTGATTTACGGCCTCGATTTATATTTAAGGATCAGATTTTTTTTTGTAAATGATTCGAATTATACGCATATCAAATGGTCGTAAACGTTTAATCTGTTCTCGAATTTGTCTGTCAGTATTTCATTATACTTTTAGTGATCTACTGTGTAATTTTTATGGGAAAAAATTGTAAGCTTTTATATAGAATTATTCTCGATCACTTGAGTTGTTACATTCGACTGTGATTGATAATTAAGACGAGCATGCAAGAGTTAAACGATTCAGCACTTTTGCTAATAACCAACTTGCCAAAACACATCGTTCAATTTTTTCAATCAATCACGTACAAAAGATACATTACTTCCAATAATCAAAAATACGATATAATTTCAAATCTGCAACGGCATTATAAATCATCAGTTCCTCAACTCGATGGCTTTTTTCCTTGTAGAATAGCTAATGAAACATCAACTAATACTCAAGTTGACTAACAAACGATCGAAAGTCGGCACTTGAACAAATCCAAACGCAAATCACATGAAATTATGAAAATCGAACATGCATCGCTTTTCGCGCAAATGCGAACTTCCGCATTACTCTATGGCTCGCACCAAGGATTAAATAAATTGAGCGAGATGCATTCCTAGGCGGCGTTTCGATTACAACCGCCATAAAATAATGTTTGATAAAGTTTCCCATAGCCGTGTGATTTCGTGATTATGGCAAAATTGAGCGTGGCAACTCGGCCTGCACGCCGTGCAAATTTGACGGTTGTTATTTAGTCGTTGACGTGAAGATGACTCTTGTACCGTTAACGTTGCTCCCCGGAAGGAACGGGATATGATCACGATCGATATTTTTGCTTATCTTACCCACCGTTTCGATTCTGATACGTACGTCTATATAACAAAGAAAGGTATTTATCGGCTGAAATTAAATCGAAGTGAGCCCATATAGAAAAAAAACCCATATGAGCCATTCCATACATAACGTGGTCAACTCCGTTAAACGAAAATTCGAATAAAATGATGAAAAATATTAGATATCTTTTCAAAATTCTCTTCATTATTATATTTGACGACTGAAAAGGCCAAGGGGTACAAGTGACTGCGGTGATTTCTAGAAAAGCTCGTTCAAAGTTAACCGTGTACCTACATGTATTAGGAGGAGGTCGAGTGATTTGATGATATATTGAGGCACACGTTCCGAATTCGTTTATATCCTTTTGCCACCAAATAAATGAGCTTGCATAGAAGTAGTTCCTGTGCATAACTCAATTTCGGCAAAAATGTCACTTGTACCCCTTGGTCTTTTCGATCGTCATTTATTTGAAAGTATAAAATACAAATTTCGTTTATAATAAATTACGGATGTAATCAGTTTTCATTAGAGTACAGAATTCATTTAAATTGGTTCTGAAATAAATAATTTATTATTCAGCGGCCAAACTAATTTTAATATTCAATTGTATTATAAAGAAAATACGTTTGTTCCAACGTTATTTTTAAAAGTCGAGTTGATCATTTTATGCACTAAACGGCTCATATAAAAATTCCGAAGAAAAAACTTAAGAAGCATGCTCCGTATGTTAGTGTTTAGGTATGAAAATTTTTATTTGATACTGTAAATTCGCATTGTATTCGAAAAAAAAAATAGGTTCTGAAATTTTCTGGTTAACTGTGATGAGATGATGAGTGAAATTAAAACGTTGTCGTGACTCTGCTTTGATACTGAAATTTCAGTCTAACTGTGTTTGATATTAAAGTTTTTCGAAAGGTGAAATTATAAGAGAATGTTATGTTTTTGCATAGATTCTATAGATCTGTGTCAGAATTCGTTCCAAGTGAAGGTTTTAGAAGGGTGAAATTAGAATGGACTTTATTGTCACAAAGAATTCGAGTTGGGTTTTATTGTATTTTTTTATTAAATTCGACGAACGGATATATTATGCGTAATGACATAAAATTGAGTTAAGCACTTGAATAGGATTCAAATTATGATATAATAATAAAACGTTATTTTTTTTAATGATATAATTTGCATAAATATCGCAAAAAATCTATTTCAATGCCGCAATAGGCTCGTGCACTTGAATTATCGCAATTTCGTCAATTACCGAACTCACACCTCAGTGGGCACCAGTACAAAAATGCCTAATAAGACGATTAAATTTCAAACCGTTTCATTGACTCCACCACCGCAATTATCATCATCATCATCATCATCATCATCAGCGGAGCGTGTGAGGAGCCATTTAATAAAGACCAATCGGAATCGGCGTGAAAATCCCATACGTTATAGTTTCGCAACCTGAACTTCTTTTTACCATCATCCATTCTCATAAGCTACGCACAACGATCTCAGACATTGAAATGAAGAGGAAAAAATTAAACAGCATCGACGGTGGTGAAATAGGCTCGAGGTTATTAGAATCATCGGTACATCGGCGTTTTCACGGTATTGTGTTTGTTGCCCATGTGATTCAATGATGATGAAGTGATAAATCTTAATTAACCCACCAGACTTGCCGGCTCTTCTCAGAAGTGATTAATAAGATGTGTTAATTCGCGTCAATGATCGCGCTCTAAAGTTAAAGTTGATCGAGTGATGATTATTATTAGAGTATTAATCAAATATGCGTGAGAAAATTATTTTATTAAAATATCTTTACACACATATATATCATATTACAGTTGAAAGTGTTTCAAATAAGCTAACAATATGAATAAACAAACGATAGATTTCTTAAGTGAGCTATACTTTTATCTGTAAAGAAATCATATTTATAGCTTTTTGTTATTCAATGTTTCTAAACACTTTCAAAAACTCTCAATATTTCATGTTAGCCAAAAGCTTCGCTTTCTAAACAAATCGTAATACATTTTCAATTGATCGACTCGTTGCTTTTGAAATTGATGTCAAAAAGTTCATTGTATTTTTTGATTTTAACTTGAGACATAGCTTAAGATGTTTCTTATTCAAAGACGATTTGTAAAATACTTGTAATAATGTAACGGTTGAAGTGGATTTAATTGATGTAAAAACGTTCCATAATCGTTTCATCACAAATTATATAAACGGAATGTTATTTAAATCGTATTATATAGCTGACAAGTGGTTATGTTAGATTTTTACTATCGATCGTTATGTTAAAATTTTATTATCCATTCAAGAAGAAAAAAGATAAATTCATCCGAATAAATAGCGCGAATGAAACGAAATTTGTGGCTTTACAGTACGACAAATAAAAAAAGATGGAAATGGATTTAGTTAAATATTTTCACGGTCATGAGCAACAATTTTTACCAAAAACAATGAAAATTGAATAAAATAAAAGCGTACAAATTTATAATTTCGTGTTTTCGTCCAAGCGGAAAAAATCTTTTTCGATTCACTTCTAAAATTCTATAAAATGAAAATGAAAATAACATCAATAACACATTGGATAATCACTTGATGATTTCGCACATAAATCTTCCGATTCGAAAACGAATTTAAGTTGGTGTCATCACAAATTTCCCAATTTCGAACCGTCGAATTAACATAAGTTACAATATTTTAAGAAACGATATCAGATGATGAAATTCTAGAATTAAACTGGCGGCAATTTATCCATTCGAACGGATGACATTTCTATTAGAAACTGATAATAAAACGAAAATGTCGATCGCATAAGTAACTCATCGCCACTGTGAAACAGAATTGTGCAAAACGACATCGGTAGTATGAAATCGTTACCAAATCCCTATAGAAACTTGCGTAGGGAAAACACATTCGAGTTTCACAACTGAAAAGCCATAAATTTCCACACGAAAAGCGATTATTTCAGCAGACAGACTAGTGCAGTGAATCAAACATGTATGTACGTCCTTAAGAATGCGTTCATATCAGCTATCCTCAACATTTAAGCCGGTTTTCTAAACTACATAGAGCTTTCGAGCAATTTGAATTTAAAATAAACTTAACTTATTTAATTTATACAGTTTTTTTTTTAAATATCAAAAGCCGAATGTTCTAATATGTACTGAAATATTTCAAATGACTAACTTCGTCGAGTTAATTTTTAGAATAAATTTGTCAGGTTTTTTCAAAATTAAAAAAAAAAGCAATCTACCAATATTTGGTTTAAAATGACAGTATTTAAATTGTTTTACATAAATCTAAAAATGTAGCCAACATATGAGAGATTGCTTTAATGAAAATTTAGCGAAGTTGAATACTCTGACGAGGTTATGGCGATTTACCTTATAATAAAGGTATTTTTACAAAATAACCTAATTATAACCATATAAATTGTTTTTGATTACATAAGTGTTCCATTCTTAGTTAAATAATCTTCGTTTCAAGTTTAATATTTTCATTTTCAAGATAAATACACCTCTATACCAAATATTTGATCAAATTATTTCAGAGCAATTAAGATAATGCATATAACGGTTCGATTCAATTTTTGAAATTCCACATTTTAGAAACTCAAAATGCAAATTATTCAACTAAAAAACTTATTTAACCCGTTTTTTTCCGCATAAAATCGATCGAATTTACACTTTAAAGAAAATGCTTAGAATCTCTGACAATGAGTTGGTTACAGACAGACGGCACACTACATAATATAATACATCATTAACACGTTAAGTAGAGGTGCATCGACCAAAGGAAGTGGAGCAGCGATTGCACGTTGATGCAACGAGTGCTTCGTTGCACTCAAGTGCACGTGGCACACTTGCGTGGCGCAATTATCCTTGACACTCAGTTCAGTGAAAATGAATGCACTTACTTATGTACAACGGAACCGTTTGTTGTTTCGTTATTCCTCGTTGTACGTGTCTTGTGTCAACCTATTGTGTTTCTCGTGTTTAACGATGTTTGGATTGCGATAGTCGTTTAAATTGGTATTTTTTTTTAAATTTGATTTGGGATGTGTTAAGAGATTTTTTTGGCTTTATAAGTTTTTTTTTTATTATAGTAGAGGGATATGGGAAGACTTGATCCTTATTTTGTTTGTCGTCTATGACTCTTTTCTGGAAAATTTTACGTAAAATATACTGTCAATACGCTCTGATTTACTATTAAACTATTCTTTTTGAAAAACGATTTTCCAATTGAGAGTTTAAGGCGAAAGACAAAACAAAAAGACGATCAAACCTCATTCATTACTATCAATAAAAATAATTTAAATGTTCTGATTTTGTGATATCAGTAAAAATAGATTTCGATTATTTTAAGCAATACATAATAAGATAACCTTGATCCATTTTCTGCACTCATAAGAATGATTTAAATTCTTCACAACGAGTTTTCGACATGAAATTGGTCCAATTTCGCAGAAGTAAATTGGTGAAAAATGAAAGCAATGATATAAGAAACCGTTTTATCCAAGTATTATATTATGATTGGTTTGTGCAATAAATATCAATTTCAATTTAAAAAGTACCAAATAAGCTTTTTAATTTTTAAATCAACTACATTCCACCGAAGAACGACGCATCCGGTCACAAATCCATTATTAACAGATGTACGATATTAAAAGGAACGATCTTATCGCAAAATAGCGGAATTATTCGCTTAAAATTACCGCGGAAAAGGTATTTACGAAATGAAAAAAAAAACGGCAAAAAGGTTTACACGAAATAAAATATATAACTTGTAACGGTAGAAACGCCGTTACAACGAGAGCTGTCATCTCGTAAAACGTTCGATTGTTTCTCGCTTCATTACTGATTCGTCTTAATTTTTATTCGCTTATTATCTTCGGAACGATTATGCTTCCATTTCGTTGTTTACAAACAAAGCATTTTTTAGTGGAAAAAAAGGGTGATATAATCAACAAGCACGCTCAATTATACATTTGCATGTTTTTTTAGTTTGAGCGATGGAAGTAAAGATTTATTAAACGCTTTCGGTACGGTCTCATCGTTTTAGAAACGCTTGTTTTTCATATGTTTTCCTATTGTTTCAAATGAAATCGAAATTTCGCTCGATTCGAATATTCGCAGTTCAACGACCGAATAATGACGAATCTCGCATCATATGAAAAGAGAAATTGAAAAATGTACTTCAGTTCGATTAGAATTGATTTTCACATCTTCAATAATAGTCTGTATTTTTTTAATGAAGTTAATCATACGTAAACACATAGTACTGTCATTGACACATCTATGATCGATTCATTGAAATAGTCGTGTAGCATTGTGCTAAAGAAACGGATAAAAATCAACATTTTCCAAACAATAAAACTGACGTCTTATAACTGTTAGCCATATCCGACTAATCAGCTAATAAGTAACGGTCGAAAACAATGCAATAGAAATGGTTATTTATGATATAATAATGATCGAGAAAATTACTCAATATTTCTGTCATATTCCCACGACTATTATCGACAATTGCGTGCAAACATTTTACACATAATAAATGAACATAGCTTTTCCATGTTGTGATTCGAAGCTGTGATTTTTCAACTTTCACTCTTGATTCTTATGAGCAAGAGCACCATATGTCATTCGATTCGGATACTCATTTGGAAGATGTATCTTGGTCGAGATTAATCAACACCCACGACACGTGTGTATATTTGATTTCTATTGAAAAGTGAGAGGATTTCATACGGTGAAGGCGTTTTGTGCGAATTGATTCAGACGAAATCACGATCCAAATTGTCCGAAGATGTTACAATTTCGCAATAAGACGTGCTCCGATTTTCAGGGCCTGAAATCGTAACGAGAATTAGTCGGAACGTATAATTTGTATCGAATTATTTCTGCTTTTATTGACGGATCCCCTTCATTATAATCTGTTTCAAATTGATCACGATTTGCTGCTGACTTTGAATAAAAATCAAGGCACGAATCCGCATCTTTAGATTTCCATTGAAAATTCGTCAATTTCGTAATGAGCGTTTGAATTTTTTATTGTCATCGTTTTTATATGAATCATCGATTTTTTATAATCGCCTCATTATGAATTTCTTAGAATTTCAATTGAAATAAAATTATATTATTTGAATAATCATAAATGTACAATTGAGAAATTTTTATTTCATTGGCGAATATGTCGATTTGTGACGATTGGAGGGTAAATTATTTAAAACATGGATTAACTGTTAATATTTCTTAATTGAGTTTTGATCCATATTAATGATTGCGTCGAAGGTGAAATGTAATTTCGCACTCATAAAAGAATCAATTTCGTGTTATCTCAATCACGAATAACGATGTACATAATACGAAAAAAGACGAATCTTATTACCGCAAATGGTTCATACTGTAAAAAGAATAATGAAAATTTCACAGAATCACTTTGCAAAAACGTCTAATAGATTTCAATCGGAATTTTATTCGAATTGTGCCGCGACGAAAAAAAAATTGAAGCACAATACAAAAAAAATCTTAACGCGTAAACGCACTTAATATCATCGTAAAAAAACAGCAATTCTATTACAAAAATCTACCAACTGTGGTACGAGCTAATTTCACAGAAAGAAAATTACAATTTGTACCTACCGAGTACGTGCAAATTGTATAAAATTACAATTCAAATTACATCAATCATATTTTCCTTTTCAAATACAGAAACTAAATCATAGAATAATATCGGTGTTTTATCAAATCAAATTGAAGATCAATCTTTTTATTACGAATTAATTTATCTAATCTCTGATACATCTGATCGATTCCTACCAACTTTTTTTTGTTTTTTAATCCTTTGAACTCTATTTCGAGTGTAATTCAACAACCATTTATTTTTCACAACTACATGCGAGTCACTCATAATTTTTTTCGAAATTAATTGAGTGCATTAATTTATTTTTAAATTTAAAATTTTATAAAAATAACATTCAAGTGTTTTTATTTCATTTTTTTGACTGAAAAATTCATATTGAAAGAATAGAGTTGCGGAAAATTCTTCGGAAATTTTTCTTAATTTGCTTAAAAGGATTAATCTTTTTTTCTATAATTCAAACTCGATCTTATGCAATGAACATATACAGCCATGCATAACATTCCCTTGATCGATATTCTCTGTTTTAGATAATTCTCGCAACTTCTTCACAGAGACAGTTTTAATTACAGTTACACCGCCTACACCGCTCCATATAAAACGCGCGGAAGACATAATCTGATTTACGTACACGTGCATTATTTTCATTTCATAACAGCGAACCGGTGTCGAGAAGAAGCACGCAACCAGATTACAACGAGACGATCGTTAAAAAAAATATAATATGTATCAAATGTGAAAAAAACGTACCCGAGAAGTGGGTTAGTAGTTGCGGTTCCGGTGGTCAGAGTCGTTTATCACAATCCAACTATGAAATGCATTTCGCTGCCATGCGGTTTTGTGTTGCCGTGCATTACAGCAAATGCACGTATTATAGTAATATTGGATGAATAATCGATGATGCGTGTGTAAAAGCTAGGCCCGTATCGTTATTATGGACGTGAGGCGTTCGAGTGAATGATTGCTTTCTTAAGTAAATGAAGATCCGATGATTAATGTCGTCTTCGATTGTGGATCGGATGCGGTTTCTTAAATGTGTCGGTGATTATATTTTTTAAGATTTGATTGTTTTGTTTCCGGTGGAATCGAATTTGGAAGTTTCATTAGGCAGTGATAGTTTTCAGTGGAGAAATTGAAGATCATTATAATGATGAATGCATTATTTTAATGGGGAAAAAATGTGCCATTTCGAAGCATACATGTACATCTGCAAGATGAATTTCCATGTGATAATTATAAACTTTCATCTTATTGTCACTTTAAATGAGAGTATTATAGCCTTGGATTAATTTTTAAGGTTCTCATATATAACATTTTTTTTCTATTCAATTAATAGATGAATTGGGAAAACTGAAAATTTTATGCACACTTATCCAATGTATTTGTGTATGTGTTATGTATTATCCAAGACTGTACAAATTTAAGAGGATGGACGTAGAAAATTTTCATAATAAGAACCAAACAAAAATATTACATAAATTCTTAGAATATAATACATCGAATCGCAGAATCATCGAACATGACAGCCAATTATCCAAACAAAACATCAAAGATGGAAACTACGCATATTAGATACAGTTGCATCGACATGTGAGAAATGCGCCTTTTTCTCGCAAAACCGTTCATTCAAATGGCATTAGCAGAATGGCAATCGTCACACATATATGTGAGTGGAAAAAAAAAACTATTAAACCAACCGTTGTATAACAGAATAGAACGAAAAATGCAGACGGTCCATTTGCGAAGAGCACAAGTGGGACAAACGAAACCAACGCCGCCGGTTAATGCGGCACTCGAACGGGGAAATAACTATGGAAAAAAAAGCGCATCTATGCCTCTTCTTGTGCATAAAGTGCACAAGAACTCGATGACCGGTTCCATCGTATGTGGGTGAACGGCATTTCCTCCTGCAATAAGACGATTGTCTTAAAGAGTTCGCAATACGATCGAGTTTAGTCGCTTTCTGGACCGAAATGGAATTATCCGGGTTGTTCTGGTTTAACAGTGATTTCAATTTTTAATAGGTTCGAGAAATTATTTCATGTATGATTGTTTTGAGACGATGTTATTTGAACGAACGATAGATTATTCTGCGATATGGGGTTGTTTCTGCGTTTAAAAAAAATACAACATTTGCTTTTGTTCGATTCATACTGATAGTACGTTGTATATTTTCAGACAATTTTTTTGAAGTAAACATGTTTTTATTGGTGGGATGATTGTGTTCGCTGATTGATCTTTCATTGATAAAACAATATAAAGTTCGCACGTTTATTATGCGAATTTATCGAAAATGAAAATTGAGACAAACAAGCTTTTTATTAGCTATTATATTATGACAATACTAAGTTTCGTTAGTAAAATCTCAATATTTCTGTCCAAAGTTTTGTTTTAGATATGAAAAAATTACAAGTATCGAGAACGTTTCTTTGTGTTACGAAAAAACAATCAGGTTGTATTTTTTTATTATTAAAGACAATATGCATTTTCATGTTTTTTCATTCACTTTTGAGATATGATCCATTATTATATTTATTAATTAGTTTTTATTTCATGATCGCATTTCAATTCCATATCTTTTCACATTCATATTATTCAATTCATAACCAAAAGCAATTAATTCTATTGTCTTATTGTTTCATATATTATATTACTTCATTCACAAATTTTTCATGCATAATCTAATACTATGAAAAATATTAAATAATTTTCTAGAATATAAAAGAAATTATTTCAAATGAACTAATTTAAGAGTTTATATCAAATATGGTCATCGCGTTTGCAACCTATCGTAACTCATCCACTTTAACCATAATTCAAGTCCATTTTAACGGTCATGACTTTCGTTTTAAAGCCGGTGAGTGTGGTTCATGATTAAATTGTATTTTTCTTTCCGAGAACGGATTAACTCTCTCTTCCTCGGTAGCTTCATATATGAACGTATTTGCAATCGTAAGCAGGTTGGTAATTAATTGGAATTAGTCGTATTTTTCCGTATTGGAATCATCCGTTTATTTCTCTTTATTTAGCTCGATACGTCTTAATTATCGCCTATGTGGGTTTATGTGCAACGCAATTAAATATTGTTTTAGAAAATATGCTGTCAAAGCGCGAATCTCACTTTGATCATTTCGTATAAGATAGTTGAGGAAACTGAAAATATAATATAATTTGTAGCCATTATATTATAGCTGTAAAACTCAAATATTTCTATAGTGAAAACATAAATTGCTGAAGAAAGCTTGTATTGAAAGTACAAAATAAAAATATCATTATAAAAAAAAATCATAAATGACACTCATATAATAATATTATTATAATGAGTGAAAATCGTCAAAACATCTAGAATTCAAATACATAAAACTACAAATTATACAATATTTCGAAATCGGACATTCAAAAATCAAACTCTCAAAGAGCAACGCCTCTATTATTATTTTGTACAATCTAACGCCAAACAGCGATTACTTGATTGCTATCCGAGAACGACTTTACCTATCAAAACGCGTTTGATGAAGACATTCGATAATAACGAACGGAAAAATTAACGGAAGAATAAAAAAATAAACCGACGAGTCTTTTCCGAACTGGTATGTTAACGAAAGCGAACGTTGCTCAAGGTCGACATTTTTCGTGTCGTTAAACTCGCGCCGTTAATATAACGATTTTCGTTCTAACGAATGCGTTTTTCTTGCTTTATTAACGTTTCGCTCTTTTGTATTGTAATAGCCTTTGTGACCATATGTCGCTTGATAGTCTTTGGATTTGATGTAGATTGACAAAATCATGAGTATTATATTTTCTGTTCCCTTTCTCGTAGTATATTCTGTTGCGTGTGTAGCTAGTGCAAAATATTTGCTACGAATGGACTTTGAAAAGTCCTGAAAATTTACAAGCGATAGAAATCTCACTGTTAAATGTTATAACGCAGAAACTTTTCCAGATATAAATATACATAATAATCCTGAAAAGTTTCATAGAAAAAAGATCAATCATTTAGGAGTCTATAAATGAAACACATACAAATATTCATTTTTTGAGACTCGAGACTCTATGGACTTTCAGTCGATAATAAACTGTTAAATTAATAATAAGGAAACCTTTCAAGATGTGCACACAATAATCCCGGAATGTTTCATTGCGAAAGGAAAGCCGTTAAGGAGTCTGTGTAAAACATACATAAGTACATACGTTCATTTGTATTTATACAGGTATGTCGACGAATTCGCACCTGGAAAATCGTGATTTAGGTTCGTGTTTGATATTTTGAAACATGAATGAACTCATACGTCAACATTGCGACATTGTGAAGTCCAATGTGCACTGGATGTTGAATGGTGACGTGAAAATGCGATTCTTGACTTGATTATGGAAATGCGCTAGAACATTAGACGTGTGTTGCTTTTGTGAAATTTGATTTGATGTCGTCTTGAATGAAAATGTTGACATATGCGGTTGTGCATTGTTTGTACGAGAATTAAATTGGCTCGAGTGGTTTGTTGTGTTTTATGAGAAAAATTCGAAGTTCAAATGTTGGTTGATATTCGTATGTAAATGTCACACGCTGTTGTAAAAATATCGGTATTTTTGATTTTTCTCATGATGTTGAATCGAAAAAACCGTTTTGTAAATAATAAATTAATGTGCCTCAAATTTTTAATACAGCGATTTTTTTTTATTTTGTTTATAAGTCATGACAAAATATAGCGATATTAAAAAGTTTCTAAAACGAAACATAAGAAAGAGCTTTCTTTAATAAACTTTCGAATGATATATCCGAATAGATTTTTCTCATCTGCTCCACATACCGAACGACACATCGATAAAAACACACACAAAACCCATCCGAATGAAATTATATACATTTTCACTTTAAAAAGGTCAACAAAACACAATAAGTAGGCAAATTTCGAAAACGAGATCGGAAGCACGAAAATAAACGAACGTTTGCGGTCTGCGAGCGACAATCGCACAGACACATTTCATCAAACCTAGACGAGAGCTTTCAGATAATAACAATAATCCAAAATTACAACTTCAGCACCATAAAATTTTCCAATAAGCAACATAAATGGACCGATCTATATCCTATATGCATCGATGGTGAAAATGTATCGCAGTCACGCGCTGCTCACCATCGATACCGTAATTGTGAGGTCTTCGAGTTCGAAATGCAACATTGACCTCGTAACTGACAAACATAGATATTCGAGAGACATCTATTAAGATTCTGTATGCTTGTGCTCTTCCTGTCATGGTTAATTTGTAATGGTAGCACGCGTCTGACGTGATGGCGTTTGAATTACTGTATTTTTTTTATTGGTGTGCATGCTTATTTTTTATTGCTCAAACGTGTAATTTATGTGGTATCTTCGGAGAATTTACAAGTACCTTTTAGGTGGTCAATGTACAGCTCTGAATTTCATATTGATAGTGTAAGATCGTATTGAAGTGTCTTATCAATTGATTGATAGATTTTTGTCAATATTAAAGAATCAATTGAATTTTCGAAATGTTAAGAACAAGAGTATACTTTTGCTAGTATCAATGCTGAAAATCTTATAATTGTTTTGAAACTTACAAAAAATTAATCAACAGTTTTGTTTATGCAATCTTATTTCATTACATACATATATGTGTGCTTTCGATATATACCACCAACTTATTGACAATATTATCGATCAAGAAGGGGCAGTCAAGAGCTTACATTTTCATAGGTTTCATTGTAGATGAATTCCCATTGAGAATATCTTATTGATGTCGATGAAACGTACATTAATACAACCTCTTCATATAACAAAACTAGAAACATACAAACCACGTTTGACCCCGTAACATCGAAAGCTACGTCACCGTTCGACAGTGACCTATGAGTTATGAAACCGTAGCCTCCTAAAGCAATCGACACACGCACAACTAACTAACCGGTTGATTGACCCACGAACTGCATTCACAACTGACCCCACAATTGATAAATAAATTAAATTGCTTTTGGTTTCAGGACCAGCGAGCTGGTGGCACTGATAGCCATATCTTCGACCCTGTTCCTCTTCTTGCACACCAGAGATCTCAACACGAAGCTGAGGCAAATGCAGGGCAGATTGCAGCCGGACGACGGTTTAACCTCAAACCAGATAACAGGTATTTCGATTAAACTGCATAATTTTATGACTCGAATGTTGCACTTATTGGAATTAAGGATTGTTTCAATTTCGCCTTTCTATCGACCAGTGTGCGAATCTAGATCAAGTGCAGGGAATAAATTGAGGGCTCAACGCTTTGGTGCTTTAATGGTATAATTTCAAAGTGTGCAATTTTCCCATTTGAAATGTGGTCATCCATTTTTCGTAATTATAGTTTAAGTTTGATTGCCGTCTATCGGATACAATGGATACTATTGAACTACTTTCTTTACCATTGTTGCAATTATTGCGAATCGACTTATATTGAAACGATCAATGATATATTCGAAAATATTTTTTTAATAAAATTTGCTTTCAATCAATCACGTGATTAAATATGAATTGATTCATCACAACCTTCATCGATTTATTACTATACAAGATCGATTCTGACCCAGTTTCATGGAACCATCACTCGAATGACAGACAAGTATGACGTGCCCACAATGCACACGATTGTCCTGCACCAAAGAATTGCTTTTCATCACGAACGACGGCCCTGAAGAAAATTTTTACCTCATTCTTCAACCATACAATAGAAGAAAATATGCAGAAGATAAGTGCACCGAGTTGACCAATCTCGTTACAAGCGAGCGGCTATGACAAAAATACCCATTCGTTTTGTATGCGCGCAGTGAATCTAGTTTCGCGTTATAAAATACGAATAAAATTACGGTAAATTCTGCCTGGAGAGATTTAAATTTGCATCCTTCAGATAGGAGGAGAATCTACTACTCTCACCTGTCTTCCGTTCACATATTCCACTTTCGTAACGAAATAAATAAAGTGTGTACGCAGAACGATTTGTACGTGGTCAAAATGAGCCATTTTGAAATACGTGTTTGTAAATGGATATTTGCGTTTTTTTTTTTGTCGTCCGAATTTGGGACAACGGTTTGTTTGTAGAGCGTCGAAAATAAAAGGGAATTTTTTAAAGTAAATGTGAATCATTTTCTTATGAATTGTATCGTTGAATCGAACTTATTATGATAATGGTCCGAGCGACTTTCTCAGTAACATTGAAAAACGTTTTCACTGTTTAACTCAATCGAAATTAAGCTTTGGCAATTTGACAAGAATTCGACTTTCGATCGTTTTACCTTATACGAATTTATCTTAAAGACGCGTAGAATACAAATTTCGCAAACAAATTCAAACTTTCTATCAAAACGATTCGAAAATAAAATTCTCAGAAAAAATAACAAAGCGGTGCGTATAAGCATTAAGCAATTTCCTTTAGCCGAAATAGTTGTAAATCGTACAGATTCCATCGGAAGATAAAACACATTGTTTCTAACTGAATCTATCAGTGACCCTGATCTTGACTGTCTTCTATCGAATAAGGAGTTCGCAAAGTCATCGTTGCGAAGATTTTTCATTTATGGCATAACCAACATAACGTATCGACAGTTAGTGTATGTTAATTTTAACCGAAGATTTACAGCTGGACCTGAAAAGTGAAGCGTATCGCATTTGTACATGGAAAATCGATGCTTTTTAATAGGCGATTCCGTTATCGAATATGAAATAGCACGCTTTTATAATAACAGTTTGATGTAAGTGATGCGAAACTTCATCGCTAAATTAACTCTATGCCATTTTTCTAGCATTTCAATGCAAAGTGTTTTAATGTGTATGAACGTTTAATTAAGCCTCATATGCATTGTCCGTTATTCGACGTATGGTGCACGATTCATGTTGATACAATTTGTTTTCATGGTAATGAAATGCGATTTTGCTTTTTTGAATATTAAATTTAATTATACGCCATTTCAATAATCTATGTAATTAAATTTATAAATACCCAAAATTCTATTTTAGAAAAATTTTCCATTGCTAATCAAATTGTAAACAGTTTTTTGTTTCAAGGAAAATGCTTATCATACGTAACCGAATCTACTGATTTCAAAATCTGAAATTTTCCGAACAAATAAACAAATTTTAAAATCAAACAACCTTTTAAGAAAGGCTATGTACAATATATTAGGCGTCAGAAATAGTGCTGCATTGTAGTGAAAAATGGATAAATTGTGAAAAGCGGACCGCACAAAGGACACCGTTCGACATCTCGTGAATAAAAGCCATTTAAAGTCCTTTATTGCGACAAAACAAGAACAACAATCCGAGACAATGCCTTATTGTTTCGAAAGCACACACAACAATATGAGCCGCCTTCGGCCATCGTCTTCTCGAATATCTCTCGCAGCATACAATATTTTCCGATTTCGAAAAAGAAAAAGCTGAAACGAAACTTAATAGAACAGAAAACGACCACAAGAGACAATCGAAAACTGTCAATTTTTCCGAAACGGATCAGTCTCGGTCGAGAAAATTTGGAATTCAAATCCGTCTAAGAAAAAACGAGGACTTTCCTTTGTGATTCTTTCACATTTTTCGGGGCCGTGATGTTTGCTTGTTATCACGTACAACGGTGAACTTGACAGTTCTTATGGTAAATGTAACGAATATCGCCATTATGTGCCGTTTAATGTGTGCTCATGTGAAAAGCTCCATTCAACGCAGATATATAGGAAAACAATGGTAACGGTCTGTCCGATTTCCATAATGCGGTCACTAAGTTGATTTGGAATTTGACAAAGTCGCGGAAAATCTTCCGAAACGATCCATTCTTCGGTGCAGATTTGATAAGATGATAACACATGTATATGAGCTTGATACAGTTCTCAAAGTTTTGTTATCGTAAATGATGATAAAATACCGTTTGTTTGCACACACGCTCTTCGACTTTACACTGTGATACGCCCACTAATTATTGGTAATACCATTTATTTATTCATTGAAAGATAGCTCGTTTGTTTATAACTGTTGTGATTTGTACCGTTTAAAAAAATCGATGCATAAATACGACTTGAAATTCATTCAAATCTGAAATTCGATAATTTAAAGGGTTCATATCGACCTTTGATATAAACTTGTTTACTATATCCAACTTTTCACGTACGCATTGAAAAGATTTTCTAATGTTGCTCTAAAACTTTCATCTTATTTCACAAAAATTGAATCGACTTCTACTTTATTAACAACTCACTTAAAATGACAACAATTTAAATTATAGTTCTATCTAAGTTTTTTGTACACAATGTAGACATACCTAAAGGCAACAAAGTCTCAAAATTGATATTCGCACGAAAGATCGTATTTATGAACCAAGCGCTATCCTGATAATTTCAAACTCCCATAGCACTTTTCCCACCTTATTTACACAGCATCATAATTAGACTCGAATGCATAATAATATCGAACATCAAAAACCCACCTCGCCACAATAAAACGAGCTTTAGCCTCGATGAACGTTTTCAGATCCCCTAAGCCGAGATCGTGCCTCGCAATTTATTCGCCCAGGGCACACGGTCGACTTTCATACACGATATATAATATAATATTACACAAACCCGAAGGATGGCTTGTCAAAGGGGAAACAGCACAACCCAGCATAGTTATTCATCGCATAATAGCAGATGCGAGCCGCAAAAACTCGATCGAAAGCAAACAAGTGGAAACGTCTTCGGCTTTTTGCGCACATTCTCTTGGGCTCGACCTAACGAGTGCAACGTTCGTTAGTCGGACGTAATTGTCGGTAATGTTGTCGATGCGAATATAAATCTTTTCGATATGAACATTTGTATTGTGAGGAAAATTGTATGAAAGGTGGAGGTAAGATGAATATTTCATAATGGGGTTGACGCGAGAGTTTTTAGCGAGCGAGGAAATTGTATGGAATTAAGTTTTATCTCGATTCGAGTTGATAAATCGATTAGATTAATTAAATTGCGTATTTTTTTACTAGATACAGAATTGTGAGTGAAATGGTTTTGGTTTTTTTATAATTTGAAGTTAGGTTAAGAACGGTTCTTTCACACCGACATTTGGAATGATTTTCATGGGGAAATTTGATTATGAAAACTTAACTCAGAAGAAATTTTTGTAAATTAATGTTTTATTGCATAACTCTTATTTTCATGTATTGTCTCGATTCTTCGAAATTGAGAGTTTGCAATAAATTATGGTCATTGACTTCGACAATTGTTGTATTATATTCTCTTCCTAGTAATGTTTTTGTTTGATCGAATTTTTCCATGAAAATACTTGCAAATATTGGTGCCAAGTGCAATTTTAAGAATCATAAAAGATTATTCTTCAAATTATGTATAAAAGTAACTATAAATTAGTTTAGTAAAAATATTGTGTCCAAAATTCCACACACTGCTATTCATTAAGCTTCAACATTGAAGAAGAAAGATTATTAGATATAACAAAAGAAAAATGTCTTAATAAGAAAAGTTTAGGTATCACTAAAACATGCGACTACTGTTACTTCACATAATAGCGTTTTTCACGTTCAGTTGACTCCTGTTCACGGATCAAATGCATTTTATATTACATTAATGGAGGTTTTGTTCGAAATTAATGAAAATTCATTGGATTGACGCTGTTGTTGTTGCTCGCCCATGAAATTATAGCCTACGAAATATGGAATTTTATTAAAAAAGTTATGAAACGTGTTAACGATCTGAGATGAGTACGGACAGCGAAGGTTAAAAAAACGGGGGCGTTAATTTTCAAATTGATCCGTTACGAATATTTTTAATAACACATGAAAATTGAAATATTAATTAATTTCGTAAGAATAACGTTTATTATGTAAGAAATTTGAATTTAATTAAAAAATATATTTATCCACATGTGCATAAATACATTCAAGTCATTTTTTTCCCTTTAGGATTTATTACTTTCTTTGAAATATTGCATGAAAACAATTGAAAAAGTAAAGAATGTTAAACATTTTAGGTGGAATCATTAAATCGTATATCTATTAGCAACGTGTTGGTGATAAGAACTGTATAATCCTATTCGGAAAAAAAAACACGTTGCTAATCAAAAGTGGTTGTAATATACAATTGAAATTGGAATGAAAAATATTCAACTGGAAATGTATAAAATTTTATATATTCGCTAAAAATCAATGAACCTAACGATAAATCATCCCCAAAGCCAAGGTTGACCCGAAGGTGGGCGACGAGGAAGAAGCGTGAGCAGGTCGTTCGTACCTTCGAAGGAAGTGGGCGTGCATCATCAGCGAAATTCGTGATGCAACAACACCAGTCCTATCCAATTCGAATCGAAAAGCGAAAACCGAACCGCGAAAGAAAACGAGTCAACATCACAACGAAGAAGTTGAAGTGAAAACGCGTCCGACAACAGCATCCTCACTATATCATTTCGAGTCCGTGGGAGATTCGCGAAAAGACCACCTTCCGACGAAGACCACACCTCGGAGACGAGGAAGTCTCCGGAGACCAGAACGAAACGATAAAATTGAAATTTGACGAAAACGAAAAACGAAAAGTCGACGCCGTAATGATAACTGATGCGTTCGGTAATTTTCTTCGCGTGCGCTCGTGTAATTCGGTTATATCAATTTATTTTTTTTTAGCTCAATTGATTTTCAGCACTTTATAAATGCAGCAATGTTTCGATGTGCTTAAAAGAAAATTTTTAATATGATAATTTTGTAAATTTAATAATAAACGTTTTCGTGCAATGTGTATTTTAAACGTCAAGCAAACATATAAATCAACTCTTCTGCTTATTACGAGTATTTATAAAGAAAGTAACGCTCGAAAAAAATTGTTTTATTTTCAAACCGTGACTTAACACAAGGCAAAATACTGCTATTAAATATTATATAATGAACAGTTGAGAATCGCTACATTATTTTCATATTGCGCGAGAGCGTTCACTTTGTACACACTTCGAGACGTCTTGTCCATTTTTTTTTTAGTTCATTAGCTTATTTATAATTTCCTTTTTCTTTGAATGTGTCGCGTGTTTGCACGCTCTTATGCAGCGCATATTTCAAGTGGCAAAGTCTAGTTGCGATCGTGTTAACATGTCCTTATGTGGCTACCACCTATAAACACTTCTGGACGAACAGCATCCATATGTGAGAAATCTGTCGATTTTCATTAATATTTCATAAACTGATCGACTCTATATAGATTTTTTTTCATATTGAATATAAATCTCGTGTGTATAAAATTTTCAGACAATTTCGAAATTGAATTTATCCAATAAATATTTCATACGAACGTCGTTCTCATAGTTTTAACAGCATCCCATTTGCATCCGTCTATTGCCTTTCTATAATTACAGAACGATGATATGGATCGAATACGAAACGCATCATTTCCTCATTACTGTATAACAAAAAACCTTACATATAATACATTCCCTATCTTCGATCTGAAGCAGCAATCAATTTCCAACCGTAACAATCAATAAGGGCGTCGCTGGATATATTGCAATATCTTAGAGAGCTTTTATAGCTTGTTTCCTCGATTAATTGTGCACGATAACATCGAATCGATATACTTAACTCGCAAATGAGCCATACGAGCAGAATTCGAATTTCATGCAAATCGCGACAAAAAAGAAAAACGGTCCTTTCCTTCTAGAAGTAAAGTGAAAGGAGCTTGACCGTTCACAAAAGCTCTTCTCAATTATATTGATGCCTGCCGCATTTTCGAATGAACATTCACTCCAGTGTGTATTAATGTGGATTGAACTTTCTTCTTCTTGTCTAATTCGATCTTCGAGCTACGTATGCGCGAATAGTGCAATTTTAAAGGCGTTTATCCGTAACAAAAACTTGTTCCACAAAAGTGAAAGAAAACCCGTTCGGACAAATTGCATTTTCATTGTCGGTTATTTATTTGTTTTTCGAGATTGTTATGTAAAGTTGGAAGATTTAAGATGAGCGATGATGTTTTGCAGTTAATTTTCTTAACAAAAATTAAAAAAACCTTGGGAAAGCTATACTGTAAAATTATTCATTCGATCGCTGTACTTGCGATACGATGATCTTGCAAGATCGTTAAAGCAGAAAACTATTGAAATACCAACACACTAGCGTTAATCTCGTCGATTAATAAATATGAAATAATCGAGCGATTCGCGAGCTAATTGCGAAATAATTTCAACCCATCAACATCCCCTCATTAAAAAATTTTAAAGCCTTCGATCTCGGTTCGATACGTTATAACACAATGAGGAGGCAACGTGAAATTACGCGAAATGCACAAAGGATCCAAACACTAAGAGAATAAGCATCCTCTCGCATCATCAATGTTCGTTATAAAATTCTAAACGACCGGCATGAAAGGCGAAATTTATTGCGGTTCTATGAAAATTGCTATGCGTGTAATTACTGACCACCACCTTTATTTACGGCCGTAAACCGAAGAACGTGTACACCGCGAGATATTTATTTATTTATTATTTGCGTAATGTGAATGCTCATTATTTCACTACGCGTTCGAGGTATTCTATTGTTTGGTCTTTTGATGAAAAAAAAAATCTCAATTAACACGACAATCGGCTTCCTTCAGAGTCATGCAAATTTTCGCTACAAGATGTTTATTAATCAATCTTAAATCTTTTTACATTTGACATAAATTTAAGGTACTTACAATTTTGCTGAAGCTCAATTCTATCTCAACTAAAGTCTGAATTTAAATTGTCTATTCTTGTCTAAATGCCGACACGTTTGTTAGTATCTATTAAAAATGAAAATGCGTTCGGTAATGACACTAGATGCTTTTAATTCCACTCCAATTCACAAAACGATTTTCATCTGAAAATTCAGTTCACACATAAGAATAAAACGATTGCCCTAGTCACTGCACGAAAAGTGTATCGCACAAATTTCGTATAACAGCACTCTAATGACAGCGTGATTATATTTTAAGTAATGTCCAAGGTTGGGGGGTTAATAACAACCGTGCATATAATAATTTTATTCAATTATCAACATTTCGCCACAACGGTACATATTATTTAACATTTGTACGAAATTATCCCTTCTTAAGCGTGTAAATTCAAATTTAATCTTCGCGACCTTAATGATCGTCGAACAAAGTGGAAAATTTGTCGTATCGAAGTGGCGTTGCCATTTTAGGATTTTCCGATTGTTTTTTTGCCTTCGTCGTAACGAATCGATCGAACTGTGATCGATAAGGTCTTTACGATGCGATGCGTCGTTTAATTTTAGTATGATGATGTTTAATATGCATTAATTCATTTCGAAAGTGATTTCGAGACGTTAACATCTCAATAATGCCATTTTCAGTTTTCATGGAATACTTAATGAATATAAAGATAAACAACTTTTGGTTTTTACCTGAAAACGGAAATTGTTTGATTTTCACTTTGAGCATTCAATTTTTTTTCGAATCGACTCGATAAATGATATTTGAAAACATTAAAGTTTCACTTCGCACATTCGAACGCGCGCAAAAAGGCTTTTATTGATTTTTTCGAATGAAATGTGAAAGTTCAACGATGAGCGATTTGTATTATTCATTTTATGAAAATGATCATATTTTTTTCCCAACGGTGTATTCGCGAAGCGACTGACGTCACACACCGTTGTTTGTATGACCAAACTGCAGAGGGGAAAGTGATTTTTTTTCTTCGAAAATTCGGCAAAGTCACTGCATGGTACTCGCGCAGTTCCATTTTAAACCAGTTTCTCAAAAGTGAACAGTCCTTACGACATCTGCCTTAAATTTGCATAACATCGACATCGACTCATCTGCAGATACTTTATCATCTCGAAAAGATCGTTCGCTTTCACGACTTTTGCCATTGACATAGAAGCGCGACTCGATCGCGAATAAAAAAAATCAGATAAATAAGTCTGACATTAGTGTTACACTTTTCAATGCCCGAAGAAGCGTAGAAAGTCAAACTGTCATCTCGTTTCTTTATATCTGCGCATACATCGTGTTTTTAGCTAATTAATCGACAGACAAGAAGTCGGAGAGCGGAATGCGACGAAGACCGTTAAAGGCAAATTCAGCCATCGCGAGCTTTTAATCTGGCGGAGCTTTGAAAACTTCGGTTGTAGAAAAGCACGACTTAAGACAACAACAACAACAGCATTTCAAGATCAGATGTGGTCATTGCTGAGCTGCATCGGCCTGTGGGCGATCTTAACCGTTGCCTTTATTTCATAGCAGTCAGTTCCTTGGTACATATGGGCAGGAGTTAAGGCACTTCCTTGTACGCGCTCGGAGCTATTATTAATTCACGCTGTAAAATTAAACACATCAGATTGAAAATGACTTTAGAAAATCTATCGTAATGAATTTATTGAATTGAAAAGCCCTTAAAATTGAAATTTTTGATTGCTTTTTTTTCGATAGAATCAATCATCAGATCGGCTCTTTTCAAATGATAATTTCATCGATACATTTTTTAGATGACGAAGCTCGTGTGCGACGCATTCCCGTATTTATTGTTCGGTTTATGGGCACGTAAAAGTGGCATACCGCTAGCAATCGTGACTCTCCTCTTTTGGTCTTTATAGTATTTTATAGCATATGGATTATTCGCCGACACTCTAAATAATAAATATCGAACTGATATAACTGTAAACGATATGAATTCTCAGATCCGTATGCCGCGTAATATATTTCCATTAGCGGACACCGCAATCTCCTCAGTGTCGCAACATCCGAATGGTATCATTCGTACGGAATCGTTATTCATCATATTCATATCATTCGAATGAAGAAAAAAAACGGAATACCTAAAGCTTTTCCCACGTATGAATGGAATTATGCACACCCTAATTGATGCTGGATCGTTTTACGAGCGATCGATGATCGATTCGAATTTCGTTCGGCGTTAATTTGTTCTAATACAATTAATGTGCGAGTCTAGAAAGCGCATTTTTCACGGATATTATTCGGAACAAGGTCGATTGTAAAATTTATTATTAATTTTTTTCAGCACTTTCCGGTTATAATCCCGATCGGATTCGATTAGACAAACAACGGTTTTCACTTATGCGCTTTCGCAAGTGTGCCAATGTTTTTCGTATTATAGAAAAAAATATTTATATTTTTTATCGGATACATTTGTATGCTAATTGAATATCCCTTTTCACAATGATAATTCCATACAATCATACGCGTAATTCTATGATTATTCATGCCCTTTTATGCCTTCAATGCGCATTCTATGAATTCACAAAATTGATTTGAAAAAACCGTTCGTAGATTTCGAAATGAATATGATGTGCGTTTCATTATTCGATTGAGAACTAAACGATAGAAATCCTTAGCGACGAACAATGCAATCGAAATAGGCGAGAATTTCGTTTAAAATTCGCATATTTTTACAATTGCTTTCTGAAGAAACACAGAATAGTGAATGTTCTATTGAACGTCGGCCGTATAATGAAACGCTTTCACCGAAAATGGAAAAAAATTACACACATTCGCGAAAAAAAGCAACAAAAACGAATTATATTATATTATGTGATTTATTTTTTTATTGTTCTGATCGTTTTCTTTTCTATTTGCAGGAACGAACAGTGGAAGTGCAAGTTCACAAGATTTCAGTGCATTGACGAAAATACTCAAAAGCTCAGGACAAGTAAGTTTATAAATAAATATGTTATTTATTATTTTAAATACTGTAATATTCTTTAGTTCATGAAATATTTCTTCTGTTTATTCTTATAAACGACTAGGAAAACCAGATAAACATACTTGTCGACGCAAATATGCAGCTCAGTGTGTTAAAATGCAACAAAAACAAACCAGATAACTAGTTGCGGTTTAATATCATGGAATCGAGTTAATCTAAAGTGCATTTATGGAAGAATTATATTCTTACAAGCGCTTCGCTCATAAAAATATCAAACAAAACACTAGATATAATATAATTGAAATAGATTTTATTAAAAATATACTTTTTGTCAATGATATTTTAAACGACCAATCAATGCATTGAAGTTATCAAATCAAGCCTGATTAGAATAAAATTGAAATGATTATACAAATTTTATGTAATCTTCGTAGATTAAATTGTCAAACACAGACAAATCAACTCTATTATTATATTAAATGATTCAATATATCTATAACGATATTGAGCTACTTTTACAATACGAATTCGAACTCGAACCAATAAGAAGGAAAAAAATCCGAACGGAAACGGAAAGCAAAACACACTGGATTCGTACGAAAAATCAACATATCATTACATGAAATTTTCAACACTCTCCCACGATGTAACTGTGCACGCACATTACCATGTCTAAAGCCAAAAGGAAACAACTAGATACGATTTAATGACCAGGGGTCGGGTCACTATCTGTGCAGTGTTTTTAACGGAGTCGCTTGCGTGACCCGGAGTGGCCGGCTACGTTAATTGTTCACGACGCTGCGGTGCGCGGCGAACGTTAATTATCAACATAACCTCACCCGCGAACACGTGCCGACGACCTGTGCGATTGTCGATCGTTCTGTGTTAGTCTGTGCTCAGTTGACAGTTCGAATTTTTCAAATGCGACCAATATTAACCGAGATGTCGAGGTTTGAAGTTGGAGTTTAGAATCGGTGATACAATCCCTCGGAGGTGTATTGAAGGGAAAATAATTGAATTTATCTTTCGTTTAATTAGAGCATTGTTGCGATAAGATGTTATACATAATGTTCTCATGGTGTATAAAAAATATTAATTGAAAAAAAGTAGGAATCAACAATGACTTTTCATTGTATCGCTAATAGTATATTGAATTTTTTTTTCATGAAAGAAAATTTTCTCATATTTTCCATCTAATTTCTCATCGAAATTACGAAAATCTGTAGCGGATTCACTGTTTGAATCTATTATCTTGCAAAATCGTTTGTTTATCCAGCGGAGCGTATTGGTCCGAATTATAGACCGTTTAATTAACCGTGCACAATTAACCTTACGGTATCGCTTTTAACTGTGCTTTTCACTAAAATTGAATCTGCAACTTTTTCAGATGGAAATATTGTCGGCTAGCAAATTGAACAACACTAGACACGCCGGTTTGGAAGTTGTGTTTTTCAACAGAGTACCAAAAGTCGGTAGCCAAACGTTCATGGAACTGCTTAGAAGATTGTCGATGAGAAATAGATTCGGTGCGTATTGAATGTCTATCGAATATCCGATAATGTGTCAATACAATTGATGGCAATTGCGCTTTTTTTTAGATTTTCATCGAGATCACGTTCAACGTGTCGAAACAATACGACTTGCTCCACCAGATCAACTTCAGTTAGCTTCGATGGTAGCTGGTTATGATCCGCCAGCTGTTTATGTAAAGCACGTCTGTTTTACAAATTTTTCGCAGTGAGTTCAATAATTAAATAAATTGAAACTGTAATGCAATAAAAAAATAACATTCTGATTATTTATAGGTATCATTTACCTGAACCCATCTATGTGAATTTGGTGAGGGATCCAGTAGAAAGAGTGATTTCATGGTATTACTATGTTCGAGCACCGTGGTATTACGTCGAAAGGAAGCAGGCATTTCCTGATATTCCACTTCCAGATCCGGCGTGGCTCAAAAAAGTCGGATATACATGTCAACAAACTGAAATTTTGAATTTTTACGAAATGTTCACTTGATTGTTTACAATTTTTAGGATTTCGAAACATGCGTTCTGAATGGCGATAGGGAATGTCGTTACATCGAAGGTGAAACTCATGAAGGAATAGGTGACCATCGTAGACAAACGTTGTTCTTCTGCGGTCACGAAGATGAGTGCACGTGAGTAATGCATAAAATTGATTCTGAACAGTTATTTGACAGTTCTGAATCGAATTGATGTTTTAATATATCGCTTCAGGCCTTTTAATACTGTCGGTGCTATGGAAAGGGCTAAGAGAGCTGTGGAAAGACATTATTCAGTAGTCGGGGTTTTAGAAGATCTGAACTCTACTCTAACCGTGTTGGAGCATTATGTTCCGAAGTTTTTCAAAGGAGCATCACAAGTGTATTGGGGTAAGAGTATTTCATATATCTATAGATATTAAAATTATATTTGAGAGTTTTGAAGTATATAAATTGATTGTAATTATAGTATTGTATTGACTGATTTGTTGTATGTTTTCAGATGAAGTGAATAATTTCAATAGAATAAACAGAAATGCGTTCAAACCACCAGTTTCTGAGCATATAAAGGACATAGTTAGAAGAAATTTCACGAGGGAAATAGAGTTTTATCAATTCTGCAGGCAGAGACTTCATAAGCAATTATTAGCGTTAAGATTGCCGACACACTCAGTTTCTTGATCTATGAAAAATTTTTGAAGTGATGCTAACGATGTTAAAACATGTCACAGTTATTCACAGGAAAAGTGAATGAACAGACATTTGTGATATGCATTTGTATTATCTAGTATTTATATGAATTCGAAAAATTTCGTAAAATATTCGATCTCTATTTTAAGATATTGTAAATTTATAAAGAACCAAACAACGATATATTGTCATATGACACAAAGATAAATGTGTCAATAACAATATATCATGTATAAGATTTTGATATTTTTACTACTATTTTTTCATGTTCCTTCTAAGAAGAGAATCAATTGGTGCACTTTTGTATATTGTTTCCATTACATTTTACATTTTCCGAAACTGCCATCTTTTGGTGAAAAATAAATTTATTTTCGAATGGTGTTTCAAAGGAAATGTCTACCTTGTTATCAAAACTCATTAACTCTATAAAAATAATTTAGTTTTTAGATAATAATGATGTCGATTGGATTGACTTAGAAACTCTTAATAGTGACACACAATTATCAAATTATTTTTACCAATATACCTATCTATTGAATATTTGGAAATTGTTCTGTTATAGAATTATAATTTAGTGTTTTATGAAAACTAGTCTCAAAATTTGATACACAATATACTATGTATGAAATGTCTATTTTATGATATTGATATTTTTATGCGTGTTAAGTGAGAAATCATGTAATTAGATAATAATAAAAATATTTGAATTGTATACTAATTTATTTCATACAGTATGTATTATTTTTATAATTATGATTTTAAACAATGTTTTCTGAATTGTGAGATGAACCGTTCAGAACTAATAATAAGTGTGATCAACTCCACTAGGCAAGAACCCAAGAAAAATTCAAAAGGCATTTGATGCGTTTTTCAAAATTCCCATAATTCCTTTCATTTTTCCCTTTTTTCAGATATTAGAAACATACAAAATTTGTTTATAATAAGCTAAAAATGTGGAAAATTCATATTCTAAGACAGAACTAATTGAAATGGCTTCTAAAATAAATAATTTATTATCTGATTGCCAAACAAATTTAGTCATTTAATGGTATTTACATACATATATGTACATATGTATTTTCATTATTCAGGAAAGATATTTCTTTCATTATGACTATACCAACTGCTTCGACATTTAAATCTTATTTTTGTCAAAAGGGGGAGTTATTCACATTTATTATTAGCTCTAAACGGCTCAAATATGGAAGTCACTAATTCAATTGGAAGTAGATGTCGTTGAGAATATAGTTGTAGATTTTTTTTCTCTTAAAGCAAAATAGTTTGATTAACATTATTATATATGTAGATACAAATATTTAATGTGGAACAAGTTAATATTAGATTAACTACACAATGAATTCAGATCGAATGTATCTACATCCTTACTAAATAATTTGAAACGTTTCGCTGATTATAAAATTTCAAACTTACAATTAGCAATTATTTCACAACACTATTATGCTTATTATGAAAAATCACAATTACGCTTTCAAAGAGAGCAAAAAATGTGCGAACTGATTGTGCGAGATAAACATAACCAAGGTCAATATCCGATAATGAGAAAAAGTCCCAAAATTAAGTGTTAATCATTATAAACATGCTGCACAAACAGGTAATATTGTCTAACCGAATGAATGAATCATCCAACCGACATATCATCACGAAGAGTTCAAATCTTAACAAAAAGACACTTAAAAAGCACCAATGTAAGAAACTCGATAAGTTTTCTTTTTCCATAACCAAAGAGGAAAAATGTATTATCCTGAAAATAAATGTGAACGATTAAACTGCCACATCACCAATAGGAATGCTAAATATTCACCATCATGAACCACGTATGTGTGTCCAAAAATATACACACGAAATTATTTATTGATCGTAGAAGATAAATTGATTTAATTGACGTCACAACACCTCGTGATAAACCCGTCGAGCCTCCTTTTCGAGTTTTCCTCTTTGAGCATAAAACGCAAACGCGTTGACGTAAGTCTCCTATGAATATCTAAATCTCAGACGAGGAAGATTAACCAAATTATTTGAAAGTACAAATACGGTTTGTATATTGATACGAATGGAATTCAACCTTTTGACATTAAAATTTTTTGTCTTCTAGATTTCGCCATATGCGACATTAGATAATCGATTAATCCATGAGTTTCGACCTATGGCTTGCTTTTCAGATTATAATTGTTGGACAATTCGGCGAATTGAATAATTTTCATCTGTATAAACAAAACAATAAATTAAAATAATAATGAACTGATATACAATTACATTTCAGCTGCAATAGGAATATCACTATATGAGAGTTTATAAATGATGATACGTAAAAATCTGTTAAACAATTATTAATCAAGTGATAAATCTTCAAATCAAAATCGATTATGAATTATGTTTATAATACGTAAATAACAGTATAGCGAACTGTGAGAACACTGAATGGAATGCAATTATGGAAATTAAGGAAGAACTACATATTAGAATATTACCGACATGACATCATCTAGGCTTTCAGTTTATTAATTAAATCCAAAAGTAATGACGCTTTTTTTGTATATATGTATATAAGAGATACTGCTGAAATTTTAGAATTACGCATATACGGAAAATAAAAAACAAATTGATTAAGTAGGTACCTATCTATCAATTAACATCCGTTCCAATTTGGTAAAGATACGAATAATGAAATTTGTTTGCAAAACATTCTGTATTAATGTTAGATTAAATTCGGAAATTAGAGAAGTGTATGTATTATGGGAAAAGAAAACGAAATTTTTCTGATAAAAGGAAAATAATACATCTGAAAATATAATCCTTGATAATCTTTTTCACATAATTTGTAATACTAACATATGTAATGTGAGAAATAAAATCATGTAATTTTTATTTATTTCTGTTTCGGATGTGGTTATGTTCATTTCCACATTGGAAACGAGATAAAGCTTAACTATATATTTTAAACATTGTGTTTATCAGGTTTTCAACTGTATAAATATATTAATATTTATTTTTTATACTCTTATACCGACAAATGCGTACTAAAATATATAAAGAAAATTCATACATCATAAAACTTTGGTATAATATTTTTATTATACATATAAAACGAATTTGAAAATACTTCACTTGATTGGATAATGAAAATTGATATTTTTTCATCATCTTACAAGGAAAACCAATGAACGAAGATATTCTACATATTTTTAAATATCTAACTGAAATATTTTCCAATGAAGTATATAAATGTAGCCACACTGAGCTTATAATTAGTAAGCTTTTCCATCTTCGAATTTACACATTTTCTAGTACCTGCATCTGCTAGGCAATTTTTCACCGAGAAAACTAGTTTTACATCATACATACACATGAATACCATTTTAGGCACATAACGTTTTAATAACTAAAGTAATTGAAAATGTATAAATGAAAAATCGGTGATCTGTAAGGAAAATTCTCAAACCAATTGATTATTTAAAATAAAATATGACGTGTATTTATTTATTCAAAAATATGCACTATGGACTCATATAATTCGAAGGTATTTGTGTAATTTTAGAAAAAAAGCTCAGTCACATAAAATTATCATAAAGCTGGAGAGATGTTGTATTATTCTAGCCTTGAAAACGAATTCTTTTTCCATTTCAATAATTAAAATTGCAGAGGTCTACCACAAATGTACATAAATATTTTTGATGCATTTTTTCATCATCACTATTGTATTTATTTTTGCATAAATGCACAAAAGCGATTATTGATTGATCGTAACTTTTTTTCATGACAAACAAATGTAGAAAATAAATTCACACGAGTAGATACAATTGTTCGTTTATGAAAACGAATAACGAAGCTAAGATCATCAAAAGTCACACTAACTCAGCATTACATGTTATTGAAATGTAAGAATTATCGAGATTGTTATTTATTAATATATTTATTTAAAAAATGCAGTGATGGGAGATACAAAATGATCAACAATTTGAATAGAAAAAATTAATGAGCACACAATATTAATAAAATAATAATTTTTCTCTATTTCGATCAAATTCGTATGTATTTTATTCTACTTATACACCTACTGCTTTCACAATTACATACACATATGTACTATATAATATACATATTATGTACACAGATTACAAGATAGTAGAAGAACAACATTGACCTACAAATAAAAGAGATCACCTGTGTAAATGGAGAAGTATGTATCTACATGGATTATAGACCTGATGCATGCATCAGAAAAGAAGCTTCTTTTGGCTGACTACAGAATACAAATCGATTAATTAAACAACTCCAACAAGCCGGTGATAATTTCAGAGCGTTAATCATTGTTTTTTAATTAAGCGAAAAATATTCAAAGGAAACAATTGTCCTTCGTATCAATTTATAAGGGTGTGCTGGCAATGATAAATTTAGTGGAGTCGCGAAAAAAAAGCTTGAAAAATCCTGGTATAGCTGAAATCAATAATATTGCTGTTCGATGCGGATAAGACACGGATAAATGACAAACAGCATACTGTTTGCAAACACACTTCGCATACGCGAATATATGCAAATGTTGGGATTGTCCATTCCGTTCGACAATAATCCAACACCACATTCGAGACCGGTTTGGAAAAAAGCTGAGGTGATGCGTCATCATTGTCTTCTTGACCAACCTGCTGCTCTTGAAAGGCAGAAGTCATTTTTTGAAGAAGTTTCCTTGTAAGTCAATTCTGGCCTAAAGAGGCCATCAGAAGTGATCGATTTTTTATTCAACGTAAATAATAGTATGAATGCAAGTACTCGTTGAAGTAAAAAATATCAGACTCGGTCTATCTAGAAACACATTATTTTCTTGCTTACATAATATTATGGGGGGTTTCCACTGCAAAGCAGAACGGAACGAAATAGGGACACAGTTATATGAAAGAAGAAGACACCTATGTACATATATGGCTATCTCCCTCTTTCCTAGAGTTGTGTCCCTTGTTCGTTCCATTCTACTCGGCAATGGAAGCCCGACATGATATTTATGTTCCACCTAGCTCAAATGACTCTTTCTTCACTTACAATTAGTTTGAAAAGCGAATGATGAAAATACATAAATAGTTGACAAGTTGGTTTTTTAAATATTTTAATTAGAAAGATAAATCGACGTTTTTCATATAACTTCTAATATATATTTAACATTTTTCTAAACAATATTCGAACATTACAAATGTTAAAAATGCATTTTGCTTTCGAAAATAAAGATGCACAGGAAAATGTAAAAACATATAAATGAAAATCAGCACATGGAAATACTAATCAAAACTGATAAGAAAGGTCGGTAACATAGTTTGCAAAAACAAATTTTAAGGCCATCGTACAACGAACCAAGTCGTAACCTATTCCAATAATGAAATAAATATAGAAAATTCTCAGTATTTTAACTGGCATTTGAAAAAACATAATGTTATCGAACCTGCAACGTGCAAACCGCAAAAATGATAAAGCGCGCACTTTTTCTGCGAATTTTCAAGCTCGTTCACAAGATCGGTTTGTTTTGCAAAAAAACCCGGAAATTCGTGAAGTAAACTCAATATAAAAACAAAGAAGCGTGGGTATGATTTTTGCTCGAAGAAAACACGTTTAATGGGTAAAAATTACGGTCGAACGAGAAACGAGCACAATTATGCGAGAGATCAATTTTCCATCCACGAGTCGTTCTCGATCAATATTTTTGGATTTCAATGCTTATTCTGATTATGTGCAAGTTGGATATTTTTCACATACATCCTAATTATAGGTTAGTATTTTCTTTGTTTCGAATAAATTTTCTTTCGTACAAATAAATACGAGTATTATGATTATGGTTGATATTGTTAATAACGCCTTATGATATCAATATAATTAGCATGTGTGCATTTATGTATTCCATTTTGATTGATAATCTGTGGAAAATTTTCAATTCTATTTCATTTATATTTCCAAGATTCGATCTTTTAAATTAACTAAATTTTGCGTTGTTTTTATTTCTATATATAAAGTATGACAGTTGTCAAGGAGTATTCGCGAACTTACAGTACCGAACTCTGTAGAAAAAAAAACTTGTTTAGTTAAAATGACTAACATGAGGGTTACTAAAGAGTATAAAATAGGCTCTGTTGATATTAAATCACTAATATGTACATAGCTACGTGTTCACTTTAAATATGTTCATCGATTTCTGAAAAAAAAAATCGAACATTGTCCAAATAACCATTTTTCGTAACTATGAATTTGGATTATATTTTGGTAAATGTAGGTGATTTTTTTATTATTATTAACGTATTAAATATGTACAGTAAATATTTCGTCTTTCGGAGATGGCAATAATTCATGCGCACTTTAAAGTGACTAATTTTATTGTATATTTTTATGACATCAAAGCGATTTCCACGTTCAAGGTCGAAATTTAAATAATTTTTCGGCCAAATTACAAACGTATAGATTTATGTGGCACGTAGGCATTTTTTCCGCGACTTCTTAGAATTTAAAGCTCGTTTTGCCGCCATAGTTTTCTGAGCTTCGATTCGAGCGTATCACATTTAAAATGCTAAATTGCAGAAGACAGTGACTTTCAAATATGTTTTTATGAATTTTTTTGAAGCGCGTTCAAAAAATAGTCTGCGAAATTTTTTTGCGAATTTGTTGGAATATATTTATATTTTTCTTAAGAAATCTAAAACGGAATTGCGACATTCAATGGAATGTTTTACACCAGTAGTGGTCGGTGAGAGGAGAATATTCACGGGTAGGGCTGCAAATACGAAGTTGAAATGTAAAATAGTAATCCATCGAAAATATATAAAAAAAATTAACAAATATTCTAAATGTAGAAATTTGCAATTTCATAAATATTTTCACAACCCTAAAATTATTAAATAAATATAATAATCATAACTATTTTTATGATACAGGAAGGGCTGCAGTCTTGCAGCCCAGAGAATTTATGTTCCTCGGAGCATTGATTTATAACTCGAATGAGGTTACAAAATGTGAACGAGATATCAATGAAGTTTTTTTTTCAATTTAATATTCGGTCCACGACCGTCGAATTGGAAACCCATGTTGCGAAAGAGTTTAATTGTAGGGCGACCAACATTCCGTTTTCACCTGGACAGTCCCATTTTCATCACGTCTTGCATTTGTTCTATCGTGTCGTTTTCGTAAAATTGTACAATTTGATTGAAAAAAAAATCATAATAAGTTAAATTCAGATTGAAAAGCTTGTTAAAATAATAGAGACTAGAAAATACGAATTGTTGGTTAGATGATAAAAAAATTGAATTGCCTATTTAACCAATAATATATTTTCCTAAGATATTTTAAAGATTTCTTAAAATAAAAATGGCTGCGGCGCTGTATGGGGTTTTTAAATTAAAAATGGGCGTGAGCTGATGAAAAATTTTCCTCAAGTCTCGTTTTGGTTTTCACAATTAAAAAATATGGTCACCCTAAGTTGGAATGAATTTCCAACTTGTTGCTCAGAGCATGAGTCAAGCGCAGTCGTGTGGTTAGCACGGAGTTGATCAGTCGTGTTGTTCGTTGTATCAATTTTATCAACGCCGTTGTTCACTGTTTGAAAATATCAAGTACACATACAAATATTTGCGATAGCACTGTTGATATCTACATATAGACTAATTGGATAAGCTTTACCGGGAATAACTTCCGATAGTATAATTTATAATCTTTTCACTGATCGTCTGCCAGCTTAGCGACTTCCGAGAAGTTCAACGTTTGTGAGTATTTTTTTGTTCTTTGAAATTTTTATCTCGTTGTTCACAATCCATTGTTTTAACGCAAAGTTCGATCGATTCCCTGAAATGCCTCGATATTGATTTATACAATTAATGTTCATATTGTTATATTGTCTATTTATGCTTATTACTCATTCGCCACGGTATCCGAACACGCATTAAGCATTCATTTTCTGTGTCACACATACGCAAATTGTATTCAATGTTTTCACATTTAATGTAATTTATATCGTAAAATGGTTATAATTTAGAAATGATGCAATGTTCAATGCGCAATTGATAAATGAAATGAAATACGAATAGGAATTTTCATAGATGAATTTATTTGCATGAAATCACTTCCATTTTCGAATTGAGTAGATTGTTTGATATTTTTCATAAAAGTTATCAGTTAATAAAATAAAAGAATTATGCATAATTCGATAAAAAGTAGATTGATCGATAAATTCTAAGGAAAATGAAAAAAAATAATAAATTGAAATCTAATCTATAAAATAAATTTCCATCGGATAAAATCGTCGATTTTCAAATTTACAGATCTAAAGTCAATATTTATATTGAAAGACATTAAATAGTGATAATTAATTTTACTCATTTTCGATTTGCAATGTTTGAACAATTTTTTTTTTTAATTAACACAAATTGAGAATCTTGCTCGTATTTCCAAAAAGAATGGTATTTTTTCATACTAACTTTGCATCTCGTGAATTATAGACATAGATACATCAACATTATAAGCACAAACATTCGTTTTCACATTATGAAACTATACGGGGAAATACCCACATAACGTACGGATACATACGGCAATGTTGATTCGCAGCACAGGTTTTTCAACTTCGCATCTATAGAATAACAACCAGAATTGAGATTTTAAATGAGAACACAAGAAGCCTACGGATATAATGTACAAGTTTTTATTACTGGAGTTGAGTACAGAAATTGTTTCTGAGTATTTTCAATTATTTTGTTTCAAAATGGTCATTTCATTATCATATCATTTAGAAAAAAAATATTTTTTTATTAATCAAAATGAGTTTGTCTATAGATGATCAATATTGAATATGAATTTTTCGATATTTGGTCGTTTGTATTTGTACTATTTAGTTTCTAGGGACCTCAGATAACGAATGTACGAAACATACACGTTGCGTTTGTATAATTTCATAAATAAGATTTGTTTATAAACATGGCGAGAACATTTCTAATTTTATTCGTATATTTATCACAATTACCTCATTTACATACGTTTAAATGAAGATCATGCTTCGCCATCGTGATCACGCCTCTAGTACAATTGCAGAGTGCAAATTTCAAATTATTCTTTTTTCTCAGACATGGATGAGGTAAAATACGCGAGTCTGCAGTTACATATATTATCTATTCCATCTCATCTTCAATTTAACATTGAAAACAGAAGCAGAAGGCCAAGGTTAAAGAGACGTTCGAGATTTAATACGAACCTGAATCGCATGATAAGAAATTGATTTCCGTTGAAAATTCTAGGTTTCATCTTTTATTGCGATTTTTCGACAATCTACTTCTAAATATTAATTGTGCGATTCGTAACTGCTGTAATATGTTTATGGATGTCCGAAATGGCGAGGCAATCGTAAAAGAATGTCAATAAGGAAATTTGTCAAAATTTTTGCTCACAATCATTTTGATTATGGTTCAGTGAACGTTGTAGATATTAAAAAGAATAATTCTCAATATATTTTATGTTCTACAATATCTCTATAAAGCAATCGTTACGTATTCCTTATCTTGCAAATTAATGTCGTTTGTTCTTAGAACTTGGTCAAAGCTATAAATTGTATAAGTACTTAGTGCTATATTAATTTACAAAAGGAATCATAATTAAATTTATTTATGAAAAACAAGTACATGTGTGCTTCTTTTATATGAATATCTTATGATTAAGATTTCAACAGAATCTTACGATGAAGCAGAATATTTGAATCTCCTACCTATTTATTTTTACAGCGTGAACCATTTATACACATGCTGCGGTTTTTTTTCTGGAAAAGAATAAATTCACTCTGAAAAATGAAAATATTCAGTAGATAAAACTGTGAGAGATGTTTTACAGTGTATCTACAAATTAGATACGAGTTGCAGGAAACTAAGCTGATTCACATGTAATTATAAAAATTAAACAAACACTGAAATGTGTGGACGTAGATAATATGAATATGATTAGATATTTAATTAATTTTCTAAACATAGGGATAGTCGTTATTTTTCATGATGGAGAATTTCATCAAATTCGACGAACAGATTTTATTTGCACGAATGCGCTCAGACAGACGGGATGACAAAAATCATTATAGCTCAATGAAAGGCAAATCAACACCAAACCCGAGTCAATTGGATGTGAGGTCAATTGAACGAGTTTTGCATACTCAATCATGTAATGTTACGAAAAAAGTATACGACACTCGACCTTTATCTAAAACATAACCCAACCAAACCGAATCCAACCCAACCCAACATGAAAAAAATACACACGAAGTCTGACCGAAACTAATCTAATCGAACCAGTCAGGTTTCCATGTTGACAAGATAACAGAAACGTTCCGAATACTCCCAAAATATTTTTTTCGAAACGGACGATTGCACAATCGGAAAAACGCGATAATTTTTTAATCTCTTGAAAATAATTGAACACGCCTGGCTCCATTATGATGGCCGCCTGTGCACTCGTGTGTATCTGTACACATATTATTATATGTATGTACATGAAAAGAGGCTTCTGAGAATCGACGCAAAAAATCGGCAGCCAACAGACATGGCACTATCGAAACTCTGCCGTGTGGTAAAAATAGAAAACAAACATATTAGATCATGTCTTATGTTGAGAGTTTAGCGCCTCAGACATATGTATAAACGATCTTGCGATAATGAGTTGAATTTGATTGATTGTGTTTTTTTTTTTCAAGGACCGATATTTTCACTTTTTTAACTCTCGTGTTAGTTAACTACGCGACTCTTTGTTCTTTTCAGTTGTCATTTGTCTTATTTCCTTTTTTCATCCACAAAATTCGTCTGCAAATATATGTATTTGATACAGTAGTGACTACCTACAATACTGCGCGAATTAACGTTGGTCTTAATTTTTCGTCATCCTACTGATTTTTTGACGGTTCGTAAATGGAGGAATGGGTGTTCGTCTATCTATCTGATTCATCGCCATTAAATAGGAGGAACAGAAATGAAAACGGGAAGAACAAGATCTATACGCTTCTTGCAATACTGGTTGCATGCCTAGTTATCGAATCATCATTTACAGTTGATCTTATTTAAAAAAAATCTGTCGTTGAATACATATTTTTGATTGGCCTTTCTTCTGTTTTTAAATTTTGATTAGATTAAATAAGGATGGATAATGTTTAAAATGAAATTAGGTTTTGTCAATATTTTTGATATAGCCATCCAGTATCATTTTTTTTCAAACAATATATCGGTCTCATTTCATTTACTATGTATAAACAATTATATGTACATATATTGAACCCAAATTACGGACGAACTGGTTTCTGGGTTTGGCCTCGGGATAAAATTTTATACGTGCTGATTTATTAAAAAAATCGATTTCTAAGAATTGATCTTTAGCTGCACCTACAAGATGGCGGCGATATACTAAAGCAAAATGGGTTTTTCAACGAATCAAGTTGTAAAGCACGTATGAACATAGAACATGCGCTCGATGCCGAATTTGAAATGTCTTATCGGTTTTTTAACTCGTATCGCGGTTAGACAGAATTTCGTATGGAAAAACCCATGTGAAACGGTGGATAAGACAGTTTAATCGAGTCTCGATTACGCAATCAAATAAGGAAAATATAAATAAATAATATATTATTGATATTTCTTATCAAAAAAGAAATTTTATGCGACTCCAAAAAAACACTAAAAAATATGTTCTTATCGAATAATCGATGTTTTTTAGCATCTCTACACGAAGAAAGCCACGTGTGTTTCAATCAGGTATCCGAAACAATAACTTTTTTTGAGCTACTTTGCTTCTACTCCATGACTTGTTCTAAGCAGTTTCGACAAGAATCACGCTATGAGAACATCGACATCATATGAATATTTGCATCATCCAACCCCTGCCATTTAATTCAAGTGTTTCACGTTTTGCGATTATTTCAACGCAATCAAAGAACACACCCAACTTCACAGAGAGCAATCATTACCTACTTCTTCGATAATTTTCGTTAACCACCGTTAAAACCAATTAGATGACCAACAGTTGTGCGTCATGGATGCTTACATGGTGTACCTACGCATGAGAAATGGTGGACACGCTATGTGGAAAATCGAACAAGTTTTCTCGCATAAAAATGCAAATTGACGTCAGTTGCGGTGAAAGGACCAGCTTCATAAACACTGTTGAGATGAGAACCTGCAGGTTTTCGAACCGCATTTTGCTGATCGGTTTTAAATGCGTCACCGGTTGTTATGAGGCGTTTACATATAGCTGCTGCCGTTGCCTTTCTCGTTCTAGCGTTCGCATTCGGTTTTTTCTCGCATATGCAAAAGAGACCTAATTGCGAACGTTAGAGTGAGAAAGGCAGCGACAATAGGTATAGCAATAGCCATATATAATATAAACATCGCATTAGATTCGACCTAACAATATATCGTTTACTTATTAGAAGTGCGTCATATCTTGAAATTAGACTGTTTTGAATTATGTGACTTTTTTAAATGCCCAAAAAAAGTAACGTCTCACAATCAGCATTTAGGAATTTCTACTTTTTTATATAGCAGAAAAATTGATGAACTTCGTTTATGCGATATAAAATACTTCGGTTGTTTTGTTATTTTTTTTTTTTTAATAATATCATCAGGAAAATGATGAGCCGATAACTTACAGTTTTCAACAAAGTCAAGTACTTATGTACGTAATTCGGTTCTGGAAAAACACTGTGAAATTCGCAAGGAAAATTTGTGCCAATTTGTGCAATTTTTCGTCTCTTAAAACATACAAAGCCAAACCGCAATGAACGTTTAAGGTCTATTAATTGTAATTAATCTGCAAACCGAGTTCCAAGGTTTTTTCTGTATCCATCGTGGCTCGTTTTGTTGATATGAAGCATAATCTCCTCTAATATATAAAACCATGAACTGTATGCGCAAATATCATAGGAATGCATAAATATAATAATGAAACATCAAAATCAATTTCATCTAAAATTTTTGGTGAATTTCAATTCGGCGATGTTTTCATGTAAAATTATTGTAAATATTTTTTGCAATATTATCCTTATAACTTTAAAACCACACATTATCATGTCACCATAATGATTATTCATAATACGATTATACATATTTTTACTCTATACATATAAATTATTTTTTATATGTATTTTGATATTTATGTAAATACAATTATTGTTTGATGCATCTAGCATCGAATTACGTAATTTATTCAAGTTAATAAAGAGAAAGATGTTATAGTTACATATTATTACGACTAGTACTTTTAAACAACTAATTGTAATTATTGATAACAAGCTGTACCAATGATTAATAATGTTGGTCATAACGCATAAAAAAGGATATGTGGTTGTAATGACATCATTGATTTTTGAATGTGCAAAATGAATGAAGACAATGATGGAACTCGTATCATAAATGTTAAGTATTTCATTCAACAAGGAAATTTAATTGGGTATTTCTTATTATTTTTTTACTTACCGAACACTTTTTTTTTGAATTGGATTCAGCAATTTATCAGTCAAATCCGACTGATATTTTTGCAGAAAAACTTAAATAATTAGTTAATAAATTTTATAAGTACATACTAAACAAGACTAATTTAAGATAAAATGTATCAAATTCAAGCTTTAAAACATCAAAGATATCAGTATTTCATATAGGTATACATATATAATGTTCAAAATGTCTATAAAAAATACTGATAATATATTTTTATTAATTTCAGATCTCTAGAAGGGAATGCAATGTGACATTTTATAATTCTGAAAGAAAATATATAATCAAACAATGGGTAAAGAAATTAAGGAGAAGGCAATAAGTTCACGAAGCACAATGGCAGACAAGTCTCCAATTGGTAACTTAGAAGACAATTTAAATAATGAAACAGATTCTTATTCAAAGATAAAAAACTCGAACCATGGGCTGACAAATTTATTGGAAAGTATCAAACAAGATGAATATGACTCTGGAAATGATTCTGACAGATCAAGTGAAAATGCTTCTTTTGATAGTGATAATTCAGATGCACTCATTGAAAAGATGTCATCATTTGACATCAACAAAATAGGTGAAGAAATTAAAGATGATTTAGATATTGATCAAAAGGTATCTCACAAAAATAAAATGATCATAAATGAAACAAATAAGCATGACATTCCGAATGCGAAACAGAAAAACAATGAAGTGAAAAATGATTTTGATTCAGTTAAATTATCTGGAGATTTGAAAAATACAAAACGTTTCAATACTACAACTGTACACATAAAAAAGCCATCAACATCCGAAAGCAAAAACAAAGCAGATAAATTGAAAACACAATATAAGCAGCAGTCAAGTTCATCAGTAAATGAAGTGAAAAATGATTTTGATTCAGTTAAATTGTCTGAAGATTTGAAAAAAACAAGACGTTTTGATACTTTGTCTGTATACATTAAAAAACCATTAACATCTGAAAGCAAAAAAAAGGCAGATAAAGTAAAAACAGAATATAAGCAACGATCAAGTTCATCAGTAAATGAAGTGGATAAAAACGTTACTCATTTGAGCGAAAAGTTATCGAGCATCAAAATTTCTGAAGAAAAAAAAGAAACCGGCAGTTCTAAATCTCTAAATACATTTTCAAATAAATCTCATAAAAACAAAGAGTTTCTTATAGAAAGGGGTCCAGTTCCATCTAATAAAAATTATTCTAAAATAGTTACACATCCCTATGATACTAAGCAGGTAAATATATACAACATTTTTTTCATAATTAAACAACTTAAAATCTAAATTTTATAAATTGGTGTATATTTTTTTCAAGGTTAACCGAACTGCTCTTTCTGGTGGTCACATTGTAATGGATGAACCGTATCTCAAAATTGATGATATAATAACTAATAATAACCTAGTACGACATGCATCATCAGAAAATAACAATAGAATACATTTTTCGTTTCATAATACTGAAAGTCATAGAGTAGAAGAGATAAGAAATAACTTAGAACATAAGAATTCTCAAATGTTTCAAAACATCAATTATACAGAAACAGACGAAACTCTTGATCTCTATACTGAATTCGTAAATGAAGAAAAAATTAGGGAAGACGAAGATCAAATCATAAAAAAAATAATGGATAATATAGAACCTATCTCAAGAATACTCCCTTTTGATTATGAAAATAAAATCTTAAAAAACCACACATCCATATTTGAAATTGAAAATTTTAACTCTCTCAATCCAACTAATCATGGAAACACCCATGGAATAAATAATTCTATAAATTCATCATCTCCATTGGAGATCCAGTCAGAACTAAATCAAGATTATGATAATTCAAGTCCAGATTCAGATTCTGGAATTTTCAACAGATCTTCATATGAAAATTTACATATAACGGAAGTAGGATCTCCAATGACAGATAGTGTGGTTAGAGATACTGATTATTCATACGGTTCACCAACAATTGCGATTCCCAGTGTATCGCAATCATATGAATCTATTTCCTCTTCCAATAGTCCAATATTTTATGAAATAGACGACATTTGTGCTCTCATAAACATACCAGACCATTCAACAAATACAAATGTCTCACTAAATGTCACGAATAATTTAAGCATCCTTCAATCACCGGCACCATCTTCAAGCTGTAGCTCTTATTCTAGTGCAGGCTACGAATATACCTTAGGATTCCAATCACCAAATAATTTATACAATGATAATTATACTCATGGGATTGACAATAATTTTCATAATGTAGATGCATCTGTCCCAGTGATGGAATTGGTTCAAAATTGCATAAATCGTCCTGTTAATCAACAATTTAGGATAGCTTCCAATCAACTGCCTTGTTGTGTGAATAATAGAACAAGCGCCAATTCTAATTTGATTGAAATGTTTGAAAATTTTGATAGCAACATACGAAACGAAATAATAATTGCAGTCCACAGAATTGACGAAAATCGATTAGAGAGGTAAGTTTATTACAAAAATAACTGAAAGCATATTTTGAAGTAGTCATTAATTGCTTTATGGATTTTTTTAAAGGTCATTCGATGGACTATTAGCTGGATGGAATACTTGTAAACCACATATCCCAAAATTACTACTTTTATTCAAAATGTGTGATCGACTCCTAATGAAGCAGCAAACAATGAAAACGTTTTTGAAAGTATACCACAACGGTAAGATATTAAAACGACATCGAAAAAAATCAAACACGACACAGATAAACTATTATCAAATTTAATGATAAATTTACAGGTCACACGTTGTTAGATAGAGCTGTTCTTACTTGTTTCAAGTCACCACTGGTAGCCAAATATATAGCAGAATGCATGTTAACGAGCATGCGAAAATTATCACATAAAGAGAACCCATTATTAGACGAGGTAATAATAATAAAGGTGTACCTATGTAGATATATATTCAAACAAAAATGGGAATTAGCAAGTTAATAATGTTAAAAATTTTAGATTTACCGAAGTGCTTCTACGGTGTTGCACAGAGCAGTAAAGCATGGTGAACAATGTCTTCTTGCTTTAGCAAGTTTATTATCTATCAATGAGCAACATGAAAATCCTGTCATTGATATTAATAAAGTTGATGAACAAGGTAATGAATAATAAAAAAAATAAGGTTTATTTTGATCAAGAAATAAATTCAAAATTTGATTTAAGGATATACACCATTGCATATTGCATGTTCTCAACACTCACCGGCTGAACCAGGATTTTCTTGTCCATGTTATTCAATGGCACACGTTTTACTCAAACATGGAAAGGCAGATCCAAATCGACAGGTGAATATTTTTGATTAATATACAATATCTGTTTTGATTTTCACGGAAATGTAAAATAATATACAGTTATCCCTTATAATACACAGAGATTAGTTCTGGGTCTCATTAAATTTTATATCACTACAAAGTATTTTTTTGAGGAACTTGAAACAAGCTCCAAGAAAACGAAAAAAGGACTTATTAAGATGACCACATAATAAATTGTTTGCTTTCTCAATGTACCTAAGTGGGTTTCTTGTCAATTGATTTGTACTATATCATTAAAGGACAATGCACAACTTTCTATGGCGAGTGGACACTCTCTCAATACATTTGAATTTGATAATAATTAAGTCATTATGATTGTAAAATATTGCTATGATCACATTCTACCCTAAAATCTTCATAGTTTGTGAAAAAAATAAGTTCACATACATGTTTTGTTCTCCTCTGAACGAAAATTAGTACGTAAAGGAATGATTTAAAATCTATTTTCCATGAAAACCCTAAATATATGGTGAATGTCATCACAGTAAAAAATCATAAAATTACTAATATCTATTGATTGAGATATTTTGAAACTGTTGAGTGGAAGGGTCTGTAATTACACATTCTCCTTTACAATGTATTTTTTAATTGTTATGTTGTAAATGTATTAAATTTTGGATGAATTACTTATAGGTATATATGTAAGTAGGAAATTTTATCTCGTTTTAAGTTTTAGAAAATATGGTTACAAATTTCGTATTAACAGGGTGCGAATTACTAAAAAGTGTATTATAAAAACACGTCATATCAGATCATATATTAAATATAAGGGATTTCAGTATAACCAATTAAATATGTTATGTTAATAATTGAAATTATTGTTTAGGATCGCCTGTCTAAAAATACAGCATTGCACATGGTTATAAACAAGCCTGCATGTGCTCTTAATTTGATATCATTATTATCACAACATGGAGCAAAACTGTCTATAAAAAATTATTGGTAATATTTCATATAAATTCAGCTAAATGAATGTATGAATTATCTATCTAATAACTTACTAAATGTTTTCAGTGGACAAACACCATTAGATTTGGCTAAGGAAAAAAGCCGTTCTTCTCCAAATGATGAGAATTTCAAAAAAGTTCTGGATATTTTAAAAAAGTTAAATAGATAAAATGTTTTAAATTTCATGTAGAATTTGTAAATAAATGTAAATATTAAATAATAAATATATAAAATAGTCAATAAGAGTATAAAATAATTTTAAATCAGTTTTAACAAAACTGATTTAAAAAAAAGGCTCAAGATGAAAAAAATATAGTAGTATAAGTATGCATTTGTGAATAAAACATAAATATAAAATTACTTGAAAGAAAGATCATAAACATGAATATTTTAAGTCCCTATGTATGTAAGATTTAATTAACGCAATGATTGAAATATTTTCACTGAAATTACTATAAGTGTTTTTTAACAATAAGATAACTATATTTTCATAAAATAAAACAATGCATTAATATGTATATATATATATATATATATTTATGATTGTATAAGCATTGTATTTATTATAGGAAATTAGATAATTTTAAGTAATAAATATTGTAAAAACAAGAAAGAATGTTTCAATAAGCAAACTTCGGACAAATTACCTAATAATGAAGATCCATAGATGAGAGTGTAAGAATGTGCCTATCGTGTTAAGCAGAAGTTTTTGATATTGAAAGAGTGCATTTGAGTGAAAATTACTAACCTTGGAAGTTCATTTAATTTTCTGTTAAAATGAGAAAATGAAAGGAAATTACAGTTACAATACAGAAATATATTTGATAAATATTTTAAAGTTAATAATCACTTGTTAAATAAAGTTGAAGCCAATCTTTATAAATGACGTTTCTTTAAACGTCAAACTCTCGATGGAAAAAGAAAATAAATAACTATTAATTTAACCATATACTTAAGGGAAAATGAGATGACTACGTATATCTCTTCGAGACACTTGATCATCTCACCATTTCAGAAAAATTAAAAGCGATACATTATTTTTTATTGTCTGTTGAAAGGTTACAATGAGATTTGAAAGATTATCAATTAGCAGATAATTTAATTTTCGATACCATTAAAAAAAAGAGTTTTCATTTTGACTAAGGGATCTTATTTTAAAGTTATAATATAATTTCGGGATTTCGTGTTTTTTAATGAAGCTTTCGTTAGAACGCGTCTAACGGGCGACTTTACTCATCTGTTCTGGGTGATTTGATTCTAGAATCTGACGAGTATTTTACATTCGTGAAGCGACAATCGCAAATAAAGAAACTCGCGTTCTATAAAGATAAAAATTCACAGAATATTTCAGATAATGCCTTTCAAGCATGTAAATTCAATCATATTTCGAATGAATTGATTCTATTTTTATCGAAATATGAATTTTAGAAGTAAAAAGCAAAATGAAGGATTTCGCATTCCTAGGTTACATAATTTCATAAGGATTGTAATTTATAAGATTCAATGGGATTATATGTATACAGCTTATAATATTGTATACTGATACCTTTTCAAACAATATCCGATTTCTCGAAACTGAATTAGAGCCAATAAACGAAACGGAAGGTCAAGTCACCCATAAATTCCCATCGTAATTAGAATTCGAACATCGCTTTCAACTTTACAATTCGATTCAAAGCGACTCGCGCGTGTAGAGCCAACATTACACATTGCATCGAACATCGAACCGTTCTTGCGCAGCCGTTCCGTTGCCAGTCGCCAGTCGCAGAACGAGCGTGATTGTGTGTCGGCCGTTTCTCGCGCTAGCAATCAGATTTGTTTCGTTTAAACCGAATTGTGTGTGAAATTGATCGTCTTCAGCAGTCAGACTTCCGTCGAAGAACCTTCCGACCTTCGCATCCTCGCCTCTTCGTCGGCGATCTGTCATCTACGTGCCGCCGCGAGCAAAGAAGCCTCCCGTATACGAGTGTTTTTGTACGAGATTCATCCCTTGTTCTGTCCCTGTTTCCGATTCAGTTTTCATATTCATCTTATCTATTTATTTGTATTTATATCGTTGAATCTTATACGATTCATCGTTTATTTATTGTCACGTTCTTTCGTTAACGATTCGTTCGTTTCGTTTTTGTTTGACGTTTGATCGTTTGACACATGTGTATGTGTGTGTGAAACAGCTTCCTTATCAGCCATGTTTTTTGTTTGATTTCGACCGTTATTTTTTAAATATTATTTTTTCTTAAATTATGTATTTTATCGATGTATTTTTAATTAAATCGTCCTTTTACTGTGACCACACGTCATATATTGAAATGAATAATAAGTACTTATTTTATTTCACTGCCTGTTTCTCCGAAAATAAGACCTGATCTTATAATAACTTCACATCCGAAATCTGTACTAGATTTTGTTTTCCAAATAGATTATGCTAATGTTCCAATTGAACTATCATTTTCAATAATAACAGCATGAAGACTATTTAGAAAAAAAAAAAATGCAAACACGGAAACATCAATAAATGCAACTATAGATACGCTTTTTATATGATTCGAGTTATTGAAAAAAATCGATTTCGTATGTTGGACGCCCTCAATTTTTTTTTGTTAATTGTTATTTGATTATAACCACTATTTTCTAAAAAAAATATGGTCACTGTAATGTACGTTGAACTTTTATCGAGGAAAAAAAACGTTCGATCCCGTTACTAAATAGTTTATCTCATTCGTTGAAATTTGGTGGGAATTAATCCCACGGCGCGGAGCCTTTGTCTTGTACAATTTACGTCAAATCATTTTAACGTTTTTTTCTCGTAAAACGAGTAAAAAATACGTACAGAATATATAATATATTCTTAGCGATTTCGTCCACCTGTTTAAATAGATTGGACGTGTTAATTTCGCATCCGATCATCGCTCTTTGCATAAATATCTGTCTGTTTAATAGATATGGACGTTTGTTTCTATTGTGTGGGTAATGTAGTCTGAGCGAAATTGAATCTCATTGTAAAATGTGTCTAATTAGTGTCATTTAAATCGAAAGTACGATTTCGTAATCGACACTGACATGCTCGTTAGAAAATCGTTCTTACGACAACGATTGATTCGGTGAAATCATAAATTGTAATTTTACGCTTATTTGTTGTAATATTAAATGAAAATGTCGATTGAAATAATGTGAGAAGATATCACTTATCATATATCGGAAAATTAACAGATACAATAAATATGTATTTAGGTAAATGGCTATGGACTCGTCAGTGTATGTAATTTCGTCATATATTTTTTAAAATTTTTGCTATATTTCTCGATTTTAAACAATTTGTACAGTTTATCGTCTCAATATTGTCATTTTAAACCAAAATTACTTAATTTATTTAATTTAAACGAAACCTGACAAAGTAACATATATATTTATATTCATGAAATCAAATCGACGAAGCTATAACCATTTACTTTATGAATTAAAATACACCATACGAAATGAACTTATTTTGTTCAACACTTCAAAAATCCTGATATTATTTATAATTTTTCTCATTATGCTTTTTAGAAAAATAAACTCAGTTTCATCAAACGAGTATCTATCTTGACTAGAGTGCGTATTTCAGCCGAAACTTTCAGCTCGTGTACACACTCTTCCCACCAGACGACATTTCGAAAATCCGTCTCGAAATCGAAAAGAAAACAAACCTCTTTTTTTTACGAATTCAGTTTTTTCTTCATTTCTCGAGGATTTCTTAAATAAAAAAAACCCCGAAGAGAGGAAAATTCTCGTCGGTGGAAAGCGAGCGTGACCAGACAGTCGTCTTCGAACCTACATCTTCGAATAATGCAAATTCACTCATTGTACTTTTTCGTGTTTTCCGTAGGAAAACTGCAGGACTGCACCGTAACGAGGTCGTGAAATTGTCGAGATGCAACGGAGAAGTGTTGTTTCTTTATTTCACTTGACGACTGAAAAGGCCAAGGGGTACAAGTGACTCCGCGGTGATTTCGAGAAAGGCGCGCTCAAAGTTAAACATTGCCTACACAGGAGGAGATCGAATGATTTGATGATATATCTCAGCGCACGATTCAAATTCGCTTATATCCTTTTGCCAACAAATATAGGAACGTACATAATAGTGATTCCTGTACATATTTCAATTTCGGCAAAATTTCACTAGTACCCCTTGGTCTTTTCAGTCGTCACTTAAGGTCTTTTAGTTGTGCAACGCGAAAAGTGCGTCTATTTGCGTCCAAGTTGTAACGTTTCGTTTCGTCGAATATGTATTGTTTCGATCGATATTGCAGGTGCATGGCTTGTTCGAAATCGATTTTCTTATATCGTATACTCTGTTTAATGAGAAATTTATAATTGCAGACTTTCTGTGCATATGTGTACGTGTGTATCGCGTATTTCAGAATCAGATCTAGAATGCAATGCGATTGAAAATTATTCAAACTTATCTTGATATTTAAGTAGTTGAAAACGAGAAATTAGCATTTTTTTATGATATGCGCATATGACGATAATATGAATAATGATCTGTTGAGTTCAAAAAATTTTCGTTTCCGTCGTTATGCTTGCAGAATCACTAATTATGTTTTTTTTTCAATGTCGACTTCAGCCGCTTCTTAATGGTCGATGGTCATACATGAATTTTTCAAATGTGTGCCTTTTATGTACGTGCATTATCCTAAACACATCTCGTTTTAAATATCTGCAAATTATGACATTGAAAATTATATTGTACTACAAAAATTACATTTTGTTACACACACAAAGTCCATAATTTAACTTTCACTCATTGTCAGACAGAATCCGATCCTCATCGAAAGCATTCGACCGACAACAATTGCAGCATGCTAGAAAGATAAGAGGAGATCTTCGATCTAATTCTGACACATTTGAAAAACGTTCTGTTTTTTTCATTCATGAAGCATACCTCTCAAGAGCTGTCTACATTTTTCATACATTCTCCGAACCGACTCTCGTTCGAATGTTATTTTCAGCGACTAGAAAGAAAGGCGATCGAACTGTTAAGTTTCTTACGCAATTGCGAAATTCTCTCGAGTGCGTTGCATTACGTTCGCACGCTCGTCTCAAGTGTGTATAAATACGTATAATATACGCGACGAAAAAATGCCACGAGGAAAAAAAAATAACGCACTTCGCCAAACAACACGTTTCATAAAAATATCGTGTTTGTTTTTGAAACGATCTCAAACGGAGCGTGAATGTCGCTCTTTTTTAGTTTTTATCTCGATTTTATTTTCATCGGATAGCTTATGATGTACTTTTTATCGTCGATTCGAATATTCAAAGTTGGGTAAAGCGGCCGAATCGAATACGTATTAAATTGACTTGTGATAAGTGTGACGGGATGAATCAGAAACGATCCAATCGTTTAATTCTTCCGAGGTGCATGAAATTTGTAAATATTTTTTAATTTGAATGAAAAAAAGATGAATTTTGTCGCGTTCAAAGGCTGTTTGTCGATATAAAATGATATAGATTGAGTTTCAATCGCGTTTTCCAAGGATTTCTGTCGCTCTACTTTGTGATTCAAAGGCGCTTAAAGGACAAATTGGAAATACGTTTTCGATGTAATGAAATTTAGGAACGGATTTCGTCTAGTGATGGGATTTAATTTAATTTGAAATTTTGTATATTTGTTAATTATTGTTAAAATCAATCATCCAATACAATAATAGCGCAAATCTATGTGTATTGTGTGACGTTCGATTCCGAAATACGAAATGAAATAACATATGTACATTTGCATTCATATCAGTTGATGCTCAACGGGCTATATACTCTTTTATTTATTTTCGCACAATTTAAATTTAAAACGCACAAGAAAATCAACAGCTTCAACGTCCGATGAATCACGATTACGTTCCAAACGAGGAAACCGAAACGCGTACGCACAAATAAAAGAAAATGCACTGGGACCGTTGCACTTACTCAACCTTTCAAAAATGCACACCGTCGACGATATAAACGTCTTCCGAGAAAAATCTCCTTCGATCTTCAGGAAAATTCAAAGGCCCCGTTCATAAATGACTGTACGGCTATAATCTATCTGTTATGCTGTCCATTACGAAGCAGAGATGATCATATGGCCATCTATCACGTATAGGTGTGTCTATCCCACCGCTCCGCTCCGCATTGTAGTGGACGGCGGGCATTATGCTCTATTTTACAAGAGTTGAACAGATTGAAGATAGAGTGCTTGAGACAGAGCACGGATAGCGCTGTGTGAATAGGATCATCTCATTATTCAACAGACGAATCTTCTTCTTTTTATCCGTTTATCGTCTCATAGTCTCGCGGCAACAAATGTCGCATATTTGTTACAATGCCAAGATCATACGAGTTACGAACGAGTATGAGTTAGCGAGTGTTGACCTCGTCTCCTCGAAGGTGGTGTTGCTGGAAATGAAAGAATGCCGGTCGTTGCGAGGGTTGGTTGTGGTCGGTCTTTTCTTATGTACGATGGAAGGTTTGTTGAGGTTTAATCACATAAAAGTATAGAAAATGATGTCAATTGTGAGTGCATCATTGTTTTGCCGTTGCGTTTGTTGTGCATCGTCGTTTCGTTGTTGCACTTGTTGTGAGTGGTTTTCCTGTTACAGTAATGACCGAGGATCTTTTTGATAATGTCGAAAGTTTTACTACTTTTTCCTATAATATTATAACAATTGTAGTTGTAGTTGATAATTTCGTTTGCAATCGATACGATTTTAGAATACATTTGTACAGATGAAATTTTGTAAATTTATTTTTCAATTAAAATTAAAATGAAATTCTAATGTTTCGTAGTTCTTTACTTATGTATTTCCAGTATGTTTATTTATCGAATCTTCTATTTGTTAAATAACAATCGTGTTGAATTTGACGTTTACAAGAGGTGTGTATCTTAATTAACGTACGAACTATGTACTACATCTATTGTTTCAACTCGTCTCGAAATTTTCAACTTTTAATTAAAAAATTCTCAAATATAATTGGACAACGTAACTTCACCTGATTAATGATCGAGATAGATTCCACTCATCCATTTTTATGCGCGCCGAAGCTATTTTCACAAACGTATCCATATTTATAAAGTTCCTTCGCGAGATTCATACGCCGCAATTTATGCAACGCTCTCGAATTAAATCGCCTATTTACGTCCGAATCGTAAGAATTATCTCGTCACGCTCAACCCGAATAGACTAAGCATCACCAGAGGATCGGATTGATCCTTTTTTCGTATGAGAAAACGAACAAACGAGACGATCAAATAAATACGAATCGAACCAACAACGCAGACAGTGAGTCACAGTCGAGAAGCTGACGACCTGAAAGGACAAGGCAAACAAACAATACGCCCACTTTGCTCGAAAATGCAAGATCGATTTCGCATAATGTCAGTCTAGTTTCGATTGAATCAATTATATTTTTCAGAAGCTCTTTCGAAGAAATTCGATCGAATATCGATGAAAAATCGACGTGGATTTTATTCTTCAGAAGCTCTTTCGAAGAAATTCGATCGATGAAAATCAACGTGGATGAAAATTTCAATAGATTTTTTTATGCATTCTTAGTAGGTTCTGCTTCTCGAGTGGTTCAACGATCGCCGTATATCAATTTTATTGCCGTTCGTGGAGTGTGCTGAAAATATTTTCCATCTTGGGTTTTCGGCATAAGCCAGTTTTCCGGCATATTATTAATAGTAATTCAGTAGCATTATGCAGTTTGGATCGGTGCAGCGTTGTTTCGACGAAGTTGGAAGGTTCTGTGAATGTTTTCTGTTTATCGTCGAATGTTTTGAATATTTCAGACTGCGCGAAATATTTTGGGAATTTTCAATTTTTTTTCTCATGAAAAATTAATAGAATTTCATTCATTATTATGAATTTGTAACATACAAATATACAATATGTATTTTAGTTTTTAAGCTATAGGCTAGAAGTTGATAAGGGTTTGAATTTATTAGTCGTAATAAAAACGAGCCTCTGAAATCCTAGCCTTTTCCATAATGTATCACACATATTCTTTCGCTGCGGAAAACCCGAAGAAAATGAAAATACTTCGTAGACGCATTGTGTACGAACAACCGTTCTCTTTTTCATTTACAACGCATTTTTCATTTATGTTAGCCTTATTTTGTAGATCGGTTAAAAAAAAAAACACTTCGCGCGTCAATAGAAAAATAATCGTTTCATGAATATTCACACGTTTTCGACGTCAGCAGCCTCTTTTTCGAACCTTTTCTATGTAACGAAACGCCACCAATCGAAATACACAAATTTCAAAACATCTATTTTCAACACAGAATATATCAATTAGCACACAAATCGATTCGACCAATAAACTCGTTATTCCTTCGCATGTTTTGATCGTCTCGAACGTTTTCTTCTCAGTCGTAAATATTTTGTTCGCGTACATTATTTTCGGAAAACTCGTCTTTTGAATACTCACTAACGAACCAGTCGATCCGATGAAAACCCGTACGTTATTTCGTATTACATATGACGACTGAAAAGGCCAAGAGGTAAAACTGACTTCGAGATAATAGCGCTCAAAGTTGACTATGTACCTACATGTATTAGAAGGAGGTCGAGTGATTTGATGATAAATCTCGGTACACGTTCCAAATTCGTTTATATCCTTTCGCCACCAAATATATGAGCGTACATTGAAGCGATTCCTGTACATAACTTGTACTCCTTGGCCTTTTCAGTCGTCATATATGAGTACACGTTCACGGATAATCAAATCGGGATGCGAGCTACATCTTTCATGAATAAAAGATGTGTTAATTCGAACGTTCGATACGTTATTTCGGATTTGGACTCGCCATATACGCACCGAGATAGAAAAAAATATCAATTTTACTACCTGACGACCACACATAGTCCGTTTCGTATGAAACTGTGTTGGAATTTTAGAATTATTTCGATTTAACTAGTCCGGGTTGACTTTGGGACACATCGTTTTATTTTAACTGCGAAACTTTGTTTTACAAATGTCGAAAGTTTTGAAAAATGGACACTGTTCGAAATGATGCTTTCGCGATTCAGTTTAATAAATTTTTCATTGTATAAAAAAATCATACTAATAGTTGAATCGATCAGCCTTTCTAACTTCAATTTATCTCTACCTAAAACTAGATAAAGCCAGATTTTCACGGTGCTGAAAATTTGCGATTTCGTCAAGAAAATTTCAGCCTGAAAGCGTATCCCGATGAATATTTCAGCCATTACGCCGAGAGCGAAGAAAACCAGAAATCTTTTACGATCTCGCTTCGAAGAAAGGACAAAGGAACCTCAGCGAAAATCTTAGATCGCAGGATGAAAAAAAAATCAGCAAATTTTTTTCCTCCGATAGTTTTTCGATATTCGAAGTCGGATTTATTCTGCGATTGTTTTTCGCTCGTGCGCGTTTTTTGCGTAAACGTATCCATTTCAATGGAGCAACATCCCATGATACGGTTGTGCAATCGAATTACGGAAAGCTTTTACAATGAAGATGTTATCCCGGTCAGATTTCGCCATCGTCATGGGTAAATTGGCGCGAAAATTTTCGAAAAATGAGCGTCCCTTTCTAACTTTCCGTATCGAAGCGAGATGGAGGATTTAGGATTGTTTTTTAGGGTCGAAAGGTCGCCAATCGTTATTTTTCGTGGATGTATTAAAATTGTTTTGGGTCGTATTGCGATATGAATTGATTTTCGGTAATTTGAAAGACATGAGTTTGAAATTTTGTTGCTGGATGTTTTCGAAATTTCGTTTCGTTCGATCGTTAGGTAGGTTTTGTGTGGTATTGGAAAATCTATTTTCAGTTTACTTCACTATGACACATTCGAGTAGTTTGATTCGTTGTTTATCGTTCTTATCTTTTTACTGCGGTTATTTTGCGAATTATTATTGTATCAAATAATTCAATTATTGAGTTAATTTGCTGTTTAATTTCATTTAAAATGAAAATTTTAATTATTAAATTTTGATTTATTCATCTGAACAATAATACGCTAATCGCACGTATCAAGCATATCGATTTGATACCATTCATAGAACATTGTCACTTTGCATCCGAATCGATAACATATTTCAATCACGTACGTCATTGTTTATTTACACAACCTTACTTTGCTGCACTTAAAATAGAATTCACATAAGCAAATCCATTTTCCATTAAAAAACGACTTCGCTTCGACCGACGACAAAGCCACAATTGAAATTAGACTCCAGCACTAAATATATCGAAAATTAATTTATGTACGATCGATAAACGTCAAATTCAGAAACAATCACTGCATCTTATCTCTGACATGTACAATAAACAATCATATTCAGACGACCGGCTCTTCGGTCCATTAGAGTCCGTCCAGTTCTTTTAAGGCGCTCCACATCTCTAATGATCCATCTCTGATCGATCTGAAAATAATCCAGGGTCGGTCCAGGTCCGTTTCGATGATGCTGAAGCTTCGTAGCACTCCTCGCTAATCATGATCGGTTTCGTGTCGTCGTATGGACTCGTGGAGAACCAATTACTGGCGGTTTGATCAATAACGTGTAATCAAACATGAGTATGTTTGTGTTGTGCCTCTCGTCAATAAAAGTTTTCTCATTAATGGTCTTTTCGAAGCCGATTTCATTTTTTCGCAATTAGAAAGTGTCAATAAAGCTTAATTTTTTATTGATTTCTCATATTGCACAGCCTACGGAATAATCGATTCGATTGAACATATACGTAGTATTTTTATCTTAATCTTGGGTCGATCATTTGCAATCGACACGTATTGTGTATATTATAAAAATAAATCATTTAAGATATCGATGAATAGATAACATAGACACGTTCGAACCAATTATACTAATGAAAAATTATTATCAGAATAAATTGAAACGTGCATCGAACGCGTTCAGAACAAATCTTTCACATCTCGACTTTCATCCACCATTAGAGTCAAGTACATACATAAAATTTCCGTATTGTATTGCACTTGTCAACTTGAAATAATATTTTCGTCGTGCAGTTAAAATATTGGTATCGAAGCAGGAACTCGTTCAGAAGGCCAACCGGTGCATACCGATTGTCCATATCCGCACTTGGAACACCGATCTGATCTGGTTATGCATTATTTTCGACAAAACTCATGTACACTGATGCTGCACTACATATGACGACTGAAAAGGCCAAAGGCTACAAGTGACATTCGAGAAAAGCGCGCTCAAATTCGAGGAGGTCGAGCGATTCGACGATGCATCTCGGCATACGTTCCTAATTCGCTTATATTAAGTGATTCCTGTACATAACTCAATTTCGGCTAAAGTGTGACTTGTACCCTTCGGTCTTTTCGGTCCAGTGTTCGATTCGATTTCAAATTTTGAGTTTTGAGACGGTTCTGTCCGAGTGGAGTACGTCGAGTGTTTGAAGAACGGATTCGTATTTGCACGTGAGTGTTTCGTTCGATTCGAAGTGAAAGGTCTGTCTGTGTGTGTGTATGTTCGTTTATGGAAACTTCGCTAGGAATCTAGTTTAAATTGGAGTTTTTTTTTTATGTTTGTGCGGTAGTTGTTTTTTGTAGTTTTTTGCCTTTTTTTTATCTTATCGCATTTACTCAATATTTATCTCGAGAACGATGCGCACGTGTTTACTGATGTTTACATTTTATTATGGTTTATAATGATTTCAGTAGTGTTTAAAATTTTATTATTATGCGAGGTTTAGATTATGCACGATCATTGCAGTTGCAAGGCGAATATGCATATATATGTCAATGCAGCCAACATAACATGTGACGTGTTTGCGCATCGAATTTGAACATTAAATAATTACATTGGCTGCATTGACAAATGTTCTTAAAACTGTAATGTTCGTGCATAATGTAAACCCCGCATTAGATCTATCAACAATTCATATAGATCATCTACTTTTTCAATATGATTTCAAATTCCAATACACGAAAAACATCATTAATTGATTTAATTGTATCGAAAATCCACTGACACGAAATTGGATTGATATTGAATTTTCACAAAAATAATACGATTTTTATTATACGAGTCGAACATTCGAACAGTGTACGAGTATCAAACTAGCGTTTTATTTCGAATCGAGAGTAACACACTAGACGAAAGCGATCCATCATCTAATCACGACTAATTGCATACGAGATGCACGTTTCCGTAACCGACAATAAAACGTATGTATATCTCGTTTGTTAGTTACACACGTGTAATATTTATTGTGTTCGTATATTATTGTTAAAAAGGCTATCGAACTTACGTGCAGAGTCGCAGATTTTCTTATCACAATCGAGGTAAATTATACATGAATCGTATTAATTTTATCGATATAGGTTACCTTTGTATTTTTAAATAGTTAATCGATTCAAAGAAGTCGAGACGAATCGGAAAATTTGCTTCGCGATTCAAACTATTTAATTTTAATTAAAATAGGCATATATTCGATTAAACACGTACAAAACTCCACAATCGTAACATAAATTGAACTACAATTAAAATACAGAACTAGCCAAGTACACACACGAACCAGTATCACTCGTTTCATGCACGGATCTCGGATGACCGGTTTTTCCTTTTACATCGACAAGATCACGAAGACGACGACGATGTTGATGATGATGGTGCATTTTTGTCACACAAGAAGCATTTGAACTTGATGGTCGATCGAGCATAAAGCTTCAGCTGCCGAAACCAAGTCTAATCCGGATCATATTAAATGGTTTTTTGACCGTTTTCAGTGTCATCCTCGCAACGGTTTCGAGTTTTAGTGCTCGATTTGTTTCGAGAATGATTTCGAATGTTTCGATGTTATCTGATCATTGGTTCTGTGGTCAGTTTAGTGGAAATGAGGAAAAGTTAATTTGTGTTCAATTGAATCGATGTGTTCATTGAACGGAATTGATTTTTATCGTCGATGATATGTTTCATTTTATGTAATTGGTATAGTTTATTGATAACCTAGATCACTGTTCAATTGTGAGCTGAAATCTGATATGTGATTTATATAAACATAGTTATAGTTATGTTTATCTGATCGAATGTATAATATTAATAGCATAAATATTAAATTTAATTTATCTGTAAATGTCCATATTTTAATTTTTGCATATAATCTGAAATCTTCACATATTTTGCGACTATTAAAAAAATACGAAATTCCATCTTGATGAATCCGTTGAATTATAACATTTCACATGAATCATATCGTCGTTTCATATCTCAATCGATATTTCCCATAAGAAAAATCTGACTAACACGAAAACGCTTTCAAAGGCGAATCTCACATTAAAATCCATCATAAATCGCGCCAAACACATCCGCACTTTTTATCGAAAACAATTTCCCATAACTGCAACCCCATCGAATCGCTCTATCATCGAAAAAAAAAATGCAAATCGTCTCTTTTTCTTCTGATATTCAAATCGGTGGTCATCTTCGCGAAACGGTTCATAAATTTTTATCGAAAAGAAAAGCACGTTCGCGATTTTTTAATTGTTACTTTCGGCCGGATCCGTATATCGGTCGTTATATTTCGACGGAAACGAAATCGATATCTCACATTCGGCACAATCGTTCATAGAATTTTAACAGTCTTTTTTTTCCGTTTTGAATACGCCAACGGAACAATTCGAGAGATAAATCGTACGAATTTATAACCGAAAAAAATTGTAATAGAGATCGTCGCGGTGGTGTATGTCGTAGATTGTTATTTCGCGTGCGAAACGCTTTTTAGTCGCGACTGTGTAAATTTTTTTCAACGGATAAAAAGGTACTTTTTATTATCGTTTTTAGCGTTATGCGCGTATGTCGTAACTTTCGTCGAAAGCCTCTTTCGCAGTCGGAAAAATAATAAGAACGAACGTAAAAAGGGCCGATCCGTTTTATCAAAATTAAAAATGAGTTTTCAGCCGTGCCTTTTAGCGGATTTTTTCTCGTTGTGCGTTTGTGTTTTTGTAATAAAAGTTGGCGAAATTCGCTTTATTATTTCGCTCAAAACGCACCGGGAAACAAACGCGTTCACGCTGAAAGATACTAATGACTCAAAGAATCCTTACAATTCAACATCAATTTACTTAATGACTTCGTCTCTCGGTGTAGCGTTTCGTTTTATAATCCTCTTTTATGCTCGCGTATGTGTAAATTTTTAATGATTCGTTAGTTTTTGTTCGCCGCATTTCGATTCTCACGCGTGGAAAATCGATTCCAACAATCCGCCTTATTAGCTTCTAATAAATTTTTACTTAATGTACCGCGACAACGTTCCTCAAACGAATCTGCGCCTTTTTCGCACATGGAGATTTCGCAAACGATTTAAAATCTTGGCTCGAGGCAAGCGTTTAGCGCTAATTTGTCACTTGAACTGTCCGACTTTACCTCACACGTCGGAAGAGTTACTCAATACTTCCAAAGGACGTCTTCTTCTGAACGAACTTCCTAAAATGGAAGTCGATTTTGACGCAATATTGAGCGTTTTAAAAATGTTACTAACGAGGTCGCGCATTCTCGACTCTTGTACACAAGCTTGTTACTCTGCGAAGATAAATAGATGATTGGACTAATGAAGAACGTTTTTAAAATTTTCATTTTATATTTACACCGCAAAGAACCTTGCGTATCTTCGCTCAAACCTCTGACAGACGGTGCTCATCCCGTTGGGAGGATCTGGGTTAATTGAGCTTAATTTTAAGAGGCGACCTCGCTCAAGATTCTAAATTTATCAATTATACGCTCAACTGCTACGAAACTCGTAAATTATTATTTGTGCAAAATTTCGCTTATGTTTTTCAAGCGTTCCTTTCATTTCGCATTAAGCCATATATGATACTATGTGGGCGTATGGGTCAACAATTTATTCTTTGTGTCGAACTCGATGCGAGTTTCATTTGAAATCGAAATTTCGAATAGAGATAACGTTGAATACATGTGTTCTATTTATTATGTTGAACAATAGAGAGGTCTTTCGTGGACATGTATCGATTTAACAGATTTGACCTTTGCTGATCTTCAACGATGAATCTTCGTCTTCATTCGAGACGAATAATATTGAAGGTATCTCGAATATTATGCATTATTAATTTTTAATAATCTATCAAAATTAATGTGCGTTTTTCATTACACAATCATATGACATTTCGGTCAAAGTGGAATTGATATTGAGACGCATTTAGATTTGAACTGTCGTTGAAGCAAAGTTGAAGATGATAAAATATATGTATGTATAATTGAAATAATTAATTCTATCACCCCGTTGAACGTTAGCGACAAATGTGCCGATTAGTGCACAAAGTGATTAACTCCATAAAACGAAATCTCTAGAAAAACGATGAAACATGTTTGATGTGTTTTTCAAAGATTCCTTAATTATAAACACACAAATTTCGTTTACATATTATAAGCAACAAATGTAGTCAGTTCCCATTTGAGTATAGAATTAATTAAAATTTATCATTTAATGGTATTTATCTCTATTATCCATGAAACATATTTCATACAGAAAAAGTTATGACTAAACCAAGTATTTTGACATTTAGATCTAATTTTTTTTCAAAAAGTGAAGTTATTCACTTTATTCACTGGCAGTTCAAATCCGCTATTCGCTGGACATTTTTTTTCCGGATTTCCTCGCTGCAGTCGATAACAAAAATGTCATAACTGTTGAGACCGCAAGACCGATGTCCATTTTCTACTTCCAACGAAATCATTAAATGTAATCGTCATCGCATGTCATCGTATGTTCGCATATAGGTGCGCCTTTTCTTTGTATCTGAAGCTCGTCTTTGTCTCATTGTCTCAACTCTATAAATTAGTCACTTTTCAACGCGATAATTTGACTGGTTTGTTTATCGATAGTTTTTCCGGGAATATAATAAAAAGAATTCTGCGTATCGTATTGTGTTCGGGGATTATTCGAGATTAATCGATATCGCTTTACTGTCGATCGTCATATCGGTAATCATGTTAATACGGAATAAATTGTATTGATTTTTCTTTTGATAAAACGTTAAGTTAATATTATAGTAATTCATTATTCATTTCACTCTCCGATGAATCATTATATTGCTTTATCTGAGCAAAATGAAAAAATGCTATATAAAGAAGGAAACCGTCACTTTTGCATTATTACATTTTTCGCCGACGTAAATAACAGCTTTTCTAAAGTGACATTTTTTTTTTAAAGATAATTCCTCAAATTGACGTACTTTCGCATAACTCACGGTACTATCTGACTCCGTTACTTCACACATAGACCCACATACAATTCGAGTAGGAAACTAACAATATCTATTCGCGAAGAAAAAGCAGAAATTCGCATTGATTCATCTCGTCACATTTAACGGTTGATACGCAATTACGATACTTTTTCAGCCCACTGTACCAGTCATTGTTCAGCACTCGACTGATATATTATAAGTGTGTACATGTGCATCGCATGTGCACTGTACTGTTTCTGCAACGTTCGAACTCTCCCAGGGAGGTTATTGTGATAGTAATTCACTGTACGCATAATTAGCATTACTATTCTGCAATTTGCATTTAACCCATATAAATGTATGTGAAGCATGCATTTGCGTTCGAACATTTTTAGTCTACAATCGTTCGAATGTTCGATGATAATTTATCAGAAAATTTGTCGATATCTATTCATTGTTTCGTTTAATTGCGTTCGTTATCGCTTATCTTCAAATTTTGCCGGGAATTTTATATATTTTGAGTTGGGATGAACACATTCATCCATCACTGTTAAACATCGCTTCCAGCTTTCGTACCGAATTTGGAATTTTAATTTTAAACATTAATTTTGTTTGTTTGCCCGCCAACACGTTTGACCGGTAAACTAATATGTGTTTTATTGGCCGTACAAAATCGAATGCGAAAATTAAACTTTTCCGACTCGACCCCGTCGTTAATTGGTCGAAGATCTTTGAATTTTTAACGTGTTATTTTTTAAGAAAAAAACTTTATTCCATTTATAACTTTTACCGGACACATCTAATGGACTTGTCGATCAGGTTTATCTGCTTGTCTCAATGTGTCGTCAACGTCCATCGATTGTACGATTCTTCTTTCTGTATATGTCAAATTGACCGTTGAGTTCGTTCAGATAAAAGTGTTGTTTTGTAATTTTTTTTAGATGAAAATTCATTTCTCGACAGCAATTTTCCTATTTCATTTTCACTGTACGCAAAGCGGTATCGCGGTATAATTTTTTAATCGAATTTCAAAGAGGAAATTCCGCTTTTCACTTGTTTAATTATCTGTCATTTTTCATTGCGAAACGCTCGAAGGTCTATAATTTTTTTAACCTTTTTGTTAACAATTTCAATTTCTCTTCTATGTAATATTTACTTAATTCAAAATCGTCTGTATGTAATTTTTTCCAACATAATCGCGTAATTATAAGATAATAAACGAGCCATTTGTAAATTTTTAATACTGTATTATTAATGGTTGAAAGCCATTTTTCACACACAATAAGACAAGTATCTTTGAAAAAACCTAATTGAATTTTCTTAATATTTGGCTTTGCCAATTGTACGTATGTATGTAGCGATTACTGATTAGTTTCGTCTTTTTTCAGATGTTTCGTGCATGATTTCCATCATCATGGCACAGCACTTAGCTCATGATTATATGAAAACTTAATCGTCGCTAATGAAGAATTGAATGGGCACGCACATCTGTGAGTATTGACAAGTAGTATATCATTATGCTTTGTTCAAAATAAAATAAAGTTTGCACAGGCTATTGTTTGAAAAATTGTTTAATGAAACATTTCTTGTGTTTTTTCAGGTCGATGCTACGACTCGCTTTTTCTTCAACTGGCACAATATTAAAAATCATATGTAAGTTATTATTTTAGCTGTAAATCATTGTAATCTAGATTTTCTTGATACTGATATATATTTTTTGTTACAGATATATGCTGAAATGAAGAGATGTGAATAGTTTTCCTATAACTACATAACAAAGGAATTGGGTTGGAATTGAAAAAATAATTGATCCAGCATACTAAATATAAATACATAATAATAATAATTAAAAAAGTGATATAATAATTCGATCCTATTTTAAGAAAATTAAACTGTCCATTTTACGTAGCTTATCAATTTAGTCTCTATATTAATCAGATATCTGTGATATTGTTTTTTTGTTTCTCATTGTTTATTTTATGTTTGTAATATACAATATAAACGTTTATCAAGAAAGAGTACATGTTTCAACTGGAAACGTTTCATTTAGTTTGCCATAATATATTCAATTCGGGCATTTATTTTCTTTGAAACGTTTCAAATATAAAGAGTTACATTTGCGTCTATGATTGAAAAGTGATCGGTGTAATTGGTGCCATGGTGTATTTTGTGTGAATAAAATTGTGCATCAAAGAGTCAGGCAAATGGAGGCTGGATTTATTCCAGCCGGCAATTCGCCTGCATATCCAATACAACAGCAGTCGCAACCGACCCACACTGCACCCGGCAGTAAAGTTATAAGAGCTCCGGGTCTGAAACGTGGCAAACCTGAAGGTGCCATCACAGATCGGGTGAGTTTCACAATTTGCTATTTTGTCTCTTTGAGGTCCAGTCTTTTAAACTTTGGTTAACAGATAGCAGTAGACGTTAGTTATATCTGACAAATTCTATAAGTATGGTAGTTCTGTTATGGTTTCACCGATTATTGAAATAAATCGTTCTAAATTGTGCCGATGTTTACTACAGATTTTTCAACGATTTATCTGTATTATGATTAGGTATTTAAACCATATTTATTTGTTTTATCATATAAGTTTTTCTATAAAACAAGGCAAAACAATGTGGATGAATTTGCGACATCTTTTGATTTTTGCTTGATCAATATATTCTCTCAATTTATTTTGATATTTTAACGAATATCAAAACGTTATTGCATTTTTGAAATCTTTCAATGCTATAATTTTTTTTCTTAAATATTTCCAAACTAAGTTTTCATTGATCCAGTTAGCAAAATTTTCATGTTGATGGTTTGAGACCTTGCTACTGGCAAAATTTTCTAGACATTGATCGTTGATCAAATAAATATTTTTTATGAAGGTGAACGAAAATGTTTAGAATACTCATATATTTAATTTCACACGTATTTCACAGGTATAAATAGATTTTCAATTACATAGCATTTATGAAAAACCTTGATATTCTCACCGAACTGACAATGAGATGCATTGCAAATCTAAATCAATCAATCAATCTTCACTATCGAAATTACAAGCTATTAAAAATGAAAATTACGAAACGACCTCGAGGACATTTTTAAAAAACTCAAAACCATAACCGACAACAACATCGATTATTCATTCAAACAGCCAGACCGCAGACAGTCGTTCGCCACATCAAACTTCTAAACGAACATATTACAAACATACATCGAGTATCCCCAGTGGGCAAAAGTCTGGCACATTTCAGACGTCTGAAATATTAATTCCGGACTCGCAGGATCGCTTATTTAAAGTTCGAATGCAACTCGGACGGTTGCATCTTCGACTCGTGGAACTCCTGGTCACGTCGCGACGAAGAGAGGCGCATTTGCATTAACCATGAGGATTCGTCGCGCATTGTCCGTTGACGATTGATCTAGTGGCCGATGGAGATCGTTGGGAATTCCGTTCGGGTGCGGTCTATGGGAAAATCGAGGGTTTTTGCTAGGATTCCTAGATGGTTGTTTTTGAAATTGATGAAAATGTTATAGGAGTATCGTCAATACGATACTTGATGGGATAAGTTAGGTTTTGTTGGGTTACTCACAGAAAAAAATCCATAAAGTTTTCCATCAACGTCTGAACCTTTAGTTGATTTTCTCACACTAGATATTAGCCATATTTTATATTTTCACTTTATATAAACTTTTCCATTTCAATATCTTTTTTTTTCCAATTTGCTTATATTTGTTTGTGAAAAATTAGTTGACTTCTATTTAAGTTAGAGTTTTCCTTTGATATTATTTTACAAAATATTACATTTTTCAGTTCGTGTGTCGTTAAGTTAAAGTGGAAAAACTCTCGTTTTCGTAGTGATCTGGAAAAAGAGCTATTGGTTTTATATATCGTAAATCCTCTCTATTTAATGTCTCTTTTGGGGCTTCTTTTGAATTTACGTCGTCTTTTAAATTTAATTGAATAATTTTATGTTTTCGATGAATTATTAATAGGGAATTAAATGAAAATCATCTAAGTACATCTATCTATAATATTTTCGCTCTGTTAATAAAAAAAAGCTTTTGGAACTAAAAAACATGAATATTTATCATCTTATTAACGATTCAGTTAAAACATTATCTTGATTTAAATAATTAAATTTTCAATATAGATGGTTATCTCACCATAGAAATTTGTTCTTCTGCCATAAGTCATTGAATGCGCTGAATTTGGTTATCTGTTCGTATAAGCAACGGGAAGGCGTTGCCTTTTTAGTGTTTGTCGACCGAATTTATTGTCGCTTTTGTGTTGCAGCGTTTTTTAATTTATACAAGAATAGAGGTGTTTGTCATTGTATTTCGTTTTTTTTTTCTCCACGAAGTCGTAGAACTTACATAGATGCTGCTATCTGTTTTCGAATCGTTTCCGCGAGTTTCTCAGTAAGTACTTTTTGTTGTTGTGTGGTCTAAACGTAACGACTTTTGCATAATTTCTCAGATCGTTATTCACGAGCTTGATAATTAATTAACATTCTCGGACGATTTTTTTGTGTAATTTTGGCGCGTATTTTGACGTTTATGTGAAATACGTGCTAATCTCATTTTGTCGAAAATTTCAATTTCGAGCCCGTCACAGATCGTATAATTTCACTTCTATGCATTTTTTCCTCTCATCGAACGATTCTATCATTATTTTAATCGTAAAATTGATCGAATTTTGAATATGCATGATTTTAAACGCTATAATCATTTAATTTTATCTCGAGAGATGAACGTTTCACGATTCGTACCACTTTTTGATTCAATTTCACCAATGTGTTTAGTCAACATTTCCATGTGTCCCTTTGAGTTTCTATCTCATTGTTGTGTAAATATGATTCTAGCATTCCGAAATAGGAATCGTTCTTAGTGCCACTTCGGAACATGTGCTCTTTGGGAAACTTGTTGGAAAGTTAACAATTTCTACGATCGAACACTACTTTTGGACATACGCAGACCATTGTTATTTTTTTTTACGTCTGAGGAGTTCCCTCGTAAAAAAGATACGTATCTCCCTCTCGTGAGCGAATTCTTTTGACTTAGCGACGACAAAAGATTTAATTGTTCTCGATGAATATTCATCGTCGACTTATTTACGAGCTAGCGAACGACCTCCAGAGTGACCACATTTGAAATTTATATAAGGCTCTTTCTGCACATCTCGTCTCGATTTAGCAATAAATACAGATATTTTTATTTTGCGCAAGAGCAAGAATGTCGTAACGAGTCATCGTGATTATCCAGAATCGTGTTTTTCATCGCTGAAAATCATCCATCGAACAGCAATTGTTTGATAGATAGATCGAATCAATTAGAATCAACGGTCTATTGACCGTTAATAATAACCGGTAACACTGAATTTCGTATTCAAACCATAATTTTCAACTCGACTCTTTTCTGATTCGATTCCGTTTTTTCATTCATCGTTAGCGAAATATTAATTGATTGTCCTAAGTATGCGAAATTAATTTGTGCCGGACACAAACAGTGTTCATTCAATACATTTTCCAGTCGTGGTGTTCTCACTCGAAATGCCACCAAATGGAGGTCATTCGCCATCTGGTGTGGCCAGCATCGACTATGCAATAGTAGCCGCATAATTTTGTATATTGATTATGGTTTTTTTATTTTATTTAAGCCATCGTGTGTAGTATTTTCGTTGAGCGTTTTTATCTGGCGATTATCTGCGGGATTTATTCGAAGCGTCTCGTTTTTTCATCGCGCAGCTTCGTTTTCGAGTGTGGAGTGCGTGATTTATTAATTCTGCTCTGAAGTTTAATTTTTCGGTATTTTCCATATCGGGCGATTTACAGATGCATAAATCTGTGAAATCATATTAGTTCGCTTAATTAATTCAGATATGTGAAATTAGATTTTAATAATTTGTGAAATTTTCAATCAATTTCTGAATTAATCAATGTTACTAATGAGAATTAGATATGGATAACTGTTCTATAAAGACTCTTCAGCCTCCAAATATTCTATCGGCCGATTTAGTCAGGATCTTTAATTGATGAGGAAGTGCGCATATTACAAACTCCATAATGTAAAAGTACTAGACTAAACTATCGTCCGATTTACTCAGACCCTAAAATAAATTTATGTAAAATACATTCAAACTATTAAATTAATTTATGCTATAATAATCCATCGATTGCCTCGCGAAGCATGCACGTTAAATAAATCGAAGCCGAAGACTATTGAATCCAATCGAACATGTCTTTAATGTTCAAATCAAAACATTAATACCCATTATGCGTCGAGTGTTTTTTAACCAATTCTTACGCAAATCATGCGCTCGCAGTACGTCTCTGTTTTGCATGTCGTTCAGAGGTCGTCAACTCGGCTCTCTGTCCCTTTTCGTCGCCACCTGTACTCAGGTGTGGTAAAACGTTACTGTAAAATTTGCATTTGTTTGATATTTTCTTTAAATTTACAACCTCATCTGCACAAGATGCATCGTAATTTCGAGAAATGCAAATTTCATAACGGTTCGTCATATTTTTCGAGAGAACTTATCGCGTCGCCGAATCGATAGATTCAAAATGAAAAATGCAATACGTACATTCTATCATAACTTCCCATTATGTGTCAAATGAAAATTTACGATCTCGAATACACAAAGCATTTTTAACAAAGTGAATATTTATGATATCCAATTTATACGGCGATCATTTTAAATCAAAACTTCGCCGAATCAGACGTTGATTTAGACTGGTTTATTTCATTTTATTTTTATATCTGAATATTGTTGAGCGTTGAAAATCTTCGAGCTGTCGTTTTTCTAGGCGGATGGTCGCATACTGTGCATTTGAATACATGTATAAAACATGCGCGTTTTGCATTTTGATCGACTCCGCTCACCGTTCTTTCGTCGTGACGTATCAATTCTCGTCGTATCGAATTTGCTCTTCGGTGTCGACTGGATATATTTTTTTCAGATTCTTTCCGCCGGAAGGGTGGTTCTCTTTGAAATTTTATATTTCGTATTTATGGGGTGTGCATTTATGTTTATGGCGTGCCCATAAAAAGTTGTAATCTCTTAGCATCGCGACTCTGAGGCATATTGCCAAGTTCGATAACGTCCGTCGAGTTAATACGACGCCGAAAAATAGTTTTTATTTCCGCGAAAGCACAGAATGATAAAGGTCAAATGTTTATTTATTACATTTATCTGTTAGAATCTAAAAAATACGTAGAAATTCGTGCCATCGCATGAAAAATATTTATTAACAAATAAAAATACTATCTATTGATCATGGTCCTCACATTTTTTGCAAGCCCTCCGGCCTAACACGTTCTTGGCTGAAATTTTTATGAAATCTTTCATAGGTCTAATAATAGCCTCCCTTAGTAGGAACCATGCTATCGATATTTTTCTCACATCATTCGATAGCAAAATTTGTGCAAGTTAATATACATAGATCGATCCACCTTAAACATTATCCACACTGATTCCCACATTCAATCGAGTATCAAACGACGCACTACAAATAACAAAATTTATACAATAAGACTGCAATCCGAGGGTTCTGAACCCCTGTCCAGAGGCCGACACGCGATCATGTGTTCGCAGCTATTGCTCGAACAGTTGCCGTCGTTCTTTCGTCGAGTTAAGTGCACGTAGCCTGCTCTCGCGATGTACGTTTGATCCTCAACTCACGTTGTCTTCCAGTTCTGTTTTGTGTGCTTCGAAACATTACATTAATGTTAAATGTCACTTAAATAATTAATATTCACGTGTCGTTCGAACTGTGATCGAAATAGACGATCGATGACTATTCGCGTTTTTCACATGAAAGGTTTCGATTGTGACGCGTTTGTGTTTCTGTTTGGATTCAATTTTTTAATTGGGCGTGTTTTATATTGTAATTCGCGATTGTTTTCGCTTTTCCGATGTGCGATTCTGCTTTCTTATCACACGTATGAATAATAGATGAATTTTCGAATATTTATCGAATCTAGTTGATTTATATTTCGAGCGATTTCACCGTTCGGTGAAATCCATTCGTTCCTTTTTTAGGTTTTGTTGTTGTGTTTTTCGCGCTATCGGAACGTTTCATGAAAGATTCGTTCGATTGAGCAATGGAGCGGTTTCAGCCGAACTGACGGAAAAAATCTGTTCGATTTTCGAAACTACTGTTATGTGCGGTCGTAAATTTAACAGTTCTCTGCGGTTTTTGTCGTATATAAAACGGCCGAAGAACGAAAAGTCACAGTCCGAATCCAGAAATGATGGCTTCTTTTATGCGGGATTAGTTCCGCGCTCGTGTGCGGTTCGAATCGAGTTTTAATTGTATGAGAAACGTTCATTAGGAAAAATCTTTGGAAATTCAATCTTGTATAAAGTTTCTTATGTAAACGTCCTCGGTGAGATTCTAGCGTCTTTTTATTGCCTTGTTTTTCACGGGCTTTTGTCGATAATTTATGTAATGTCAAAATTTTCCATTTACGTTATCCCGCGTAATTTAGACGGAACGGTGTTGCGTCGTTTATTGATCGTTTTTACGTATCTGTTTATTTCTTTTCATGACACGTGATTAATCGAAATTGCATACTGTGTATGTGTATGTTGTATGTAATGTTATGGATGATCGTTTCATTTGCATGATCTTCACGCTCGTTTTCGGTATATGTATGTATTTTTTAACTAATACAGGGTCGTGCGTGAGATGTTTTTAGTATTTTACTCTGTTGATTATTCGTGTTGCTAGGTAAATTTTGTTGAGTGTTTGAAAATTACGCTTTTCACAAAATATTTCGTTGTTTTATAACTTTTATGGTTTGTATTGATTTTCTTTTATTTCACCGTTTCGAAAGGTGTTTCATAATGGTTAGAAAATAGAACCAGATATTTTTACATATAAAAACACTGGGTGGTTGTTTATCTCTTGAATAATTTATGAAATTTTAGTCTCTAAAAAATACAAAAATGCCGTTTAAAAAAGAATAAAAACTGAAGAGAATATGCAAAATATACTTTTATAGCATCCTAGAGACGACATAATTATGCAAACCGACACAGTTACACGGCTCGATTGAGAATATCAAAGTACGAACAGAAGAATTATGTTAGCAACGGTGGCAATTTACCTCAACATCATTTTCTAATGAATATTACAAACGTATAGGCTTTTAGCTTCGCAATTATACTAGCGCATATAGCATTACTAACATCGCCATAATTGCCAAGAAGCAGAAAACGTATAACTCCACAATATTCACATTTCGACGACCGAAGTTTTTACGCAAGCCTCGCCAAATAGGATTTCCAGAAGACCTCGCGTTTAATTCCTTTTTTACCGAATTTGTACTTTATCGATAGTACGGCTTCCGTCGTATTTTATGGCATTCGAAATGTATTCTAATCGATTCAGCTGATTTCATTATAATGCGCAAAATCAGATAAAACGAACTATGGTACTTTTCCGAAAGGTCGCGTCGATTCGACATTTCGCGATCCAACAGCTGATCGTATTTTTTCCATCCGCGTCGATTCCAATAACATTTCGCAATGTAACCGTTTTCGTTTTACTGTTAGCCAAAACCGATACGGCCGATTCTAGTTCGCGATCGAATTCGGGCTACAAAAAAATCGCAGAAACAATGACTCTGTATGAATTTAGAAGGGATAATGTGTAGAGAGAGTGAAAGTCGGATACGAAGCCTCGGGGCTGTTTTGTTTCTTGGATCGAAATGGCAGTGCGGTTTTGCAAAGTGTGCCGTTGCGGTGCCTTTTGTGAGGTTTATTTGTCGAAAACGTATAATGGAATCGTTCCGAATGCTTCTCGATTTTCCGACCACTGAAAATGACAAAAAAAATCCTATCGAAAGTCGAATCGGCGAATGTTTCGTTCGTGTTGTGCTTTTTCGGAATCGATTCATTTCGAATTTCGGTTCACGTTTTTCAAACTCGAAACAATTATCTCTTGTGTACATTCAAAACGTACAAGGTTAGTTTGCTCAATTGTTATACACGCTTCTTTGAACTAAATTAGTTATCTTATTTCCAGCCATTATAATGAATTGTTTGAGTTCGTTAAAAGTTTCTGATCCTTTTTTACGCTCTGCGTGATTTATGAACGTTCTTCCAATACGGAGCTCTTGAAAAAGCACCTATAATAAAAAAGGCGATTTTTTTTTCAATCCAACTCGTTTATATCTGTTTTCAATTTTGTCAACATCGATTTCGAAAGAGGGGTTTCGCAAATGCTTAGATTTACGCACCTGCAATTGCACATGCACCAAGGACGCTGCATACACAATATACGCGTAATAGTCTCGTTAAGCAGTTAATCCGTGACGAAAGACGTCGAGCTGGTCTTCTTGGTGATCTTGCACAAAACAGAGGTCACCCTGAACGAGATGCTTATTGTGTGGGCGTGAGGATATGATGACTCCGCTAGGCAATTGTGTGTGTTATAACTAAGCGAACAAAGGTCGTAGCTTTTCAACCGCTTGTAGCACCTCATTATCGTATTTTTGAGTAGTTTGGTTCGAAAAAAATATATTTGTTAAGATGGTACATTGTAAATCATTTCATTGATTTTCATAATCCTCGCGTACCGTTTTATGAGTGCGCGTTTAACGAATCTAATCCTGACTTTATTCGCGCGACATTTTTATGTAGGTGAATCATAATTTCAGATTTTGTCCCACATTCGGATTTTCACAACAATAAAAATGTAGGAATTCCGATTCGACCTCGTCAATGCTATGACGAAACGCGTCGGTGTTTCCTCTCTTGCAAATACATAAACTCCAGCTGTCGAACCTTGATTCTAGATCAGATCTGAAGATTTTTGTCTATCAATCGGCCTCGTCTTCCATTCTATTGCACCTGCTTTATATAATTGCATTTTTTTTTTTATATATAAAACATCCTCACTTTTATTAATCTGTAGTAGAGGCGTTAACAGCGGCAATAACTTCGAGCACACAATGCGCCAATAAATTTCTATTAAAGCGATATAGTAGCGATTTTGTTTACAACCAACAGTCCACGTTTGTTCATGCGAATGTGTCCTCGTCTGAATTATGCACGATTCCGTACCATTTTCATACATTTTTATATCTGTGCACGTTCGATAAGACCGATATACGTACATGCTTTGATTTTTTCATTGCCTTTTTATATTCTAGACGTGGGCGAGAAGTTTGCACATTTTTCGCGATGACCTAACTCCTCGCACTGTCCTTTTGTACGGTACATAAAGTAAGGGTCCTCGAAGTCTACGTTGTCGTCGTCTTCAAGTTTCGCCCACTCTTCTGTAATTGAACCTCTCGCTTTCGAATCTGACGCGTTTTTTTCATCTCGTCTGGATTAATTACAGTTGACAATCCGGCATCTCTTGGGTGTGCCCTATTCTGTTTCTGCTCCACCTTCACGCTTTGCATCTCACGCTTTCACTGCTCAGAAGAAAAACTTGGATAGATCACGTGTCGGTTGCAGAATGTTTTCCGTATTGTGTTTTTTGCGTTCTTTTGATTCTATTATCCGGATTTCGTTCGGAAAACTCTATAATTGTGTATCGCAGTTCGTTTGAAAGTCGTTTTTAGCACGCAAATCACGCACGTCGTCCTTACTTATTAAATAGGCGGAAACGTCTCCTTATAATATCTTTTCGGAGAATATACGATTCTTTTGTACATTTTCGATATTCATAAATATTTTTACAACTGTTCAAACAGTTTTAAACGTTCAAATATTTCCAAAATCTTAGATTTCAATTTAAATAAATCTATGCACACTTATTTGCACGCGTACACAATATTAATACCTTGACAATTGTTAGTCAATGTTTGCGCATTCGGTAATCTTTTAATCATTCTTAAGTGATTTCATAAAATGACGTATTCAAACTGCGCTTAAAATCTGATTAGTAGTTTATGCAAAAAAAATCAAATTAGTGATTCGACAACATCTGCCGAATATTAAAGAGCGCATGTTGCGACGTTTCCGCTCGTAACCGAAGACAACAGTTAGCTCGACGACCGTCGAGGATGACCACGGTCAATTACCTCTGAAGTGCATCCAAGACTTGGACGATTTCTGAAAATTCGATGAAAATCGAAGGTTTCATCAAATCCGCATCGAATAGAATAGAGCGTGGGCCGATTTTACTACTGCGACTCTCTTGCGTCAACACTCGATCGTTCTCACGTCCAAAGTGCTCAAGCATTTTTTTCTCGTTGTTCTATGTAAATTTTGAAAAAATAGGCGCGCGATAATAAGAAATAACACAAACCACTCCGTCAGATAAGATAAGCGTTAATTTTCAGAACAAACACGCACAAAAGCAACCTAGGAAGACGCGAGTTTGCCGACGGCAAACATTGCGTCTTCTCCGCCGGTTTTCGCCTCTCGCTGAAAATTTCAAAGATAAGATTGCAAATTCGGCTTCGGCACTGCAATGGCATTAATCATCGAGTTCTTCGATCTCGTCGTGATGCAGGAAGGTCGACGTTTTCCATTTCGAAAGTGAAAGACGCGTTGGCCCGGGGCGTTTGCTCCGCCGGTCACTTTCGACGCCGAAGGCTCCGTTTTGAGATCGTGCGATGCTCCGCAAGATCAAGTTCGTGGTTCGAAAGTCAACCGGTGTCTGTTAATTTTTCATCATATTTTCGCCATTGTTGCCTTTTAACGTCTGTCGGGTCGTTTCGTTTACGGCGCTATGGAATATCCATTAGTTCGTTATTTATGGCACACGATTCTCTAATGGTTTATTCAAATTAACGGCGTCCATCCAAGGTGTTTTTGTTTTCGACGACTCGTTTTGCTCTGCGAGAGTGGAGTCGTTTGTTTGTTGCGTTCGTTTTATTCGGGTTAAGGATGCTCTTCTAAGTGGTGCAGATGTGAAAATTTTCTCTGGAAATTGTTTAATATTTTCCTTTATTTTTCTCTCGTTTCATTCCTGTAATATCGCAGAGCATTTATTCAGTTTATTTCCTCTAAAAAACCTATTTGAAAAATGCATCATATGACGATAAGATCGCTGTAAATATGATGGATGACTTGAAATTTGAGATTGAAGTGGGCGTAAAATAAATAATTATAAAATGTCAAAGTACATTCATTATCATGCCATGCCGAATTTATTTACAAATTCAGTATAATAATATTAGAAAAAAATCTATATGAATGGAACCAGTTTTTGCGTGATGAAATCGACAAACTCAAACATTCTGCGAAGTATGCTAATGCACATTTATGCTGTCATCGAATTCTTATTTTCGACGATTCCTCACATTTTCCATTTACGTTATGTAATTTTTAGACGCAGTGACAATTTGCATAGATCGTATTTTTTTCCCCCCGCCATTGTCTTCGACACGAAATCATCTACCTTCATCATCATTATCACGATCATCATCATGATTTCGGTCACGTGATGTGGGTGATCTGAACCGACCCAGCTGGGTCGTTCGAAACAACAGGTATACACAACAACCACTCGGATGAGAATTCCAACGAAGGTCGACTGGTTTTCGTTGTTTTACTCCTTGCTGCATTGCCTCGGTGTTTTTCCGCCAGATAAAGGTCGATTCACACGTCCACATTCGTCCAATGTTTATTTGCTTATAACATGTTGATTTTTTTCAATATGCTAATGCATTTATCTGATATTTTACATAAACATATTTATTTTGAAAAAATCATTCTATTAAATTACATAAGCAGTTATACAAGTTTGTACCGTTCATTGTTTTTAACGATTTACGTCTGAATCTGCCTCAATTCGAGCGATCATCGTCATCTCGAATCTCTTCGCTTCTTTTAATTTCGACCGAAACCCGTTCAACGTCTGTTGGTCCACGTTTCGATGTTGACTCTTCGTCGGTCGATTGAGTGTTGTGTATGTTTTTTATCTGTGCCTAGATCAAACATGGGCTTTTGCTTCGCTTACGTTCGATGGATATGGAAATGGTTATTTGATAATACGTTTTGTGGCGTTGCGTTAGGGTGGTGTATGAACTTCCTATTTGAATGTTATAGATCGCTAATTTTGGCTATTTACAATGGACAGGAAAGGGAAGGGCGTTGTCAGCATATTATTTCTTTTTCCGTTCAAATTTTGTCGTTTCATAATGATTATTGTTGCGTTCGTTTACTAATTCAAATGTGTATTATCTTGCTTTCAAATCTGTATCATTAAACTTTCTAAGTTCGTTAAAGTCGAGAGTATAAAGCATAGTCATTGTTTTATAAGTAGTATGCATACTACGTTTACGATGCTTTTAAAGTAACGAGTTAGTTTAATTACTTCACTAAAACAAACTACTACAAAAGTACACTCTTTGTCAGTTAAAAAGCGTAGTATCATTGTACTACCTCTTCATTCAACTAAGCAATTTTACACAATGAAAATCATTTTTGAATCGCAATTACTCGCACATAGCAAAATCGATTAACCACAACAATACTTGAACGATCTAAAAACTAATCGAAAAGCATTAGTGCTCTTCGATGTAGACAGCTTTAAAATTACGCAACCGACGAACGTCAGCTTTAATATACATAATATGTTTCGATCGCCTCTTATTATGTGATCTGATCGCTTCTGGATCAAATTCGACCTTCGCTTTTTTACGAACTGTTAATTACTATCGGTCCCCAGTTTGTCTTTCGCTAGGACACGATATTCGATCCGCGCTCTCGTCACATTCGATCCGAATGATTTTATCGTAAATCGGCTCTAATTTGATCTGTCTCGTTGTATTCAGATAGTGAAAATGTATATTTTGTAGCCACGTTCCGGCTCGTGTCCAAATTCGGTTCGGTCGTGACTCCATCAGCACAATTTGATCCGGAACGATTTTGTCTGTTTCGATTTGTATTTTATATTTCACCTGTATCTTCAATTCATATGCAAAAACCGTAATGCGCATTTAACAGACTAATTGTGATTTTATAGCTGCGATAGATTTTTTGCAGCGATTAGTCAACGTTAACCTTTCCGAACTCGAAACTCACCTATCATTCGTTATAATTGAATTTATTTCAAATGCGAATTTAGTGAGCGCTTTCTAAATACGTCGTTTTTTTTTACTTCTTTATCACAATCCTATTTATTGTCACGTTCTTACAGTGCTCTGTGTACTAAGTCACGATTTTGAAAGGTCACAAAAGCGAACGTTGCCTAGACAGAGAAACGCGTAACTTTCGTCGATCGAACGAATCGACATTCCTGTCACAGTTCAATTTTGCAACGGTTAATTAGAGTCGCGCGTACATACATACGTTTGATTTAATTGCTTTTTGTGGATTTGGCTTTTTGTCGCAAAACCTCTATCTGTATGCTAAACAGCGGAATTGTTAGCATTTTGTGCGTGGCCCGAACAATCGATATCCCGTGAGAATTCTCCGATTCGCATTCTTGTGTCTAGTTTCCTATATAAGAGCATCGCCATCGAAAAGCTCCTATCAATCTCCGGTTAAAGTGGCGAAATAATTTCCGCCTGCTGGCAACAAATCACCTAAGACATCTGAATGTGTATTCTATATTCTATATGAAACATAATGATGAATTGCGTTCGCGCTTTCCCTTTTTATATTGTTCGCACATAGAGCGTTACCGAACGACTATAGGAAAAAAATGAAACGCCTTTGAATGAACGTTCGATGAAAAAGTGGCTGTAATTACGCAGTCGTTGTATACTTTGACGCTTCTATATCGATATGCACGCATTTATATTCGTAATTATGATATGTGAGCGATGCATAATGAGATAATGAGGTATGCACTTTTAGCGCATTCGTTACGTCTGATTTGATACGCTTTCGACTTTGCAAAATCACATTTGAACGTCGCCCACTCGAGATTTGGAATTTGCAATAAATATCATGTATGCTACTGTGCCTAAAATATCTGGTACTATTTATGATCCTTTCGAATATATTTCATTCGGCTGAAGAATTTATTAGATAATCGTTTTTTATTATAGCAATCTATTTTTCTTCTAAATCACATATGCTTATAAATCATTCGTTACTATTGTTCGAAAATATATTCGATTACATCCGAGATAATTTTCACTGACATCAGCTTGTTCGATCGAATTCAATCGTCTATTCTTTGTTAAACGAAATCGTTCATACACCGGCAAAAAACAAATAACGTTAAAGTGGCGTAACTAATTACTGTAATTTCGACCGCACAGCATAGGGATTTTCTCCCGAGCAGTAATTAATTTTCGTCAAAATTGAACTGGAAGTTCGCGTATGCTACACGTGTGCGACTCAATAAACGGATTTTCATTTAATTTTCTTTTTTTGCGTTTTTTATGAAGTTTTCGTCTCGTCTGCTCGTTAATGTCCCTCACGAAATTGAATGCACAGTGAACCGAAAGTGTTGTTGACTTTGACGAGCGGTTGTTGACTTCGTCAGTTCGCGGGGAGTGCAGTGCTTTTCGATCGTACGGCAGCTCGAAAACACTATGTGAATTGTTCGTTTGATATTGTGCAAATGTGCGAACGTCCCGAGGAGTCGGAGTAACAGACCGAAACGCCGAAAGAGGCCATCGCCATCATGCTGATCGCGCCGAAGAACAGTGCGCCTGTCATCAAAGACAGTCTCATCACTCCAGCGTATGAGGTAAACGAATGCGAATATGTTTTAAGTTTAATCAGTGTATTTTCATAGGAAAATTGTGATCGAATCGATGAAAATATAGGAAAAGTGGTGGAAGGATAAATGGGGTGTATGCCGCTTTCCATTGACGAAAGGTCTGTTCAAAGAAGGATGTGTAATAATGGACTATCCCTCTCTACAGATTTAAAATATATCTCAATCGATAGATATTAGTAACCTCATGAATATTTAATATGACGAAATTTGCTGTAGATATTGGGTTTTCGTGGAAAATCGATTTTAAATCATTCCGTTTTCATATTATTTTTTTTCACGGGCGAACGAAACTTATAGATGCGAACTGTTTTTTTCATTAACTACATTGATTTCGGGGTTGAATTTGATCGTAGCATTATTATACGATCATAATAAGTTAATGAAATGAATCAAATTCAAATGTGTTGAAGGAAGAGTCACTAACTAGAATACTGCGCGTCGTCTTTTTATTCGTGTTTGTGTAGCTTTGAAAAATGGACACGCAAAACTGTAGCTTTATACATATATTTTATGATAGATCTGTTTGAACTCTATAATTATGATTTTGATGTTGTGTCAAATTGTAACTATGCTGTAAGCTTTGATTTATTTGAGTTGGCCAGCGGATTTAGGTGACTTGCGAGTTTGAAATATAAAAACACGATTCGTCCATTGTTCGATGCGGCCGGTTCGTGATTATTTATTCACCGATGTAAGTAATAAAGTAAAGCTCAAAACGCTAGAAGATTTACGATATTTATTCGCACAATGCATATTGATAACGCAGATAAAATCTGACTGTTAATTTATTTGCTTTATGGGCGAAAATCGGACGTATCACAACACGCAGACGTGTGAAATTTATCATCCGCATACATACGCTTTAAATTTCGTTCTCACTTTTATCTTCTTCACGCATGAATTAATACGTATCTTGACATTCAACGTGCGCCCCATTATATCGCTCGCCTAGTGACTTTCACACTTGAACGTGTTTCCATAAGATTTGATCTCGAGTGTGTGGCGAACTTCATTCATCATCCAGAGCACACTGATATTTCCTCACATCTCCCACACGAGAACGGGAACAAACTCGTATATGGCAACTTTAAACTAGTTCTAGATCGACTAGTCTATTTCAGTATCGGCGATCTATTGCCGCATGCTTCACACGTTTCCAATATGACCGATCGATGCGTCATTGCACAAGTGGGAAGTACCGAATTAACAATATACACCCCTGTTTCCACGAAACGCGAGGTGAACGAAACGCAGAAGAACAATGGATCGAAAAGAGTCGTCGACTTCTTTCGAGATGGTGGTGGGTGTCAATGAAGACACGACTATTTCAGGTCTTCAAATTTTTAATGCAGGATGACGTCGCGTGACCGAATCCTATTTTTTCGTCTTAACGAGTCCGAATTGGTTCGCTCGAATTGTAACAGTTCGTTGTGTTGAAAGTGGGGTAGGTGGGCGCGTCTTTTCGCCGTGGAAAATCGCTGATTAAATTGAAGCTTTTAGTTAATGGACGGAAAGTTCGATATCGAAAATGTATGGATAGAGACCTTAATTTGTGGAAAAAAGTAAGCGAAGAAGAAAGACGTTAGACGGTCATCAATCAAGCTGGTCGTTATTATAAAGCTCGAGTGTGCCATTTATGTAATTTTCAAAAGTATTTTTTTATATTAAAAACCTTCAATTATGAAATAGAGATTCGAATATAAATGATGTAAATTTTCAATTTTAACGATTCAATTAGTCACGAAAACAAACATGTGCCAACGCAAATTAATTCTTCGAAAGTTTCAATCAAAATATTTTGTAAACATTCAAGTATTTTCCGAAGAGTTTTCTATTCTCTTCAAACGTATTTTACGTACAAATAAATGCCTTAAGTTCAAATTTCCTCGACCCCGAGCCATACAAATTTCCAATTTACAAAGTCTGACATTCAGGTACAGCGAACAATGTCATAAGTATCGTACTACAGTCGGCATCGTAAACTTCATCGCGAAAGTTAAACGAGCGTTTCATATTTAGCTATTTATCGCAGTAATTTCTTTCATTGCGAATTATTGCCAAGTTTTAAGTTTTTCCTTTTTGTCGTGAAAAAGTGTGTAATATCGCCTTACTCGGCGAAAATATGTATTCCGCTCGACGCGCTTCGCTCGTGTACATTTTCTTTGATGTAACTTACCGTGCTTTTTTTTGCTCCTCTTGCCCTCTAGAACATTTTCCTTATTTAGTATGTTGCCATTTTGCATCGGGGTCGTTTTCAAATAACTCTCAAGAATACTCGGAGCGTACTCTGCCGTATCGCTTTTACGAAAAAACAATTTTAACGAACGACCGCAAAACTACGGCATAATTAACTACAGTCGTTCCGATTAAATTATAACACCGACCAGCTGCTCATTTCGCTTGAATGAGAAAACATCTTCTGATGAAAAATATTGACTTTGACAAAACAATCCGAATACACCTGTACGTTCGATTTTCGTTGACACCGTTACATCAGCGAGTTGCCGTTTGTGTTGGCTTCGTTCGAAAGTCAATGTTGTTATTTTAGCGATTGCGTTTCACACGATATTATACAATATTCGTCGTGAAAGTTTATGCAAACGAACGGTCGTCGACTAATTGCCGGCTACACCTAGCACTGAATTTACCGTGCACTGAATAATTGCAAGGGGTGTTGACATCGCGAAGAATTATGTCGCTATTGTCATTGTTTTTATTTGGGACTTCATTGTCTTGATTTTTAATGAATATGTATTTTTTTGCTCTACTTAATTATTTAATTAACCTTTTGAACTTCCTTCAATTATTTTTTCGGAAATGATAATACTTAAACAAATCCATGATTCTTAATTATAACAACAGAATCCTTCATTTTATTGATTTTCATATATTTGCATAAAATCATTGTCGCCAATCATCCTCGACCGGCATACGCTGAAAAAACCTTCAGACATTATAATACCCATTGTTATCAAAAGCGCATTTACATCCCATCGATGGTCTTAATTTTTATTTCAATACACAAATTCTGAATTTAACATCTCGAATATTTGAGTTATACGCAACGGCGTTACCATTTAAGCTCGGTCCCATTAAAATAATCATGGTTTAATTGAACCTGCTCGTTCGTTTCGACATTTTCAAATTACCGTACTTCTTTTTACGTGATTTGTGCGATGCTCTTCTCTCGAAGACATATTTATGGCCCTTCTGCTTCGATCTTCAGAGGCGTATGATATACGATTCTTATTTCCTCCGGAGCAAACAAAACAAATTCATATTTTGCGTATGACGCGCATTTTCTCGTTTGGGAAATTGTGTCGATTTTTTTACGTCTCAATATCGGCATAATGAGCGTGGGTTTTTATTATTTTTCGCAGAATATGCAACGAAAAAAAGCATCATTACTATACCGAACTGCGCTCAAATCGTCGTTTATTTCGTTGGAAAGATTAGCATACGTAAGTTTGTCAAAATGAAGAGCGTCGTTGAGTAATGATTCGATAATATATTTGCACAACGTGTGTGGGAAACATGTGTTTTTCCGATGTGATCACTAACAATTTATGCCCAATTTCGCTTCGTTGTTTCGATGCTTCTTTGTTTCGTGTTTGTATGGAATAATTAATTCGCACTGTATTTTTTTTCGCCGTACGCAATCGATAAATCCAATTAGTGATTGATTCGTTTTTCTACGGGATGAGATGACCGTTGGTTATGTATTGTATGTTCAAATTAATTTTCAGCAATTAAGATTGTGCGATACTCGGTTGTTTTGCGTGAAAACAATATTCTGCTCTTGATTAATTTGTATAACACAAATAGAATGGACCGTTATCATTTATTTGAAAATTAATTTGCCTGGAAAATCTGACTATTCATGTATTTCGAATCTAATGTTATGTTTTACAACATACCCGATAATGAACATAAATTGTGATAATCTGAAAAAACAAACAATTTTCATCCTATAGATATATTGTAACATTATATCGATATGAATGTAATGTAAGAATAGATTTCGGAATCTTTCATTATCTCATAACGCGTATTTAATAAACGATTTTATCTCTAATGAAACAACTCGGTAAGGGATGTGTAATAATTCAGCAACATGACGACATTATTAATTTAACATTCGTGCTTCCAGACACGTGTACATTAATTAATATTCGGCCCGCCTTAAACATACATATAATACCTACTGATTTAGAGTTTTGAGTTCTCTATGAAATTATTAAACTCGAGTGTTCAACTATCACATATTAAGGCTTAAGCGTGCTACCATCACTTAATTTAGCGGTCTGATGTTTGCGTCTGGTAGGAATTAGTCTGGTCTGGTGAAAATTTCCACCGACGTCAGCGGTTTTCTTCGGGAAAAGGTTAAAGTTCTTCACGAAAAATAAGGAGTTGTTTCGGACCGGATAATTACGCTGTCGTTTAAGCCAGATAAAAACGTTACTCCATCTTCTTCTATTTACTTAAAGGCTTTTGAAGGTTTTCGATAATCTCGGAACGTTATTTTACATTACTTTTAACTATTCCTATGCATGAAATAATACATTCTAGTTATAATTCAGTTTATATAATATTATACAAGAATATATCACTGTAATTTATGTAGCCACGAATTTCCGTTTAATTTAATCATCCCTACGCAGACAACAAACGAGTGAAAATTCGCTCAATTTAACACACTGGGTTAAAGACACACGTTCATCCCAACATGTGGAAATCGTTTTTAGAAAACCTCTAATATATTTTTCCACTCGAATTTCTTTTATATTTTCACATTGAAATCTTTACCATATTCTTTTCGAATCATTAAAATAATATTACAAACCATTTCATTTTCATATTTTTTGCAGAAGATTTGTAGATTTCCCTAAATGATAGAATAAATTATATAACGATCGAAAAGGTCAAGGGTACTAGTGACATTTTTGCCGAAATTGAGTTATGCACAGGAATCGCCTCTATGTACGCTCATTTATTTGGTGGTAAAAGGATATAAACGAATTGGGAACGTGTGCCTCAATATATCATCAAATCAGTCGACCTCCTCCTAATACTTGTAAGAACGTGGTCAACTTTGAACGCGCTTTTCTCGAAATCAATTGTCGCCCTTGGCTTTTTCAGTCGTTATATGACTTCTTGAATGAAAATACATTAAAAAAATGACCACATTACGTCGACATTTTCAGTATTACCGAATCCTTCATACCAACAAACGGTAGGGCAAGAAGGGCAGCGACTTTTCGAATTCTTGACATTCATCGCCCACGGGCTTAACACTTCCCGTTGCTCCGTAAACAGCAACCTGCTCCGATCTCGTCTTGTCCTTGCTCCCTCGAGAGCACAATCAATCTTCTCACCTCGGCCATAATGAGCCGGTTCTGCACCGTTTTCGTGGCCTACTCGTTGCGCAATCGAAATCGTCTCGATTTTACGTTTTTAATGCGCTTTGTGTACCGAGTGTGTGCTCTCCGGTAACGGAAGTGCGATTTCGCATTAACGAGTCCATTCATAATATTTCGGTGTGTGATGAAATCGTGATGTAATTGGGATATTGTTGATATTGTGTTGAAAATGTATCGTTATCGCATATTGGATTTATTGGTAAAGGTATCGCCGTAATGGCCGTTTTTGCATATCGGATCTAAATATATAAAATGTATGTATTCTTTTGCAATAAATTTTTGTTGATTTTGCATCTATCGCGAATACATTAGATAATTTTTGAACGAAATGCTATATTTATTGAGCCATTAGTGAAATTTATTAAAAAAAAAACTGCGTTACGTTCTGACGTTACCATATTTCTTTTTTTATGGACAATATACATTTGGAATTGCCTATTGAAATTTTCAAAAATAGAAGTAGTAAATCGATGATGATTTAAAGCCACATCCTAATTGAAAACTTACAAATTTTAAAATCGACAAAAATTTTCAACGGATTCGATAAACGTCGAATTCACAGCTCCATAAACATGCACAAAGGATTCATAGAGCTCATTATCGATCTCCATTTCTAGATTATCGTCTTATTTACGCGCACACAAAAAATATTCATAGTTTTTCCCATATAAAAAAAAAAAGTATATGGCTTTATTATGTTAACGACACAGTTTCGCGCGGCGACAAAGCCATGAATTAACGCACCCCAATTATGTTTCGGTTCGTTATACGCAGACAAATGGACCGAGACTTCGCAGCTTCTGTTTTGCACCGAAAAATATAATAATTTCGCCACAGTGCGGCCTCGTTACCATAATCTTTCCACCGCAATTACAGAGGGAACTCGCATATGAAAACCAAGGGCGAAACGTTAGGCGGATCTCGAAGGCTTTTGTCGAATGCCAAATTGAACTATTCCGTTTTATCGCCGAATATCGCGAGATGATGCTTGTTTTGGTTACGATTTGTTTACGTTGTGTATTTTTTAGATTCGTTTTGATTTTGTTGTAGTGTCTACATCTAGCTCTTCGGCTTTCAGTAGCATAACATTATTTTCATTCAAAATATTTTTTATCATCTATTCTAATTGGGGTCTTATTTAATTTGAATTTGATTAATATTAAATGTATTATGTAAGGATATTTTTAATGTCATACATTGTATTTTGCCTCTGGTTGCCACTGTTTTAAGTGTGGACACGTCTCTAGAATTTTCTTTTTATATGCTTAAATAGTTCAGTTCGGAACCTGATAAACGAGACACACCTATACAGTGATACAGCCATTTTTCTCCATATCAGAAAGAGATGATTACTTAATACTTTCAATTTTCATAATATTACATATCGACTCAGCTGTTCGATCGAATCATCAATGAAAAAAAGTCTTCATATCAAAAGATATTTTCAATTTGAATTGCACCATTTGTTGTCACTTTTGGTTGACTAGAATCAACATTCAATAGAATGTACAATGTTTATTTTGATTTTTTACATAAACAACGATCGTCTAATAGGCAATAGAGTTTGACAGTTTGACAGATTGTTGCCTTTGTTTGTTTTGAGTCCTTAAAGCAAATGGAGGCGGGGGTTGGCATTTTCTAGCTATAACCGTTTACGGAATGGCCGGTCTCAATTTGCCTTGTCTCGTGGCCCACCGGTTCAGCTTCCAGTGTCTAGCTAAGTCAGCTAATCGATTCGCATAATTTAAAGTTAAGCCGTTTCCTCGTTCCTATATTGTCTAGAAATGTACCTACGTGTGCGATGCAGAGGAATGCTCGTTTAGTAGTAATTACTCTCGAGACGAAGGCTTACAATTAGACAGATTTCGCATTTTATGCGTGAGGATTCGTTTTGAAAATCATTCGATGTTCATTAGATTTTCTAGATAATAATACAATTCTTATTTTTTTTCGACTCAATAATAAACAGAACTATAAATTAAAGATGTTTGTCTATTAGCAATAACTAAAATGTATAGATTCTTATGTCACATAAATGGTGTTTTCTTTAATATTTCAGTATCCATATATTCGACCTCCCTGAAAGAAATTTTCCGTAATCGTCTCCCGTTTCAATCTTCGGAAAATTCATACTGCTATATCCCATCTATATTCCTGTCATCCTTTCGTAGTAGATTTACTACGGTGACTGTATACTACACAGATCGAACTTTCTTCAAATACGCGTACGAACCCATTTACTTTTTTTTTCAGCCGAAAATATCCGACGAACATCGGATAATTTCACTTTTATAGTTTATATTTTGACATAATGTAACGGATTTTATTTGCCTATCCGTTCTCGTGTATTTTTCTGCTCGTTCAATACTGACATAAAATATTTTCAACCCACTTGCTTTGTAGAATAGTTAGGTCGTATTTCATGTATCACCGAGCATTTTCGAATTTATTTCACTTTTACCCTCACATATATATTTTTGTTAACGGCGCCCTTGGCGAAGCTCGTAGGGCGTTATTTCAGAGATAAAGCGAAATCTACGGCCGCACGAGAGTACATTTTTTCATATTTTTTACACACTTTCCAAAGAAAAAATTGAATTTTAAACCTAGACAATCATTATTATACGCTCCGATAATATTTTTTTCAGAAAATTCATACATATCTCAAAAGGTATTGTATGATCGTTATCGCTATTTCCCAAAACCGATTCGTGTAAATCGCCTATTATACCATGTTCGAAGGACAAATTGACGAATATCGGTCCTGCGGCATCGTTGTCCTTCAGGATTCGTCTTTCATTGCTCGACCCTCACACTGTTCGTCCTTTGACGTCATAGCCTTCAGTGGGAGTGTCAACTCATAACACGAAATATACGACGCGAATTAAAACGGAATAGCACATTCAAGAGGAATTCTACGACGCCCCCTGCGATCTCGATCCGAATTTATTAAATGGTTTTTACGATTTTTACGATTTGGACGCCTTTTACGGCTCGGTCATCTGGTTCTTCTGCATTTTTATGCAAACGTTCACTTTCGGTTGTGGAGTGTGGGCGCTCGAAGGTATGCGATTTTCCACGTAACGAAATTTCGATTCGATCTTCGTCGAATTTTCCGCTGCATGAAGATTTAACTGTAATTTCGAATTTTCGCAAATCGATCGCTTATTGCGCAGATTGTGAGTGTTGTGCCATATACAGGTCTTTCGGTGTGGGCAGATTTCTTCTTAGAAAGAACGAACGAGCACTCAATCGTAATAATGATATGTTTGGATTAGACGTCTCGTTTTTTTTCGTCTTCATTATATTGTAGTACGTTTTGTTAAATGTTGAACGAAAAATGATTTATAAACGCGTAGGACACGCGTTCGAAATCGCTCACTTGCGAACGGTCTTGAAAGTGTAATTATTTTCCGACGTGCGTTTAATTGATATTTTTCAATTCGTTTCGATATGCAATCTATCGAGTATTTGCATACACATTTGAATTATTCGTTGTAATTTGTTTTTATTTGTGTGATTTGCAATTTATACACGTTTTCATCCTTGACACACACGTTCCTTTTTGTCTGAATAAATTTAGTCATCAAAGTCGAATCTCATTTTCCATATATTGTACGCTGGAGTTGACACAAGTGTCTTTTGCGTAAAAACGCTTTCGAGTGTCGTCGATACGCGCATATTTTAGCCACATCAAGAAAAAAAAACACGCAAGTATCCATCGCGAATAAATAAAATGAGATTACACGACCGAATTCGTTCGAATTACATCATTTCACAAACATATTCGCATGATTGATAATACTTGTATCGAATTTAGCGTGGCACTCAATTAACCCGAAGTCGTGGGCACGCAAGACGAATTTGTCGTAATTGCACGAAATCGAATTCATTTTAATTTCAAACATCCACTAAATAAATGATTTACGAGAAAATCCAATGCGACCGCAATAAATCCTCACCTTTCTATAGACTAAGAGACCTTCCATGACAATGGGAACGAATACGTGACACTTTTGGGCAATGTGTGTACACTGTACACACCCGCGAGATAATTTTACGGTGTCCTCTGCTTAAAGGCTCTCCAAAACTATTCCCCTTCGGTTTAACGTTGTCCTTTGGCTTCGGTACGAGGAGAACCTTCAAAGTGATCCTTCCCAGTCGAGGTTAGACTGCAATGCGGCTGTACTTCATTTCGAGAGTGAGGAATTGAGGATATGGTACTACAAAGCTCGTTCGTCCATTGGAGAGATGGAATCTTCTCAAATGTTCGTTCGTAAACTGTGATGCGAAAAGGATTTTGTTTTAGTGTATATTCTGAAATTTATATGTGTTTGATCATGGATTACTTTATGTTCCAAAAAATAATTGAACTTTGTACATATAGTGTATGTAATATAGGTATGAGTTTGAAGTTTGTATAGATAAAATCTAGTTCTCAACATTGTATCGAAGTTTAAAGCTGGTATTACCATTAGAAATTCAATTTGCAAACTGACTCGAATATCAATTAAAACATTAACGAAAGAACGTACACGTAGTTAAACCAATTTTGACAAATAATGTATGCGCCACCCTGTTTCCGAACTTCGCAATTCATTCTCGTTTCCGAAGTCGCAAAAGTCCAATTCATTCACTACACTTTATTAGGTATTTATAAGGTGTCACTTAGAATCCTCTGTTCGAATTTATTAACCAAATTGGTTGCGTAGGACCTAGCACTTGGAAGCCGGGCTAATAAATACTACACGCACCTTTTGTTAAAATGGCACGAGTCCTTGCGCAACCGACTCACTTGTGTGTGGAAGACATTAAGAACGCTCTTGGTTCTTTTATCGCCTTGTCTACGCTTTTTATTCTTCAATTTTTCCATTCTCATTCAGTTGTTCCGTTCTCGTTGTAGAGATCGTGGGCGTTGATGTTATTTTTTTAGGTGTTGTCGAGTTGCGACAGCTTCCCAAATCTTCGTGTTTACACGGAATCTATGTCGTCGATGTTGTTGTACTGCATGTTTTCAATTCGTTGCATATTCCATTGGTGAATTCAGGTCAGCTTTTGTGTGTGATTGATTCGAGTTTATGTAATGTAATTGTAGGAAAAGTTCATTGGTACATTATCCTGGTGGGTTGGGCTTGCATGTCGGATTTTCCGGCAAATTTGATTTGCTGTTCGAATGAGTTTCGTTTTGTATCGAAGCTCGTTTCGTTTTAGATGTGACGTTATCTGTGTAATTTCGTATTAGCGAGTTCGCTTAATCCAAATAGACGGAAGATTGCATTCGCATGACGTCTTGATAAAATAATAGCGGCATCTCATCAAGATAGACGTGTGACGATTAATTTGAGCAAATAATGATTTCATTCGCGCTGAATTGGGATGGACAATTTTCTGCAAATAGAACAGTCATGCCAAATATCTCGTATGTAAATTTACAGCATGTCATAATTTCATATGAAGCGAAAAATGTATGATTTTAAACTAACCTAAGTAAATTTCATGCATCATTTACAATGATTCACATCCCACTCGTCCCATTTTTATCTTCAAACAATATTTATTTTCATTTCGACAATTAGACTTTCTAAGAATCGTTTTTTTCGAACTACGCACTGTCGATTCGTACCTTCGAACCATCTCATAATCCATCAATACACATTTCAAGGTTCAAAGTGTACATTTCACCGAAAAATCGTTAGATTCAACCTGACATTTTGTAGACCTTTCTTGGCATCATCGATCTCTCGTGACGTTGACGAGGCCTTCCAAACAATCGACTTCAACACTCCATGTCTGCATTGCAGCAATGACAACGTGTCGAATCGACACGTTTCGTACAATTTCGTAGTTTGTCACGACGAAACGTGTCAGTTAATTTTCACGTAGGTGTCACCGAACTGGCTTGTACTCATATTCGTCAAAGAAATTAGCTCGAATCCAAAATAATAGTGAAACATTCATATTGTACAGTGCAGCTCAGATACGACATAAAAATACAGAGAGAACTCCATTCTGTATTTTTTGTCGTGTTTGAGCTGCACTGCGCAATATGAACATTCCTTAAAATCTGTTAAGTTTAATCGATGAAAATCTTACAAATTATAGATATTCAAACGATAACTAATTTTGGACTCGCATCTGATTCATTCTTTGTCGGTGCGAAGGTGACTTACCATTTCGTAACATTTTTCGTTCTTATCGCGATCCAGAGATTCACTTTCGCAACGACCTTGCTATTCCTTTGTGTATTTTTTTCTCTTTTTTGCGGTTTAATTGTACGTGATATCTCTTCGCGGATATTGCACCGCTGTATAATGTCAGTCGCGCTTTTTGTGAGATTTTTTTTTCATTATTACGGCTTTGTTCATCTTTATCGTATTAAAGTGAGAACAAATTGGATTTTAACGCGATACTTCTCGTTACTGAGCAGAATTGAATTTGTTTTCGAACCTAATCGACCGTTCAATGGTTCTGGATCACTGAGAAAATGTAGGTGAGGTTTTTACGCATAGGTGTTTGAAAAATGATTCACATTCGTCATTGTCATTAAAAAAAATGTGTCATGTACTATTTTGACTATTCAATTATTTGATTATGGGTGATAATTATAGCACGTAATTTATGATCATTCATACGATTTGCATGGATAATTTCGTACAACGTAACACAACTTGATTAAGCATAGAAAAAAAATAACGTATCGCCTCTGTTATGACTTAATACATAACGGAAATATTTTAAAAGAATAAATTTAAATAGTTTTTCGGCAGTGCCAACATTATTAGAATTCCTAGTGCTCACCGAGCTTCATTTTCGTTCATACACTGTCCGAAACAATTATACGTAACACAATTATAACCAACAATAATCTTTTGTCAGATTAATTTAATTTCCATGCGGAATCCGACTCCGAATCATAATATAACGAAATTTAAGACGACTTTATACTACAGCCACCCTGCGAAAAGCTTACACAACAAAACGCTCGATAATCGTAAAAACGCTCTTATTCAAATCGGCAAAGTCGTACCGGGATTTTATTGTTTTATTAGTGTTTCGAGAACTTTTCTCATTTTTTCGCATCCCGAGGGTGCGAATCTTCCCAAGAAAATTCACATCCCGAATTTCCCAGTGGAAAATCCATAACGAGCGCTCGCTTCCCACGCTTTTTTCTTCCACATCACGAAAGTCGATCATCTGGTACTTCCGTCGATTTTATCACAGGTACATATTATACATACGAGAAATTCTGCGGCCCACGTGCGTTATTTACTCTCTTTATTATTTATAGTGCACTCGTTGGCCGTTTTTAACGTAGGTGCTGTTAGTTGCACCGGCTTCAGTTCAGTACATACCTTCATATTATACCAGATTTCTGTGGGAAAGTTCATTCATCGAAGTTTCGATCGATGGGTGTGTCGATGGGTTATGTGCGTTTTATGGCGTGGAATGCGTTCAATTCACGTTTTGTGTGTGCATAAGTGGATTTTATGGGTCTAGATTTTCCTATTGAGGATAGTTTAATCTGTGTTTATTCGAAATCTTGATGTTTGTTTGTCCATTGATGGGTTTTTTTATAATTTGATGTGTGCCTATCGATTTATTTTTCAAGAATGTGGTTTTTGTATTGACTTGTTATAATCGATTTTTAATTGATTGAAATATTTTGAATATTTTTACTGTTCTCGTAGAAAATTCGTTGATTATTCGCATAAAAAAACGTGTTGTTTTTATCTTCGATCATGAGGAAAATGTCAGATTTTTCCGTTGAATATCTTAAATTTTACACTGGTTTGTTTACAATATGTATTACTATTGCCAAGGCCAGTCTTATTATGTATTCGCAGTAATAAAATGTTTCTGAATAAATATGACGTGATATTTTTTAATATCGATTTTATCTTTATAGCGTTTTTCAAACCGAGTTTATTATAATCGATTTCGTTTTTTCCAATCTAATTACTTCTTTTATGTCCTATTATTTGCTAAACGAAAAAACATATTCTTTGGAAATAATCGTGATATTTCTGTCGTTCACGATTTTCTGTTTGTAAATATTTTTGATGTTTTCGTTCTTATCGTGTTTGAGATTGATTAATTACAGCCGCAACTTTTCATATAACCTAATTTCCGTTATTTTCTTTCGAGAAAAATCCGTAATGGAAAATGCTTAATAGAACGCATGTCAAGAAAAATATTTGCATAGATCTATGTTTGAAAAGTGTGGAAACAGGTCATGAAAATTTTCTTACGAACGACATAATCTCGACTTCATATTTGAAAACTGCTGGCGCTCGACGAACATAAATTATAACCAGTATTGCAAATTGTACATTTATCAACATTTTTATCGCATTTTTTATTCATCCACATTAGAATACAGCCGAAAAAAACGCATTCCTATGATTTCATCTATGCAAAAATTTCTAAGAAAAGCGCTCAAGTATTGTGCCACTTTTAACCGCGGCAATTTCGTTCTCGTTACGATCAAAAGATTGAATATTTCATTACGCAAATCGATTCACACTCCAATCTGAATAAATCTCAATATTTATACGAGATCTAATCGACTGCAACCGAATCGATCGAAAACGCATCTAACAACAGACATTGAGGAAATTCCAGCAGAGCTTCTGGCGGTCTCCTTCGACACATATTGTACATAATATTAAATCGTACAGAAACGGCAGTAAGTCGCATTCTTGTCGGATTTATCACATTTCGATTTTGCAATAATTGATACGTCGCCCACGAACAGCCGAGAAGTTCGGACCTCGACTGTACGTAAATGGCGTCTCGAGAACGCGCGCAAATTCTTCGAGCTCTTTGTGAAAAACGATCATAAATTATATCTACGTGTGATTTACATCTGTCAGTTCTATGTGTGTTTTTCTCTATTTATTGATTCTTCTGACGAAAATGACATTTGCATCTTTCGTTAAGTGATTAACAAAATACTATTAATTGGCTTACTTAATTGTGTAATTGTGAAATTAGTTATTTATTATCGGTTATTAATTGTTAATTGTCAGAAGATTGTTTAATTGTTGTATTTATAATTCATATGATTTGTCATAGTTTATGTATCTAGAAGTTAATTGGACTATAGTGTCTGTAGACTGAACAAATAAATAAATAAATTAACCATTCGCGGTAGCGATGGCGCTACTTAATAGTATGAAAAACAAACTATCAGGACTCAAATGGTTAATATTGTACATCTCTATTGTTTCTTAACATGCATAATGTAAATTTTTATTTAATTTGATATGAATACATAAATTTTCTTTCGGCCGATAGTTTAGTCAGGTACTTTTTTAGTATGGCGTTGTAATCGTGCATACTTCCTCACTGACAACGAATCCCACTAAACTATCGATCGATATAAAATTTGCGATCTACGTAGGACTTCATATATTTCCAAATATAAATTTTCTCGAATTAAATAATTCATTTATTCCTCGTTCGACTAATCAGCACTCTAAACAAAGCATGCGGATCGATCAATTCTCTCGATACATGCATCGATATTTTATTCATATCGAACGCCAGAACAAATAAGGCCATCGAACATACAAACATGCATATATGGCTAAACATAAACTTCGATTCGAAACACAACATTTTCCGAGATCGTTTCGAACTTTGCGTCGTGTGACATTAGATCGTTTTAACGGCCATCATAACGGGATATGGCACGCATTCGAAATTTGAATTTTGAATGTGCAGAGACCGGTTCGACGTTTTTTTTTTTTGTATGTCATATTTTCAATGTTTTATACTGCGTCGCTTTTGGTTAAAATGTTTTGAATCTGGCCAAAGGTGCGTGGCTGATGTGTGTATTTTGTATTCGATTCGGTTTTGCAGCGTCTTAATTGATCCAAAGTTATATTTCAATTATGTAAAGAATGATTAAGTTGTAAATATGTCGTAAAATTTATAAATCGGTGTAGGAAGTTAATGCTCTGTTCTATTTATGATACGTTCGATTTAATAGTACTAGACACTTAAAGGCACTAAATAAATTTTATTATGAATCAATAAGATTTATAGAAAACAATCCTGAGCAAATTGAATTAATAATGAATTCTTTTCACCCGGTTTTTTATCTTAAATCGCTCTAATTTTTTACCCTCAATAAAATTTTGAAGTGTCCCGATTTTTTCATCGCAAACGACACTTCAAAAACCGCAACTATGGTAATATGCAACGAGCTCGTCCATCGAGTGTTTCGCCCCAGTTTCACCCAGAAACTATTTTCAAACTCTTCTGAGGTCTCGGTGACATTTAACCGAGATAAGAGGCTTTGCAGTGCCGCATTGCAACGCAATAATAAAAAATCCGAAAAAAAAAATTCATACCAGTTTCAGTTATACGCTTTTCGATATTTTTTTCGCCGAACCGAAAACATGTTTTTCTTCAAACCCCCGATAAAGCGTATGGAGCTTATCGCGATTTCGTTGTATTTTCCTCGCTGAAAATTCATTATTTTTTTCTTTACGTGCGTTTTTTATGGGTTTTTCATTTTCTCGAGTGTATGCGGAGAGCGTTAAAAAATACGATGATGCGAAATAAAAACGCAATTAAACGATAATGCTTCCTTTTAAAAATGATACACCCGATCTGTATCTGCTAACTGCGCTGCGTTTACTTTGATTTTTTTCGCGCTATAATTTCCGCCATCCATTTGTGTAACTTCCTCGTTTGTGATATGGTTTGTCAGGAAAACATCTTTATTTATAAATTCATCAGATTCTTATTAAAGAAAACATTTGCGCCGCTCTGAAACTCGAACCGTTTCATCGACTTTTTCGCACGATCCTCAGACAGATCTGAAGAAATTCAATCGAGATCTCTAATTCAACACATCCATCGTATCGTTTTCCAACCGGTCAGATATCCGATGGCACTTTTTTTCAACATAACCGAACCGCGGTTACAGTTAATCGACTCGTCGCTTTTCAACCAAAGGTTGGTCGCATCACACGTACTTCTGTTCGAAAGTGTGCCGTCGCGTGACAACCCATTGCCATCGTCTGCAATTCTAGAAATACCCTCGATTTAACGATCGACTGTCTATTGGTTACCATTGGTTTCAGCTCGGACTTCAGACGCGATTCCCACGAGTCTTTCGACGACTTTGTTCCGATTGATGAAGGCTGTGTGATTTCATTAAATTACATATTAGTCGCTCGGTGCTTAAAAAAAAAAACGATTTAGTCAGTTTCTCACTTCTTTAGTTAACTTACCATAGAGTTTCAGTCAGTCCTTTTACTATGAACTGTGACTGCTTTGTAGTTAAAGGACTGACTAAATTTATGGTTAGTTAACTAGAGCTTTAAAAAGATCGTCCCTTAGATATCAAAACACTTGGTATAGTCATAACTTTTTATGTGTGAAATATCTTTCCTGTATAAATATCATTAGATAAGAAATTTGTTTGATTATCGAATAATCAATCATTTATTTCAGAGGTCATTATTAATTAATTCTGTACTTTCATGTGAACTGATCGCATCTGTAGCTTATTATAAATGAAATTTTAATATTTATAATTTCGAATAAATTAAATAATTAAGGAAATTTATAAAAAACGCATTAAATAAGTTTCATCTTCTTCCTCGATTTTTTGTTTTATAAAGTTGATCATAATCGTTTTTATATAATTAATATTTGATCATTATAAAGTTCTGCTAAGTTTCGATATTGGTTCGCGATATGTATTTTGAAATTTATCGAGTTTGACCTGGAAACATCGGAATAGCCTCTCGTTTCTTCTGCATTAGTAATCATTTCCTAGCACACAAAGGTCTAAAGTTTCAGCTTTGCAAACTCCAATCCCGTAGCGGGTGTTACATAATTCAGCGTATTAATTAAATTGAAATTTGTGCAATTTTAAATTAATTAACACAGTCAAAGTGCGAAAATATTAACGACGCTTAAACGTGTGTGCACTACGTGACTGCATTACCGTGCTTCATACAAATGCATTTTCATGTATTGTTCTATTGTTCAGATATAAATTATCGAGCATTGTTTGCAGATGGAAATTCAAAGTTTTCAAAATATTTCACACTTTTTCTAATTGAAAATCTATTATATTTTCATACACTTAATTGAATCATTAACATATAATAGATCGTAATTATTTCCAACAATTTTAATTATGACTCATAGAAACATCAAGATGTGAATTATATAAAAAATACAATCAAAATACGCAAAAATTACTCATTTTTTCCATAGACACGCAGCATAAAGTATGTAAAGCACAACGAAACATCGATTGCGCATTTTGTAAGATCACTTCTCGTTTTCACGGCATATGAACATACATAGCAAACGTTAACAAATCTAGCGACGATTAGCAACACACAATAGGCTTCCTTGCATCGTTGGCAACGTGTTAAATTAGAAGAACCGACCAAGAGACGTTTCTATGCAAATCGAGCTCGTTACCAGCACCGTTCCATTTTCGAAACTATTCCATATCATATCGAAGCTTTTTATAATTGGACTATCTATTAAGTTTTTGTTCACACTGTTACATATCCAGTTATATTCGTCAGATTTGCACCAATCAATTCTGTCAACGGATTCAGGTCATCCGATGACCGAGCTTCGATGCATATAATAATGCGATCCGGCTAAAATATATATCTCTATGTTAAAATATAGATCTCGATCTCTTATCGATCCGAGCTGACCGTTTGCTAAATTGATGGTGATTGTGTGTCGTAGCGTGAAATGTTCGGTTCGAACGTTTTTCAATAAACATACGTGTGGGAAATTATATGGAAGAAGACACAATACCGCTAACTCTCTGGCAAACAAAAGAGTTTATTGTATTTTTTTTATTGTGCATTATTAGTTTCGAATGTGAATCTAGCTTTGAAGTTGCTCTGTGTATGTGAAAATGCCTATTGTGTTCGGTTTTCTAATGTGCTTATTTTATTATGTAAGTTTCGTATGAGGTTAAGTTCCGTTTGTCTGTTTGTTTTGGATATACGTAGCTTGAAATCTAAGATTTATCTTTATTATTCCATTGTTGGAATTTGTCAGATGAATTTTATTAATTCACAAAAAATGAAGAAATTTGCGATTGTCGTATTCGTAGCTAATCGACAATACAAATTTATGTATCCTTTTACTTACCATTCTTATTCTGATAACAAAAGTATAGCCTTGTACATACTATCAGTTTTTCGCTTATATGTTACAAGGTTCCGTAATAAAATTACTAGTCATACACATTAGTGAATTAGTCAATTTGCTCACCGTTAAATTAAATGTTCGACTTTGCGAACGATTACACAATGCAAATGTCAAACGTAATCAATCTAAAATATCCAGCGTACATAGATATTAATAGACATGATATATTCAGGATGTGAGCATACACATTAGCATTTATTTATTATGAAATTGCATAAATATATTAAGTAGTTTAAGAGTAACCATAAGGAAACATTCGATGAAAATTGAGAAATTAATTTGAATCGACATACAGCATTAACAGTAAATTTCCACGTTCTAGCGACTCTTAAGATTGTTCGTTTCAAGTCGTGTAGAATTAAATTATTATATTTTATTATATTCTCTTATATCTAGAAGAAAAATTCGATAGTGAAACCAACGAACCATCTCGAATTTTTTCACGCCGAAACCACCAACGTGCTTTTGATTGATGAACACCGAATTTTTTTGAATAAATCGTTTTCTCATGCGCGATCATGCACCGTGTTATTAAAACAGTATTTTTTCAGTTTTCACTCGAACAGCTCTTTTTTGCATACCATATTTTTTCCTTTATCATATATTCGTATTCATATAAATATAAATAAACGGCGAAGATAGCGAAAGCTTTTCATTTCTACTTTCATTCAATGTATTTTTTATCGATGCAATATAAAATCAATATATATTTATGCGAGTATTGACATAAAATTAACGGAAAACGATCGATTCATACTGAGATGCAATCAGAAATGAGAAAGCGCTGATGCATTTTCTGAAATGACATTATTTCATTTTGTAACCTTTCTCACATCATAAAGCTGTAATAGTTAACTAGTTTATGGCGCATGTTGTACGATGTTCCATTAGCAGTCGAAAGTACTAGCAGCATATGATTTCCTCCACTTCCTTCTATTTTATGTCGTATCGTTATCCAGCTAAGTGCAAATTTCACCCGTGGCAATTTAGAACTGCTAATCATCGATCACGATCGAAATTTCCAACCCTAACAAAACATTTCTAAACCTAACCCAACACATTCTATCGACAGCCTACTTTTCACGAGAAAGCACTCGCTTTTCGAAGCCGTTCGTCTTCTTAACACAGCTTCTCTCGACGTCACTTCAATTAATTTCATCCATTGTACGCGACACGATTGCGTCTCTTCATTATTACGTCTCGTTTTTCATCCGGAGCTTTTTGACCCGAAGAGTTTTCTCCGAAGGTGTCACGCTTTATTGCCGCCATTCAAAGAAGTCGTCTTTGATGAGCGTCCGAGATAAACGGCTGCTCTGTTCTATGAATGTACCTACGTTGCATTTTCTCGACGATTGCATTGTTCGAGTTGCAAATCTAAGTGTGTTCCGTTCGGCACTAATACGATTTTAAATTAAGCGTGTCATTAGGCTATATTGAGTGCGTGGAAGTTAATTTTTCTCTGACGCAGATCTGATTTTAATCGACGTCGAATCGTTGCGGTGTTAATTTAATCGATGTCGATCATAGCAAATTTAGATGTCTCAGATTCACTTAAGTCGATCGATCAAATCTTACTGTAATACACATATGTTTGATAAATATAAAGCATTTGTACACTTCCAACGGTATTACGACAGCTAGCGTTTTCCGAAACGCTTTATTTCCCGTCTTGTTTCGAGCTTTCGAGAAAAGCTCTCCAACAGTTTTCCGATACTGTAGCGGATTGCACTTCGCCTTATCACACAGTCCATTTTTCAGTCTGGACATATATTTTATATAATAAAGCACGTCTGACTCGTACAATACTGCACCGGAATAAATTGCAATCGTACAGGTGCAGTTTCCATAAACGTTCACACCAGCGACACGTGGTTACGAATGTGTCTCTTATCGATTTTCGAAGCCTTTTTAGTTCGTGTTTATTGTTTTTCGCTAATCGATAGCACCTTGGCCTTGTTATTGATTGTCTGTTTTTTGGTTTGTTTCAGATTAAGCTAGAGACTGTTTTGGGTTTAACTGTGACCAGCAATGCGGCGTTGGACGTTGATCCCAACTCGGAGGTTGTTGCCTATCCAGCAGGGTGAGTTTATGTTAATTAATTAAATTTTCGTTGAAGCAATAAAATTCATTTAATTTTCATATTCATCAAAAAGTTATTAAATTATTTTATAGATATTACTGTTATAAAATTAAATTAATTTTATTGAATTTCACAATGAATAGAATACCGAATATAGCTTTCGATTGATAGCCAATTATGGATGTCTAATATGAAAAAAATTTCAATAAAAATTACAATAATATACCGTTTTTCTGCATAACATTGGATTGGGAAATGTTAATTAAGTTTGTCGTAGATTTTTTAAACAGTTTAAAAAAAACTTTAACGAACGGAACAAAGATCGTTCGTATATAAAAACGCAAGTGCGTTTAGTATGCAAAGCGTATCGAACCGTTATAAATGGCGATCGGGTCATGGTCAATGCCCGACATTGACAGATCTGACCAATCTGGTGTACGATTTCACCGAACACTTTTGCATTTTCAGCATGACGATTTTCAGTTCACTCACGCTCTTCACATTTTCAGAACACACATTCTCGACTTTTCCCCTTTTATGCGATAAATATTTCTCATTGACGCCTTTTGCGTTCAAACGAGGCGAAAACTCCTTTGTGCCGTCGCGTCGTGTCACTGAAATTCTTTAATAAAGTCGATATCTGAAAACGCGTCCTTGACTCGCGAACATCTGTCATTCATTAAACACAATCGCTCATCGGAGTGAAAAGCGATTCTTCAAAAATACACCAATCAAGACCATTGTTTCGATTCCAATTAAAATCCACGTGCTTTTTTTCCTGCACACCAGAACCAACCCCTGGGATGAGTCATCGATTACCTTCTACCTTTTTCAATTCAATTCCGACTATCTACTTCCCCCATGCGATACACACACCCATAACTCGTCAGGTCGACGAACCATCGTCTGCTTCCACCTTTTCCACCTGCCCTGCTCCACTTGAGCCTCCCTCGTGCCCACCTGGCGGTCGTCAATCGTGATTACCGCTGCATATTTCCTCTTTATTGTTATTGGCGTTCGCAACGCGACGGGCAGCTCGTTTTTTGAAGTGCGATAAGCCTAAATGGTGTTTGAGTTTAACACACTAGTAGTTCGCTCTCGACTAAGGTTGACCCAAATTTGAACCAGTGCTCGATTTGTATTCGGGTTTCGTATGAATTCGGTAAATTGAATCTGATGCTGCACAATATTGGGTTTTTCGTTTGTCTCGTGTGGGATTCGGTGTTAATGAATTTTAAATCGATGTGGTCTTTCATCAATATAAGCGACGTTCGAGAGTGATTCTTAACATTGTTTTGTCGAATTTGTATGATTTTAAGTTTAACTCATAACTGTCATTCTCAATGAATTTGCTCTAAGCTAAATATTTGATTTGGCTCAAAATGTTTACGGTTTAATATTCGTATTTGTGTTAAGGTTTATGAATGCGTCTTTCTGACACGTATGCTTTCATATTCTAAGCTCAAATATAACATTTCGCAATATTTGAACAGAGGCTTAACTCGTGAAAGGATATGAACCCATTTCAAATGAAATACAAGCGCTCGGTTCCTCTACGACCTCCGCAGTCCATTAAATTAATTTCCACATTAAATCTGCTTTCATGACCATTAAAACTCCACCGCAGAACTGCATTTTTTCCATTCGCTTTCGACTCGTCGAAGAAACTCCTTAACACTCGTCGCTGAAAACTCTCGCTTTTCTAGAAAATCACAATAAACTTATGCTTCCAGTGTTGTTTGGAATCGCGTGATTCGAACATAATCGTTCGGACACGGTTCGGCTCCTCGAGTCTTCTTTACAACGATCGCCAGAGATGATAAGTTAATTTGTTCTTTGTGTGAAAAAAGGCAGACAACTCGTCCGCGGCACGAGATGTCGATATGCACATTTCGTTTTCTTTCCATACACCGTGAAAATCGGGCTATAACATTGCGATCGTTCAACTTAAACTCAAACCGAGTTGGGTTGGGTTATATTGGGTTGGGTTGTGTGACCCAACCCAAGTTAAATGACATTGTTCCGGTGTGGTGTTCAGGGCTAATAACGCGTTTAAAATTATATATTCTTTGTGTTTCGCTGTAATTTTCCAGGATACGTACCGTCATGATTGTCTTTTTGAGTAACTCGCTTATATCATTTTAAATTAATTGAATTTTGATTTATCTCTCCGCTCATATTTGGAAGTCATTATATAAATTTATTTTCATCTCATATGATTTTAAACGAAATTGAAAATTTTATGCGTCCTCGTGTTGATTTTCGAATTTGCATATCGTCTAATGAAACGTTGCTAAATGCTTAAATAAACGAGAATACGTAACCTTCCGATTTGGGGAACTGGTTTTGATGTTTTTCACGTATAAATATCTCGCATGAAAAAACGAGACGTAAATTGATAGTTTTACTTTTCTCGGTGGATATAAAAAAACGTCAAAACCACTCCGGAATCGAATACGTTTCGTCGGAATCATATTTCGATTCTTTCGCGCTTGAATGGTCGATATCGAGCGCGGACAGAATATGCGTTCGATTTGTTTGTACACCGAAAATAAAAAGGAAAAAAGCCGAAAAGTAAAATATAAGCCGATTTAAAAGGTTATTCATCATCATTGCATGCTTCGAATTTCGTATAAATAAACATACGATGTGGGTTGGGCTCGTACGCTCCCTCGTGTGTACAAAAAAACGGTCAATAATTTCGACGGTGGAAAAAGCCCACCCTAAAAACGCTCAAAATATGCTTATTTTCGATAAATTAGCAATTCAGCTCGTACAGACATGGATCCGTTTCGAATTTATAATTAGAGTTAATTAAATATTTTTGTTTTTCTCGCGTGATGATTATTAAAATACTTCAATTTGCATGTCGATTTTCATACAAGCCATTGTAATACTACGTTATTTTCTTTGCTGATGTTAGTCTGAATTCTTAGAATTCTTCCAGCCAACTAAGTAGAAATTCAATTGTTCTTCGTGACCACACTGTCCATCCTACTGTGACATGGTGATTTATTGAACAATATTGTAATTTTTCTCAAATTCAAACTTTCATTATTATTATCGGGAAATTTACGAGGAAAACTCATTTTCATGGAAAATAACTAAAATAAATTACCACTAGGGTAGGTTCGGAAAATGTGGAATATGATTAATAGATTCGAAACGTCTTCCATGTCTTTCATCTCGATCGTTATTTTCCTTGTCTTCTTTTTCGTCCTCTAGACTCACCCCCAATCTCAACTCGATATAAGTCCTACCCCGATGACAAATGTTTCTTTAAATCGAAAAAAAAATAGCCTAACCCAATATTTTACATATGCACTGTCAGAGATTAGTCTGTACCAAATTTCACGATATGATCAAACAAGAAAGATTATTTTTTTCCCATGACAAACGATCCACAAACGTCAACCGAGCGATTTCGGCTGCGGCCTTGCATCATTGACATCGTTACGGTCTGACGGCTCCTCGGCGACGGTTCGGCGACTCTTGGAGACACTTCAGCACCACAAGCAGACCGTGAACTGGAATCTCGTATCGATCTGCTCTAAACGCTTTGATCCGGTTCGATTTTCAGAGGCTAGCACCTCGCGGCCGTCGAGTCGAGACGCGTTAATAATTTAATAATCTTTCAGCCGGCCATACGCTTTCTAAAGATCTGTCTCGGTACGTGGCTCCGTATCGAGTTTTATATATTTTTCGCTCGAGCGAAATGCTCTCGCCGTTAACCCGACGGTTTTACTTTCGGAAAAATGCACGTCGGTTTCGATTTTCATGCGAACGCATCATGTTCGTGTTGCAGATGCACGGTGGTGTTGTACAACACGAAGAAGAACAGGCAGAGCCACATCCTCAGCACGTCGAGGAAGACCATCACTTGCGTCGCTTTCTCGGGTGATGGAAGATACCTGGCTACTGGCGAATGTGGACACGCGCCTTGCGTTCGAATCTGGGATCTCCAATACGATCCTCAGACTCCAGGAGCCACCGGTCCTCAAGTTGCAGAATTCCCTTCCCATAAGTATGGCGTCAATTGCGTGGTGAGTTTCCTATCTCTCGTTTATTATGGTTGTTTGGATTGATTTTTATTATTCCGTTTGAACGTTTTCAGTCCTTCTCTGTCAATTCTAAGTACCTCGTCTCTGTCGGCTCCCAGCATGACATGATAGTCAATGTCTGGGAGTGGAGAGCTGGACTTAAATTCGCCTCTAACAAGGTATCTTCCAAAGTGCGAGCTGTTAGTTTTAATGAAAGCGGAGATCATTTTGTCACAGTTGGAAATCGACATGTGAAATTTTGGTATCTGCAATATTCTAGAAGTGCTAAGGTAAGGTTACTTTTTATATTTTGTTATTTTTCCATTTAATTGTAAGACTAACTTATTAAATGTATTTTTCTTTTGTAGTATAAAGAACCCGTGCCTCTCATGGGTAGATCAGCAATCTTAGGAGAACTACGCAATAATGATTTCTGTGATGTTGCATGCGGACGAGGAATTTGTGCAGATTCCACCTATGCCATAACTAAAGGTGGCCTGCTCTGCGAATTCAATAATCGTCGTTTATTAGATAAATGGGTTGAACTTAGGGTAAATATAATACGGTATTTATGTTTCACTTAATACCTTTCTGTCTTTAAATTTATAATTTTTATCATTTCAGACGCCATCTGCAAATTGCATGTCTCTAGGTACGAATTTCATATTTGTTGGCTGCGCTGATGGAATTGTAAGATGTTTTAGCCCGTCCACATTAGAATTTGTTACTACTCTTCCTAGAACACATTATTTAGGTGTCGATGTCAGTCAAGGTTTGAATATAAGGTATGATTTATTATAATTTTTTTTCTTGTACAATAGACGATATATTTAAAGTCAATTGAAACTGATTAAATTAAATTTCAGTCATATGTTTTCTCATCCAACTGGTGCCAAATATCCTGATACAATTGCATTAACTTATGATGAAAAAAATAGTAAACTCACTTGTGTATATAATGATCATAGTTTGTATGTTTGGGATGTGCGAGATATAAAAAGGGTATGATTAATACAATACATGTCATTCTGTGATATTAGTATTATTTTGTCAATTTTTCATATATCTTTTTTGATTGTAGGTTGGAAAATCACATTCATCACTTTATCACACAGCCTGTATTTGGGGAGTAGAAGTTGCACCAGAAAATAATGAAAATGAAGATAGTTCTCTACCTCCTGGTAGCTTTCTTACTTGTTCAAGTGATGATACTGTAAGAGTTTGGACGTTACCTGGAAATGGAGCACCTTATGCCAATATATACAGTGATGTTAGTAATCTTTTGTTATTTGAAGTTTTTGTTTCATGAGGTCACTTATACGTATAATATTAATACTATTTTTGTTTTATATCATTATTAAAGGAATTGCATAGGATAATGTATATGGATCCTGAATTGACATATTTGAAGAATGTTGATTTATCATCAGCAGGAGAAAAAGATAAACCTGTATCGTATGATGGAAAAAATGGAATCAGGTATTTCAGAATCATTATATTTTCATTTTATGAAGTTTGAAAATTATTTAATAAATTAACAATATTCATAGGTGTATAAGAATATCTGGAGATGGACAGCAGTTAGCTGCTGGTGATAGAGCTGGTAATGTTAGAATACATGATCTTAATACTTTGGATGAAGTCTATCGGATAGAAGCTCATAATGCTGAGGTCTTATGTTTGGAATATTGTGGTGGTTCTACAAATGATTCAGGACGAAGATTATTAGCATCAGCTTCAAGAGACAGACTCATTCATATTTTCGATGTCGACGAGGTATAGCACTTATTTACTTATAGTGTTTGATTACATTAGAATAAAATGTTTTATCACTTCTTTTTTTTTAACAGAGTTACAGTTTAATGCAAACTCTAGAAGATCATTCAGCTTCGATCACAGCAGTAAGATTTTTATCAAATGATGGAAATGTGCAAATGGTATCGTGTGGAGCTGATAAAACAATTTTGTTTCGTCCATTAGTAGATGTAAAATATTACTTTCATTAAATTCATCAAATTATACATAAGACGAAAAAGTTTAATTTATATTTTTACACAGGCACCAAGTGATAATAATGCTGGAAATAGTCAATTCGTCCGTGGTCACAATTGTGTTGCTCGCAGCACTCTCTATGACATGGAAGTCGATGCTGGTGGCCGACATGTGCTTGTCGCATGTCAAGATAGAGGAGTTCGTGTTTACAGTACGAGAACAGGTAGACATACTAAAACATTCCGTGGAAGTGTCGGAGATGATGGTAGCTTAATAAAGGTGAATTGAATTGAATCTTTCATGCAAAAGTAATAATAAAATATATATTCATTTGATATATTATTTTACAGATGGTATTGGATAGAACTGGTATCTATGTTGCTACATCATGTACTAATAAATCACTTTGTGTATATGATTATTATTCTGGGGAATGCATGGCAACAATGTATGGTCATTCTGAAGTAGTCACCGGATTGAGGTAATAATGATATTTGATTTCTCTCGTAGACATATGTAAGATTGAATTAACTAAATTGTATATTTTATTTTTTTTTTAGTTTCACTCATGATTGTCAACATCTTATTTCTGCATCTGGAGACGGTTGCATTTTTATATGGAAAGTACCTCATGATATGGTGGTGACAATGCGTGCCAGAATGGCTCAACAGGCAATTAGGCAAAAAAGGTATAAATAACACATTCAATATTGTGTTTTATTAGATTAACGAAATTTTTCATATAATCTATATATAATTTTTATTCAGTCGAAGACCAGCTAGTTCGAATGGAATCACAGTTGATAGTGAAAATGAAAGAGCGGGCTCACCAATGATTCCTGGTCATATTGCACCATCAGAAGATCCTCTTTTATTAGCCATGAAAAATACTGCAACTCAAAATTCTTCCCAATTAGAGTATGATAATGTTTAGAATTCAACTATTTGTAATTATTTGCTTCCCATGGCTAATTCTTTTGTTTTTCTGCTAGTTTGGGTCACTTACCACCTTGGGCACAAAAAACGATAGCTGGTGATGCTGGTACTGTTAGCAAAACTTCGAATTCACCGTTGAAAGCTGTTGTTCGTGGTAAATGGGCACAGCGAGCTGAAAAGAATGATTATAAAGCAGATTATTACTTGGAACCAGGTTTGTGTATCTTAACATTTGATTCATCATTATTATCGGAATCGTTTTATTAATGAGATTCTTTTCTTTTAGAGCGACCAACTGAATCTGATGGTTCAAAGGATAGTTCTTTGGACAGTGGCACTGACACGAGAGCTTATATTGAAAATAAACAGGATACTTTAGATAATTTGAAATTGGTATGTATTTCCATCTTGACCTTTTGATGAATCATAATTGACTTTGTCACATATCCAATTTTTAACATTTTTTCTTCTTGCACAAATTACATGGGAGTGTAAAACATGATTTCTGCTTTTTTTTATTTATTACCTATTATTGACATTTTTGTTCATTGCAATTTTTCAATACACAATAATCAATAATTAAATTATTTTGCACATAATTCTCAAACATGTAAATATTTGTTTTATTATAAAATCTGTTAAGGTATGTATTTTTCCAAAACATATTGAGTGTCAAATTTAATATGAGTATAATTTACTTATTTAGAGGGTGTTGGTTTATACTATATTTAAATAAAAAAAGTCATTTTAATTACGCGATAATGAATGTATAGACACGTAAAGTTATTGCTTGAAAAAAAAAAGTTTTAATTTAATTTTAATTGTAATTTACATTTTACCTTTTTTTCATTTCAATACATGTATGTGTCTATGCAATATCTTACCAAATTTACATTAACAGATTTTTATATCCCTGCACTAGTTATTCCATTTAACATTTATTATTTTTTTATGTTCTTCTTTTTGTTGGTGTTGGTGATTTTTGTTTATGCTATATCAGTCTGTAAAAACTTACAATAAGCCTGAAAGGCCGCGATCGCTTAACTTGTCAATGCTCAATATGAACATGAAGAAGTCAATTGATCAGCTGCTTAGAGATTGGGCCCTACCGGCTATGGTGTCAACTAGAACAATGTTCTATAAAAACTGCACAAATGATTGTCGCAATTATAATTTCATTGGCAGCCATGTGAAATCGGTGATGGATTACAATGAGGTTCATTTTATTTTTATTTTTATTTATGTTATATGTACCAATCTTCAAATAATACTTCATATTAGTAGTATATCAATTCAAATTGATATAATTTGAAATCATTTTCATAAGTATGGTGATAGTAATACTTGTATATATGTGAAATTCATCTTATTTCTTCTATCATTGTTTAGTTTGCAAATTATTGAATTTGTCTCGTAAAATATTCATATTTTTCAAATTGATTTGTATTTGCTTGTTTTGCGTGTTATGGATTTTCGGTTATTTATCGTTTCATTATTTTTCTTTTGTTTATCACTATCAGAATGTTCCCACCCCTACAAAATTCCCACGTGGATTAGACAGAATTCGTCATCATACTGATGATTCTTCTTTGGGCAGTTTTAAATATGAGGTACAGTATTGTAAAAATGCTTTTTTCATATCTTATCAGTTATTTGTATTTGTATGAGTGAATTTTGTATAAATTGTAAAATATTTCATTTCATTTGGCCTTCTATACTAGTATCACATTTTTCAATTATTATTTTCATTATTTCTCTAGGATCATGAATCAACTGAGCATGATGGGGATATTGAAGATATTTCTGATGGAGAAAGAACATCATCATCTGAACACAACACGAGAATCTCAGACAGAATAATTTATTATCCAAATAACAATGATGACAAAACTCCCAGGTTTGATTTCAAAAACATTAAGAGCATTTTCTTATTTCTTTTTCATAATACTGAAGAAATATTTCAGCGAATTCACTGTTAATGCTATGGATGTAGAAGAATTAAGACAGTCTCAAAGAAGGCTTAAAAAGCCAAATCACAAATTACCCATAGTCACTGTCACTACTTCAATCAGCGGATCTGGTCAAGATTCTGATGACGATGAAGATGAAGTAAAGACGATAAATATATTATTTATGTATTTGAATTTCGAATACATGTATTTTATATGCATTTGTATTTTTCAGGCTTCTACACCTAGTGGAGATAATGCAGATAGAAATCCATTGTCTGGAAGCTGTGAATCATTAGAAAGAATTGCTCAACGAACTAGTTTTCTCAAAAGTGCTTTTGAAAGCTTAAGTGGAGCTGAAATGGAATATAACTCTCCTCAAGGTAAATTTTATTAAATTTTTCATCAACAGATTTTTCAGTCATGATTATTTTTTTTTTCTATATTAGGTAAATCATCGATAAGCTCACAGCACCATAAATCGACTAGTCGAAATCCATCAGGCGTCTCATATACCGGCCCCACAATTCCCATTCGAAATGCTGCTTTGATATCAGCAGCGAAACAGACTTTGACTGATCCTGGCACCACTAGCAAACGGCAAGAATTGACTAGGAGGATAGAAGAGACCAAAAAACAACTTGAAAGCGTAAGTTTATTTATCACATACACATTGTTTTTATTATTTTGTGTTTACATAAAATTTGTTATTATCATTTTTCAGGTTGGGTATCGATCGAAGCTTAAAGCTAGTCAATCAACAATGGATTTGAGTTATAGGAATGATAAAGAATCGGACTCAAGATCGGGTAGGGCCAGGCCACTCTCTCAAAATATCACTGGAGGATCTGCACCCCGCGGTTATAATTCAGGTAATAATATGTCTACTGTGATCATTTCATTTTTGTTTGTACTTCAATGCACTATTTGAAACATAGATTGTGGCTAACATTGAAAAAATAAAACACTAATTTATTGGACATCGGTTAAATGCTTTATGAGTAATACTAACTATTTCACGTTTCCAAGTTTAATTTCTCATTGAAAAATCATATTGATTGAAATTATGTATTCACTCTTTATTTATATCATAAGCGAAAGGATGAATTTTGCTATCATATAAAGACAATCAATATTTAAAATTCAAAATTGTTATAATATTTAAATTGCATTATACTAATGATTTTTTAGCATATGCCTACATACAAGTTTGTTTTTGATTTGTCACTGACCATCTATATTAATATTTTGTATGATATATTATATGTAGTTAATTAATAACTTTATTACTAACTCGATGCGGTTGTTTCACTTCTCTTCAGAAATTCGCTCTACTAATTCATCACAATTTACTACTAACAACTCCAAATACGCACCAGATTACCAAAATCATTCATATTATTCTACTGGTAATGACAATAACGAAAATTTCTTCGATAGTCTAAATTGTAATGATCTTAATCGGAATCGACAAAAAATTTTGCATAATGAATCTTATAAAAGTCCTTATGATATCCCAGCAAATTTGAACAGTAAATATATTAATAATTTTTCTTGCAAACTCGATGATCTTAACACTGGCGCTTCTGAATTCATAAAAAAAAGGCATGGGCAATTTGAAATGTTAAGTAATGACAATAAACCTAAAAATTCTATAAATACCCGAAATAATGATATTCATCATAAACAAAAAGGTTTCGCCTTTACAATAGACTTCACATCAGAAGATAAAAAAGGCAGAAATTCTAACTCGAAAGTCGGTGATAACAGTAAAAATGGAAAAGTTTTCGATAGGCTATTTCCAAATGCTAACAGTAATTCGAATCAAAATAGAAATTTCACATTAAATTTAGTATCTAATTTAGACATTCAAAACAATATCAGTTCAAAAAATAATGACAAAAATTCTTCAAAATGTCAAAAGGCTAGAAGTATCCTTAAAAATTACAAGTCTTGTCCAGTATCACCCGTTTCAGAAGAATGTAAATGGGGTGATATCAATGCTATAGTGAAAACTAATCCAATTGAAGACATTGGAGTGACTCAAAAAGACATTTTACCTTATAATCAAAAAATTAAAGATGTCAGAAAACGAAATTCTTTGAGTTACTTTATGGATTTTGATACCACAAATCATTTAATGAAAGATAATGGCAAAAGTCTTGTTGACACTATCAAAAGCGACACAGAAAAAATGATTGCTGAAATAACAAAAAAATATGGAGATTTAGATGATTATGAACCTAAAACTGAATTTAATTCTAAATTTCCTGAAAAACCCATTGATAAACCTAAACCACACACATTGGATCACCAATCGAATTCTCTTCCAAATGAGAAAGAAGATGGTAACTTTTCATCAGATTCTTTAGAAGATTGCAGCCTCAATCAGGATTTAACGAATAGAAATAAAGTTTATACGAAAAGAATTTGTAAAAAACACCACAAAGTTTCTTCCACTGTGCCCAGAAGATGTGTTTCAGATTATGAAATATATGGTGGAATGGATGAGCGTAATGCTAATTATATAAACCATCACATTGAATTGATAAATCTTCAAGTTGTTCAGTGTGATGTTACACAGCAAAAGAGTTTTACACTGCCTAAAAATATGCCTTCAAATTTAGAAGATTATTCTGACGAATTTTACTATGGAAGTCAAGATCAGATTATCAATCAACGAAATAATAATTTCCAGCGTTGTACTAGTGCTCTTACCAAGAGATGTGTTTCTAGATCTAATGAGTCTATTTTGACAGATGAAAATTCTAATTGTTCGAGTATTTCGAATGAAATATTCATGAAATGCGGTGATCAAGGAGGTTTTGCTCCAAAAAAATTCATTGATAAACAGTGCTTAGATGATTCACAAAATTGTTCTTTCGAAAATTTGTGCTACGAAGTAGATGCAGCTTATCTGGAGAAGCACAGACACAGCAGTGCAAGTTTCTTTTTAAATCAGAGGAAAATTATGAAAAACAGTGCTAGTCAAGAATCTGTATTATCTGATGACCTTCTTCCCTCTGATAGTGATAATCAAATGATGTCAAAAACCAATTGTAATTCTTTGGAGAGTATACTTTCTGATGATTCCGAATATACTAAAAGTGCTCCCTTAGAAATGCTATTCGAACATAAAAGACATTCGCGTAAACCAGAAATATGTTGTAGTAATACAAATGCTATTGCTATTCCTAAATACAGTCAAAGTTGCTATGAGTTTGATCAATCTTCCAAAAGTTATGGTTCTAGTCCCAATAATACTCCTAATTTTGGTACTTACATGTATCATATACCAATCAAAAATGAGGGAAACAGTTATCCTATGAATTCTCAAAATATACCCTATAGAAATATTGATGCAATTAATATCTACAAAACTGTCACTCGTTCGGTGAGCTTACAAGATTCAACAACTAATCAAAATAAGAAAAATGTTGCATATTATTTTGATGGAAATGAAATCAAAGAGTTCAACACTGTATCAGAAAAACCTAGATTCGATGAAATTCCCAGCATGAAAAGTAAAAATCAAGAGTATGAAAGTAATCAAAGGAGATCATTGTTGGCGAATTGTGAAGAAAAATATAAATATCTTTGTAATGTTGAAGGTATGGAAACAAGTCACATAAATAAATCCAAGAGTTGTAGTTTTGAAGTATTAATGGAACCAGGTAATACTAAACCAATGCCAAAACGAATAACAGAAAAAGCTTTGTCACATGTTCAAAAGAATTTAGAGAAATTCGAAAATCAAATTCGAAAGAATGCGGAAGCTAAAATTCAAAAAAGCATTGTTAATCGACAATCTAACAATCTCAACAAAAATTCAGTCAAAGCTGTAGGTGTTACTAAAAGTTTAGAAAGGAATACAGGTCAAGGAAATAAAAACCACAACGGAAAACCAACAATGGAGTTTGTTCCTCACAAACCTCCGAAACCAGTCAAAAGAACTTCGTCTGTAAAATTAACTAATCGAAATAGATTTAATAAACCTTCATTCGATAAATACCCTGAATTAGATTCTGGCTTAGGCGCAAATGTAAGAGCCAAAATTGACGGGATTCAATTAAAGAATTCAAATACTCTTATAAACAAAAAAGTTTTAAATGACAAAAATTCCGATATAAACAAAGAAAAAGCATTTAATGATGAATGTGAAAAATCTTTCAATGTATTTGTGGCAGAAAATGACAGTGTTGATAATAAATCCGAAATACAAATGGACAGTTTGGAGTATATTGCTATTCAAAAGAAGAAGGAAAAGGCTTCAGACATGAGTTTAGATTCTCTAGACACTTTGGATGAAAGACCAATAGATGCATTTTCTAAGGATTCTCTTAATTATGAAAGTTATGGAGAAAGCTCTAAGTTCGATTCTTCTCATACGAATTTAACTGCAAACAATTTTGTCAAAAGTGACGTTTTAAATAAGAATATGCCATTTTTAAAAAATAGTAACAAAATTGTAGATGATTCATCAGAAAATGAATTCAAGTTGACAAATGTTGGAAGTAGTATTGATAGTTTGACTTGTATTGGAAAAATTTCATCTAGCGAAGATGTTACTATGTTTAAAGATATAGAGAGAAAAATTGATATAATCAATAAATTAGTAGAAATGGAAGAAAAGAAAATCTTACAGGAAAAATATCTCAAAGAATGTCGCATGAGACCACTTAAAGCAAATTTCAGTGACGGCAAAGGAACCGTTAAAATTTTATCAAGGAACTTTGAAAAATTAGCTTCCAAACATCAAAACAAAAGCACACTAGAAGCCGCTGACTTTTTCAGTTTAACTTATGACGATTGTGATAGCGATTCAGAAAAAAATTGTATCAAAAAAGAAATTAAAAGAAATCTAAGTCTTCCCGATGTATTAGATGGCGAAAAAATAGATATGATAAATTGCCTAGAAGAAAAACATGTCAATAATGAGAGTGGAAATGTAGTTGATTCTAAAATTGATCTTTCGTTAGAAGATCCACCTATTCTAGATTCATTATGTGATAATCCAACTATGGATATTGACAATAATCAAACATTGAATAATGTGGCCAACATAAGAAGTGAAGAGGGTAAAAATATAGATATTAAGAGCAAAGATTTAAAACAAAGGGTTTATAATGTCACTATTATACCCAAAACCGATATACACCTTGATAGTGAAAATTATGAATCATCTACAACGAGTTCAAGTTGTGCCAATTCACCGAAAAGACTTTTTTTTGGAAACAGACAAAGAGCTTCGAATAAAATCTCGAGTTTGTTCAGATATAAATTCGATCGCAGTAGAATATCTGCTAATATGAAAACTTCACCGCCAAGATCTTCAACGGAATCATCAATTAGTCACCCTGGCTTATTTTCTAAAACAAAACCTATCATCGCATCTAACACGAACAGCAAAGTGAGCCCGTTTATTTCAAGTAATGCGGGCTTAGCGAAGAAGTTGGCTCTTCAACAGTCCATACTACCTTCGAAGATGGCGTTTGTCCAAGGTTTGGACATATTGTGAAATAGCACACTGCATGCGTTTCGTTATTGTGTCTATACGATGCTTCAAAATTCATAATTTTTCGTTAAGGCTTTGATGATTATATTTATTTTTCATTAAATGTATATTTTCATAATGAGTATTCTGAAAAAAAAAATTATATTTTTTTTTCTATAAATGTGCTGTGAATGCATTTTGATGTATAATAAAATATTAATTTATTTGTGTCTGTAGATGGCATTCCGCATGCCCCCTGGAAAACTGTCCTTCGCGATAGTTTTAATAATGATTAAATGTAGAGTTCCCTATTAACGTAAATGTGGCGCCCGTAGTTTCGCCTAGTTTTGCTGGTACCCAACTAGGCCGGCCTAACAAGCTGACATAGAGTTGGGGTGCAGTTAAAAGGCGGGATGGTGGGCTTCCCTCGTTATGTGTCTGTAGATACATTTTATGAAATTTTCAACTTAGATTTTTCGTAAATTATAGCAAAATTTATTTCAAATTTATTTACATTATAAACACCAATTAGTGGCGATGAATGTAGCATTTATTCATCTGTTTTTGAACATTTTCAATAAAATCATGATTTTAAAGTAAGCATCAATACAAGTTTTCCACATTGAATCCAATATTTTAAAAATTGCCATTTTACGCATGTCATTATTCTAACTACCTTAAAACAATTCAATTTTTGAAATCTTGTACATAAAATAGAAAATACTGAACTTGAAGTGGAAAACATGAATAAATATTGATACTTTAGAAATGTTACATTTACAACGCACCTAATTTTCACACAACTTACCTACATATTCAATAATTTTTAGTTTCTATACATCTTAATAACATCATCTATAAGTTTTTAATGATGTTTTATTTTAACACATTTATGTTCATTTTTGCAATCAGAAATCCAGAAAAAGCTTCAATATTCATTTTGTTTTTGTTTTCTTTTTTTTTTCATTTGCCTACTGTCTTGTGTTGCTATTTGATGGCGATTTAACATCCCAAAAAAAATATCACCGTGGCATGCTGCACGTTTACCCACGTTTGTCAATTTGATTGTTGTGAAAAGGCTCCAGAAATCGTTTGTCGCCTAACGATTTTCATTCCCTTATCGATGATGATTCGAATTCTGGACTCCGAAGAGCCATTTCGCTTTCCGATCTTGCGATCAAGCCTAATCCTACCCCAAGGATGAATTTACAAGGTATTATCCCGCTTTTAAACACTCCTATAGTAGTTTTAGTTATTAAAGGCTGGTTTTTCAACTGTTAACCAAACTATGAATGAAATTTATTTATCAGGTAATACATCTATTGAAGTTATATTATAATTGCTATCTGACAATTGAAATACCAACCCTTTTATATTTAAATATAGTAGTACATTTGCTATATTGCTTTTATAATTTTAATATGTAGTATTTTTGCTTATTTATTTTGTTTATTCTTAATGCTTCAAGTGATCTTGAAAAAAAATATCTGGTCATCGAAGATAATTGAATGTTTTGGAATTTAAAAAAAATATGTTTTAAAAATGAATGCTTTATAATTTTTTAAAATGTATATAGGCCTGGAAACAGTTTTAAATTTTGTCCTAATTTTTATTTGTAAATGTGCTCATAATTATGATAGTTTACTATGGTGTAGAAATAAAAAAAAAAATGATAGTATTGTTAACTATATGAACTGATGTTGTTGTAACATATTAAAATACATTTCACACTTAAAAATGCTTAATGTACCTACGTATCTAATACAGTCGAACATAAAAAATTAAATATCTGAAATTGAGCAATACTGACTGATCATTTTCATAATGATGGGCACAAATATGTTATACCTATTTATCATTTCGACTCTTTTATTTACATTTAAAAGCTCATTCTATTTGACAAAATGGTTTTCAGTTTCAGGAAAAACAAATCAAGGTGGTAGCAATAGTAAACTTTCTAACAATGGAAGAACAATAAATAGACATTCAAAACAATTTTCTTCAAATATGACTAGAAGTAGCAGTGTTGGCGTGTTAAACCAAGTAATTGTGTGTTTTTTTTTTTCAATTTCATACTATGTAATATCCAATTTTGAATAACTGTATTATATGTATATTTTATGTATCAGAGCGATTCTGAATCTGAAGCTGGAACCACAAACAGTCGAGGAAGTGGGTCTAGAACGGGTGGTCTTATGAGGCCCACTATTAGTTCACAAAATAAAACAGCTCCTGCAGTGAATCGCAGACGGGGAGTACAACCTGCTTTTAGTTCTGGTAAAATATCATTTCAGGCATATTCAAATATCTAATTATTATTTATGAATGATTAATTGTATATTGTATAATTTCAGTTAATTTGTCTTCTGTTGGACAAGAGGATTCTAGTTCAGAAGAAACTGGTGTAAATAATGGCACCAATGGAAACACAACTAGTTCTAACAAACCAATTGTTCCACCACGTCCTCCAAGAGGTGTTCTAGATTCAACTGGACCTGGACACAGACGAAATATGGGTAAATATATTTTTGTGAATTTTGTATAATAAGTTTTGTCAAATATCAAATATATTTTTCACTAACGGGCTAAGTTTAGAATAAAACTCAAATTTTGTTGTATTCCAATTTTGCTATTTGGACAGACTAAGCCACTTTGAAATTGTTATGTCTTTTATATCTATATATCAATTTTTAGGAAAATTTTCCAATAGGGAGTTAGATTCAAAAAACAAAACGAGGCATCAAATCTCCTCACATTTCTCTTCTTTACTATAGCAAATAAAATTTTTGAGTACATATAATGATGCTCAACTAACTACTAAATCAACCCAAAGTCCAAAAACTTTTGTATGACCCATTTTGATGACCGCATAAATTTATTGCAAAATATACCTAGAGACTGTCAAAAATTTTAATGTGATTTTTTTTTCAATCGGGTCTGGTCTCGATAATTTGCATACCCTGTTCTTCCTTCTCATACCATACTTTATTTTTTTTTCTATTTTTTTTAATTTTAATTAGGTCGCAGTGGCAGTGATAGAGATCTATCAAATAAAGCTAGAGAAGTCACACATCGCTTAACTAGTGGAGCTCCTCCTATTAGAAAACATTCAGCGCCTAATCAAGGAGTTGGTGATAAACAAATTTCTATTAATAACATGAACTCCAGTGACGGACAAGGTATACCATTACATATATTTACTCTTTTCAATTAGTGTTAAGGTACTCAAACATTCACTTCTATTTCAGTTACACCTCTAGCATGCCAACAGCTAGCTCAACAACTAACGAAATTAACCGCCAAAATAGTTCAAATGTATTCCACTCTCTCTGGTACCCCACCAGGACAAGAACTGTTAGAGACTGAAATGCAAACAGATAATGCTGATATGCTGCAAGGTATGAAGATACAATTCATAATCAATTTAAAAAAAATCATACAAAATTGCATAATCTACATTTTCAGGTCTGGAAGCTGCTATGCTGGATGCACAAAAAATGTTAGCACGTGCCACTAGAAAACCCAAAGTGAATGGAATCGGAGGTGAACAACCCCACAGTTTTTCATCGTCGACCGATGGTGAAAGTGGTGTACACACTGTAAATTCTTTACCCAATAAAGCAGTTAATAATGTCACAAAAAGACTCGATGATCTAGTATCAAAAGGTGCATATTTTTCAATATACGATCTTACACATTTAAGAATAGTTTAATTATTTTTTTTATGTTTCAGGCGTGCCATCAAAAAATGGTGAAATCAATCAGGGTCAAGCCATGACCATGATGGACCAATATTCTGACATTCTATATACGATGGTCAATAATCTAGGCTCCACTAACAATGGAAAGAAATATGTAGAAGACGCCAGCTAGTATTGACTGTTGGGGATATTTTTTTAAATCTTATCAATTATTGTTACTGTGTGATTTCCACTGCCGAAAGATTCATATATGATAAGAATTGAAACCGACATTTATATGACTTCTTCGGGTACGTGATTGTGATATGGAATACACCAAATCGGAGCAAACCTTACAATGAATCTTAATATGTACGCTGAAAGCCGATTTAGTAACACTCGTCAAGCTGTAACTTTCACACATATGAAGCAATTGGAAAATAACTGCAGTTTTTAATGATTCTTACACTGCCAGATATTTCGGCCATAATTTTGAATTGTGATAGCTATTATAAATTATTGAGCTAAAATAACTCACTTACATCTCCTATTAAAAGCAATTTATTTCATTAATTTCAATATGTTAATTTTCTGATTGATAATTTTATATCTAAAATGATTAATTAGTTAATTTTATTCATATTATTAATACTTACTTATTCACTTCGATTCATGTGTTAAACGAAATATAATTACATCTGCAAGCTACTAGGGTTTTTCTCACTGAGCAATTCATAAAGACACAGTAAATGTTTCAGAATTTAACTGGAATAAGATGTTCTTGAGATTCTTTATGAAAAAAGACCAATATTATTATGATTTATTCCCAGTAGTTTAAAATATCATAATTGTATTCAATGTTTATATGAAAATCAATTGTTTTTCCGTTAAATCAAACCTTTTATAAGATGTAAGATATTGACAATTATGAATAGTTAACATAACGGTCATTATCGCAAAAATATACATATTCTATGGAGAAAATTGTTATTGTGACAATATTGATTCTTATTGTTCGATAAATAAGGGTTTCTATTGTAGTTTTCCATTTGCATCATTAGTCGTAGAAATATCATTAATTTATATTTAGTTCATGCCACTGCAGTCATTTTAAGATATTTTTATTATTACTAGTTTATTATATATTCACACCAAAAATACTGTAAATACCGTTCATTCCATGCAACATTTTTTCGTTATGAGCTTTTGTTAAATTTGTTATTCACATATATTTTGTGCATTCAATGTATTGTACTATATTATATATGCTTAGTATTCATATCGTGAAAACTCGTTGTATCGTGAAAATATCGAGTATGACTGATTTGTAGTCGGTAGACGTGACTTCGAAACGTTAGACGTAAGATATCCCATAAACGGCCATAATTTTAAATCGTTCAGTTTCGATTTTGAAGCTGCATTTTGTTGATTTGCATTTACTTTGTTTAAACATTGAGCTCGTTGAATAGTAATAACGACTTGAGAAGTAAACGCGCGATGTGATTGTATTTTTCTGTTACCATTTGTACGCATTAACTTTTTTTGTATAAAATATAGCATATCGTTGAAAAAACAGTGACATTCTAATTATTTATTTATTCTGTATGTTTCAACTGCTGTTGATTGTATTATTATTTTTTCTATTCTGCCATATTTATTAGAGTTAAGACAACAACGTTGTTATTCGTAATGAAATGTGTTGTATATTACAATTTTCCTTTCTTCGAGAATCGTACCATATAGTATTCAAACAATTATCCATATTCTTTGTCCAGTAACTGAAAAATTACAGAATGATATAAACATTTGCAAGATTTGTTAAAACATTTCAATTTTGTGATCAGTGCAAAAGTACGAAAAATTACCTCATTCTTTAAAATAATATGATATGTAATTGTGTTAATTTCTAAACTCGATATACTTAATACATAACAAATTTTAATAAAATGTCTTCCCAATCCGAGTTTTTATCATTTTAACATGAAACATTGTGTTTTGATTGCAGCTGATTCGCATTTTCCTTTAATTTGCATTCATAGTTGTGATTAAAGAACAATTTTGTGTATGTATATTAGAATTATTATTGATTTGTACAATAATGTAAAATTTATTAACTTATTAACATTATTAACAAAGTAATTCAATAAACAATTTTAAAACATGATTTGTTTTTTTTTTAAAGCTTTAGTGTCACTATCCCTCGATGAAACTCTTAACCTATTTGGATAAAATAAGGAGTCTGATTCTTATGTAATCGCACACAAAAGTGCAAACTACGAGTCACCTCATAGCAACTTGAATTATTTCTAAAAAATTTGACCATTGGAAAAAAAGAAGAAAACAAGCATTATCTAATCAATATCGAACCTTTTTATGCTTTTTTTCAATTTAAAAAATAAACAAAATAAATAAATAAAATGATTTTAACTCTTTGTACTTGATTCTTTTGACCTCTACCAGATAAACCTAGCGGTGAATCAATTTGCTGTGGATGAAATGAAATAGAAAAACCGTTTATTACTTCAAATTGACACTTTCAATTCAGACGAGAAATTATGAATTAGTTTAAATATATGAATTCAAAAGACGAAAATTTTCTAAGTTCTAAATAAGGAAAAGAATTAAAATTGAAAATAATTTTATTTTCATTCAATACATATCAAAGGAAATAAATATGTACATACAATTTTCAAATAAAAAAATAAATCGACATCTAAATTTTGAATCCTATTGTCAAGTTCCAAAATATTAAAAAAATATATTTACAAATTTAAGTGTTCCAAAATATTCTATATAATTACAAAATAAATAATCTAATATACAAAAAATTAGTGGGATAAAAATAATTTTTTACATATAAATATGTCATACTTACAAGTATTAATATGTATATAATAGTATATATTACTTAAACATATTTTTTTAAGTTAATTAGGCCAAAAATGTAATTTCTTCGCTTATATACACGTAACGAAACATTAAAAACATTATATTTTTGTATACGTTGAGTTTACACAAACATGATTTAAACAAAGCCAAAAAGCATTGTGGCGTTGATTTTTATAAAAAGTGTAACTTATTTTAACAGCTAGCAAGGCACACTTTACATAATGTGATCCATGATTCAATTCAAGTTACATTTATGTACTTGCCTTCAAAATTTCAACATATAATTATTAACAAACAACATAACAACTTATTTTCAAAACAAAATATTCATAGGTATATGTTTATACAGAATGGCGTAATATTGTTATTACTATATTTTTATAATGTGATATGTGAAATTATGGATATGAGATCATTGTAAGTTTCTTATAATTTCATTTTTATAATTGAGAATATTTTTTAGTAGGTACATACTATATTGTGAAATTGAACATGAGTTTATATTAGTCGACATACAGGTGGGAAAAATATATAACGCGATTTTGAATATCTACAAAACTCATATATGTATGTGCCAATGATTATGACGTTGGCGTAAGTCAAGAGATAGAAAATAATGTGTGAATCATTTATTTCAATTTGCATTGTTTATGTGTCATAGTATCTGTTCAGACGTTCCCCTATTAAAGCGAACCTCAAATTACATGTGCAGCATTTTTCCCAGTGCATGCAATGACCATAGTTTCCAGAACTCAAAAGGAGACACTTGACAAAATATGTTCTATATATGTATTTCCCACATGGAAAAAAACACCATGTCGTATCTATGCCATCAAGACGTAATTTGAGAACTACCTACAGATATTGGAATATTTGTGTTTATCCACAAATAATAGGTCAATCACTTGTGGATAATTGAACCGTTAACAGTGTCGCGATAAACAAATTATTTATTTCTATCAGGTAAACTTTTTATGATTTTATGTTATATTTATGAATACCAGCAACCCTATAGCTTATCTAGCCCTAACATGTATTCATACCAAACCCGTGTTAAGTGACACTTGTGTTAAACTATACATAGAAGTGAATCAGATCTTTCAATCTTGAACACGTGAGCGGCGACAAATTGGCGCGTATAAGTTCGAACATGTCTACACCAACAAAATTCAAAAAGGCAGCTTATTGGAAATGAAAATATTTTATTTAGCATTGTCTTCACTTCAATGGTATGTTTCAAAAAGTTGATTTCTAAATATTCAACATTTTGAAACAAAGCATGACTTACACCATTATCATAATTAAGGAAGCATATACATATGTACATACGTACATATTTGTCTACAAATTACGATTCAACTCTACTTCTATCATCGCTAATATCAGAATCTATAAATTCTAGATTATTCGGGGGGAATACTAAGCCACATTCGTCAGTCATTCTAGATGCTTCCAAATTAGAAGATTCAAAATTTAATTGAACATCTCCACAACGGACGGATGGATTATTTTGGTCCAATACAGTTTTAAGATTTTCATTGATTTCGTCTCTTTCGACTATTCTGTAATCGATATTGTTGATACTTTCATATGTAACATTGCCATTTAACTGATCTCCATTATTCTTTTTTTGCAAAAAACTTTTAGCTAATGAATCATTATTGTTATTTAAAGCACACATTCTAGTATCTATTCCAATATCTGAGGATAGAGACGTTGATGGCTCACTCGAATCAACAGTTTTGAGATCATTCAATGATTGTTTCATCAAAAAATCTTGAGAATGTACATTACAGATTTTATCATTAGTACAATCGGAACAATTTGCATTACTTACGTCAACATTTACAACTTCTATACTGTTTAATCCTGAAGACGTATTAGAGGTTTGTTCTACATTACCATTATCATCACATATATCGAAGGCCACAAAGGAAGAGGTTTCATTTTGTGTTGGATTACTAGAATTTAGATTCATCGATATTTCAACATTATTAAAAGTTGCATTATTTTCATTTATATTGGATAAATTAGAGACCATGTTTCCATTTTGATCAGATTCTAAACCTATATCAGATCTAGATGCTACCAAATTTTCTCTGCTCACATATGGTGGCGGAGGATCAGGAGCAAATTGGGAATAAGGTGGTGGAAAACTGTGAGCAGGAACAAGTCGCAAGTCCCTTGGAAAAACTAAACCTCTATGAAAGTTCAGTTCACCGAATGAATCACCACATAAATCAAGACGCCGATCCTCACTAAGAAAACATGTTAAAGTGTTTGGAAGACGATCATTAAACGAAGGTTCTGGTACATCTGGAGTGTCAGGTCTTCTTCGGTGCCTGCCGAAGTTGGAGTTACTGTTCGAAGAATTATTATTAGTCGAAAATCTATTCTCTCTGTTATTTGATCTGGCACTTTGGTGATTTCTACTAAATCGGTCTTTGAGTCGAGTCCAAATCGTAGAGAAACCTCTCGATCTGTTTGAGTTTTGATTGTCACTTCCCGTAGGTGAAAGGAAAGATTGGCATTCTAATGTCGTTCTATTGTCTCTGTTAATATCAACGTTATACGGAGCGTTTAAGCCAAATCTGTATAATATACGATCAAGAGCATTTGAATGTCTCAGTCTTCTATTGTCAGAAAGACCTCGCAGCAAATTTATTTCTGGACTACCACCTACTCTTTCTCCATAAAAATGACTGTTGAACTCGACAGTTCCAAGATTCAGCGGATAATTTGGAACACCATGAGCGGGTGAACGAGAAGAACTATCAGAATCAGTAGCATAATCCAATGAAGTTATTTCAAAATTCTGTTGTGGAACAGGTCTATATCTAGAGTTGAAAATAGCGTTAGCAATAACACCCATTCCAAAATCATTGGGTCGCCGTGCTGGTGAATTGTGATTGGAATTGGAGTCATCTCTTTCTAACTCGGCAGTGTTGCTTCTTGTTCTGTTATCATCTGTATTTGTTATAGAATGAGATGTCTGAGATGCAGACATGTTGCGAGAAGCAGGTCGGTTGAACTGATTAGATTGAGCAACATATTCAGAATAAGATGGAGGACACGATTGATTCATAACATCGTAATTTGAATCCGTATCAGTATATCGAACGTGTGAATATTGACACTCTTGTGCGACAGGAGATGAAAAATTTGGTAATTGACCATCTGATAAATCAGGAGAAGGGACATCAATATTATAATTCATGGGTAAATGTCCTTGACTATTTGCTACACGCTTCAAGCGAACTCTACAAATGGCAGAAATAAATATAGCTATAGTGATTACGACTAACAAAAGACAAGCTGAAAAATTAAAAACAAAATATTTTCAATAAGAAAATCTTAATATCAAATTAAATCAATTAAAAAAATATAATTTACCACAAGCTTTATATAAAGTTGCTTGAATGATGTATTCATCATTTTTGCCACCCCTTAAGACACCACCAGTTTTCGCTTCTGAAAAATCCAAAACAATTTATCTAAGCATCTTGAAAATAATTGCACATAAAAAAACAATACATATATAAACAAACTACCTTCGTAGAAATCTTGTTCATCACAACATTTATTTGGTGTGCATTTATGTTGACCTTGGCAACACCAGTCTTTAGGAATACATCTTCCATTGGGACATAGCAATTTGTCTGCAATCGATTTAAGATTAGACCATGATGAACAACATAAAAAAATTAATTTAAGCACACTTACTGGAACAAGGATCGGTTGTTCCGCATGTTTCGTTAGATTCGTCTCTAGCAGAAGGGCAATCGGCTTGGCCGTCACATAAAAAACTATACGCAATGCATTTGACGCCCAGATTTTCGAGGGGTTCGTCTCCACAAGAAAACATCATTTTACCACAAAACGGTATCTCTCCAAAGGTAGCTGGAATTATCAGTCTCTAAATGAAGAGTTAAATGTAATTGAAAAAATTAAAGGGAGAACAACATACATGCATGTTTAACGGTAATAAAAGTGTGGACAAAAACTTCTGAATAATTTAATGCAAAACAAGTGTATTGACCGGAATCACTAAGTTGTAAAGAATCGATGCTTAAATGTAACGTATTTCCTTCCGTCCAAGTGCGAGTCCTGAAAATTTTAATTATTATTGAATGTTGATTCGAAAAAAAAATCATTGACTCTGTAACAATAGTCACCTATTAGAATCTGGATGAAAGTGAGACATGTTGAAGTCAATGTTTTCTACGGGCAACGTTACATTATCAGAATCGACTAAGGTACAAGATAATGTAAGGTTATCGTGTATTTGTTTGACTATAAGGCCATTGTGTTCGATACGATCGGTAGACGTCAGTTGCAATGAGACGCTCGGATGTTGCAAATCATCTGTGTACATAAATATTTTTGAATAACATTTAAGGTAATCGTTCGTGTCGGACTAGCCGAGACGGTAATTTCTCGATACTTCTGTCCTGGCGAATAACAAGATATAACTGATACTTTTGTATATTTTATTGTAAATGCAAAAACGAGTTGTTAACTCTCCCAGAAATGCACAACTTTCGAAAGATTGTATGACATGATATGAAACGATGTTTGAGAATTACCAGCGAACACTGTATGGGGGAAACGATGGATTGCGAAGGACGCCGTCAAAATACAGAAGGAGGCGAAGGCCGAACGCGCTCCGCCCCCTCGTCTTTCGGCCCCCATCTCGAACTCCTTCCCCCTTCGCCCTTCTCCCTTCACCCTTCACCCTTCACCTTCCCCTGAGCCCCCAGGATCTCGATCGAACGGAGGCACGGAGTAATTCTTGACACTCGGGCTGCCAACTTCGCCGTTTCGATTTTCAATCGTTACCAACTGTTGATCTACATAGATCGTAATCGATTGATTAATGTGAAGAGGTATATCCATCTAGAAAACTTCATCCCCCTTTAGTTTCTTGCCTCGTACTATTTTTTGAAAAACCTAATTTTTTTAAGTAATAGTGTGTATATACACTCAAAATTCAAATGAGTTTACTTCAGGAGTATTTTTTAAAAATACGATTTTTCATAAGAAACTTATAGAAAAAAAAAAGAAAAGGAAGATTACATAAGTTTCACAAACGGATCGAGTCTCCTAGACGTGTTAAGTGTCCCCATCTTATTCAGATTCGTACGACATGTAAACAAATATCGATACGTGGATATGTTTATTCTACTATTATATTTATACACATTATAAATGAGGACTAAATTTGTTTAAAATATAATGCTTGAACAAGACTTAAAATATTTTTGTGTTCAAAAAGAATCTTTATAAATGAATGCATATAGACTATAATAGTTTGTAAATATAGTGAATATTGAGTCACGAACCGGCAGGCACGTTGGCCGACTCCATTTTGGAGCTGTCACGCGATTCGCAGTCGTCGTCTCGTCTCCTAGAGGTGGATCCTGACCGGAGAGCTGAGTCGAGGATTCGTAGACATGGCGGCCGTGGCGGCGGCGAGGGAATACCTTCACTCGATGAGCTCCACGGCCGCTAGAGTCGCCCAAGACTCGGAACTGCAGCATCAGGCGAAGCAGCAACCCGAGTCTCTCCTGTGGTTCTTCCGAGGATCTTGCGGGCAGAAGGTGATGCGCGACGACGCCACCGGCCATTCGTTCCGCGACGAACACTCGGGCCCGTTCAGCTTCAGATCCAACAGTCAAATAGACCTGATAGCCGAGATGGAGCCTCCGCCCCCGGCGGTCGCGTCTCTGGCCGACAACACGCACATGAACAGAGATCTGGTCCTGTCCCACTGTCGAGTGCTCTCCGAATTGAAGAACGCTCTCAAAACGGACAAAGACAAGGATCCGTCCAAGAGCCGGATCTCCAAGTGCGAGCCCCCGAGAGAGTTCGTCGCCCAGGAGCCGCCGAAGGTCGTCGAAGAGGACTCCGGGTTCATATCGAAGCTGCTCGGCAACAAGAAGTTCAAGGGACACGCCCACCCCGAGGAGAGGGAGCAGCTCGTCGCTACGGAGAAGCGCTGTCAGATAGTAGCGTCTTCGGACAATTATTTCAAAACCAATTTCGGAGGATCGTCCAAAGAAAATTATGGTAACCGTCGTCGATACGTTTTATTAATCGATATTTTTAGGGCTAGTTGTTTATATCAATTGAATAACGTTTGACATGATCTAACCTATTGTACGGTGAAATCTAACCACTCGTTTTAGAAGATCAACCATATTTTCGTCTTAATTTTATCAATTTATTTATCTTCTAGGTCCCGAAGAATCCAAGCATCTTCTAGCGGGCAGCAGCTTGCAAGAAAGTTTAGCTACCTCGACGGATTCTGAATTCTTATCGTGCGATGACACTCCATTAAGCGTAGCCTCTCCATCTTCACCTTCGTTCGCTCTCCCCAAGACAGGTTATGACTTTCTCGATAATTGGTAATTATTTTAACAATATTTTTATTGTTTCATTATCAAGTCATGCAATAATATGTTTAGCATATCATATAAGTACTTTTGTATTACTCGAATCGATTTTTAATTTTTAAATTGCACTCATTGTCAGTAATAAATGTGTGCCAGATTCATTATATGATGTAATCTCAATCATCATAGTTGACTCAACTGTTGAATTGTATTTAGTTTTACTATGAAAACATGATAAAATAATTATGAATGAATGAAAAATATTGTCAGTTGGTACAGTATATAAATGAAGATATAAAAAGCTACAGTAGAAAATTAATTTTTGAAGGAAATGTCTTTTAGAAGTAATCCTTATTAATATTTTATAAAAATTAACATTTCATCATATACATTAAGAAGACTATTTAGAATAAAATATGCCAAATATACATTTTTTACTAATGTTATGTATTGAACTTGAAAGTTCTCGATTCATATATATTCTTGAATAGTTTTTCTGTCAACTGATATTGACATTGTGAGATCTCAATATTATATAGAAAAAAATCAAAAAATAATTCGGATTAATAAAAAAATTGCATAGATAAACTTTGGAAAAAAGTAATCTTTTTAGTCACTGAAGCTTCAGGAATACTACATAGTATCAACAAAAGTCTAATTTTACAATTTCATAAATGTTTATAGATAAAAAACAGAAATTGTGTAAATAAATAATGAAATTTATTTTAAATTAATTTCTCAAAAGATCACTAAATGGTGATCTAAATTTTACTTGATATTGACACATTAATGCTATTATTTTATAGAGAAAATATGATTGTATACTACACTAGAATCTCTAATATTGTATGTATTCAGTTTTTTAAGGACTTTTTTTGTACCAAATTTTACATTTATATATTTATAAATTTTCATTTTCATATTTGTAAATTTTAAAAACTGAAATACATAGTTACATCTTATATAAAGTATATTGTAACAGCAGTATTACTCTACGTTTAATATTATATTTAATTACCTCATGTATTAATCTGTAACATGTTGCAATGTTTTGTGTGGTACTGATTTTTTTTGTTTTCTCGTCCTTATATTAAGACTGATAACTTTTATAAAATTATGTATCATATCTACTAACATGAGTTGTGCATTTGATATTATATTCATTGTGTACTTTTTTTTTCACATTTTGTATAACAAAATTAGATTTTATTAAATTTTATTTAAAAACATAATTTCTTTCATTTGAAGTATATTTTATTTCATGTCTCACAGTATACATACTATGTTTGAACATTAAAAATATTTTTTTTAATCTATAAATATACCTTAATATATATATTACATATTTACACATGTAAATCGTTATTTTCATATTATAGTTTTGTCATCTTTTAGAATAACAAAAATACTTCCAGCTATTTCAAATATTAAATTTAAGAGTTATAATTGATACTATATTAATACTGTTATTGTGTGATCACTTATGAGTATAATTAAACAAACGAAAAAATATATTAATTAACATGGTCGCTAATTGTATTGACTTATTAATTAAGACATACTGTCAAAAATGGAAACTTAACTATATTATAATTTTAAATTTCATTCCATTTCATCAAGTTAATGGATATCAATATATTTAAAAATCATATATAGCTAAAAAATCTTATGATATTTTATAATTTGTTTTTACCTTTAGTTTCATATGATATCTGTTTTTTTTTTTTAAACTATCATATGCATTAAATTAAAGAATTTAAACGTAAAATGGATACAGATATCTTAATGCATAATTTCAAAATACTAACTAAAAAATATACGATATATCAAGGTCCATAAAGCATAAGAAGTCGAGGCTGCCATCGCTGTTTTCAGGAAAATATGAAGAGCATACAACCTTAAATATCATAACAAGTTAGAATTTCAAAAAGATCACTTCTGATAAATTTCATACTATTGACTGACCTATTCCAGCGTTTTCTTGCTTCTAACACATCACAGTCTTCTTTGAAGAGATATTTACCCATACCTTTTAGATAATATGTAAAGTAATGCACCCAATCTACACTTTTAATACTGAACGGGAATATCTGTAATATTTCACAAATGGTTGAAATCAGATGTTAAGTTAAAATTACTATTCAATTTTATATATCTTTAAATTCAACCTGTTTGTCTTTTGCGTTTAATTTCAGCCAAAGTCCTTGGACATTATCATTTGAGAAGTCCCATTCATTTATACAGAAGTAGGATATTACGTCGGCAAATTTGTGTACTTTTTTGTACATTTTCAGCAATCTATAAAATAATATAATATGATCTGAAGCACTATGTGTACAAACATTTGATTCTATCAATCAAAAAGATATATACCTCGGTTTTTGTCCTATACACATAGCTAATCCATCCACGAGAAGTGCAGGTACAATGTGTAAGAGAGCAGAGTATATTTTATTTACAAATGGATATTTATTTAATGTGAAGCAGTAATACCTGCAATCAAAATAATTATTGATTGAAAAAAAAATCATACGTGATTTCTGAAAGGGCCAGTCTTTCAATTGTTTGATTAAACTTTTTAATTGTAACTTAACAATGTTTTCCATGCAAATAAATTATAACCAACGGTTTTGCTAGCCAACAATTGAAAAACTGCTTAAATCGACTACATGTTTTGAATAATAACTCACCATACTGCACTAGCAAAGGGATAGTCAAAACCATGTTTTTCGTTTAGTTTCATAAACTGATTCCAGCTAAGAGGGTTTTCAACGGAGGACACATAATTGTAAATCAACATATTGTCTTCTTTCCTTTAGAATAAATATGAAGTTTCAAATAAATATTTTCATTGTCAGTGTAATTTCGTTTGAAAAAATAATATACTTTACCTTTCATTACAGTTATTAGCTATGTCCCATGCAGATGCAATCAAAGCATTCACACACATATCGACAGGAACAATGTTCGCATTCATATTTCCATCACAATGCAGTGTCCTCAATACTCCAGTACCTTTGAAGATTATGTTTAATCAGTTAATGTATTAAACATTCTTTTATTAAAATTCACAATATCTTTATATAATATAAAATAAATATTTTTACCTGCTCCTGCAACTACTCCAGTCGGTCCATACAAATTGTCGATCCAACCAATCACTGGTTCTTGATACGTTGATGTCACTGAAAAAAATCACGTTGATAATTAATTTCAGTAAAAATATTCTTTTGATTTAGTAAATGTATTATTATTTATACATTTTATTCAAAAATATAAATATGGAATAGCTATGAATGTAATCTTAACTATACATATAATTTCTAATGTAATACAAAAAGATTTTAGATGGTCAATTGAAGTTAAATTTCAACTTAAGTATTAAGAGTGTGATGGCATTCATATAACAGATTACTACCTTAATCGATCAACGAATTGTTAGAAGCACATTCTTAACCGAATCATCAACACAATTCCACAATTACAAAATTCGCAACCATGAAACACCCGTAAGATGCAAATGTCACCGAAATTGCACACATCGAGACGACGAAGAAGGAAAAAAATCGATTGAAAAATTAACAATAAAAATATTACCCAAGAAAAACCAAACATTATACATAAATCAAAACCAGTCGAAGTCGAAGAAAAGAAGAAAAAAACATGTCGCAAGGTAAAAAGGTTGAAGTTTGCGCTGCGAAAGTCATTATCGCTATTTGGCGAATTGTGATATTCTCCATTGTGGCGTTTCTAGGTCAAGGATATGTGATCGTTTTCAATTTTCGCGATTACGACAATTTTCCATAATTAATACGAGTTCGGAAAACTTGTGTTTCCGTTGCGAAATTTCATTTTGTGTCACGTGACGAGCACAAATATCGATAGATCCAGGATTGCACCTGATCGTGATCAGTCATTTTGCGTTTCGATTATTTATTTATTAAACTCGTTTATGGAACTGAAAAGTGTGTTCGTTGCGAGTTTCAGGTTGTATGATTTGCTCGTTATTGTCGTGTGCCAAATGTTTAGTGAATATTTGTTGTGTTCAAATTGTATTATCGTATTTTGCATGTGTAATCTCAATATGCACTGCACTCGATCTAAAATTTAAGTTCAATGGTTCTTTTTTATCGATTATTTATTACAAGTATAATATTTTATCTACTTTACTTATGATTTTCTAAAATTATCACATGCAATTTAAAATTTTACTACATCGTCCTTTAATATCAACTATGATAAGATCCATTCGAATAATCTCATTCGATTTAAATAAATGACGCAATATCATATTTTTCACAACGATCCCACCTTGAAACTTATATAAGGCGTCATTACACAAACCCATGAACGAGCGGAGGAAAACTTTCATCCCATTTTCGAAATTTCCCGCGCTTCCGCGAAAAAAAACGCAAGGCCGGCGAAAACCCAAAAGCGAGCCGCTCTCGCCTGAAAAAGGCGAAGGCCTGCGTACGAAAAAAAAAATTTTTTTATCAAAAATTTTTTTCACTCCGCCATAATACAACACATGTCCGGCGGCGGTCCGCGCTGTGAAACACATTTCTGGTGAAAGTGTTTTAGAAGCAAAAGCACACACGGGATATGGCAGCGGCGACCGCGGAACCGGGTCACGTCGACTATTGACCATTTTATAATGGCTGTTGAGCAAGGAGTGTGTTCTGTGCGATAAGATTATGGTCGAGAGTGTGTGCTCACCTATGCCCGGCCTGAAGATGCCCACCGGGAGGCCTCTGCTGTTCTCCCTCACGTACTCCTCGGCGAGGGCTTTCGTGAAGGTGTACGTGTTCGGCCATTCTCCTAGTAATCTGTAAATTATATGTTTTGGTCCGTTAAAACGAAGTAGAATAATCATTTAGAAGTTAGAGTTGATGGTAGATTAGTTGCATACTTCGAGGACCTAAGTGGATGAAGAAGCAGTGACGAGGTTGGGGTAGGTATTTCTATATTGTTTGATAGAAGAATATATGTTTATTTTCAATTAAGTTATATTGAAACGATAAGCTCCTATTCTACGATTGAAAGATAAGTCCATAGAACTGATGCAAAATTCAAAAGGAAAGGAATCTAATCGAATAATAGACATCATTGTACTAACGATCGATAAACCAATTCATATTCATCATTAAAATTGCTGATGCTTGCAATTTATCACAAATTGAACGTCTTTGACAAGGAGAAAATTTCAATGAACTGATTAAATTCAATGAAATAAATATCCCGAATAAACAATCCAATGTCTGTATAATTATAACAATGAGTTATTAAGATTTGATAATATAAAAACTCACTATCACATCGATAATTCTGAATCCAAAACTCATTAATTGTAACGCCTATTAATTTGATTTGGTTCAATTCAAAATAAAGTTAACATTATTTGAGATTAAGAGAATCCTTTGATATAAAATTTCTAAAAAGATTAAAATGGCATCGGGAAGCAGAATCGCCATATTTAGAAATAAACTGGATTGGAATCGCGTACGATAGTTACTAGGAACTTACATAAAAACATAGTCGGTTTACGTTAGATAAATCGATGTGTATTTGAAATTTTGCAATATGTAGATTCTCAACAATAAATTTTCCGAAGATAGCAACGAAATGAGGTTGATTCTTTCAAGAGATAATTGAAGGCTTTTCAAAAGATAAATCTTCATTTTAATAGTAAGGGGTTCGTTAGAAAGCCTAGTCATTAACGACGAGGGATTGACTTAAAAGGTTGAACGAAGGTTAAAAGTGTTTGCATTTATTGTATTGTACAAATCGATGCTTTTGACGTCAATGTGTGATCAATGAAAAAAAAATGTCAACAGGTGTGGATGGTGATGGAGCATTTTGTTACTTTGTTATATCCATTGAGTTTATAGATTTAGCGAAAATCAAATAATTATGAGTTGATATTTGTATGTCAACTTGGTGTTAATTTTTTAAATATACACAATATATAACTTATGAGGAAATATCGAGTAATATTGTCTTTTCATTTAACGATTTTTATTATTTCTAAGTAAAATATCAGAAGATCGTGAATACTTAAAATAAAGATCAACACAAATTGAAAAAATGATAAAACTACACAAAAGTATAAATTGATAGAATATACATATAAAAAATTTTCTACTTACGTAGGAACAATTTCTTCTAAAGCTTTATCATCAAGCTTTCCCACCAGCTTTTCAATATCTTCAACTTTCGTAGGATACTTGTAGAAATTTTCGCCAATTTCTTTTCTGTAGCAATTGGAATACGCCGTCGAAACGTGGACAAGAGCCTAGAGACAAAAATGGAAACGTCAAGTGTGATAAAAAACAATTATAGCGTTTTGGAATTAAATGGAACGAGGTTATGAGAAACATAAATATTTTTATATTCATATTGCACAAAATTTGACTTCGAATCGAGTAAAGCACTCATCGATCAACTTGTAGCGACACAAGAACATTTTTAGAACACCAATCAAGTTCTGAAATTTTTTTAATTAGCGATTTTTTTTCAATTTATCGATCGACACATTTTCAAATGCAATTCTTTGTCACGTTTACACATCGAATCATTTCAAGACCAATTTTGACTCACTTAACAACTTTTTAACGTCTTATTTTCCTATAGAATTCGACAGATGACATCGTTAACTAATTGATAACATACGACTGAAATATCGGGCTAAAATATTTCGATAAATTTGAAATTTGACAAAAGGGCTTTTGTTATATTGCTATCATGATTTTCAATTTTATATTTCAATATGATAGAGAAGTTATGCTTTCACCTGTCGCAGATAAATTCAGATTTGGCAACAGTTCGCCCGAGGTCTCCTAATTCAAAACGGCAAATATTTCGGAACCACAATTTAGTGTTGTTAACTGCAATTGCATAATTGAAACAACTTCGCCTTGAACTTTCAGCGAATTTGCCAAATGGTACTTTCGAGAGTCACGCCCACCGAAAGCCATTGACACCTAAATTTTTCATATTCGAAAAAAAAGTAGATTTGATATTCTCGCATCGAATTTACATTTCATCGATACATCATTTCGTTTAACAACTTCATGTTTTTTTTTCGTCTTCAATTAGTTGCGATATTTTATTCAAATTATTCAAGGATAGTTTGTTTATTATTGATATTGCATTATAATCGAAAATGAATATTATTAGCATGTTTTTTTGTTTCGAAGTATCATAATCAGCTTAATCTGTGTATGAGTAAGTAATTGAATGAGTAATAAAGCTACGTTTACTGTATACCGATAAACCCGATAATAATATATAAATAATTCGTCACAAATAACATCACAAAGATGATAATAAAAAGTCTATATATTCAACTATGTAATAATAATAAAATTAGGTATATTTTTGTAAAATGTGTGCCGTTATTCTAACTTTTCTTAAACCTTATCAAAAGTCTACATAAAACCTAACATAATAAGAAGATTCTTATAAAAAAAATGATGCATTTTTAATAGGGTATGATCAAGTTCATGACGCAGGCAATAAACTTATAAATAATCAGGTATTTTAAGCCATTTTCTCTGGATTCGATGCAAAAAGAAGTCTGATTAAGTCTGAATTTCATATAAAAATTATATTAAAACCTCTTGGTCAAAACAAATAATTTCAAACCCACTTCCTTATAGCAGAACGAAGGCTCGAAACGAAAAAAAAATTACATTCAAGATTCAAGTGAAAACTAACAATCGACCCAGATTGCTCGCGAAGCACGTGCCCCACTCACAATTACCACGCCCCGCTCGTTCTATACTGTTCGCAAATTTATTACACCTCGAAAACACACAATTGACACTGTTCAATCGAAATCAAAAGCCCGAAATGAAGATGACCGGTTTAGAAAGCGCGCGACGATTTTACGAAAGGGTTTTCCGTGAAAAGCGACGCCCTTGGCGTTGTGTTTTTCGATGGCGAAACGATAAATATTGACCGACGATTGCCAAACGGCAAAAGTGTTCTCTTGTGTATTAAAGTAAAAATCGAAGGAAATAAGTTTAAGTGCGGACCTTTAGTTTCGACATGGACTTGCACAGATCCAGAAGTGATTTCACTCCGTGAACGTTGATTGCCAATGCCAATTTTAGTTTTTCGTCAAACCTCACCGTGGCCGCTGCGTGGATTACAATATTTACCTGAAATTATACACTGTTATAAGAATTTCTCAATTTTTTATTTTATGAGAATATAAATCTATTTTCTATATTAATATTAAATATGTTATTGCTTAAATGCATATTTTTTTATGTGTTGCGAAAACGGTTGTATCAATCTTACATGTTGAATACTAATGAATGCATCAAAATAATGTTAGTAATATAAATTTAAATTTTAAATTATGTTTAAGAATTGATTGTTAAATCAAGTAGAATATTAACCTTATCTATGAGCATTTGTCTATCTGAAAGACTAAGTCCTAGACCTGCGAAAGAAACATCTCCAGGCACTATGACGACTTTGTGTCTGAACTTGGGAACTTCTTGTTTCAGTATGTCGAAAACCTGCAATTATTTATTTTATTTTCATAATGAATGCAAGGAAAAATATCTGCATAAACACATCAGAGTAAATATCCAATTGCATATTGTCAATGATTGTTGAGCTTTGCATTATCCTTTTCAGTGAACAAATAATGATATTTCTTCAATGAGAAATCCTTGAATCTGACAAGAATCCCTAAATGTTTTCCAATTGAAAACACTCAAGGAATCTTCAAGTTCAAGATGGGCAGTAATAAAGCGTTTGGTGTGATCATTAACATTGAATCTTTGAACGTCTATTTTCCTCGACGATTCAAAAGAAAAACATTGAAAATTTTACAAAAGAAAATTGCACATCGACTATGACCGAGAAAATAAAGCTGTCAATGAAGGAATTAATTTGCAAACAAACTACCATTGAGAATCGAGAAAATTCAAATTCACACTCACGGGATCGTCGAAGATCTCTTCGACTCTAGAATGTACGTCTTTTCCTTTCTTCTGTCGTACGAGAATGTAAATATTTTCTACTCCGGGACACGAACGGAACAACTTGTACAGCAGCATCTTACCCAAAAACCCTAGAAAATAGCAAAACTGTTATGGTAAAATATTTATTTAGCGTCTCAAATCGAAGACGATCGCTTTTCGAATGATTTCAATGAAAATCTCACCTGTTCCACCTGTGATGAACACATTTGTTCCGTTATAGAACTCTTGCAACACGGTTCCTTTTGCTGCAGTCTGTTCCGCTTTTCCTTCGTACTTATAACGACCGTTAAGCTTTGGAATCTTTGGTATATCGTCGAGGATGACGTTGTGATTAATATTCATGCTGTTGTTGTTGTTCTGAATGATTTTCTCATAGTTTTCTTCATCCGTTCCATCACCACCCAGCACTTCCGCCATTTTGTTCACAACCGGCAATGTAGACGTCATCGTTTCAAGAAATCTATCAAAGAACATAAATCGATTAGTTTAATAACATGTCGTAAATTTTCCAATCTATATTAAGGCCGTTGAACATTTCAAGTTCACGTCGAAATGCGCAGTAAATTTAGAAAGTTTTCAATCGTTGCCGATTCAAAAGTGACAAAAGGCATTGTCATAGTTTTTTTCGTATATCAGACTTTAAGAAATATTTATGGAATCATTATGTGTCGCATTTGGAAAGTGACAATTTGAAATTTTTCGATGATCGATTGCGCTCTGAAAGTTCACGGTCACTTTCATATTGAACTCGGTGAAAGTGATAGTATTTTTATTCGATCAATCAACGATTAGATCGATGTCTTTCGTCGTATTATTATATCGACATCTTGACACAATTTAGAATAAAGATGTTATGACAAAAAACACGGCAAATGAAAGTTCCTTTATTTCGAACAATCACTGTGCTAAAACTAATCGACGATTGTGCAACAAAGAGCTGATCTTCGACATACGTAATGAAATATCCTAAAACGTTCTAACGTCAATCTTACGAGTGATTTTTACATAATAGAAGAAAAGTACAAACGATCAATGTCACTATCTTGAAACTCACATAATCGTGTTAACGATCTAAGCCAAAAATCGAGGAAATAGTATTTGTGGTTGATTTCAGTTTAAAGTATTATGGAATATCCCAAACTTGATATTTTTTGTAGAATTGAAAGGTTTATATTCTTTTTCAGATAAATGAAATAATAAAGGGATTCGGGAAAAATTAAAAAAAAACCATCAAACGTGTTTCATTGTTTTTCACGACTTTTAAACGGCTCATTCAACACATGCTTAAAAAAGTCTAACGAAAGAATCACGACTTAAACCATTGTCACAACGATGGACGCATATAATCCATACGATCATCGATCAGCAGTTTTGCAATCATTGAAAAATCGCACTAATGACTTTACGTAATAAAGCGCAATTGGAAGACTATTATATTGAGATGGGAGAAAAAATATGCTCGCACTTTTACAATAACGAAAAAAGGCGGGAGATTCGAAAGAAGAAACGGTCACGTATTCGCGTTACGTGTTCGACGCCTTTTGACTTGTGAGATTTGAACCGTTATATTATTATATACGTTATTATTACAATAATAATTCATCAGAGCGTTTCCTATTTCAGTGTTTCGCAACTGACACGAATCGATTCAGCACTTCCTTCGTACGAAAATCGAACAGTTGTAATTAGACTTGCGCTGAGTCTTGCCGAACTTTCGACCTGTCATTCAAATTAGTATGAAGAAACGAACGAGAAAATGAAAGAAAGTGAGTCTAGATATAGTTTTTCAATTAAAAAATATATTTTTAATTTATCGCGAACAATAAAAATGGATTACAAAAATCTTATCAATTCGGTACTCAGTAACGATTCGTTATGTAATGTTTCGATTCGATCTTCAATTAAAAATGTTTCGAAAGAGGCGTTAACGTGTACGCCTCTGTTTAATATTGTTATGGATCGTATTGAGTTGAAAAAATTGTTGAAGATTTCTACCGGATTCAAAATTTCCAGTTTTCCGTTTCAAATATGATTCAACGTAATGTAATGTCGAGAAAGATTGTTGATGATTAAGGATTTCAAAGAATTAGTGGAAAGTTTAACTTCATATGATCAGATTCATTTAAATTCTTTATAATGATTTTATATTGAAAAAAAAAACGATTTAGTATCAAAGAAAGCATTCATAGAGATTAAACCCAAATATTATATAATAATAGAGGCTAGTGTAACTTCATTCATATGATAGGGATATTAATTTATTTGAAATATTTTTATACTTAAATAAAATATTGAAATGCTTACAACTTTTCTCATTGTCAATGACTGTTACCCTGAAATTTCAACGAATAAACGGTATCGCCTAAAATCTTCAGTATATATAGTACCGCATGTATTATTTTACATTTAGACACTGAAGAAATAATTATTTTCTTCATCCTCTTAGTCAAAATTAAAATTGATTACATTTTTAAGTTGATTATATAAAAATAATCTTCAAACAGTATTCACACTGGTGTGTTAGATGAAGTCAAATTACGGTATTAAAATTTTTTTGTAATCAAACTAAGATGCATATTGTATTTAAATTCATGTTTTAATTTCCGGATTAGGTTGTTCTAACGTAAGTAAAAACTAAGATATTTTAATGAAATGGGAAATTTTACTTATGAATTAAATTTTATAAAAAAACTGAAAAAGCATTATAATAGCAGATTATAAAGTTTACATTAATACTAATATTATTTTAACATTGTTATATTAGACGTAATAAAATATGAAATAATGATTTAAGCTTAATAACTTTTTGAGAGGGACACAGGGCTTGAAACCTAGACATGTCCCGATTAATCGGGACGAATAACAAATGCACTAATGGGAAAATGGTCACCCTATACATGAATAACGATGGATGTCGTGCAAAGCATCAACGACCCATTGCCCCAATGACACACTGACATCGACAATTATTTGTAAATAAAACGTTTAAGATGCATTCGAAAGCAATTGCATTTTGCTTTTCATCATGTTTGAAGAGCTGCAAGGAAAATAACGAAAGATGTGAACGAACTCGCGACGAGAGCCATCGATTTGGACAAGGTCGTTTTTACACTTCAGCACTTCCGAAAGTTCAACATTTATATTAAAGAAATGCATTTTTTAGTGATTCAGAGATTGTTATTTTTTCCTATTGAACATTTGATTAGATTAGTTTCATGTCAAACCTTTCACTCTTTCTATTTTTTTTCACGAAAGCAATTTCTACGATACTTTTAATTTGAGTACTCAATCATGCTAAGATCCCATTTCACATTTCAGACAATAGTCATTATTTTCGCAATAACTTTTTTCGACATTGACCTTAATGATAGAAACCATTATTATGGATTGAATCATGCGAATTTTAAATTAAGCATTTTGATCAAAAATAACGTATTTGAAAAATGTTGGTCATGAAATATAATACAAATCCAATTTCTCTTTTGAAGAATTATTCTCAAAATCGATAAATTGTAATTTTCTTTTTTTGTTAATAACAATATTTGAATTCATATAACGTATCCAGAGGTAATAAAACTTTTAGAATTCAAACGGAATCAATGAGCAATTTCGACGCGAAACGTTCATTGGCGATTCGCTTACAAATAGCGAGAGTTACGCAAATTGCGCAAACGTTTACAATCAATTTTACATCCGGAAGACTTCGAATGTCTGATAACTTTGCAAAATTTTCTTTCGCTGAAAATTTACAATGCTTTCAACGGCACCGACTACACGTTTCGAAAAGCTGACGGAGCCGAATCTATTTGAAAAATGTGTCACCGAAAACTTCGAACGCAACAAAACCAGTTCATCATCCGGGATATATTAATCGGACAGAGTTTGAAACGAAAATTCAACACCCAAACGACAAAAATCGTTCCTTTTGCGTTGCATCATCGTCGCGAGACGAGCAAAGTAATGGCGAAACGTACGCGTGTGCGCAATCCGTTGCCGAAATGTCAATACGAAGAGTGCTCAATAGCACAATGCCGAATGCAAAAGAGGAAGCGAGAGCTAAAGAATTGAAAAATATTTAAAAAAAGAATTCAAAATGGCGAAAAAGTGGGAAAATTCTAAGTGAGAAGCATCGGCGTCGACGTCGGCCAACTAGGACAATGTGGGAGAAATGTACGCTCGAGGAGTTGGAGATGCTTTCGTCAACTTGCTGCCGGAACTCGTCTTCTCGACAGTTGCACAATAGTTTTTGTATTGTGATTTTGTGACTGTGAAGGTGTTAAAAGGCATGTGGGTTCGCGATCTTTCGCGTCTGGTGCGAGTTGATTGTAGATGATTCGGTGCTTGGATCTAATGGTCTTTGATGGATGGCTTTTATGCAATGTAAATGTCTGATCTTCCAATTATTATTTAGCAGTGACACAACAACAAATTCTATACGGGTATTATTTTTTAACCATGGTCTTAGTACGGGTAGCTTAACTAATAATCGAAATATCGCCTCTCAGGGCTAATATTTCAATCTATTTTAACTGTAACGTAAGATTTTTATTTTTACAGAATTTAAAATATACGTACATATAATCGATAGTTACTGCTGTCAAATTATCAATGATCAAGATATTTCACTTAAAAATCGTCATAAAATTATATGTAATGAAAATACTATTAACAGTAAGATCAATATTTTTTTCTTTATGATGATATTAAAGAATATAATAATAAGTTATATTTTGGATCAATATGGATAAGTATAATATTTATGAACCATAAATGTGAATGATGACTGATTTTATCAATATGATATTACGTATTAAAATAAAATATTTTCCCATAAATTCAAGCATGTTCCGTTTCCATTCATTCATAACGAGATCGTCCGCTGTTGCGCAAAATATCTTAAGCATTTACGAATCGCAAAGAGATAAAAAGTGTATTATATAACGTAAACGAGATCGTGCACATCGACCATTTCAGAAAATCACAACCTTTTCCCGTAGAAAAAAAGGTAAACTTTTCTTTGAATGAATAAAATAAATTTGAATACATATTAAAGACAAGGTTAATCTTTTAGTAGTTGTTCAAAATACAATATAAAACTTCTCGACTATAGCTATTTGTCTTTTATTTATTTTTTATTACAAACTAACTGTTAACCGACGATTGAAAATTCAAACAATGTTATATTAAAAAAAAATATATTATTTGCTTTTCCTAATTAGCTCTGAACCGGAAACGTAACACTTCTAAAAAATTTCAAAGCAAATATTTTTTTATGACATTTAAAACGATATTTTAACACCAATTTCTCATTTTCTAAGATACAAATATTTATTTTCCCATTCTATGTTAGAAAAAAATCACACATATGAATCAACGAAGTAAATAATTCAATACTATCACAATATCACTGCAACATCTAAATTTCAATTTTTTCAACCACAATATTCACGAAGAAATACGAAATAAGCAAAAGGCACCTGTTACACAGATCATACGGAGTCAAACAGTCAATCGCACTTTAACCACAAGACTACCGTTTACTCCGGAGACTGCGCCCCCGGAGGCTTCGCCCCCACTCATTTTCACACCGCATAATACACGGAATCCCCTCCCCCCCTTGGAGGAATGTCCCTCGCCCCCCTCGCATCGGTCGCCGATGAAAGTGAAACTTGCTGTAGACCGGTTCGATGTCAATCTAATAATGTTGCACCTGTTGTTAAGCGCGTTTAGCTTAACGAAGCTTTTCATTCGTGGGAGCTTTTTCATGGTTAAATTCCGATTCCGAAAGCTCGGCGTAGATTCGACGCTTTTTGAACGGTTTGGTCGGATGTTAATTTGTAAAAACACTATTAGCGTGCTTAAAAATGTGTTAAGTGTGAAAATAGTTAAAAAAAAAAGTGATCTAGTGTAAATATTGTAATTTAGTTTGTGTGATTTTAGCTAAAAGATAATGTGTTATGTGTGTACTAAAAATTGATGTTTGAAGAAATATATATATTTTTTATTTTAAATAATGTCATATTTAAAAAAATGTTTACTGACAAACAAAAAGATATTTGGAAAATATTTTCGAAACAAATGAAGCGTAGAAAACTGCCAAATATTTTATGGATTTATTAAATCAACACAAATGATTTCATAGATATTATTATTTTTAATTAAATTGATTATTGTATTCAAAATATTTGTATGTAACATTGAACAATGTTAAGTTTCATAAAACAAAAACACATTTTTTTTTAAAACATCAATGTCAACATACAAATATTAACGATTAACACAAATCATAATCGAACTTTGAAAAAAATATATACTTTAATTTATCAATTTTCAACACTTATTAATCGAATCGAACAACAAACAACGGCACGCCCAATGAATGAAACCCAAAACGAGCTAATCGCGAATTTCGACATTAGACCGCGAAATTCAAGAATTTTACTATGAGACGCACACACGCGATGTTTAACGTTCAATCATCGAAAATCAAATCCAAAGAAAAATAATATAATTCATTTGTAATTAATTAGTAACAAATAATAACAGATTGATAAAAAAAATGAATCTAACACAGAAATGAAAATTGAAAAATCCCATAGGTTTTGCGCAATTGCGTTCGGAGACATCGACGGGCGCGTAGCCGAAAACCCGAACGATCGATTTCGACACAATTTTCATTTTTGTTTATCTTCAGGTTGCCCAACGTGCGCATTTTAGAATTTCGTTTCGAAAAAGTTCGAATATGTCGTCCGCTCTGATGATACTAATGAAAGAGAATGCTAAACGTTGCCCAACGTGACAATTGTAATGCTTAAAAACTGGGTTTGGTTATTTTTCCAAGGAAATTATCGATTTATTGCATTTTAGCAATGGTCAATTTTAATAATGCGATTGCATTAGAAATCTCCGATTGTGTACAAATATTATGAATGCATTTTTTTTTTTGTAATATATACGGTTTTGTTTACAAATTTCCTTTTGATTTACATATGATGCGGAATTAAAGCTTGTTTATTTGAGTAATTTAGAGCAAATTACATAAATTTACTTTGCAACATGTGCTTATTAATGAAATTAGCCGAATACAATCTAAAAAAAGGTGCAGTTATTTATGTAAACGAAATTTTTACGCCAAAATTATATCTGAAAGTACGCATTTTTCGATACGGTAAAACGCACATGAACAGAATTGCAAATTTCACAATACGGCACTCGGTACTAACGAATGTCAATATTTCATTCATGAGATCGCGCAAAGTTAAAAGCGCGCGTTTAACTTCAAACGGAAGCAAACACGATCAATTATATTTACGAAATGGATATGAGAATGAAAGATGAATAAAAAAACGGTACACTCTCGCTCCTATATAAAAATAAAAGTGGTTTCGAAGCAGGTCCGAAGGCAGAACTAACGGAACGCAACTTCAATTTCGTTCGATGTTTGAATTCGAAAAAAAATCGGGTCATCAGACTTTTACAGGTGAAAACTTCACTCACGTATTCGATTCGGTTTCGTCCAATTGCGATGTGTCCCTCCCGTTGTGAATTTCTTCAAAGTTCTTCATTAGAACATGTTGAATGATTCGTTCCTCTGTAATCTGTAATAGTTAAATGAAGACTTGTATTCATTAAGAAATTTCCAAATGTTTTATTAGTTTAAGTGAAAAGATGAATCAGTGATGAATCATTGCTTATAGTTAAGCTAATTTATTTGAGCATTAACATGTCGCTATTATTATTTTCGATTTGCATAATATTTACCATATCATAATAATTTGTGTGAAAGAATAATACCAAAATTTTTCGTTGTGATTATAAAAAATCGTCTTCATCGCACGCGAAGATTTATGCACGAGATTATCTCATTTTACGATTTTCATCGGCGATTCGATAAATTAAACAAACAGTGTCAACCCATTGAGCAATACGATGTAACGAAAAGATTTCAAAAACGTCAAAACTCGATCTCACGAGATAAAAATTCAATTTCACATCCACAATAGATACAAATAGTTCGAATCGATCGCCGCCATAGAAAAGAGCGCGGAGGAAAACTTTCGAACATTCAAATCGAAGTTTTACATAATTGCGCTTGTTATATTACATAATAAATACATACACACAATCGCGAACGAACAACGAATCATAAAATAGCCCAAATTCAAGCACATACAATTGATTCTCTAAGGATTTTCAGTGAAAATTGCAGCGCGCAAGGAAAATCCGTTATTCGGAACGCGTAAGGAACTGCATACATAGCCCACTTAAAATGAAAGCGCTCGTACGTTTACATTTGAAAATTGTCACAAATATCAATTGAAATTTTAATTTTTTTCAGCCGATTTTCAGGAATGGTCTGAAGATGAGTTTATCGTTCGATTGCACTGACCGTTTTTATACAATTGAGATGCGTTTTTTGTCGTGTAGTTGTCCAACCGAGCTATAGGAACCGACTGACTGCCGAAAGGCAATGGACACCTCTTTTATCGGAGACCTACTTATGATGGTTCGATGGTTAGTTGACAACTGATGGTCCGAGAGCCAATTTATTGACAGTCGATTAATATTAGTTCAGTTCAAGGTGTGAAAAGTGTCTTTAAATTATTTCATTTGTATGTAATGATAAAGTTGATAAAAAAGTTTGAATATTTTTAAATATCATTCATGATTCACTTATTACATGTTGCAAAAACTTATTTATCATATATATTAAAAAAAAACTAATTTTCGAATACAAATATTAACAGTATCGTTTAAGTGTAGCTTTATGTCATAATATATTTTCAGAACATGCAAATAAGATGAATTTCCTTAGTCATTAATTAAAAAACCGTTTGTAGACCACTTATTTCAAAATAAGATTTTTATTTAAGGTTCATGAAATCTTAATTTCGAACGATATTTTGCTGCTTTGATAATAAAACTCTGAAAATGATGCGGCAAAAGATAATAAGGATAATTGCAATTCGTTTAAAATAAATACTATTACATTTTATTTGATGAAACGTGTTAATAAAACGAAATGTTAATATTAAATAACAATATGTAAATAAAATATATGATAATGTTAATTTTTAATATTCTATTAAAAAGGAAATAAACATACTTTCAACGCAGACAGATAATTTTATGGGAAGCAATTATTATGTCTTCGTTGATCTTTTAAATCAATCATAAAATTTATGTATTTTCAAGTTCATTGCGAAACATTTTACGACACCCACGAGACAATGTTCAATATGTGTTATATGATGTTCAAAGAATGATTTTTTCCCAGAAATAAATAATGACATATCGACAATAATTTATTAGTAAAATAAAAAAAAATGGATTTTTAGTTAAATGTAATTTTAAATAAGAAGAAAAAAATGAATTTGATTAACATAAAATTATAACACTGATATATCGATATTTGAAAAAAAACTCAATTATTAAATTGATATAGTAATCGGATCCTTAAAATTTTCAAAATGATTTTTTACAGTTGAGAAATGCAAATTTTGCAAGTAACATATGGTTCAAATGTTGATTTTCCAAATAACAACGAACTCAAATATTGAACAAGGTTAACTTCAAAGTTGCAATTTTCTCTGAAGACGAAACCACCAATGATTATTTATATACGTTTCAAATTTTCAATGGAAATTTATTTTGAGAAGTTTATTAAGAAATAAGACATGAACGAGAAAACCGTTCAAACCTTCATTTGATATCTGTGAATCGAAATGTGTACTTTATTTATTTCAATTGAAAATCTCATTAAACTCAATACATAGGTATATGCCTAAGTACCTGATAGGAAAATTCTACTATTATGCGAGAACACACAAGATCGTATGCAATACAGAAAACTCATTGAATACGTACTTTTTTCCAACAAAGAAGTTTTATTTTCATTACATATTATGCATTGTATAAGCGACAAGCAAATGAAAAATAATCAAATACACGTTCGCTATTGAATTTTCTCGTTTTGCGATGACCACACTTAACTATTTGTATGAATCGGTCACGTTTCAAAAACCGTGTCTTATCGGGACAAGTCGTGTCAAAGGACAATTTTATGAAATGCAGATTTGCTAATGTGTGAAAAAAATTGGATAATTTTACATCTATCGATCATCCATCGACTTTCGCGAACGAAAGTCGCATCATAATTTGCCAATTCATTCGACACAATGCTACATAGAAATCAATCAAATTATGCACTTGTTATTTTTTTCATCGTAGAAATTGTAATTAAGCATAAAATATCGATAGAGAGTGACCTGTTTTCGCACTGTGCAAAATTAGATTTTAATGCGAATTCGCTCAATAATAACATTTGTGCTGAATTGAACAATTGTTATGGATCTTGTTTATTTGACAAGTATAATTGTACACAGTTGTAAAATTAAAAAGATTAAAAAGTGTTTCAGAGTATAGATTGAGTGTTGGAGAAATCATTTCTTCATCATATTATGACTTATGTCGAGTTGGGATGGGAGCTGAGCCTATTTAGAACGAAATTGCACGTAAATTAAGAATGTACCAAAAATACTTACTAGTATATAAGATATTTCGTATAGTTTAAAAATTAAACGAAATGAAAATTTTGCTGAAACAAAACAAATGAAACATCTCTATTATGAAACATCGAAAAATAGTTTATTTTTGTCGATGATATTATATCTAAGTCATTATATGCAATAACGAAAAATAAAACGACCCGAATTTCCGTTGTTAAAAATAAATTTGAAAAACTCATGAAAGCTGAATTATTCTTTGATCCACTTTTTATACTACTCTTATTTATGTCAATTTAAAAAGATGATTTGATTTTCTTATAAGAATAGTTTTCACTAATGCATTAAAATCAAAATGAGCATGACATAACAAGTCAAAGTGAGAAACTCATTTTTTCTCATAAAATAATCGCAAGGAATTATGTATCTCAAAAATGAAACATTTGCGTTAAATTTTAACGAAATTCAAGTTTTTTTCCGTGTGAAATTTTAAAAAATCCCAAAAGCACACATCGCGAGTTTTCTACGCAAACAGATAAGTCATGAACATTCGTATTAATTTCCTTCGACACACAATCGCATTGATGTTAATCATTTCGGTACGTCGATAGTGTATATTTGCATTAATAGATTTTGAAAACTTAACGTTCGCGCTCAAATATCATAACATTATTTCATTGAGAATGAAGAGACAAACATGCAGTGCAAATTTTCCTCGTTTCGTGTGTGTTTTGAGTTCCCGAAGATCCAAAAGGTCGGATTTTTTCAGTTTCGAGAAGCGAACAGATTTGCATTGTTCTTCTGACGCATTTCGCTGTTTTCTTTGACATGTGCGTCATGTTAAATTTTACTCAGTATTCAATTATATGTATGTTGGTTAGTTCTGTTTTGTTAACTCAAATTTCAAATATGTGTTTATTCTAGTCTAGGAAAATTACGCTGCTTTTGTTATAAAAATGATGTTGGCGAAACCATAATAGAGATGATGTCGTTTTAAGTTTTAATATAAAATCAACTTTTGTGAAATTATTTTTTGTGATGTCACTTTCAATATTTGAACAGATGTTAATACAAATCATAAGTAATGTTTTACTAAATCAAATCGTTGTAATTTATTTAAAAAAAAAATACTGCAATAGTAATTTAGAAAAACTGAATAAAATCCATTATTTTTTCGTTTCGAAATACATTTTATATCGAATTTATATTTAGCATTAAATCGCACGATATTCTACAAAATTAATATTTGTTAAAGTACTTACCTATTTTTCCATCCAATCCATAATGAGTATCAACTTATTTTTAATAATAAAACGTTGATGAATTTTCTCTCTGAAGTCGAGGGCTCCAGAATTCTTGAATTTGATCGTGATTCCATCGTTTAATATTAAAGACTTCATGCTGGTTACTTGCAACAACAATAACAATTTTGACGTTTACACAATGATGAAATCGAATGTAGATACTATATATGTAGACGAATTGATTCAACGACTCTCTAAATCTAAAATTATTATTTTTTTAATTGGCCATCAATCAATTCATCAGAAGGAAAATTGAAACGTATTATTTTAAATATTAATTTAAAAATTAATCAAATAAACATGAAATAAACGAAAATACTCACATTTTAGTAGAGTGTGAGAAGACTTGATCCCCTTCATTTGTTTTATGTCTATAATCCCTTTTGCCCTTTTGGATATTTTCAGTTAACAATTTTTTTTAAATACATTTTTTAAAAAGAAGTCGGGTGAAAATAAATAAGGTGGGATCAAATCTTTTCACACTCCGCTTGGTTTGTATTTCAATTTATCATGTTATTTAAAAAATAAATTGCCATGGTAACAGCCGTGATGGTGTATTGCGGTGTTGAGGCCAACTTATTTACACGTTGCTGTCAACTGTCAACGTGACAGCTGGTGTCCAGTTCAAGTTTTCTTGCGTTTCATTTAATTTCGTAAAATGGTCGATGAGGGTACGAGAAAAAGTTTGAGTGGAATTCCACTTCTGAAGACGAGAGCTGGACCTCGAGATCGTGACCTTTGGGTGGAAAGGCTTAAAGAAGAATACACAGCGCTCATTAAGGTAAAACTAGATGTAATTTTTATACTGACTCTTAAAAAGCTATGGTACTCTTTTATTTGATGCGCGGCATTGTTCCGAATTTCTTCTCTTTTCATTATAAGTCCTCACCTTATGGAGAAAGTCTGTGAGCTAATTCAATGTTGACCTATATCAACAAATTTATTGGTGTACAATTGTAGTAATAGTCAAATAGGAATGATTCAAAGCTTTTATTTCAATTTTATTTTCCGGTATCGAATCACATCTGACATTTTTAAAATACCTCTATAAAACTACCAGCAAACAGTCAAAACATCAATATTTTATCAGTTTACTAGTACATATTTTGATGATTTTTAATATGTACTTTCACTGTTGATTTCTCAGATATTTAATTTTTGTTTTCAGTATGTTCAAAATAATAAAGAAGCAGATAATGATTGGTTTCGATTAGAATCAGATAAAACTGGAACAAAATGGTTTGGTAAATGTTGGTACATACACGATTTATTAAAATATGAATTTGAAGTTGAGTTTGAGGTAAAACAAATTATTTATCAATATGTTACATTTTTCATCATAAATATGTATTTCCAATTTTTATTAATGTTGTAGATTCCAGTCACGTACCCTACTACAGCTCCAGAAATAGCTATCCCTAGCTTAGATGGAAAAACTGCTAAAATGTACCGAGGTGGAAAAATTTGTTTAACTGATCATTTCAAACCATTGTGGGCGAGAAATGTTCCTAAATTTGGAATTGCCCACGCTATGGCTTTAGGGGTATGATATATTACTTGTATTTTATCTGAAATATTAAATTATTAATATAATCAATGAAAATTTCATTTTAATTATAGTTAGGACCATGGCTTGCTGTAGAGGTACCGAGTATGTTGGAAAAAGGTGTTATAACTTATCAAGAAAAATCTGATGCAAGTAGTAGTAAATGAAAATTATACAAAATCTTTTTTTATACTTTGTATACTGTATTTAAAAAACTCGCTTTCAATAAGCTCCACATAACTATAAAACCTAAAATTTTATCTATTTAAAATGAAACAAATATATGAAATTAATTGATCAAATATCAAAATATATTTAAAAAAATTGAAATAGTTGTACAATCTAGTAAAATATTTTCAATGGCAGCCGAAGATTAAAATTGAATGATAGAAATGTACATAACAAAATATAGATATTACATATAGAAGCAAAATCCAAGCCAATTGTAAAAAGTTTTATAGTTTTGCAATTCCTTACTGATTACATTTTGATTTGAAAAATGACTTTCAAAATAACTTAATTAACTTGCAACATTCTTTGATTAACAGGAAAATCTTTGTAAAAATAGCTCATTTCTCATATGATTCCTCCTCAGTCGACAGTATTTTTTACTTGGCTTACTCACTGTATTATTTTTTATATTTTAAACTTATTTATTCAATAATAAATAGGTAAATTGAAATAAAACAATAATTACACATATTTTTATATTTTTCGTGATGAAATCAATTCATATAAGAAAAGTAATAAGTTTTATAATATCCCGAATTTTCGATGAATATATTGTGATTGCATGAACTCATAATAGAAAAATAATGAAGAAAAATAATAAGATGTCATAAATATAAAATACATAGAGTGCATATTGAACACAACTAAAATCCTCCAATATGCCCTGTGCCAGCACCAAACTGAAATTGTCCATTGGCTTCTTCGGGAGCAATAGCTTCATCTTTTGAATCCTCTGAAAAGTATGTATCTAACAACAGCAAACATTTTTTATAAATCTGAAAAAGTAAATATGTAATTAGTAAGTAATCCAACAAAAAAAACTATAATTTGAATGAAAGTACCTCTTCATTTTCGTGCTGTTGTAAACTTTCTATTTTATCTAAACCACCTTCTTCTTCTATTTTCAAACATAGACTATCCACAGCACCATGAGCTTCAGCATGCTAAATTACAAGAAAAATACAGTATTGATTCGTTAACAACTTATTAATGATGACAAAATAAATTGTGAAATATGATACCCTCAATAAACTGCCTAAACCATCCAAAACAACTAAAATTGTCCTGACATCGGGTCCCGAAAGAAGATCCATGAAAGGTTTAAGTGCATGACTTTGTAATAATGCAGACAACTGAGGAACAGTACCTTCAAGTGCTAAATTAGTCAAAGCAAAAGCTGCTTCTCTTTGGCATCTAAAATATAATAATTTCTAGTTATAAAATTTACCAATTAATATATTAAGATATCTTAGGGCCGATATTTCAATTATTGATTAGTTGTAACAATTGAAATACCAGTCGTTAAAAATATATTATACTTTGGTTCCGGATGAGTGAGCACTTTGACGAGAGGAACCAACAAATCAGCCTGAATGAATAGATCTCTTTGTCTTTCCGTGCCTGCCAATACATTGCAAGCAGCCCATGCTGCTTCTTTGACGATAGACGATTTTGGTGAGGCAAGAAGGTTTCGCAACAGTGGTAAAGCTCCAGCATCCAATACTAGTTGTGTCTATAATAATAATTAATAAATAATAATAAAAAAAAAAAAAACAATAAGTTCACTTTTATCCAACGTTCTTTCATATTACCTGATCATTGCTTCCGGTGAGCATATTTCCGACAGCGCGTAAAGCTGGTGTTTGTACAGAATAATCAGGATGTCCGAGCAACGGTACCAATTGTTGTAAGATATCATATTTTTGAACAGCTTCGATTCTCTCATCAGGACCATCGGTTAAATATGATAATGCCCAGCAAGCATCGCCTATAAATAGTTCAAAAGTTTAAAATATTGTAAAAATTAAATAATAACTGAAGTTTAACAAACTTACCTAAAATGTCTTTATTTTGAGAATGAAGCACATTCGTGAGTATGGGTAGAAGATCTTTAACTTTGCTGAAGCTGACAAGGGGATTTTTGTTACGACACAAATTGCTTACAGCCCACACTGCAGTCTTGATCAATGTAGAAACTGGTCTAGTCGGATCTCGAAGGAAATCTCCTTGATTTCCTACTGCTTGAATGAGCCGAGGGACTATCCCCTTGGACAAGACCATGTCTCGTTCTTGAGCACCTTCTCCTGCAATGTTTCCAAGTGCCCACAATGACTGTTCGCTAATTGCAGTGTTATTTGAACTGATCAAACGTACAAGTGGATCAATCGCGCCAGACTTAAAAGACAAGTATTAAAATTAGTATTGGACGTTATTTACATATTAAGCTATTATGTACATAGATAACTCACATCAATGACAAAATTAGTCTGTTGAGAATTTCCCGATGCTATATTTGTGAGTGACCAAGCCGACTCAAATTGTAGATCAGGTCTGAAATTCATAAGTTGAAAATTTTATTAAACGAAATGAAAATTTTAAAAATATTATAATAGAAATACACTAACGTATCGTCACACTGCAAAAGCTCAACAAGACGTGGAACACAACCGGCATTTATCAAAGTATCAATTGGAGGATTCATCTCTCTGGAAAGAGTTCTACGAGCGGCTCTCGCACCAAACAGTTGTTGCTGACGGGTACTACTGTGTAGAGCTATAAATGAAAAATTAACATAAATAACACTCATTTTTTAACCTTTTCATTTTCATAAAAACAATACCTTTAACAATCTCTTCGACTGATGGTAATGCCATATTTTGATTTTCAACTTGGATTTCAGTGTCGGAAGCGCTTGGCGATAGCACTTCTTCATCGTCGGGTCTTACATTACGTCTTTTCTGCAATTGATCGTCGCGAGCCGCTTTCCTCAACTCTATGCTTTGCTCGATACGTTTTCTCCTCAAATCCTGAAACGAAACATAATTCAATTAATACGTCTGCATCTCCACATAAGATTAAGTGCTGGTTTCCTTTAGAACTACAATCTGACATTTCTATTACCATGTATCACATAGTCAATGGTACAGTTCGTTATATGTAGCTGTCGAATCTACAGTTAATAACTAACAATTGAAAGAGAACAACAGCTACACATTAGTATAAATGAGCGCCATTCTGCATTACTATCAAGATAATTGCATACAAACCTCATAAAAGGGCACATTACATAAAAACGACAAGTTTCATAGGTACTCGCACTTCAATACTACCGACATTTGCACAACGACAAACTTTCCATAAACTTTCATAACTTCCTCCAAAAACTCAAAATCGAAACATTACAAGTTTCGGGACTCGAAAAAAAAACACATGATCGTGTTTTGTGCATGGAGACAATGAATGTGTCATACCTGAGTTCCTTTCGGACCTCCTTTGAAGTTTTCGAGACGAGAATGAGATCGATCAGACATCTTTGAAAAATTGATAGTTGCAAACACAAAAAACACGCGATGAAGTTGTTTGAGGTTGGAGTGAATTGCGACTTCGCTCCACTGTGGAACCTGCCCTTCTGTGTAACGGTCGACGATTTGAATTTGTCTCAATAAAACGCGATGGCCGTATAGCTAAAAAGAAGTCATTCACTGTAGCAGATTTGCATGATATATGTAGCCAAGCTATTTTTTTTCGATTATCGAATAAAATATATGTTTTTTAATATTGATATGTCTATTTACAGTTCTAAATTAAACAGAAAAAGAGTTTTTGAACAATTTCAACATGTTTGCGAATTAATCCAGTTTTTTGGTGAAGTACAAAACTAATCTTTTCGATACAATAAAATCTTGTGTAAAGTTTTACTTTATATTTCTCTTTGTTGAATATGAAATGTTGCGTTTTTATTAATGGTCGTAAAAATGAATTTATTGTCCATGTGGATATGTTTTCGTTCACTTTTCCCTTTCTTCCCCTATTTTAGTAGGAATTATCTAGTTATAATAATTCAAGTATTTCTAAAGTATTAATATGTTTATCCGGAAGTATTAAATGTGTAGGTATTTTATATGGTGACCTGAAAGCTGAAAATTCCTCATCTCTAACTGAAAATGAATATGTGAAAATTCAGTAGGTGAGGGTGGAAAGGGAATACATGATCTTCTGTAATATTTGATTCTCCCCTTTTGTTTTTTTTTTAAGATTATAAGTATAGGTACCTACTTGCAATTTGATAGGATTTTTTTGGAAGAAATCGAAGAAATATTCCAATTCTTTCCTTCTGGGTTTGATGTGAATGTACCAGCTTTTAACTAGCATTGAATAATATTCTGAAATTCAACATATATTACTCCGAAATACGATATTTTTTCATAAGTACACGTGTAACTGAAAAGATTGATTGAATGCCATATTTGAGTTTTTGTGCTAAATTCATCAAGTAAAAAGTAAATATGAATTTATTTTTAATGCTAATTTACTATGAAGGTATTCTTACATATATTCATAGAAGTTGATAACAAAATATGATGTCGGAAAATTTATTTCAAAAGTAAATTCGAATAATTTTAATGTTTTCACGAAATACGAAAAATGAGCTGAAATTTTCGAATTGTCTGTGTATATGCAATAAATTAAGTATTTTTCATTAAAATTGAATTGAATTTAAAGCGACTGACTACCGTTGCGATAACCACTTGTTCTGATAAAAAGTTTAGGTACCTATATTTATGGAGATTAGAAAAAATATTCTACATGAATATTCAATATATAAATGTATGTACTTATCAATAATTTCAATGTAATTTGTCAAAAATATAATATTTTCAGCAATTGATAGGTACTCGTATGCATTGAAAAATTCGTTCAATAAATTTTTCACTAAAGCTATCGCATGTTTTATTAATTTGAAAACATAAATGAAAATTGTTATTCGATAGAAAAAAATGTGTAAAACTAAATTAGCATTGAATACCCCCATCTACGAATTTTAAACACAATCGATTAAAATTTTCTGAAAAGTGAAAAAATATAGGGGTTCGTTTATTAAACAATTCAATTTAGTACTTATAAGCTAAATCAGAAATTGGTATGGTGTCAAATTTGAGGGGACGCCGCCCCTTTGCAGAAGGAATCTCGGTGTCTTGCGAATTTTTTTTTCATTTTTCATCCGCGCCGAGATGTCCGTTTTCATTGAATGCGCTTCTGGGAACATAAACTCACGTTCCGCAAACGTAAATATATAAAAATTTATATCGAAAAACATGAGATTTATCAACGTTGAAATGAAAATTTGATCAATTTCAGATCAATCGACCTAAAAACGAAATCTTATTAAATTCTAATTAGATTCTAGGAAAATTTCGGAAAACTCTAGGAAAGTAAATTATTATTTTTACTATACATACTAACTTCTACGACCTGGCGTCGCTCGAGAATATAGACTAGAAGGCAATACTCCTCCACTCCTTCTAGATTAGAAAAATGAATATTGCTCTCAATGTCCCCGATCATACATGACTGAAACGGCCAAAACGCACAAGAGACTGCGGCTTTTACATTGCGACTTTTGTACAGATGTATAGATAATAATGCAAAAAAAAAAAAAAATTAGAGAGCAGACCTAAAACGACAAAACGACCGCGAATTTCGAACCGACTACCCCTGCCAACGAGAGCGTGTTGGTTTGAATAGTCCATGTCGATACGCGTCATCTTTTCGCAGTGTTGGTACGTGCGATGCGCGCGTCGCGTGTCGGCGCCATTTGCCGCTGACGGATATTGACAGACGTCTGGCGGACGCCGACGCCGACGCCGGCGCCCGCACCTCACCGACACCTGACATGCTTCCGCCTGGCTGCTTCGACGTAAGTCCCCACGACACTTTCGATCGCCTTCCCAGTGAAATTCCGTCCCAGTGACTTTTTTCCGCGAGCGAATTTTCGCCGCGTCTCAACTCGCCGCGGCTTCCCCTTTCGAAATGTCAAAACAACGGAGACGCCTACGCGCTTTTTTTTTTCTCTCGCTCGTTATGTTGTTTCGTTTGTTTTGTTAATGTGATTTCAATTGTTTTTGAATTTTTTCAAATATTAAAAAAAATATTAGATTTTATTTGAGTCTCTTTATGATACTTGTGGCATGTTGGTGTAATCTTGATTATGCATGTAATAGGTTTTTCATTTTTATATTTTCCGATTCGAGTTAAATATTTTTCGATTCAAGTTCAATATTTTTGGATTCAAATTGAACACTTTTCGATTTAAGTCCAATATTTTTCGATTCAATATCAATATTTTCCAAATGAAATTCTAAGTTTTCCACGCGACTTTTCACTCACGTTTTCTTTTTCATATTCATCACTTCTTAAATGTAAAATTAAATATTTCTAAAATATAACCAAACAGTTTACTCATGCCATTATTATTATGTGGAAAACAATTTGAATCAATTTTTAAAAATTGCGAATGAAACTGAAAATCAAATAGTGAAAATTTTAATTTTGAATTGAACTTGCAAAGATAAGTGTATAATATGAAATGAAAAACTAGTATAGTCAGTGTATTTATGCGTGATACAATCTTTCGAATGAAATAATCGCTGAAAATTTTAAAAAATCTCATAGAATTTTCATCGAATAAATCGATTTTTCCAAAAATTTGATTCTTTGTTGCACCGAGACGTATTCGATCGGGGATGTAGTGTGTACACTCGTGTCGAAAATGGCGGCGGGTGTCGCCACGCGATTTTCACGCATTTTCGCTGAAAAACTCGAAGGAAAAAAGTTTTCAGCTGAAAGGAAAAGGAGCGTAGCGTAGGCCGCCACGCCGGTGTGTTTACAAGCTGTCATGGCTAGTTATTTGCGGGAAGATTGATGAGCGTTTCGTTCGAACGAGAGCGAATTTCGCCTCTATGAATATAGGCTTTAGGGTCTGATTTGGTTCGAGTTTATTCGCGAGTGTATATGTTCTATGCGTTTTATGTTGCGGCCGTACGTCAAGGCAGCCACTGACAACTCGTAAACATTGCGCGACCGAGTTTTCGCTCCTGCGAGCTTTTTTGCTCGTTTTTTTTTTTACGGTTGGCTGCAATGGTATGAATGGTTTAGCGTAGTAAGACACTGTGTTAGAATCTTATTTGACAATGAAAAATGTATCAGGTACTCGTTTTCTATTTTAAGCTTAATATTGTTTCAATTTGAGTTTGATTGCTTTCGCTGAAATGTCGTTAGAAAACAAATGAACTTGCAATAGATTTTTTTTAAATCAAAATGAAAAATACTTGACATTGAATGGCTAAAAGGAAAATTCATCGATTTTTTGAAATGTAGGATGAAAAAGTATTTCTAAAAAATTATGAATGAAATCAAGGGATAGTTCAGTTATCAGAGCTGTCTTTTTTAATGTAGGACTAATAACGCATTTTCTTGTAATCGACGCCTAGCCTGAAAGTAAAAACTAGTACAGTTGAGTGTCAAATTAATATAAAACTAGTGTAATTTGAGTTAAATTGACAAAATTACAAACTCATGATTCACATTTGATTTTCTTTAATCATACTTTTCAGCAGCTCGTTTTTTAGTTCTGTAGCTTGTGGTGCATTATTGTATTTTCTTTCAAACAACCAAGTTATATGATATTTATTTTACATAACGTGAGTCACTAATCAGCTTGTTACGCCTTAAAATCATTTAAAAACTAACATAAAAACTTTGCATACGCATTTTCAAAATGAGCAAAAACTTACACTTTGTTCATATCGCGCGAGTTAAAACTGTAATAACTTACTCCCGCATAAAGAAACAAATCATCGCACAAATTGAACAATACAATAATCATACACATTCAATGAAACCATAATAAAAATAAAACACACACTCATTACGAACACGCAATATATTTTTTTTATACGTCGATTATTACGCTCGCGCAGATCATCCGAAACTTATTTACGATTCGACGAGTTGTAAAACAATCGTAAACTTTCGAAAGGGGGATGGCCGATTCATAAAAAGCTGCGACCGCCGTTTATGCGAGATTTATCGCCGTTGGCAGCACTGCCGAAATTCGCCCGCCCATTACGATTCTTACGGACGTCTTTTATTAGGTTCAAATTGGCGCGATATTAGATTTATTCGGCTGCACTTGCGAAATGATTTATGTCTGTACACAGAGTGGCCATCTTGATTCGTTCTGCACTTTCTATTTTCGGTTTGATACATTTTTTATTCAGTTTGATTTGATAAAATTAGGTTTGTATATTGAATAAGTTTACAGTAGCTTCTTGATTTGTGCAGTACTTTATTTAGAAATGTTAATAACAAAAGTAGTACTTTTCACTTTTACATTTTTCGTTGTTCTTACTTGATCAAATTTAAATTTCATCTCGATATAAATTCTAATTAATTGTTTAATTTTTTTCAAAATTTCCTATTTTATCCCAATCAAGGCTTAATATACTCAATATTAATATGCATATGATCATGACAGTTATTAAATAAGAAAGATTCATTTGTATCTTATTGTTAATATTTAATTAAAATATTGTATGACGTCTATTGAATAATCAAAGAATATTATCTCTTATTGTTAGTTTTTTTGTAGACAAATAGATTAGTTTTTAATATTAAAGCATGCAGATTTTTTTCAGTATTTGGAAAAATATAGCACGTGTTCAAATATTTTTCATTATATCTGACAAAATAGAAATATTGAATATTTATCGCATTATTAACTCCTTTGACATTTATAATATCAATGTATTAGATTATTTTATTTACAATAATTATTCAAAACTACGTCTATTGCTATTTTTTCATACTTCTTATAATAGAATATTTATGTATATTGAATGTTTTATCTGTAATTTATACAAAATGCATTGTTTTTTGAAAATCATTGATTTTCGACTTATTCAAAGTTGCACTCGACATGAATCATTATCCTCAATTCGATTCAATGTCAATCGATTTAAATTTTCAATTTGAGCATTTTTTTTCAACTCAAACATATTTTGTGAAAATTCCACATACGTTCGAGAAATTTTATAGATTCTACAATCGCATTGCATTCACGTACCTATATACGTATAATGTATGCGGATCGTGTTAGATTGTTAACATTATTCAAGAGAGTTCGTTTATTTTGTCGGCGTTTGCTGGAAAATGTTTGTTTTTTTGATACGCTTCCAGCATGGACAAAAATCTTCATCTAATATTTTATATTTATCACGAGATGAGTTCCAAAAAGCGACAAATTCGCTTTAAAATTCAATTGAATTTTATTTACAGTTGATACTTTTTGATTTCACTAAATGTGTTTGGTTTTATGAACAGTTGGATTCCGATTGGATTCTTTTCTATTATATTTTATGAACCAATTGCCCTGACAAAAAAGGTCCTATACAGATATTTTATTTTTCGAAAAAATGTACAATTTATTTTGATTTCTATGCAATTGATGCATGTTTTTATGTACAGTAATCACCTTTCTAATGCATGCACATGATAAAAATATAATGCTTTATTGTAAACATATAAATAAAAATATTCACATACCTCAATACGGATCATAAATTTTCCATAATTTATAACGCATCACACAAGTCGATGAAATAAAATGATAATTTATTTAATAAAATAGATTTAACTCTTTTTGCGTACGTTCGCTATTCAAATCGAATTTATTTTATGAACGACGAAAATTGAAAATTATAAAAAATAAATAAACATATTCGCATCGAAACGGCGCGAAAATTAAAACGATTTTTCGCTACGTTCGCGATTTCGCAGCCTCCGTTCGCGAAACCGGTTCCGGTGCAAAAGGCCGATAATTTATTTCAATATAATGCGTTTATCTCTTTAAAATTTTTCTCTTATTTTCTCGCCGCCGGTTTTTTTTCTTCCACCTTCGATATTCAACTCCTCCTTTTTTTCCGACGTAAACATATTTTTTTTATTGCCATTTTTTTCCTTCTCGTTTCGATTATTATTTTCGCGATCGGCCGACTGGTTCGCCTTCGTTTTTATTATTTTTTCATTGTTTTTCATTGTGTTTTATTATCGTTACGACGATGATGGATATTCGGCATGGCCGTCCGATGCGCGTACGCAGCATTTAAATTTCACAATTATCCCGCCTTTTTCGGCGGCAAAATGGCTTTCGTCTAGTTGTAAATCGATTCGGTGATCGTTTCGATAGTAAAGTGCATCTACGATGATCTAACAAATCGATATAACGGTAATTCGATCGTTTGTCCGATTGCTTTTATGTCGTTCTAAACGCGCTTTCTTATTTTACACGCGTCATTGTCCCGACTTGGATCAACCCTCGTTTCGACTCAAAATAAGTTCTAGTCTGACAATTTTTTATAAATAAAAAATATCTAATGCAATCCAAATTTCAGCTTAATGTTTATCGATTAGAAAGTTATTGATGTATGTATAAGAATTATTTTGGTTAAATATAAATGATGCTACATCTTCATAAGCCTAACTAAATATTCAAAATATTGATTGTTTTACTATAAACACATTAATTTTAAGTTTTTATTAAAATTATTATTTCGCTACTCACTTATTAGTCTAATGCCACTATCATACACATAGTCATACTCTGTCAAACCGCTTATCATCTGCTTCGCTTAAGATTGAAACTAAAGTTTTATATAATATAAGGCTTCTATCGTCAATCTGATTTTTACATCAGAATAAAACTCAAATTAAATAAAATAATCAATTATCCGAATGCGAATAATCAATTAATTTCAATTCGATTCATGTTTTCAACAAAAACTACTTTGGTTGATACATGTGTATTTGTAGCTTATCGAATTCAATGACTTAGCTTGGAACTAAAAAGTTTCAATTTGAAATTGAAATAAATATAATTTGAATCAAAAATAGTTCGATTTGAATTCAAAATATTTTGATTTGAGTTTAAAAATTTATATGACCAGCAAAATCTTTTAGCACGAAGGAAAACCTAAACTTGAACAATGCGAAACCAAATCGATTCAATGCGACTTTTCACATAACCTCAAATCGATGGACACACACAGCCATTAACAGCCTTATTTTCACTATATGCATTCGAATCGAACCTTCGAATCGAAACGACAGTTCCACCATTAAAACCATTAAAATTAACATTCGCCGCTAATTATAATATCGTCGACTGCGATTTCGGTCGACTATATTGCCGCTTTAATTGGCCACCTTTCCTATAAAAACGCCTAAACAATAATAATCGAACCGATTTCTAAACGGAAATTTTTAATATTGTTCCGTCAAGTTGGCGGTGTTGTGATTTTGATTTTTTTTTTTCATAATGGGACGTTAGGTTGGATCCCCTGCCGATAAGAGGCGGTAAAGATTAATTGAATAAACTGAAGCTCTATGGCAAATATTGTTTTGAGGCTTTTGTTTGATGTAGATACTGGAATGTGAGTCTTGCGCAATTAAAGCGGTGGCTTAAGTCACCTTAATCTGTTCTGAGTAAAGAAATTAGGATGTGTAATTAATTTAGAATGTTAGATTCAGTTTGAATGTTTGAACAACGGAGATGTCGTTTCGGCTTATTTTTGAAGGGAAAAGACATAACGAAATGAATAAAATTGAAATTTTTTGTGTTCCATTAAACATTAGAAATATGTGTAAATTGTATATACCATATTAAGCTATCAAACCAATATTAAAAGATTTTTAATTTTATCAATATTTTAGAAACTAGGCAATCGATCCCTTAAATAACCTTTCTGTTGATCATCAATCTAATTGGAAGTTATTCCGATATTATGTATTAAAATATTTTAGCATTTTCATAATCGTTCATCGTAATGATAGACTTGCATATGATTTTATGTTGTACGTAGGCATATTTACGCTTAATTTTCTTCAGATGTAATTATCAAAAAAAAAAAAAACGAATTTCAAACCAGTTTTTTCACATTAAAGTTAAGATTCTGTAATTAGTTCCAATTTTTTTTTCATATTTTAAAACAACGAGTTTACCCACAATTTTAGAAAAGCGCTTACCGATTTTTTCCCTTTTAATAAATTTCTCTACAAGCGATAAACTTCCGCCTCTGAAAATTTACATGTTAGTTCTTCGAAGCTCGCGTTATCGAAGTATCGAAAAACTATTTCTGAAATTTGCTACTTTTAAGAATTTTTCGAAAATCTACATGCATGCGAGGCCTGAAAGGGATCGGCTAAGTTTTTAATAAATAGCGACTGGTTTCGCTATTTCTGAGCTAAACGATCGGTTTATTCGTCGATTTATTTTCGCTTAAAATTTTATTGATTATTATGATTTTTTAATGCGACGATTGAATCTGGTCGTTAATTAATGCCGAATTATTCCATAATGTCTATACTGGTAGTTAATTCGATGATTGATTGCACGAAAATAAACATTGGATATGTCAAATAGACGCTTAATTTGCATTTTGTGGATATTCTATCGTTTTATTTATCTGAAGTGCTATTTTAGATATTTTTTTATGGGTCTCTGAAATGTGATTTTCCGTCTATTTAAATTTAATTAATGCGTTATTTCATATCAAAATATCGTTAGATAGATCTAATGATTCAATCTATTTGTTATAAATTATACTCATTATTTCATCGAATTTTGAAAAAATTATTTTTCTAACGAGCGTTGAAAATTTTTAGCATATTTTGTTGATAAAAATCAGTCATAAAGGTCACACATTTTAGCATAAAAATTATATGTAAATATTCAATATATGTATTTACATATTATATTTTTCATATAGCTAATTTTCAATACCGTTATATTTTACACTTGTTAAATTTGGGGTTAATGTATGATATTTCATAACATGCGATGTGAAAATCTTAAAAAACCATAAATTTTGATATTGCATATTTGATTTTGAATCAAAGTGTTCTTAATCGAAAACCATCAAACCGAATTTTCAATACTTTGAACTTGCATTTAACACGAAGTACTTAATTTTTCTTCACTCGACCCAATTTAAAACCTCATCTTCTTTGTCAAAACACAAAATATCACTAATATATCGAATTTAAAACTACATCCTTCTACACAACACTCTTCTCTTCAGAAGCATCATCGCACTCCAATCACAATCCAACCGCAACTCAGAACCGCACCAAACCCGAACCGAACCTCAATCTCGAAACGAAACTGCAAAAGACCCCCAGTACACCCTATACATATACATATACAGTGAAACCTCTCTTTTCGTACTATTTAATCCAGTGAAATTTGATTCGTTATTCGTACTTTGCTTCGGAAAAGCTTCGTGAAAATTTTTACTGTTTTATTGTTATTTTTGCAGCTATTGGGGCAAAAATGATTAGTGATTCAACCGAACTTAAAATAAATGCGCTGAAAATGATAATTGATTTTTTGAATAGTGAATAGCGAGGTTCCACTGTACGTACAAACATACATATATGACGTCTGTAAAGGCCAAGGGGTACAAGTGACATCGCGGTGATTTCGAGAAAAGCGCGTTCAAAGTTGACTATGTATGAACCTACATGTTTAAGGAGGAGGTCGACTGATTTGATGATGTATCTCGACATACGTTCCGAATTCGCTTATATCCCTTTGCCACCAAGTAAATAACTTAATATCTGCAAAAATGTCACTTGTATCCCTTGGATTTTTCAATCTTCATATATTATACAAAAAAATAATATACATATTTATGCAGAAGTTCCAGATTGTAGGCTTGGTTCGATGCTTGATTCGTCAACAATGATTCGCCATTCGTACAATCTTTTCTCCGTACTATCTCCTAAAACGAATTTTGTACGAATAGTGAGATTCTACTATACATCCATACATTTACTATACAAAAGAACGATACATTTCTCGAGAAACTTCAAATCATCGTACTTTTTGGGTGCTTTGATATGCGTGTGAAAAAATTACTCGCTATACGCACTGTCTCCTAAAACAAATTTCGTACGAATATCTAGGTTACAATGTACATTCATACATATACTATACAAAAAACAATACATTTCTCGAGAAACTTCAAATCATCGTCCTTTTTGGGTGCTTTGATATGCATATGAAAAAAATATTCGCCATACGAACTGTCTTCTATAACGAATTTCGTATGAATATCGAGGTTCCACTTCACCTCCATACATTTACTATACAAAAGAACAATATATTTCTCGAGAAGCCCCATCATCGACTTCATTGGTTGCTTTGACATGTATATGAAAAAAATACTCGCTATACGCACTGTCTCTTAAAACGAATTTCGTACGAATATCGAGATTCCACTTCACCTCCATACATATACTATACAAAAGAACAATATATTTCTCGAGAAGCTCCATCATCGACCTCGTTGTGGCCTTTAATATAATATGTATGTGAATAAATGATTCGCAATTCGTACAAACCTTTCTCCGTACTGTCTCCTAAAACGAACATCGAGGTCCCACTGTACCTCCATACATATACTATACAAAAGAACAATATATTTCTCGAGAAGCTCCAGATCGTCGGCCTCGTTCGGCGCTTAATCGGTTAATCTTGATCCGCTGGCGGAGCCTCGCAGCCCTTGTAATTGGTCCTTCGCAACTGTCGGGGGCCCCCGTCGATGGCGGAGCGCCCGGCCTCCCCCCCCCCGCCCCGACTCCACCCCCTCACGAAAAAATCTTATGAAATTCTCGGTATTGTTTCGGCGAGCGGTCTGCCCGAAAACCGACCCCCCTCCCAACCCATGGGGCGGCGGTTCTCAGTGGGAGGGTTTTGGGGGCGGATTTTGGACAGGGTCGAATTTTTCGGTGTAGGGTGTTTCTTTAGGAATTTCGGATGTGAGGTGAGGGGTTTTTTTTTTGGATTTTTTCGATTGGGCGTGTTTTGTGTTGATCGGGTTTTGATGTGGATTGAAAAGTTGTCTAGTTGTTTAAGATTGATTTTTTTCGATTCATAAGATTTTTTATTAAATATTTGAATTTTGAATTTATTTAGTGTATCATAGTGTATTATGTAATATAAATTCTTTTGTAAGTATTTTTGAAAAACTATTTTACTATAAGTAGTATGAATCGAGAATTACCAACAGTGATATTTGTTTTCAAAATTGGATTTTCACATATTTGAAAAATTACATTAAATAAAATGTCTAGTTATTATATTTAATATTAAATTATTATTATTATAATTTTTAATTTAAAAACTATCCGATGTGAATTTGACGATAATTTTTTTTTTTCAATAAATCCTTTATTGGCGAAAAAATAAACTTCACAAATTGTAGAATTTATAAAATAAAATAATATATTCAACAGTGTTATTTATCGCTGACATATCAATGATTATATCTAATTCTTCGAAATTTCTCAAAAAATCTAATGCATTTCCATGAAATTTCTCAAGAACGCACAATCACTCCATACTACTTCCGAACTGTTTGTATGTACAATACACAAACTTTACTTTAATGTACATATTTTTATCATTCACATTCATCAAAACAAACATTGTCCTTTCTAAAGACACTCAAAAATACATACAAAATTCCATAGATACAACAAAACTTGATTTAAAAAAAAAACCGACCGGCCATAGATTCGAACGCCCATTGTTCGCGATCCTCGAGCATTTTTCTCGCGTTTTCCTTGCGTTTTCCTCGCGTTTTTCCCGCTCCATCTTATTTTCCCATACAAACGAGACGAATCACGAAACGTATATATTATTTAATTCCGTAAACAGGAGGCGTCGAGGGCACTTTCGCCTCTCCATATACACAGAGACACGTTCATAATGGATAATCGATGGTATGCGTGGCAAAATTGATGCGCAACCGGGTTTGAGCGCACCCTTCGGTCTAGCGACACCTAGAACAAAATCGTTACCCGACTTTTCACGCCCGAACTTGAAATGGAAGCCTTCCGAGGATAGATAGATCTGAATGGCTGATTAGGGATAAGCGCTTCCAAGTATCAGAAATTGAGGCGTTGATTAGACGCGCGAGCTACCAAAGTTATGATGTGTGATGGCCGTTGGTGCTTCGAGGTTTTGTAGAGTGGTAAGGGGATGGTTTTTTGGTTTTTGTGTAAGATTATTTTTTGTTTTGGAAATAAACTTTTGAATTATGTGTGTGTAAGTATGTAAGTGTATGTGTGTGTAAGAAAAATAAAATTTTCAATATTTTTTTCTAATATGATTCAATTGTGTTGATGGACTAACTCGTGTGAGAATGATTTATTTCAATATTTATATATTTATTCAAAAATTTTAAAGAAAATTTAACTATATAATAGCTCTAATCTGTGTGTGTGTCTGTGCATCTGTGTGTTCTTTATCGTTCTAAAACTGCGTTGAAATATTCAACGGGTAGATCGCTAGTTTATAATAATTCTCAAGTTTTTTACATATATTAATCAAAAATAGGATTTATTCAAAAATGTGTATTAATCATAGAGGGTAGAAATGATGAGTCTCATTCAATATGCAATTCAATGCTTTCTCTTTGTTCAAACTTTATTATTAGATTCAGCATAATTGTTTAATACAATATACATGTAATATAAAATTTAATAAAGAATACTATATTTTTCATAGCTTTTCCAAAAAAATACGAGAAAAGAGCTTCCTGAATACTCAATAAAATATCTAAATATGAAAAAATATTAATCAATTTAGCAACTTTAATGAAATATAATGCTATAAGCAACACATTTTCCCTTCTAACGACTTTCATAAGTGAATCATTCGCTGCATACGAAACATGCATTCAATTGCACTATTAAACATTGGCGATGCATTCACCACCCAATATAACCAATCCCTCAGACAATGATGCAATTAACTTGGGGTGACCAACCGTTCCGAATTTTCCGAGACGAGACCACTTTTCAACAATATATGTATTATAGTCAACCGATAGTATAGCGGTACTTGTGGGTGCCGCGTCGGGCTTCAATATTTGATTCGAATTCTGGCAAGATTTGCATATCGTTATTCGTAGATCTGTTATTTTCATTCAACCGGAGTTCGTGTTTATTTTTTTATATGACGACTGAAAAAGCCAAAGGGTACAAGTGATTTCGAGAAAAGTGCGCTGAAAGTTAAAAATATACCTACATGTATTAGAAGGAGGTCGACTGATTTGATGATATATCTCGGCATACGTTCCGAATCCATTTATATCCTTTTGCCATCAAATAAATGAGCGTGCATAGAAGCGATTAATGTGCATAGCTCAATTTAGGCGAAAATGTCACTTGTACCCCTTGGCTATTTCAATCGTCATATAACATTTGATAGTTTTCATAGCGTATTCAAAAGTCGCAACGTTAAACTCTATATATAAAAAAAGTTAACTAACACAAGAGTTAATAGCTAGTGAAAATTCATGCCCTTAACGAACCGTTTTTTTCGAATATTTTATCCATTTAATTCGAAAAAAAAATAAAAAGCTTTACAAAATGATTTCAAAAAACAAATCACCCGCATTATCAGCATCAATTAGATTCTATATATTTTAGCACCGCCTTTCATTGGCTGATATCAATATTCGAAGTTTCTAGCCAAGTCGCTGTTTCTTCTCAATTATGATCAATTTTTAAATCGGGCTGCTGTATCTATAAATAAATAAAAAAAAAAATCAAAAACGAACTGTTGAAAAATCCTGAATCCATCATACTCCATATCCAGCCCTGAACGACGACGACGACGACGACGATCTAGTCCCGAATCCAAAGTCAGGCCAGGCCCGGAGAAGCCAAGAAGGGGTGGACCCAGGGGCGGGCGGTGGAGGACATAACTCGGGGGCCCGCAGCAATTATTGTCGTTTTTCCGGGCGGCTGCCGCGCGCCACTTGCCCGTAATGGCCGTCCCCCTTGCGGGGACTGCGCCCCCCGGGCCCCCGGCCAGGGGCGCCGCGCCACGCCGGCTGAATAGCAGATCGGCCATCGTCGGGGTGGGCGCCCCTTCACCACCCCACCCCTCGCCTTTCGCTTCGCCCGAAAGCGCGAATTAAAACTGGCGAGGGTGTGTGTGTGTGTGTTTTGTGCAGACATGGTGTTTCTTATCTCGAGAGTCGACTTTGCCTATAGACTCGACTTTGTGTTTTATTTCTTCATTTTTTTTTTTTTTAATAGATTTTTATATTTTGAATTCGTGCCTCTTGGAAAGCTGATAGCTTTTATAATGATTGAATGCAGAGTTAAACATAAATGTGGCGTCTATAGTTTTGCCTAGTTTTGCTGGTACCCAACTAGGCCGGCCTAACTAGCTGACATTGAGTTAAGTGCAGTTAAAAGGCGGGATGGTTGGTTGGTTTCCTTCGTAATGCCTTTCGAATTGCTTTTTCTGTTTGTTTTTTTTCGTGAATTTAATATTTATAATATCAAATATAAATAAAAATATTAAGGGTATGTGCGGTTGGTATCAATATTACAAATATTACCAAAAAAATAAAAAAAAAAGATTCTAGCATGAAACCAAAGCAATATTCATACTAATATTTTCGACAATTTTAAGATATTGATACTTTTGACTGATTGACTGAATCAACCTTTAAATATTCTAAAAAAATACACTAAATTGTTATACTTGTTTAAGTTGTTTTTATTTTATAAAATAAAAATAATAAAAATATGTAATAATAAAAAATAAAATGTATAAATTCATTTAGATTGTATAGCACACATTTTTTTTAAATCAAAAGTAATGATCATTTTATTTTATCAACTGATTGTTTCTATTGTAATTTATATTATAAAATTATTATAATTTTCTTTTTATAAACAACATCTGAGATGATCATCTTATTGTTTTCCATTCATAATTTATTCAGACGTTAATTTCACAATTAACTCATCTCCGAAGCGCGCGTTTATATTTCATAACCTCGGCCGGCTAATATGATTTATACAAAGTGCTTTCTTAAAAAAAATAAATTAAAACTTAATATTATACGTCGAAGAGTTTAATAAGGCATTATAAATTCACGCTTACGTTGCGTGCGTATCCGTCGACCCAACTTTTTTTTCCATACAAAATTTTCCCGTGTATTTTAGGCTCCTTTTATCTGAAGGACGAGAGCAACTTCGCCTACTTTTTCAACTCGTCTATGGATTTTTTTTTAATTAAGAAATATATCTAGAGCACGCCACTGGCGGGAAAAACTTGTATAAGCAACGTCCGTGTAAATCCGTACTCTCCGCAGGCAGACAAAATCAAATATCCTCGCTCGAGTATATACGTTCGCTAGTAGAGAGAACACTTGCATGTAATATAATAATATATTAAATATTTTTTGTCAAATTATATAGAAAAGTGACAATCGATATCAATAAGCTTCAAATGTTGAAGTTTCCTTTCGTACATTTTGTTCAGTTTGCTATTTTTCTATATAAATCTTTATTCGTTTGATAAAGCAATTTACAAGTATTTTGAATTGATTAAAAATTGTGCAAAATTCAACAAGCGTCAATCGATATCAATAAGTTTCAATGTTGAAATTTCCTTTTGTACATTTTGTCCAGATTGGTATTTTTCTATATAACTCTTTATTCGTTTGATAAAGCAATTTGCAAGTATTTTGAATTGATTAAAAATTGTGCAAAATTCAACAAGCGTGTAATTGCAATACCTGTTAGATTCAATAGTATTAATAGAGATCCGGTTCTACATAGAAGGTGAAAGCTTTCGGATTATGAATAAAATTTCAAATAAATGTATCGATTTTTTGATTGAAAATTCCTTTTTAACGAGCATACTTTCCAAATATTTATTTCAATAACAAAATAAATCTTTTATAACCAATTTTTCGATCGATCGTATGTTAAACTACTTAACAAGATGTTAAGGTTTTTAGAATTCGATAGTAGTTTTCGTAAACTGGTTGGAAATATCGGAATCGAACTAAATAATCACTTATGGATATGTATGAAAATAACAGATTTATTTACTTATAATACGAATTTTTCAAATATCTTCACAACTACAACGAATAAATAAACAATTTTCTAAACAGCACTATTATAGAACATATACGAAAAGTATCGCCCAATTTTCTCATTTTTTCGAATTTAATAAACAATTTTCCCTGGAAAAACTAAACTAAAACGAATCTCCGAAAACACCCCCCAACAACTGCAAAGAATAAATACGTTATTTTCTCGGAAGCACATAACAATCCCTTGTATATTTTCCGCATCGTCCTTTTAGCAGCCGGCTGACCGCAATACTACGACACAAAACGTCTATTATGAACACCCGATATTTTCAGGGAAAGCAATGCGACTCAAGAATGATACCGACCGCGGTGTGTATACTTTGTCTAGTTTCTCCATACACACACGACGCGCTCGGATATTGTGCACGAGACCCCTTTTTCCCTCGGCACATAAATGTGCGCACACATTTCATTCATTCGTCCATCTCGTCCCTCGTGTGTATATGTGTGTAGTCTTTTCGTGTTATGGGAATAGTGGTGCACAAATTGTGGTCTGCGAGCCGTGATTGTTTAAATGAAAATAAAATACGATATAGTGGAAAATTTATTGTTTTTGAATTAGTACAGGAATGTGATGTACCCAACTCTCGTTTTACACGGTGGATAGGGACCAGCAAAAACCGTGTAAAAAAAGTGATTTTTTTCATTTTGCGATATTCATTATATAGTTCAAACAAACCGTGTTATACCAAATAAATCGTGTAAAAAATTTTTTATTTTATTTTTGCAAACCGTGTTATTTTGAAACCGTGTAAAACGAGAGATGGGTGAATTTGTTAAGAATTTCCAGTGGAATTCGTTATTGATGCTTTTTATAGATTTTATGAATTTTTATTTTCATTTTTTCTTAAAATTTACATTAAATGGGATTGTGGTTTCTTTTGTTTTTTAAAAAATGAATAAATACAATTCAAATATATAGCACTTCGAACCAAAATTCGTAGCAATTTTGCAAAATAATGCAACATTTATCGAATTCCGGAAAATTTTGAATGCTTGAACATTTTTTTGGTAGGCTTAATTGCCCATTTTTCTTAATGCTAATGATAGTAGATGTAGGTATGTTTTTAAAAATTTAAGAATAAGTATTCCAATCTTCGATTAGGATACAACAGTTGTAAACAATAGTTACTGCTACCAATAAGCAACAATTGAATGTTTTTTTCAAAATATTTAGATTATGAAATTATTTTTTCTTTAGTTTATTTAGTTTTTAAATATTGAATTATTCAATACACATATTTTTGATTTATCAGAAAATTGAATCATTGATTTTTTTATCTTTTACTTATTTTATAAAAAGAAAATTCATTCGAATTTCTAGACGATTATTTGCATAAATTAAAAAAAAAATCACCTGCGGTGCAATAAGTACTATCTATACTTATTTTCCATTAGTTCAACGCGCAAATAAAAAAGAAAATGCAAATGAAAAAAGTTTGAGCAGCACTATTCCGGGATAATTCCTCTCGGAAAATTTTCCGATTTGCTCCTAGATTTTTTCTTTCTTTATCATTGTTTCGCTCTCTTTTGACTAATTGAACGCTCTCTTAATTCTCTTCGAGATCGAGTTCGCTTCCGCCGTTCGCAGCCTCCTCTTCTCGATTTAATCGAATCATTCAACCCTCTGTCGTTTCACCCCTTCGAGATGATTTTTAATTAATGACTACAATAAAGCGGAATTTGAACGATCCGATTTTGACTCTGAGTCTGCTTGCGTTTAGACTGTCGAGAGATGGCTCATCGCTTTAGCACTTGTCAAATAAAAGTCAAAGTGTCAAAATTAATATGGCTCAAGACTTGATTGAAATTCAGAATGTTTATGAGTTTTGTGTTCTTGATGATGGGTGGTATTGCTTGCAATTAGTCTTTTCGAGAATCGTATCTCAAACAGTCTTATTTTTCAATAGAGCTGTTTGAAAGTTCATAAATTGACTTTTGTTATAAATTATATATTTGATTTAATCATAAATGAACTGATTAATCAATCTATTTTTTCAAAAATAAAATTTGAATTTCCAATTAAAACTTTCACTTTTAAATTCTGAGATTTTAATAATCCATATTGCTATTTCAGGGAATTCTAAAAAACCAATGAATTTTAAAGTGTATGCGGTACATTTGATATTTTTCTTTGAATGGTTTATTTATTTAATCATATTAATTACGTGTAATGCGTATAAGATACGTCTCGTCAAATAAGTGATTAATAATGCATTTTTAAAAATTAAAATATTCTATTGCGTCAATTAGAATTAAGTGCTGAATTAACAGCCTTCATACGAGCTATTTGTTCGACGATAGCGTTTCCTTTAGTTTCAATGATTTTTTTTTTCAAAACGGTTTTATCAATCGTTTTCTTGCAATCAAACCCGATGCAAAATGTATTTTATGCATATTAAAGTATAATTACCGTAATTATGTTTGTATGAAAACTTCAATCAAAGTGAATATTAATTCTAATGTTTCGCGCGATTCTCTTCAGCCACTAAACGATCAATATTCGCCGAATTAAAAAATGCGTTTTATCAATTATTTCAATTTAACATGCACGTCTCGTATTTTAATTAGTTTTATTCGCATTTAATGAATATTCGACGCAAAATTTTAACATATTTCCTAATCTAACATCGAACCGATTTATCGACAGCTTCGAAAGAGCAAAAACTCACCCCTCAGACATGCGATTTTTGACATTATTATTACCTTGAGGGGATTTAAAATGACATCCACGAAAAAATAACACGAAAATATACATACATAACGACATTGGTGACCCTTTCTAATGCGTAGGACTGTACAGGGTGGGTAGTGGGTACCTAGGGCCGTTTTCATCGAATCGTTTGGGACAAAGAAAATATCATAAGGTCACCCTGACCTATTCACTTTTGTTTTAACACTTTCACAAGCCGTTCCGTCAACCGCCACTAACTCCCCGAAAATGTGTCCCCGTGTAAAAAAATAGGTTTTTCCCTTTCTAAAATATAGTTTTTGTTCGTTTTAGAATTATATAAATCTAAATCTAGTTTAATTTGATAGTTTTCGTATACATCTGATGTATTCATTTATTGAAATTTTTTTGATTTTTTTCAACATTGAAAAAAAAAGGTTTTTCCTCTCTGAAATATCGCTTCTGTTTGTTGCAGTGATGTTTGAATTGATAGGTTAGTTTGAATCGATAGGTTTTGTTTCCATCTGTTGTATAATAATAATTTATTGAAATTCTTTTAGCTTTCTTTATTTTTTTTTGAATTGCTGTATTTTTACAGTAGATGGTCATTTAAATAATAATAATATGGAAAGTTTCAACGGAATACGAGACTTTGTGGCAATTACATACCTATTTAAACCACAAGTTAAACTTGTTATTGGGACATATTAACGGGTTAATAATACTTATTATTTTAAGAAATGTGTTACATTTTTCTTATGAAGTTTAACAGCATTTTTTAATAATAACATAGGTACCTTTTTCGAATATCTTGCAGTATTTTTGATTGATTTTATTGAAATTTTGTCATGTTGGTTTTCTTCTATATCCGTCCAGATTTCCTTCTATAATCTCTTGTTTTCTCAACAATAAGTTCATAAAAATGTAACATTCGTTTTTTTCAAAAGTATATAAATTAATAATTGAGAAAGTTAGTAATAAAATATTGTACACAAACTCAAAGAGGCATTTCCTAAGTATGAATGCCAAATTTTCTTTAAGTTAACAATGAAAATTTCTTAATTTTTTCCTATAATATCATGCAGATTGTCAATATAACACTTTGATATCAATTGAAACTCATATCGATGAAAATATTGGTCATCAAGACACGTACCTACCTCGATGCAACTTTCAATATACATACATCTTCAATATCAAAGCAACATATTGACAATTATATACCAATTCAAACTAAACATACAATTTCTTAAAACCCCCAAAATTGAATCCGACCACTAAACGCCAACCAACACTATCTCAAAATATACAAAATTAGCAAAATCCCGAGCGCACGCAGGCAGCTTTGTCGCAGCGTAATCCGCTCATGTCGCACACACATACACACAGACAAACACACAGACAAACACACAGACAGACACACTCACAAATTCCAGGGGTTTGTAAACAAGGGCTGCCGTTGCAAAATTCATGTGTTTATATTATATTAGAGAGAGAGAGAGCGGGGTTCGATCCCTGTTCGCCCCTGCAGCTTGTTGCATTTAAACGGCCGCATTAGGGCGGATCACCTGAACCCGGCGGACCCATAAGACCCACGGCTGAATCATAACGCTCCTTTGCTCCGAGGATTGCTCCGAGGATGCTCCTTTGCTCCAAAACTGCTCCTTTGCTCCGAGGATGCTCCGCTTCTGTTCCGGCGATGCTCTTCTGGGTCTAGACGCTAATTTATCTGTCTTGGAGAGTTTTTTCGGAAGGATTTTGTGGGGTTTTTTTCCGGTGCTGAGGTCTGCAGGAAGAGATTTTTTGAGTTGGTCTGAAAATTAGTGCTTGATTTTTTGTGGTTTTGATGCGATTTTATATGATGATTGAAAAGGCCGAGGCCTATAAGTGGTGATTTTGAGAAAAGTGTGTTTAAAGTTGACCGTGTATCTAGATGTGTTAGGAGGAGGTCGAGTGATTTGATGATATGAGGCACTCGTTTCGGATGCGTTTATATCCTTTTGCCTCAAAATATATGAGCGTGGATAGAAGCTATTTCTGTGCATAAGTCAATTTTAATGTCACTTGTATCCTTTGGTCTTTACGATCGTCATATAGAATAGTTACTTCAATCGTTGATTTAAGGCAGGGATTTTTACTGTTTAGTTTGATAACCGTAGAGTTTCTGTCAGTATTACAACTTGGAAGTGTCGAAAATCTTCGGAACAGAGACGGATTTTTGACAGTTCGCAGTTAGAGAACTGACTTTAACTCTATAGTTAGTTAATTTAAAGAGTGAAAAGACCGTCACTAAGCTATTCAATCATAGCCAAACGATTTCTTTCTATTGGATTTTATAGTTACAACCAACGGCTGCGATAATTGCTGAATTATGATCGAAAGACTGAATTTAATATACGTGTGACAAATATTTATCACAAAGATGCATATTAAATACAAAAAATATTTTGGAGCAAACACCTTTTAAAGCTTCTTTTAAAGATATCTCGAAAAAATATTTGCTCCAGATCCAAAAATATGAAATTTTTGATTTGTCAAGTGTGAAAAAGTGATTTCACTGGTTTTGATTATGACATGTTTCAATGGTGATTTTCATGTTTGACGTTTTGGAAGTTTTCAGTTTTTCAATTGTGACATGTTTATCGAGGTTTTCGTTGCAAGGGTCGCTGCGAGGGTTGTTTTTGTGTCCTGTTGCAAATTATGAAATTGGGTCGTGAAATTTTAGCATATTTATCGCTGTGTGTTTTGAACCACCCTTTTAAAATGTGCTCGACTTTCAATACTCGTATTATCTTTATGTTAAAAATGTAAATCTGGAAACTTTTCAAATATCAGCATATTTTCTAAGAAAGCTCCTCTACGTAACAAATCTTCACCGTTATATTTTCATATTCTAAAAAAAATCTAATAAAACTTATTCAGTTATTTCATCTAGAAAAACAAATACGACTACCAGATTAAACAGCCACTCATATCAGAATTTCTCAATCCTTCCAGATCAAAAGATTATCTCCACATATTTAACACCAGCCTTATCGCTTACAACACGCACATACATATTTGCACTTGATATTTACATGGACAACAACAATTCCGTATCAGCATTGAAATCCCCCGAACAAATCCGCGCCCGGAAAAATTCCAAAACCCCGCTTATCCGAATCCGGATCGATTCGTCCCGGGGACAGTTGGTTTCACATAGCCCATTTTTCCAGATCGAAAACACCAAACTTCAATCATATTCACCAAACAACCGAAACTCTCCCCATTCACTCATCCTCTTCGGTGCTCCAGTGTTGTTTTTCCGGAGAAGAAAACATTCGACACCCACGACGCTATGGATTTTCCCGTTCTCGGATTTTTTCCGCTCGGTCTTCTTATTTTCTTATTTTTTTGCCTCCTCGAGACGTCTGCTGCCTCTCCTCCGCTTTTATCAGATCTCAATAACTATTGTTAGAGGAGCGACTGCTTCGCAAGAGTCGTGCACCAGCGCCGGAAGCCATGTTGTGACTCCTCGTTCGGTTGAAGGCCGGTCACGAACCGAACTGAGGTTTCTGCCTTCTTATTGTTAACTTTTTTTTAAACCGTTTTGGACATTTTTTAATTGTTTCCTATCGATTGTTTTCTGACGAGCCCTGGGTTCAGATTGGAGGCGGAGGTGGCGTTTTTTTGAAAGTCGTAGGTCGGGGCGTTCCAACTGCGCCAGTTTTGTTGAACCATTGAATGATTTGTTGTGTAGATTTAAGGTTTTGGATGATTTATGAGCTTATTTTGTTTGTGAGATGTATAATTTATGATTTGAGTTTGTATCGAGTTGCAGTTTTGCTGATGGGAATTCGCTATTTTGTTTTGAGTCGATTGCAACATTTTAACTTTGATGCATGAAATTTTATGGAATAAAGTATACGTGAGCATTTCACGTTCAATTTTCATAGATTAACATATTCATATTTATAATTTTATTGCTCAAATCTCTCAAGTGTCATCTACGTGTTATGTTGATAAGTAGCTTCAATATTTGAGCTGTGTATTAAACCTGCAAATAACTAGGAAGCTTCGTATGTTACTAAATGATCAATATTTTATGGTCTTTTGCCAATATTTTATTTCCATATTGAAATTTCATATTAAGAACGTACATCAATAGTTTTGACGTACATCAATATATGCTCCTAGATTATCGATATGATCCTATGTCTATTTGTATTTTCAACTTGTAGCTTCAATATTGAATCGACATTTATAGAGCACTTTAAGCAATCCAAACTATTTCATTAATTAAAAATAATTTAATTAAAAATTGAGAACCTTTTGATTTCGTAAACAGTTCTTTCGCAAAGTAATCGAATTTTGCATGCATGCATATATTTATTTCACAATGAAAAGTTTACACATTTTATATTGAAACGCTCGAAGAACCGAGCGCACACATACACACACAGCATCCGTACATATGTATTGTGTATACGTATATGCAACACTGAAGTTTCTCAAAACTATTGTTTTATTCAATACAGCATTAAAACTTTCGGGCAGTTATTATAGTTTGACGACAAAGATTTGAACCGAAGTTTGTACTCACCGTGCGTTTTAATCCGTCCGAGTCTAGGCTAGCCAGGGGAACTCAACCGCATTTTTTATGCATTTCTGATTTTTTTATTAAAATTGAAATATCATATGACGATCGAATAGGCCAAGGGGTACAAGTGACATTGAGTTATCCTCAGGAATCGCTTTTATGCATGTTCATATATTTGGTGGCAAAAGGATATAAATGAATTCGGGATGCGTGCCGAGATATCTATACTATAATCTATACTATAAATACGCTAACGATGCTCGAAATTTTCAGCCACGGCCGTGCCTCGAAACCGGGCGTTCAATTTATTATCCCGTCGCCTTAGCTCCGAGCTACGCGTCGTAATTACGAAATCGCAACTTATAACGTATATATCGGATATTTTTTTATTTCACACATAAATGGTAATACGAAGTTTTATAAAATTCCGAACAATGCAATACAAATAAGATTAATTCCGAACTGTGGCACTGCTAGTATCATTAAATCACTCGACCTCCTAATAAATGTAGCTACTTGTTCAACTTCGAGCGCACTTTTCTCAAAATCAGCCCAAAGTCATTTTATCCCTAGGCCTTTTCAGTCGTCATACATATAAGCCATTCTTCCATCGAATATCCGCAAAAGACGAAAATGCGAAAATCATAAATAACGAATATATTCCACACGCCTCAGGCTAAGAAAAAAATCTTTTTTTTTTCCTTCAACTCATCCAGTCACTTTTTTCATCCCCCCGGCATATAATACGCGTATCCACCGGTAGTTTTTCAGCGCTCGGTCCGTAAAACGGAATCGCACTTTTTCGCTCACAAAGCAAAAGTGCTCTCGTGTCATCGCCGACTCGCCCCGGCATCCCCCGCGCCACTTGCGCACACATGTAGCGAGTCATCCAACTCTCCCCCGCCGTGAGAATTAGCATAGGGGATGCTCAAAGAGCGTACCATCGGAAAATTGGATTAGAATGCTATATTCGCAGCTCTCTCAAAACTCATCCCCCGCAGCGGTGAATGTTCTTTTTTTTCTGTGCTTTTCGCCCCCTTTTTGCGTTTTTTTTTTTTTCAGTTGCGTTACATTGTTTTGCGGTGCGCTGCTCCGCTGCTGCTGCTGGTTGGTGGTAGAGGGTGACTTTTCTGCTTGTCGGTTTCTTATGACTCGTGTTTTTCTTTATTGTGATGATTTTTTTATTGGTCGATGTCTTATTGAGTTTGGGAAGTGATGAGGGGTTGGTGTTGGATGTTTTGATTTGAATAATAATGAGAGTTCAGTTGTCTTCATAAGTGATATGAATATTCTTATGGTTGGTCTTTTCACTTCCGGTTTGAGAATAATGCGATTTTAAACTACACACGGTTTTCCAACTACCGATTATCAAAATCTGGGGGAAAGAGATTGATGTATGTATTGTTGTACGAACTATAATATATCTGTCTCTTTCAATGGCTGTTTTGATAGCTCATAGTTCACTGTAAAAAGAAAATCTTAATACCAGCCCGAATTTGGTTTCTTTTTCAGGCAGTTCAAAATTCAAATTACCCATAGGCATTTTCAGTATTATATGAATTCAGCTCAGATAGGCTAACTAGCAACAAAATTAAATTTCAGACAAACAGAAATTCCAGTATGAAACATTTTTAAGATTTACTTTTTACAGTGTTGGAGGGAGTGCGTGTAGTTTAAAATCGTTTTATTCTCAAATCAAATGTAAAAAGACCGGCTCTTTCATAAATTCAAATTTACACAGATAATTGTGCCATTTATATCACTCTGCCGATAGAAAAAATAATGCGACTGCTTTGGGTTGATTATCTCTTCTTTTGATTCTTATGCCAATTATAATCCTTATGTTATTGTTCAATTCATAACATGTTGCACATGCAGATTATATGTTTCTGATTTTAATTATTCAATAATATATTTAACATTTCGAAACAATTAAACTCAATTGTTCCCGGAAAATCCAAGAATTTCCACCAAACTTTCCATTATCAACGCCGCCATAATTCACACTCGTTCTTGATTAGGCCGTTTAAAAAATCCAATAGCCCTCCGGGCGAAGTTTACGGCTCGAATAAGCGTTTCATCGCATCGCCGAATTAATTCCGTTTCAATGATACACAGCATAACACCGATTCGGAAGCATCCCTTGTCGAGGAGCGCAGTCGTTTTTACATCTCTCGACTTTCCTCCCTTCCGCTCTTTATATTGTCATTATCCTCGGGATTGCCGCAGCAGCCCCGGGGAGGGACGAGGAATTCTTCCGGGGAATTCGAGGAATCCCGAGAACATTAAGCCGGACTAATTAAAGTATCGGCGGCGATTGTTGATTGAGCGGAGCCTGGCTCCGAAGACGAGGGTTGAGTTTGAGTTGGTTTGGTTTGGGTGGGTGTGCAGCCTCCGGGGAGCTGCAGAGATAGTTCGAAGAGTGGGAGCAGGGGGCGTCTGCCCCCGGGGCACGTCTTGGGCCCCCGGCGAGCGCGGTCCCCTGAATATTTTAATGTTGCTATTTCTTTGCCCGTCACGCCCGCCCGAGTGGAGCAACCCACACCACCCGGGCTCGGATGCCGGCTGGCTGATGCTGCTCCTTCTTCTTCTTCTTCTTCTTCTTCTTCTTCTTCTCTGCTTTTGGCGACGGGTTATGAAGCTCAGAGGCTCCTCGTCCCACTCAGACCTCTCTTGTTCCCCAGATCCTGCCTCCTCAGACCACCTCGCCCGTCCACCCTCACGATGGCGATGCTCGCTTCGTCCCCGGCAGACGTAGCGAACATACATTTATTTACAAATATGAAGTATTAGCGCCGCGCGACCAACTTTTGTAATTCCCGACCTGATACACGCGAGGATCTACTCCGCATACGAGATACGTAACTCGAACGACTCGTGTGTTTTTTATGGGTTCGATTCTTTTGAATGTGGGATTCGGGCTTGATTATTCGATTGTTAATTAATAATTAGTCAGCAGTGACGGGTGTTGAATTCTATGTGGGGAAATGTTGAAATATCGTTGAGTAGTTTCATCGATGATGTTATTTATTGAAAAAAATCACGTCGAAGATTTATTTTATCTAACGGTTCATTCATTCATACATAAATCGTTTACGTGTTCATTTGTCGATGGCTTTATGAGAGATTTACATAATTATATTGATGTGTGTGCGGATTTTGTAAATTTGTCACGTTGTATATTGAAAAGTTTTTTTTTGTTTTTATGATGAATTTAAATATAAATTCTATGATACATCGACTTCAAATTTCACAATTACCGTAATCATTGTACCTGAAGCTATGTTAAAAAATATCTATTTAAACATAGCAATAATATTATAAAAACATTTCCTGTCCCACTTAAAGCACTGATAATGCACAACGTATATTTTTTCGATAACACCTGCGAACTGAAAATACAAAAAAAAAACACGTTCATATCTCGTGCGAAAATTCGAATAAACAACGAATTCTCTTTCGAATTACGCCGGAACGAGTCCATTTCGAAATTCAACTAATGGGCCCCGCGTCACCCAGGGGCGCCACTGTACACCCTCCGTGTACCCACTGTACCCGATTACGTTGGCACACGTGTGCGGACACACGTACGCCACACACGCTCGCCAACCTTTGTGTCCGCACGCGAACACCGACACGGGGACGCACGCGTACCAACCCGCCGGGTTATTTTTGCATTTCGCCCGTGTTTGGTTATCATCGGTTTGCACGTACCGCCCCCCCTCACCCCCCCACAACGGCACCCCAGGCATACGTAACGCGTTTATTTATTTATTTATTTGTTCTGTGCGGTTGTCTGTCCGTGTGCTTTCGCCAGTGGTGTACCCGCTCTATGGTAGGGTGGTGCGAAATATTAGGGCTCAAGATTATTAAAAGGCATATGTTTCTTAAAAAAACAAATTAAATTCCAAATGGATTGGATACAAATTTTCCGGAAAATTCTAGGAATCGAATTAGATTCTAATTGGATTGTAGTTTTCTTTCGATGCTCTTAGATTTTGCATCGAAAATATTATATATTTTATTCTAAATTAATAGACTGTTAAAAAATCACCTTGAGTGTAAATATTTTCAATTGAATTAATGAATTATGTTGTGCATATTTGCAATAATAAGATTATTAAAAGGCGTATGTTTCCGAAAAAAAAAATTCCAAATAGATTTGGATACAAATTTTCCGGAAAATTCTAGAAATCGAATCAGATTCTAATTGGATTATGGTTTTCTTTTGATGATCCTAGATTTTGCATCGAAAATATTATATATTTTATTCTAAATTAATAGACTGTTAAAAAATCACATTGAGTGTAAATATTTTCAATTGAATTAATGAATTATGTTGTGCATATTTGCAATAATTAAAATTTTAAACTTGTTATTATGTAATTTTCAAAATTATGTCTTGAAATATTCATAAATATTTCAAAATTCATTACAAAAAATAATAGGATTTTCTAAAAAAACTTCTTTGTGACTCTTATCATTATACGTTTTAATATTTCCTAGATATGTTCATGCATTTTTTTGAAATCTTTGTCCAAAAAATCATAAATTTTATAAAGTTTTAGGTTTTTTTTTTTAAACATATGAGAGAATATAAGAAAGGGGGTCGTTAAATTTCGCATTAGGACCCCAATATGTCTAGGTGCGCCACTGGTACGCGCACTCTAGTGCATGTCTGCGAATCTTGCCTTATTTAAGCGCTTTTTTTTTCCCGCCGCGTTCGCGTCTCTTTCGAGTGCGTGCATTTTTGATAAGGCTTTTTTTATTATTTCGAGCCTCGGTCAAAGGGCGTCTCTGCGCATTGTTTTCGACCGTTTGTCGCGCGATTAATTAAAACGTCTCGTTTGCGAGTAATTGAGTGCGAAAACCGACTTCTCGCTCGCGAATGCGTCATTGCGCCGGTCGATTTGTTACGGGAATCGTTTCGTTTCGATGATTTTTAATATGTCGAAGGGTTTAAGGATTGTGTTATTGTCGTGTGTTTTGATGATACTCAATAACATTCATTGTGAGTAATATTTTTTGTAGAATTCAATCGTTATCAATGGATTATTTTGCACAATGTTTATGAATTGATGAATGTTTTACGTAATTTATGAATAAATATTGAATGTAAGGTATTTGAATGTGTTTATTGAATTGAATGCTGTGATGAAATTGTATCGAGATTGAAATTTCAATAACTTTCCGAACATCAAAATAAACAAATGAGATCAGAAATACGATTTTTCATGAGGAGCAATTTTCTTTTTCATTACAAAAACATTGCGTTTCAAAATATTTATGTTTATTTTGCTATCTAAATATCATATCCATTCGCATATTCGACTGTATCAACAGTAGCCCTCCAATCGAATATTATTTCAAACGATGTGAAATCAACATACATACATATCTTGAAAATGAATTACGATCCCTCTTCAAATGACATCTTCAAGTGAAACCTCTATACAACACATTTTACATTCAATCTTTTAAAGATTTCCAATACATCTTAACTACCATTTACAAACTCCACACTTCACAACACCCCAGCTACAAAAAGAACCCGAACCAAACGCCAAATTTCATATTTCCCAAGATCAACCCTCCCCCAACTCAGACGCGAATTCGCATCGCAAAGTGATTCGAACGAATTATAAATCTTTCGAACGGCAATCGTTCTTATTTCTGACACCATCACCTTCGCCCTCCTCATCGACTAATGACATTTTGAACGAGCAACCGTTCGAGCCCCACATCAATTCACTCCCCTTTTTTACCTACGACTCTGAAGGGAGCCGAGAGAGAACAAGACGACGACGAAGATCCTCCACAGAGGAGCTCGTCCTCCGAGAAAGATTGTCGTCTCTCGGAGGGCACTCGTCCTCGGCTCGCTCATTTGGCTAATGGCTTTCGAATCGTCCCGTTCGTGCTCGAGTGCTTCTTTTGCGAATTTCCGAATCCGAAATCGAATTTGTGATTTCTCTCGAATCTCTGAACGTTTAGAGCTGTGACTATTTCGGTGCTGCGAGGACGTGTTTGAAAGAGTCCTCTTTCGTTCGAGGTAACTCTTCGTTCAGGATTTGCTAGGGCAGTGCTGCTTTTCAGTTTTCAGTTCTGTCTTGGTAAGGTACACTTTTCATCAAAATTATTGTGTCACATGAAACAATCTCTCAGAAGCAAATTTTCTTAACAAATGAATCTAAATATTCAAAGCTTTCTTTCAAAATCAATTCGAAGCAAGATCGGTTACTAAACTGGTTGGCCATTTTGAAAATTGAAAGATGTGTGGCCAAGATCCACGTGATAAATTCTGATAACTTTATCTCAAATATAACCGAATTTAACCTAACCCAAAAAAAGCTATCAAAATGGAATCGACCTTGAATTCTTATATGAAATCTTGGTCAAACGTCCCTTTCAATTTGCAAAATGGGTAACTAATTCGATAAGCAGCCTCGTTTCGAATATTGGTCGTGATATGTAAATTGATAAAAAGTTATCAGATTAAAACATTTTTCACCCGAAAGGGACACGCTTATTCAATTAAAGATCAGAGTATAATTTAAATCAGTTGATCGGTCTTGAGTTTTGTTGAAATTATCACCTTACCCAAGACTACTATCTTTTTCACAGTGCAATCCAATTTGTACAGGACACTTTTAAAAACTGAACATGTCCCGGATTTTCCAGGACAGATGGCCACCCATCTTTGCCCTCGTGTGCAAATCAATCGGTCCGTTGGTACAGTGTTTCTCTAGTGGTGTTTGAGCAGCTAGTTGACGCCAATTATCGCTTCGTCTCCGGTCATGTGCATTTGTGCACATTTGTGCAGAAATGATAAGTGTAAACGGCGAAGATGCGATGCCATTGCTTCCATTCGGCAGACACACACGTACATAGTAGGAGAGCGCATGATGATCTAATTTATTTGTTTGCTCCGAGGATCGTGAGGTGTTTTCCTTCGAGATGTTTTGAAATTTGTGCTTGTGCAATGTTTTTTTATATTGTTATATACGAGCGTCGTGTGTGTTTTATAATGCCACTGCTACATTTTATTCGATTGATTTTTCATGGATGTTAGTTTTTATTATAAACTTTTCGTGATATGAAAATTTCAAACTCTATTTTCTCAGTAAATCTCAGTAAATAAATAAATTATGATTTCAAAGCTTCCCTGTTAATTTTCTCTTCAAAATTTTAACAGTTTAAGTTACACATTCCAGTATTCTGAAAAAGTCTCGAATCCTCAGAAACTCTTAATTTTCCATAATTTCAATTATGCGTTATTTGTACAATTGTACATTTTTTTGATACAATGTTTACATTGAAAAATTCTCCCCATCGATAGAAAATCGAAAGTACATCTTTGGGAGAAGATGAATGTTTGGAAGAAATAAATGTTTACAACAGTATGTAAATGTTTTTTTTCTTTATATGTGAATCAAGGAAAACTACCAAAAATTGCATTGTTTTTAGTGAAACAAATAAATTACAAACAAATTATAATTTACGATTTACAATCCGCGCGGTTCGTTTTCGCTGAAAGTTGCGTGTTCGCGAACCCCACGGGACGCTCGACGCGTTCGCGAGCGGCGTGTGTTTGACAATACATTTGACATGTACGCTGGCCGCCGCGACCGAATAAGCGACACACACCGTTTCCAGGAACGTTAAAAGTAAATACAACCTCTAATCGTGTCAATTACGATCTTTACGCACGTATAAATAACGTAATTCAAGTTTAAAACGTTAAAATTGCAAATTACCAAAGTCGAAATTTTTAGGTTATGTTCGAAGCTTAATTTGCCCTAAGTTTGCGAAAGCTCTCGATTGTTTAATTTCGAGTCGTTGTGAACGTAGTGGTGATTGTTTCGTTCTCGTTTCGATGGTGAATTGAATTGAAATTGTGAATGTTTCGGTTTCAGGTGTGGTGAGGGCATGCAGGGCGGGTGCCCGGGGGGCGAGCTGCCGCCCGGCGCGCCCCCGGATCAGCTCCCGACGGCGGCCGCGGCGCTGGACCAGGCGCAGTTTGAAGCCGACAAAAGAGCCGTTTACAAGTATGTTTCCCTCTTTTAAATCTTCACATATCATATGTTCTTTGAACTTTGAAACGATACGTCTACATTGTGTAATTGAATGCATAATCATAATGTTTAGTTTCATATATCGATGGTTTTAATAAAGTACTAATTTATCTCTATGTCTCGTTCTCTTCTATATCTGGTTCAATGATAATACAATTATAAATTGTTTACGGGTAACCGATTATAACCGATAATTTGAAACAGTCTTACATCCTAGATGTTCTAACTTTGATTTTTGACAATATAATCATCTTAATCATAATTCGCTTTGTTTCTTTGAAGGCATCCTCTGTTTCCACTCTTGGCACTTTTGTTAGAGAGATGCGAAGCCGCTACGGGAGGGTGCGAAGCGCCCGGCTGCGAGGCTTTCGCTGCCGACCTTCGCGCATTCGTGCAACATCAACAACGTGACCGCAAACCATTCCTAGTCGACGATCCTGAGATAGATGGACTGGTGCGTTTTACGAGCTTTAGAATAATCATAATAAATTGTGTTAATTTGCTAATTTTCGATTTCAGATGATTAAATCAATACAAGTACTACGAATACACTTATTGGAACTAGAAAAAGTGCAAGAATTATGTCGGGACTTTTGTAGTCGATACATTGCTTGCTTGAAATCCAAAATGCAGAGTGAAAACCTTTTAAGAACCGATTATGCATCCGGTTAGTATTATTGCACCTTAAAATAATGTGTTGAAAAATTATTATTTTTATCTAATTGACTTCTCTTTTATAGGAGATTCATTTTCTGGTGCTAACGAGAGCAACAACAATCAACCACTCGGTGGTTCAATATCGGAAGATCATTCTAGCACATCCAACTCCCCTCAATATCAATCGATACCGCAACAAAGTGGTGGATTGTATGGCCCTCCAGGAAATATGCCAGTCGAACAGACCACTCAGTTAGCTCCACCTCCATCACTTTCTTTGCCTCCTGCGGCTGCCGCTCCAAATGCAGCAACCGTACCTTATCTGGCCGAACAGCTCTGTCAGCAGAATTATGACCACAAACCCGTTGTACCGCATCAATACCATCAGAGTTAGTTAACATTTGTTTATTTATACATTTAAGCATCAATTTCGATGATTTACATGATAATAATTTCATTGATATTTCACTGCTAGATGCTTGCAATACAGGATTAGTCGTTTTAGGATCAACACCGATCAGTCAGATTGGAGCAGGTTTATCCAGTCATCACTCGAGCGATAACAGTTACACTGGTTAGCATATATTTGAATATTTATTGATCGTTTTAAATAATTATCTTAGCATTTACATTTGTTATAAACCAGTTTTTTTTAATAATACTGGATTTATCTATTGTTATGTAATACATGCATTTATACTTTATGGTTGTTTCATAAAATATTTCTTGCTATCAATATTAGGAAACGGGTCCTGCGGTTCAGCTTCTCCTGGAATTGGTGAGGATTTAGATGGCGTTGGCGCTGGGGGAGATGAATCTGCAGACGGTGATGATGATGGATCTGGTGGAGGAGGTGGAAGAAGCAAACGAGGTGTACTTCCAAGGCATGCCACACAAGCGATGAGAGCTTGGCTTTTTCAGCATTTAGTTGTATGTTTTTCTTTATTAATTTTTCGTTAGTCAAAACGTATTTTAAAGGTTTAGGTTTTTTCTTGACTCTTTCAGCATCCTTATCCAACAGAAGAAGAAAAGCGATGTTTAGCTGCGCAAACTCGCCTCACCCTTTTGCAAGTGAATAATTGGTTCATAAATGCACGACGTCGTATATTACAACCTATGTTAGATGGAAAAGATACAAGTATGTTTCATATTTTATTAAAAAAATTAAATTTAAATATGAAATTATAAAATATGACTGTACATTTTTTTCCCATAATAAAGCTGTTGGGCAAACAAAGAGAAAACAGAGTGGAGGTCAAGCAAGCAAAAGATTTTGGCCAGATTCGTTGTCATCTTTGCAGCCACAACTTACAACTGGTAAAATTATAAATTTTGTTAATGCTATTTTTTTTTCTTTGTGAAAAGTATAAATACAAAAAATATTAAATTACAGGACTATTGTCGTCATCTGATGAAGAAGATGAAGAAGCTGAAGAATCTGATTCTGAACAAGAACTAGTGATAGATCAGCAAGCAGACGCGAATGTAAGGTCAGGTGTAGCAGACCAGGATAGTGTCCAGTATCATTCAGGGGGTGATCACAACTAAGTCAGTCATTATAAATTAAATTAAGAAGATGCCAAAATTAAGGAATGATGCGTGATTAATGATCTTTTATTAAAGAAAAAAGTAATTTAATAACGGTGGGTGATACTCTAAAAGTTTTACAATAGTCTGTAAATTTAGTTAAAGTAAAATTCAAGACCTGCTAATTATTTCTTTTATAAATGTAAATAACCATATGTGAGAAAGGTGAAATCAATATTTTTTTCAACTATTTGATAATTGTCATGCTGTTAAAAGACATGAAAGCAATGAATATATACATTTAACACTATTGCTACAATATATGACACTACTATCACTACCCTAAGATTTGTATATTATAAATGTACGTGTATACTGAAAAATCAGTTATCGTTATTAAAACGATGCACGGGAAAGTTTCTCTTCACCCATTTTATGAAATACTCATTGATTGAAATGTTACAGTGTTTCTCAGATTTGTATTGAATGACAAATCAAACTAGTCAAATCTTTTCTGAAAAACAATTGTTTGTTTTATTTCTTTTATTAGAGCTATCCGACATAACTTTGTATTTTTGCATATTTCATTGATTCATAAATATGTGCTTAACTACTTATTTCCAATAAAATTGTATACTACTAATATTTAAGAAGTAATTAATAGTTGAATTGATCTTTTGTCTGTGGCATGTTCACATATTCAACATGTGTGTGCTCAAGAAGAAAGTGAATTAAATTATATACGAAATGAAGAAAACCTGTATACGTAAATTATACCTCAATATTTAAATTGTTACAATATTGATACTATCAGTATATTCTTATAAATTTAAATGTTTAGTTCTGTATGAAATGTCTATGAAATTAATCGCCTCTATGAAATTAGGCAATGTCTTAATTTTTAAAACACCTGTTATGAATATTATTATTATGTATATTAGCAGTGTTCGTTCATATCTCAATTGAAAATACTATTGTTTTTCACAATTTCTACAAAAATAAGTATACGCATTAATCTTAAATTTAAAATACGTATGTGTTTGAAATTTTTCAATAAATTTATCATTCAGACTGTTTTGAAATGTATACCATTTGTATTTCGTGTGTTTAAATTACAAATTGACTTCATTTAGTTAAATGCAGCTGTCTCAAACCAATATTGCTTTCATTTTTGTATACTTTTATTATTATATACAAAATTAATGTATACGGTAGTGTAAATGCAGAGTATACTTTGAAGTCTTACATATTTGTACATTTAAATACATATGTGTATTAATTTTCTATATTTATAGATATATTTTGTGAAGTTATTCTTCAGTATAGTGAAAAATCTTTTAATGAAATTTTCAATTCAACTTTTTATCATATAATTTATATTTCAATAGAATGAAATTAACTTTATTTCCATCGAGGAGTTTGTCAGTATTGCAAATCACCATGATACGTGTATGCATGATATACACACAAAATAAAAATATGCATGTTTTTCAAATATTCTATAAATTAAGTGAACCGATATACGTAAAATGTGAGACATCATACATTGTAATTTTATATGTATAGTTGTTTTTCGAAGTCTTTTTCATAGAATGTAATTGAATGACGTGAGATCAAATTAAATTTTCACACGCTGCGGATATAATGTTTAATCTTCCGATGATAGTTTCTGTATAAAATATATTAGTCATTTGCCATTTGTGTGAAACTAGTTGGTCATTGTGTCTCCGAACGATGTTTGATTTTGAGTATGTATGTATATAATGTGAAATATATTTATGTATTTTATAATTTCTTCCAGTGATTCTTCCATGATCTTTTTTATATTGATTATTTAAATGTTTCGGACATGTTTGGCCATCTGCCTCTACAAATGGCTCGCCATCTAATATTAAGTGTGAATTGATGAATGAAAGATTGTGTGCGATATGTAATGATAAACATTTTCTGTAATTTATGTAATGTCATTATTTCGATTATCGTCTGGCAAAGGTGCTTTTATTATGATATTATATCACTCTCACTATTATTGTGAATTTCAGCACATATTAAAAATGTAAAGGAAAATAAATAGTCATGATGTTCGATTTTTAACAATTTAGACAACATTAATACTAGTCTATTTTAAATTAACGCATGATTTGCCATTTTGATTACACATTGATTGGAGTTAAGTTTGGATCTCAAAATTAAGTCTTTCGAAATATTGTGTCATAATTTAATTATAGGTTTTAAATCGAGCAACAATTAGTGATGAGTGAATCGAATTTGATTGCGGCTTTATGTGTTTTTAATGTTTATCACAGTTTAATATTAGTTTTTCTCTAATTAAAACAAATTGCAAATAGTATCCAGTAACGTTTATAGATTTTGTCATAATAAAACAACATTTCTGTATTTCAGTTTCTATCGATCTATATATATTTTTTCGAATAATTGCTAAATCTGTGATAAGGCAAGTTGTTAAAATAATGATCATCAATTGGTTCTGTGTACTCATATGTAAGCTAATGTTGATTATATTATGCAAGGGAAACGAAATGCCTGCTTAAATGTAAGCTAACTTTTCTGTCCCAACATGCGTTACCACGTGACTCTACATACGAGAGCTATTTTCTTACAATGCACAATGGATTCTGAAAAAAAATTATCTACTTACCTACCTAATATAATAATTTATTATTACTGAAAATGTAATTTCAAATTTTACTTTGATTTTTTTTGCAACAATCAATTCAATTCAATTCAGATTTATATGTTTTAACAAAATAAATGATTCTAAATAAAACTGGAAGTTAGAAAAAAATAGCCCTCGTATATTTGATGAAAGAGAAGTCAGTGAATTGCTGGTAGAGCCTTACATGTTGACGGGCAGGGATTACCCTATAAAACGCTTGTGTCTAGGCCTATGTGTTTTATAAAAATATGTATTTAAGAAAATGTGTATATATGTATAAATATATACATGATTAGATTTGAATAATAAGTGCTGAACAAACAAAATCATTGTATTTTTCGACGCATAATAAGAACACCAGGCTCGTAATCATATAAATAATTTCTTTCGGATACATCACAGTACTTGTTGATCAAATTTAACTACGTGCTATATATTATTAATTTCTATGTTGTTGTTAGTTTCATAAGACATTAGATTTTGCAATTGTCACACGTATCAGCTTTTCAGCTCTGGATATTGAGGAATTGAAAGTGAAAAATATTCATGTGTAATTCAGCTGAATTTCGGATATGTAGTGCTCAGTCTATTGATGCAGCTTTTGCGCGTTATTCTATTTGATTTTTTATACGAGAAGGTATTATTACTAGGTGCTAAGATTACTATTACGAGATTTACCAGTGTAAGATGATAGTTGCATAAGTTTCTCATTGAATATTTTTGTTGTTTGTATGTGAAATGTAAATTTATTGCGTCCCAAATGGCATCTACATGTCGGAAATGATTATTTATTATTCATTATGTATGTCTCTCGATATTATAACCTCCATCTAACCTTAAGTTTTTCATAATTTATTTGTCTTAAAATTATTTTTGTTCTTGACAGTTTTTATAGACATACGTATATGTACTGACTTTGGGGCGATGTGAACACTACATGTATACCAGTTGTAAATAAATAGGTTTAGATTTTTAAGGAGGAGGCATCGTTAGGGAATCCCGTTCCTCTGCGGGTTTTATATTGAAGCAATAATAGTGAATGTCGTAAGGGATATTAATGGATGACTGTGATGGATGTATTTTTATTGAACTCGCATAAAATTTTCTGATTAAATGAATTCTCTCGTTTCGTTCAATGTTTACTATTTGTATATGTGTTTTGATCAAATTTAGTTAATTCAATTTCTTTATTGTTACTCAATTTCAAAAGAGTATGTAAAACTACCGAGTTTCTAACTGATATATAAGATAAAACAATTCAGTATACTAATAATTAAGATGCTGTCCAAAAATATTTGCAAAAAGAAATGTATTTACTGATTCAATATTTACGATATATATTATATATATAGAAAAATAAATGACTTTTCAATCGTCTGACAAAATTGAGTTTTACTTTGTGTATTTAAACATATTTTAAGTTTTCAAAAAATATGTACAAAATACTTGTCGTTTAATTCCTATAAACCTGAAAAGCAAAATTTATAAGATGATGAGATAGGAATAAATATGAACTCAGTCTTACATTTAGATAAATTTAATTAAAAATATATTCATATTGCGACAAAGTGGAGATTTATTATTATTAAAGTTTTATGAAATGGAAAGAGATCGTTGATGGTGCTATTTTAATCAGTAGTCATCTTCTGCTGTTCCAATTGAGCTCTAAAAAGAAAAGTAAGGTTATGAACACAAATTATGAGATTGTAAGTAATATTAGAAGAAGCAAATACCTTAGTTGCTCATTGAAATCGTCTTGGATATTGTCATCTTCCCAATTGTCTTCCCAAACGGAAACATCTTCATCATCAGCATCTTCATTACCCCAATCTATTGAAAAGAAATCGCATGATACACTTACATTCACTTCACAAATCTATTGAAATAAGTATACAAAAGATTATTACTTTCAGCGGGAAATTCTTCAAATTCATCGTCTTCTTCGAGCAAACCCAGATCTAGCTTAGCTTTATCCGCCATTTTAAATTATTAGTGAAATTGACAACGAATGAGAAAATGCTAGAACCGCAAGAACACAATGACGAACTGTCAAGTCAGCAGTTTAAGAACTCAGATTACGACCATAACTGATTAAAATAAATAATTAAAGCTCCAAAGTCCAACGATTCAAAAATATTGAGACAGTTGACTCAACCTTGTATTTTTAAAAACATAAAAATAAAGGCGAGGGATTGTTTTCCCAACATCCCTTAGATGTCAAAAATGAATGGTCGCAAAACACCGCGTTACGACAACTGTCACTTATCACTTGTCAGTGACTTACATAAAGGTCGCCGGTATTTGCCGGGTTTTCATTCTTAATTTTCACTATTTACCATTGAAAATGGCTATCCGTCGTGCTCTTGTCATTTTGGCTGCCGGCGCCGAAGAAATGGAAGCGATCATCAGTGCCGATGTTCTTCGTCGTGCTGGAGTACTTGAGCAATCATTTTTTACTAACCCTATATTGCACAAACTTTAAATAAATATATTATTTACAGGTTCAAGTCACCATCGCTGGTTTAGATGGACCTAGTCAAGTGGTTTGTTCTCGTCAAGTAGTTGTTGTGCCCGATATGTCGTTGCAAGACGCTTTAGCTGCTAATCCTGCTTATGACGCAGTGCGTATTCTATATACCTACAGAATAAGCATGTAATATTTTGTCACACATTATCTAAAACATGTGTGCGATTAGGTTATATTGCCCGGAGGACTTGGAGGAGCTGAAAAGTTGTCCAATAGTGCCGAAGTTGGAAAACTTCTTAAAGAACAAGAATCAGCTGGTCGTATTGTAGCTGCGATTTGTGCTGGTATTGATTCTGAATCTATATTTGTTTTGAAGATGATTCTGTTACTGTATTTCATTGTTGTTTTGAAGCTCCTACTGTTCTGAAATCTCACGGGATTGGTTTATCAAAGCGATTGACTTCTTATCCTTCCGTGAAAGGTACAATGATTGAAGGTAATCAATACACTTATGTCGATGATGAGAAAGTAGTAGTGGATGGAAATCTTGTTACAAGCAGGGTAATTGATAAATTCATATTTTATTTTTGAAATACAAATAAATTTTATCTTATGTTATAATTATTTCAATTTTAGGGACCTGGAACTGCTTTTGATTTCGCATTGGAATTGGCTAAAATACTCGTAGATAAAGAAACTTCTGAAAAAGTGGCTGCTGGAATGATTTTGAAATTAAATTGAATCTCAATTATTTGATTTGTCATCATGTTTTTTTTTCTGCATTTCATTTACTGTAAAAAGTGCTATTTTTTGATTTTTAAATAAATAAAATCGTTTAAAAAATATTGTAACTATTTATTTTTAATAGTATTCTTGATTCTTACGTATAAATAAGTGAGCATACATTTTAATTTTGAAAATTGTTTTTGTTTTGTTTAACACATATGAAAAGTATATTCATACAGCTGCATTGAATTGTGTGTACATATTAAGAGTCAAATAATTTATTGGTTGAATAATATTATTAACAACTAGATTTATAGAAATTAGTGAATTCATAAATTTGTATGTGATCACTAATTTACAAATAAGTTCTGTGTATATATTATACATCATATAATTTTATAGGCTAATATTGCAAAAGAGATCTATCTTTTTAAATTTACAAAAAATACTTGTAACAAACTGCGTAACAAGTCAACATTCGAAATAATTTAATAGTTTTCACTATAAATCTAGAGCAGCAAATTTCTTAGTTTTTCACTTGAACATTTCAATATAGAAAGATTGATTCATGCTGATCTAGAAATGTAATGTGATAACATTCACACTCTATCATTAAAATGATATACATTGATTTATGTACATTAAAATGAATTTTTTTTCTTCAAGGCACAAATATATGAGAAACAATTGGTCAAATTTGAAATACATACACATTGAAATAGCTCAAAATACTTGATAAATATTTCTCAAAAATTCCTGAAAAATCTACTGCTGGATGTCCATCATAAAGATGTATATAGGTTAAATAGTAAATGTATCGACAAAATACTGGCCTATCATAATAAAACTGGCTTAAGGAATGCTTACATATCAATAATCGTTAAATTAATTAAAACTAATATTGCAGCTAAATTTGGACTAAGCATAGATTGCTTGTGTGAAAAAAAACGAAATAGTTTTAATACTGCATTTTTGTGGTTGATTATGAAAATATTTTACTAATTACAGATATTTTATAAATTATATTTATATGCATCATGTTTTTCATGTTATTAACAACTCCCTTTTTAGGAACATTTTTGCAGTGATAAGAATATTATTCTTAAATAATATAGGTAAGAATATAATATTAATTATTAATAATTTCTAAATAATGCACCATATGGAATCCCAACCTAGGTTAAGTGTATTTACATAGTAACTTGTTTATTTTATCATATATGATAATAATATAATTTACATAGATTTATAAAATAATTAAATAAAAACATTTATGAGTATACTGGCATTTTGTGAAGGAAAGGTTCTATCAATATTTAAAAGTTAAAAGAACAGAACTTGACAATTTGCTTTCTACATCATCAATCAATTGTGAATATGTGTTGATTTTTCAATTCTTGTACAATAATAAATTTAAATTTACTTAGATTGGAAGACATAGCACAGGAAATCAACAGTTTCTCATCGAATACTTCTAGACGGTTGCAGAATAATGAACGACACTTAGCAATAATAATTATTAATTTTAATTATAAACTTTGACTATAAATACTTGACCTTCATTACTGGCATTATATAAAATAGTTTTACGATATAACTGAAAACAATGTGTATAATAATAACTGAGTTTCAACAATTTATTATATATTACTTTGATCAGCAACGTTATTCTAAAATTATGAAATTTGCATAAACACAAATTATATACTAAGAAAATAATATGTATAATTAAAATATCTAATAGGAGAAAACTCTAAGAACGATGGGTAAATATAGGATAATCAATAATGCAATGCAAAAACATAGAGTGTATAAACATACTTTCTCGGGGACCAACTTAGATTAATTAATCAATATACAATTTTATTAACATCAGAAAAAAAATTGTATGAAATATAAGAACATACACTTTGATCAAAGAGAAAGGAGAATACGCGCAATTTCAAACATTATCATTGTGCAAATTTCAAATAATGCACAAACATATAACAGATTCACAAAGAAAACTAAACAATTTCGTTTACTTCATATAAGAATTCATATTATCGAAAATCAATGTCTCTTCATGTGGAGTCCCAAGTGATCGCTCCTGGAGAAACTCCTCTGACACAGACGGCAGGAGAACGGACGGAGTCCGGTATGCTTGCGGGTGTGACGAGTCAGTTCGTCAGAGCGAGCAAACCTCCAAGCACAACCCTCCCACATGCATTCGTACGGCTTCTCACCTGAAAACCGAGAAAGAGAATATAAAATTAAAACATTCATATATTTTTAACAGTTGTATGGTAAAGTTTCATAAACGTGTGTAGTCAGGTTGGTTGCATCATGCATGTTCTGGGGTGATTGAATTTTATACATTTGAGACTGATGTATATGTACGATTGGTACTTTAAAGGATAGCTCATATGATAGCAACCAAACCAAAACTGAGATCTAGACCAAGAGAAAGATAGAGATGTATTTACACAAATGAATTGACTACATATGTAACTATCTTACTCGGGTATGAGTCTGTCTCTGCCTTTTGGTCTTAATTTTGGTTTGGTCGTTGTAGAGTTAACTAGCTCTATGTATTCTCTTGACTAAGGAGACCATTCGTTATTGATTATTATTCTAATCAAGATCAGTTTCTAACAATATATCCTAGAAAATGCCATAAAAACATAATGATTTATCTATTATTGATGTGAAAATGAGGATTCAAAATCTAAACGTTCAGGACCGAATTCATATGCTCAGCAGTGGTGTGGTGGTCAATTTTTATAGACGTGTGAGGCTAGACTGGTTGCGTGGTCACACGACGAGTATCTCAAGGATGCTCCTGATGTAACGAACGGTGAGGTGACCCTCCTTACCTTCACCATCTGCCGCGCCCAACACTTTCAACACATCTTCACATGTTGTGCAACCGCATGCAATACTGAGACAGAACTCATTAAATTTTAGATGGAAATGTGACCTTCTTCAGTCCAGTGTATTAAATGAAATGAATACAAATCGACTGATTGATTGAAAATTGCATTTCGCTATAGACGGTGCATCCATGGTTAATTTTGAAATTTTGTAATCCGTATACGTGTATGAGTTTGGTTTGGCGAAACATTTAAGTGGCTAATGGATAATCGTCGACCAATATTGTCAATAAATCGCTTCATTATTGACATTGGAATGATTATCACCAATATTCAATCTAACAAAATTAGTGTTGTATTTTCGTTGCGCTTTCAAAATGTTTTTAAATCTGAAATCAGGATTTTTTCGGTAATAATACTCAATACAAATGTATATTGACAAACACTTTTCCCAATTTTCGGAAAATGCAATTTCGACCTTCAATTGCAAGTTATCGACAATGAACTTTTTAGATGTTCAAATGGATTTTCAATGTGAATATCTGTAAATATTGATTGAACGTTTCAATACGCTTTTATTCGATAAAAATTTCCATCAACTCGACATTTCGCCAACATTGTCTAATCAATCGCCCAGAGGGCACTCTAATTCATTCCAAAACGCCACAAATTACTTAACATACCAGTTCACTTTTACAATTAACAAACTCGCTCAACGTCAGCCAGATGGTTGGCGAGAAAAACTCGCAAACAATGACTAAACGAATATTTCGAAAAATCGCCACTTCAGAGCCATCAACCGATCCAGATTCGAAGAGCGAAACGCGAGCAAAATCAAACTTGGAAAGCGGCTGAAAGTCTCCGATTAGAAATTTTCACGAATTAAGTATCGAGAAGAAGATTTTGGATTATGTGGATTTTGTGAAAGTTCACTCGTCAGGGTCGTCGATATTGAATCGTGGGCAATTTTGGCGGTCGGACGCCTCGGGCGCGAAACGCACGCACTTTCAAAACTCAAAATTGCAGGTTGTAGTGTTTATATTTGTAGTTTGATAAAATTAAGTATATAAGGACATTGTTGATGATATTACTGACCGGTGTGTGTCCTCTTGTGAGCTTTCAGATGAGAACTTTTCGTGTACACCTTTCGGCATCCGTCCACGTCGCATGTGTGGAGCTTTCGTTTCGCTCTCGACTCCATCTCTTCTTCGCCTCTGTTGTTATTGTTGGTCAATGAGGCTCCAGAGTCCATTTCTTTGCGGCTGAAGATTTGAATTTATAAATATTAACGAATTGAACTAAGCTTGAGTTCTATTAGATTCTAAATGGACATAAAGCAGATAATTCTCAGAACAGAGTTGGAATAATTACATTCTAATTAAGACGAACGTGTTCGTTTAGAAAACACGACTTAAGTTGAAAAATTTTGTTTTTTGAAAGTTAAAAATATAATCGAACGTTTGACGTATTTGCTGATGGAATTATCAATCATATTGGCAATTTAAATATAGCTATTGCAATTCGTTTTGATGATGTTTTTCTCAATCCAACGTTAACATCTAGCTTTTTCTAGCATATGAAAGAAATAGAGCGAGAAAGGCAATGGCAACACTTATATGTAAATTGGCCTTTAAATAAATATCTTACAATTATCCAGCTGTCAAAATTTATTTGTAAATTCATAATCAGATATGAATTCAATGAAATGTCAATAAAATTATAATTCCATTGGTTTTATGACTTCAATGCCATACAATCAATAAGATTTTCAATAAAGAACAATTAAGACTCATACTTAAATTCATTCTAAAACTAGCAGATCGACTAGTTCGAAAAACAAATTACCGTTTAATGCCGGGAGAGACGACTTCGGGTAGAGCGGTTATGAGGTGTTGTTCGACGACTTCAGCAGCCTTCGGCAAAACCGAATCCTCCTCGACTCCGTTCGCAACGCCTCGATCGTCCTCCTTGCTCTTATCTCCGCACTCCTCGGCTTTCTGGATCTGCTGCTGCTCTTGCTGCTGAACGCGATGAGGAAATATGTCTTCGATCTTCACGACCCTCTGCCTCCTGGGCGAAGGCTTCTTGGCCGCTTCCGGAACCGGCAGATCATGCTGCTTGATAGTCTTGGGACTGGTCTCCGCTTTGATCGAAGGCGATTTGACAGCTTCGGGAATCGGAACAGGATGGTTTTGGCTGACGGATTTCTTGGATACGAGATGCCTTCCGAATCCGACGGAGCTCGAGGATAACAGAGGAGAGATGGGAGACCCTGGAGGAGGATATAGGCTGGTGATGGAGTGATTGGGCGGGATGGTCAGAGCCGGAGGTCGCCCTCGATTGGTCTGGCGCCTCTGCTGCTCTTCGTGGGCGCGAAGCATCCTTAAAATAAAAGACGGTTAGAAAGGAGGTCTCGTTCGGAGATTCCGACTATAGAAGCGTTGCTTCAGGTTCGTAACTAAATAAAACGGACGCCGCCTTATAAGGACGTTGTGTTTTGTCCGGCGCGGTTCGATGTCGCTTGTGGGTGGGTCGAATAAAAGTGTACTTGTCGATATGTTCGATTCGAAAACGCGTGGCACACTTTGGACATGTATATGTCCATTTTAGCTAATTCCCTTAAAATTTTCAGCGATAAATCAATCTTTAGATATAATTTATGCGAAATTTCGACTCGTTTTTAAAAAGGAAATTGTTGCTTTTGTAACGTTTATATGATTTATCGATATTGGTTTTTGAGAATACTCACATTTGAGCCTCTTTTATCCTTTGTAATGTCAGCAAGGCGGCATGCTGTTGCAGAGCCGAAGGTAAGATGGACGGGAGACCAGCCAAGGTGGCAAGGGCGGTGCTCCTTCTAACAGCATCTGTGGACAAACAACAAAAAATCATTATAATAATGTTTATGAACAACTGTTTCAATGCAATAAGAAAACCAGCCATTCCGGACACTCCAGCATCACACTATGTAGGAAACCAACAACGAGATCTCTCACTAACTTGAAATGCAAATTTTCCACAATATGAAAGTAAACGAATATATTTTATACTATAAGACGATAAATTTTCATATTCTTATTAGATTATAGTCTCAATTTATCAAATTTTAGATTCATTTCGATGCAACGAACATTCACTTCAAAATGACGTTTAGGATGGTGTAAATCAATTATTTATTATGGTCTTCGAATAGAAAATAATTCTGAGTGAATGTAACGTGAACCATCACTGAAATAAATTTCGACTACACTCATATTATATGTATTTGAAAATAAAATAAAATAAATGACTAACTACAATCAGCAAGAGGTTGAGAAAAACGATCAAATGTGTATTTCAAAATTCCTTTTATTATTCTATAATAAACTATAGATATGGTCAGTTTACAATTAAGTACAGAATTCATTAAAATGGCTTCTGAAATGAACGATTAAATATCCGATGGCCATTTAATGGTAAGTATCTTTGATATTCAAGAAAGATATTTCACATATAGAGAGTCATGGTTATGTCAAATGCTTTGACATTTGTATCGCATTTTTTTCTAAAATTGAAGTTAATCACATTTAGCTTAGAACGTCTCATTTATAACACTAAAGAATTACGAAAACGAAAGCGTCAAATTTTCGATTAAGGTAAAGGACTTTCGACGAACGAAACGACCACTCGTAAAAACTTCGATCACCGGACAAGCCTTCCATTGTGATACTAATATTCGTATTTTAATTACGAGCCGGTCGTAAAACTGTGGCTCGGGCGACCCGTCGATAATTTCAGTGTAATGCGATTACTGAAAATTACGGTCATTGAGGCGGCTTACGGTTGTACGATACGAGTGTACGAGCGTACTTTGCTCTGCGGTTGATGTTGATGAATGTGCTGGGCTATGGTAAGTATGATTTTCTTGTCTCGGATATGTCTGGATATTGAAAATCTATGCAAAATAAGCACGCTCTGGAAATGCGTATTCGCTAATGATTGTTTTTATGGTGATTAGGTCGAAGTTGTGAGTTGTGAACAATGTTGATGCAATGGTTGATTAGCGAACGCGATTGATTTTATTGCACCGTAATGTTAGCGATTCTAGAATGTTAAGTTAGTGTGAAATATTTGTATTATCGTAAATATTTTCTATTGTATTATAGTGAGATAAACGTTCAGACCGCATAGTATTCCACATCCTTTCGAAAAATCAGATCTGTTTAAACATATCAATCAAACCGCAACACTAGAGATAATAAATATGGTGAGACCTCACATTATTTCTTTAAAAAAGGAAAATTTTCATACAATATATGAAAATCAGATGATTATTCGAAGGATCGGGTTAGGTTAGATTTATTTAATTTTCTAGAAGAGAACCGAAAATGATCAAATGGCTATTACCTTGTCACAATCAAGTAACTAAGCGATCTCGCATATGTCGATCATACTCTCAATTTGATACTATTTTAACACTTAATTGTATCAATACTGAAATTGCGAGATTGCATAATTTATTCAATTTCGACAAAGTCATATCCACAAAATTAATTCAATGATTAATTTGTCTTGTATTTCAAATTTATTTGAACGCGTGCAAAAATGATAATTTCTTAACGATTTTCAACACAAAATTGGTGACAGAGACACACTATAGAAACAAATATTAATACTAATGACATCTCAATACAAATTTATTAGACAAACCAAACAAGCCATACAGTAATCAAATCAACGATCCGCAGAAACACACTCTCGACAAATCCAAACACCGAAACCGTTAAAACTGTTAAAATCGCACGAATCCACACAATCGAGGCGGCTGACGATTTTCCACAGCAAACATCCACTATCTCAACACGTCCATCAAACGACCGAACTCCGCTTGATAACGGCCGCGGCTCCAAGAAGTCCAAGAGACCAGGCTCAGAAATAAGTATTCAGAAAACGGTCCCGATCAAGATTGAGAATCTGCAGTGCTCGGTGCACGGAATACTTGGTTATCCACCAGAAGCGAGTATATATCCGTGGGCGAGGTCGTGCCGAGGCACTGGTAAGGCTGCTGGGAAACTAACGGTGACTACAGGATCGTTAGAAAATATCAGGCTAATGATGATATTTTTTTAAAACTGGAGGAAGGAGAGATTCGTTTAAGTATATGATATGTGTATCTAAATGGGTACGCGTCTGAAGATTCTATGGTCTGTGCGTTTAAATGAGAAAAATGCTTGATTGTGGGTCTGTGTTGAAAATTGGTGATTTGATGAAAAATATGAAAGTTTATGTAAGGGGTGGTTGTTTTAGTCGTTTTAGGTTGTTTGGATACTTTCTTGTTGAATCGGGTATATTTTAAATGATTTTCCTTATTGATACACTGCGTATTGATGTGAAGTGAGAAGCACTTGAGATCGATCTTTTAACAAAACTCTTAAGTCTGATAACTCTTGAACCGATCAAATTTATAGTGGATGTATCGATATTATAATTGCTGTCTGATGATTGAAATAGTTCCTAACAATACTTTATTTAACAAAAAATAAATCGTTGAGAATATATATGTAGAAAAATAGAAAATGCTTTTCTTTCCTAGCTAGATTCCAACTAGAAAATATTGACATTCGCTTAAGTGACCGCATATATAATATAATGGTACACAATGTTTTCTGCATATAATCTAGCTAGAAAATAAAAGCCTTCCCTCTTGCACTATGTCTATTTTTGAAAATTCTTAATAAATTGGTAGGATCGATAATTTTATTCGAATCGAAATCTAATACAAAACTAAACAGTTGGCTTTATTACATACACTCAATCCAAATTAGGATCATTTCTAAACAATAATAATTTCTTTCTAAAATAACTATCAAATCAACTCAAACATTAACGAGCCCAACAGACAACACCCATATAATAAACTGTCTCACATTCACACCTAAACTGTATCAAAATCCGCACATTAAACAACCACATCACCGAAGACACACTCATTAACCATTCGAGACGTAGACAAGCGCTAAAATCCGAATCAATTAGGAGACACTTTCCCTCTCGCAAACGAGACTTCGATTCAATTAAACGACCCTAGAACAGAGACACTCGGACACCGTTGACCGAAGCACACCCATTAAGAGACAAGTTTTATTGCGATAATTTATCGCCGGCAGGTACACATTTTCGAGAGAACGAACTACCTTCTGGCTACCGAACGAATATAAACGACTAATGAAAAGGCCAAAAGGTACAAGCGTCATTTTCACCGAAATTAATTCGTATACAGGAATCGCTTCTATGTACGCTCATATAGTTCACAATCGTTACGTCATCAAATCTATCGAACTTCTCTGGTACATGCTCAATAGTTTTATCGAAATCACTTGTACCCCTGGGCATTTTCAGTCGTCGAATATGATATAGATACGTACACACGCGATCGTCGATTTTACTTATCGACAATCGGTCATTTACGAACGGTTGCATTGTGATAATAATGATATAATGGTGCTGTGTGCTCGGCCTGTCGACAATCGCCGATTTTGCCCAGAGCTAGAGAGTGGGTTGTAATGATTGAAAGAATTGAAATTTTAACAGTTGTGGTGGAGGGAAATTGAGGTAATTAATTAAACGTGGGAGGTGTCGGAAGAAAAAGAGTTGCGATTGAATGCTATTCGATTGTTCGGTGAAATGACGTAGCTAATTCGTACATAAAACATTTTATTTGATGATAAAAATAATATCAATTTGATATTGTTGAATATTTAAATGGTACTTGTGGAGTAGGCTATCGGAATGGAACTTAACCTAATCTGATCCGTTGAATAACGTGTCGATGGTCTGCTTTATAAGAACTGAAAAAAAATTGCTACGGGCAGCAATTTGTGATTATTTTCAAGTACACACATTTAAAACGATATTCGCACGAGTATCGCAATACATTTTAATAAATTTGAAGACATCCACTTCATCATCTGTCTTATATACAAGATTTCTGTTAAATTCAATTGATGTTTTTTTAAAAAAACTTTCATTTATCAATGAGTTTCATTATATTATAGAAAATTAAATTTGAATCTGATAAAATTTGGGACATTTTGATGAACAAACACTAAACAAAACATCATATTTGAATAAAGACAGTTCCTTACACGACTCCGAAACGTGTCAGCGAATCGACATTGAAATCGCAAGAACCCGGATTCGCGCTAATATTTTCCCATCGAAGAACGATAAAAACGCTAATTTTTTTTCAACCATTCATTAATCGGAACAAACATTGCATAATACGAAGCCTTGCGAAGGTTAGGGTAACGTGGGGAGACTTGATCCCACCTTTTTGCCTCTGACTACTTTTCGAAACAGCAGTGTCTATACTCTATACACTTGAAATCAAATTGGGTTCACTTTGACAGATTTTTTTGAAAATGCGATTTTCCAAAATGGCAAAATCGAAAAAAGAGGATCAAGTTTTCAAGACGGATCAAGTCTCCCCATTATCCTCTATGGATGTGGAGATGATTGATTTCGCGTTTCCGATATAATTGGCGCGAACACGCCCACTTTGCGCTGACGATTTTAATTGCAAGCGACTTTTCATGGCACGTTTGCGATAATTTCTATTCGTTTTTACGTTTTCAAGGTGATTTTGATATGACGATTATTGCCTTTTCGCATTAGACGAGATGAAGGTTGAAAGTGTTGCATTGTTAGCGCGCTTATCTAGTTGTTATCGAGTGCGAAATAGTTTGAGATGTTCGGCTCGAATATACAATTATCTCTATTTAGTTTTATTTAAGGAATCAAATTGCATTCGTAGATAAGACCATCGGTATGAAACTTGACTCAAAATAATCTGACCAAAACCATCTAGTGTCGTTTTAACGAGTCTACTGCACTACAAGTGCCAATGAAATTTAAATAGTGAATATGATACAGGAAGAGTGCGAACAATTGTATCAGTATATAAGTATTAGAAAGTGTATGTGTTAGGTCTAGTTTTTTTAGTAAATGTTTAGTTGTTAGATTATGAAGAATAATTTAAATATGTGAATTCATAAACTTGATGTTGTGTATCAGTATATTTGCTTATGAATGAAAATTTAATGGTTCTGCGTTTCTTTCCCAATAAATTGATTCGAACTTGTTTAATATTATTTTATATCCTTATATAAAATTCAGGAACACTTTTCATTTCTAGTTAGACTACGGATAGAATTCATTGCTTTTATCGTTCTAGATGTGTGTTAAAGCAAGAAAGTCAACAATTTCTAATTGAACAAATTATGAACATTTTCGTTCCATTACATCTCTGACAATTCAGATTTAGTCCTAGAGGGAACATCCAACTAAAATTACCTTTCTTGTTCTAGTCCTCGCATTTAGAGCAAGTCAAAAAATAATTTCTCATAAGAATCTAACTGAAAAAAACATTCCCTAGCACTGATAACAGTGCGTTCTATATCAGTATCTACTATTTTCATACAAACTGAACCAAAACCGCAACCGATCACTCACACAACCTGCACTCGACATCCACACAAAACCGCACCGATCTCAAAACTAGACAAACAAACAAACAACCAAACAAAACCCCCATAAAAGCATCAGTTAGTTTGCTTTGAGCGTGTAACGGCAAGGTCACAAGTCACAGAACAAACAGGCGCATCTTTATTTATTGGCGGTCGTCTGAGGTCGTCCACATAGAGCACACAGAATCCGAACACAAGCGAGGTATAAGAAGAAGAAGCAGCAGCAACGGACTCTAATATTATGCGGACTTCGTATAAATATAATGAGAACGGTTATGTGCGAGGCGATTTCGGGGTCGACATCTCCCGTTAGCGACCGTCTCCGGATGAGGTGCTTCTTCATCGTCTTATCTCTCTTGGGATGTTCGTGGTATATGTCGTTATATGTGTGTATGTCTGTTGTATGTATGTGTTTATGGTGGAAGATCTTGGGGTCGAGAACGTTCGCGAATGCACGCCGATCGAAGCAGCGTGAGAATCTCAGGATGGAGATGCTGCTGTTGTGGGTGCGGTCTTTTGGTGGGGTATGGGTTTTGAAATTTGAGGGAATTGATTGGGAATGTCTGATTGGAAATTAGGTGAATTATCCCGAAGGTGAAATGTTAGATTTAATCTTAAATGTGAGCCTATCTGACTGAATCGAAGGTTGCGTTCGAATGGCAATGTACTTTCGGTATGTGGTAGTCGGGGAAATGTAAAAGAAATAAAAATCAGTTATATATGTCTTCTATGAAGCTCTGTCTATGAATTGATTATTTTTTTCTTGTTGATGAAATATTTTCTATTGTGGCTGATTACGAAAGTGTAGTATTATGAGAACGAAGCCTAATGTGACATGGAATAAAAACTATCATTAACGAATTTAATTCGACCTGAATCGTTAAGTGTCGAGTCAATAGAATAATACATAAGTATCGAAAATGTATCAAAGTAGAGAAAACTGATGAATTAACATAGATAATTGTTGTTTTAAAGGGTGACCTTAGATAAGATGAAGGTAATAAGATTGAAGAAAATCGCAATCAACAATATCAACCAAGAAAAATCTTAAATGTGATAAGTGAGGTTATCGCTCACGAGTCTAGAGTGATATTTTCAAAATGTCATCGAGAGTGTTTAAACAATATGTTGAAAATTTTAATTATTCAATTGTCCTACGTTTTATTGCGATTGTGAAGATGTGAATGTTAAAATCACTCAATGTAATCATGTCTTCCTTCAAGAAGATAAACAGGCAACATTTTAGAATAACCTTCCCTTGAATAACTCGACATAAACCGTAAACTGAACAGTTAATCATGACGATGGGCATCGTAAAACTTTTCATAATGCAGCAAAAACGCTAATTAACTTATGAACTCGGCGTTATGATCTTTAAGTGAAAACTTAAGCAATTTGTATTCTGCAGAGCACAGCTATATGAACACGAGTGGATTTCGCAGAAACTCAGTTTCAATATCACAGAAGTGCAAAATAAACATTTTCACTAATATAAATTGGAAAAGTAATAATGTTTATTCAACACAGTAACTGTACAAATTAACGATTTAATCTTATGTATCTTCTTTAGGTGACCGCTATTTTAAACATTCTGGGTGCAACGTTCTCGCGGTGTTTACATTAAACTTTGTACACAAACGCAATTTTAACTGGAGTTTAAGAAATACTGCAACCTAAAAACATTAAACAAATATTATCGACTGTTCATATGTCGATTAAATATTTGGAAACGTATACAAACTGCATCCGAAATCGAACGCAAGACGAAAGCCGTCCCAGTGACAAGCCTATATAAATCAGCGGATTACAGACGACATTTAATTAAATCGATAAAAATCAACCGAATTGCATAACGAGAACAATCTGCACCAATTAAAGATAAATCCGATCTAAAAACAACGACGAATTAAAACCATACATCAGCTGGAAGCGTTCACCGAAAGCCTAAAGTTCACGTCACACAGACGAGATTTAGACGGAGAACTGTCAATTAAAATCAGCACCAATTTGTACGGAATCGAGAAAATTCGCTACTTTTACGGCCTTCCAATAAATAAGAGCATATAGACGTATAGCCATAAAAAAAGACGTTTGACGCGAGTCCTTAACTGCTTACATTGTAGTGGCTTAGACTCGGAGAGACTCATTACGCTATTAATCCGGCTCAACCGGTGTCGGCAATTAACTAAAGAACAAATTGAAAAACGAACCTTTAAATGGTATGCCGCATGTGCACTTTAATGCTTCGGGGTAAATAAATAATTGTGCGCAAAACGTACGAAAAGAATGCAAATGCATTGTCAACGCATCGAGCTGGTTCAATTATGTTGACACTTAAGAATGCAAATCTGCAGATTTAGCGGAAATTCGTTGTAAATCTTTCTTTTTTTTCAATTTTATATGTTTGTTTGTATGAATGTGAATAAAATCTAGAAGGAATTTTGTGTGAAACGTTCGAAAATAATGCAAATTCAAATTCAAATGTCAACGCATTGAGCGAGTTCAATTACAAAGGCATACGAACACAAATCTTTAGATTTAACTAAAGTTCATTTTGAATCTTTCCTATTTCATTTTTGTGTTTTTAAAATCATTTGTATGAATAATAATAATAGAATTCTAGAAGGATTTTTCTGATAAATGCTGGAAAAGAATGAAAATGCATTGTCAACGTATCAAGAGTTAGATCGAGATCGAGAATGTACATTTTTAGATCTAGCGGAAATTCATTGTAAGCCTTCTTCATTCTAATGTGTTTCTATGTTTAATTTATATGAAAATAAATAAAATCCTAGAAGGAAAATCGCACGGATATGACAATATGTATAAAGGTCGCTTTAACGATCCTTTGTACGTAAAAGTCGTAATTGTCTCGGAAAAACTAGTATGATATAACGTATTTCTTATTATTTTTCAAACGAGGGACACTCTGGTTGTTTTGATCACGGCAAGGTCGTCTTCCATGACATACTAAGTGTTGGTTGTTGGAAAAAAAAGAGTAATTAAACGGATTCGTTCTTAATGCACGCCTAAGAATGGCAAAGATGCATTTTTGCATTCGTTCAATCGTGCGTTTTCTCATTTGGTCTTGTATTATAAAAAAAAATGCTGCAGTAAAAGACTCACATTCCTATCTGTAATATGATCCGTTTCCTGTGATCATGAAACGATTGGAATTCATGTGAATAATTTGCAATAGAGCCTTAATACGTGTCAAAGGTGAAATAAGATTAATATAACGAGCGACCATTTTTATTGTTAGGATTAAAGACAAAAAAGGATTATAAAAAAAAGTCTAAATTGAATTTAATTGTTTGATTTGACCTTGTAAGGGCCTCACCTAGACCCATATTTAGTCTCTTCGTGACAAGAATATAAGAAATTCAATTATGTATATTACACTACGTTTAACACCTCAAACGAAAAAAAAACACGTTTTTTTTTCTTTCAAAATTTTACCTATTTAGTAAAATCAATATTTATTCATAAATATTGATGTTTGAACCACACACAAACTAAACTAGTCCTCAACGAATGTTTACAAAAATAGTTAGAGGTACATTTCAGGAGAATATTGCAACTCGATCGATTTGAATAATCAACATATCAAATGCACAACCATAAACCGAAACCTATCAATAAAAATTAAAAACCAATCTTCGACAACGAAACAAAATCGACTTAAAAAAAAAAACATAGGAAAAACGCAAGCAAGTGAGGCAAACGCAACATTACGGTCATGAAAAGCAAACCGCCGCCGATTCGTTGCGCAAACTGGTAAATTTGCAAAACGGAAAGGCTACGACACTATGTACCTGCGGACAACTAGCCGAGCTTAAATACGCTTATAAATAAATAAATGGACGGCGAATGTGCAAAAAGTGGGATTGATTGAAAAGCGTTGAGGCCGAGAACGATTCGAGTCGACAAATGACCGATCGTTGAATATTTTCTTGGAGTTGTTTTTTTTTTGTATGTATATTTGCGAGCTTTTGTTGTGAGGTGTTTTATCGGCGTCGATGCTGACACTGTGCTGGAAAAAAATGTGGATATGAGGTGATTTTTCAGTTGGTGGCGTCGCGATTGTTTGGTTTGATGGGATGGATCGATTTAGTATGTTAGGAGAATTGGATTGTATGTACATATATGTATTATATTAATAATTAGTAATCGTTATTCTGCATATTTTTTTGGAAGTTCTTTTTTTTCGTTTCATGTCCTGTTTGGTGTGTATGTTAGTTATAATTGAAATACTAATTGAAAACTAACTTAGGTAGTGAATACGGATGTAACTGGTAGGCAAGATTACAGGTTTACAATACTCTATCACAATTCTGACCTAATAGAATAAAAAATATTACTGATTCTGGCGATATTTTTGCTATAGAATAATTGTAAATATTATAACTTCATAATTGTTTTATTCAACTATGAATTAATCGAAACATCAACGAAATTATTATTCAATTAAAAAGTAGACAACCATCCGATTCAAAACACGTCTAGAATAGTTTAACAATGAATCGCAAAAAATCTAACTTACACATGAGTCATTCGATAATTCAATTTAAATTCAGACTTTAAATCAACCCTTAACATATTCAATATTCCTTATGATTACAATGAAACACGAGTGTTGATAAATAATGAATCAACACATTTGAACGAAACTTGAAAAAAAATTCCAAGACCACACAACAGCCTCATCCCATCCTCGTTTAGAACCTGAGAAAACATCGATCCAACACGACACATAATAAAAATTCATCATACAACATAGCAGAATAACAACGAGAGAGACGACCGGTCACACCGGACGATTTTCCCGAGGTTTTTCCAACCAATGTCGCAGATCTCACGCCGATGGCGCAAAACCCATCCACCAACACCATTCACACATAATACACTCGTATATGAGAACCCTAGAAGCCAAGGGATATATGTGGCATAAGTGAAAATTTAAATCGCTGGAATCGAGCCAAAAACTATCTCTAAACATGCCCATATGACTGTCTTGAATGAGCTATGATTCGACAGGTTTCGAGTTCAACATTATAAGGGCACTGAAACCCGAAACAGTGTGCACAAATAATTTATACCACTATACTATCAACTAGCTCAATAATTAGTTTAAGAAATGTATTGTTGAATAGGCATCAGCGTTATCTTTATCAAAAAGAACGGTCGTATACTCGGTCGAACCCATCATCATAAAGACACTAAAAACCGACGAGGCATGCACAAACGATTTACATCACTAAACGTATTCTTACTCAGCATCACAAGTACTATGACGCCCAACATGGCATACACAAACGTTTTAATATTGGTATAATATCAATTGACTCAATATTCCTTGGCTTCTAGGGCGTGTAGGAAACGCATCGAGATCCATCGCTAAATACACATGAGCATGTCGTATTAAAAGTAACAGTCGTAAACTCTAATCCAGCATCACAAGGACCATGAAGCCCGACATGGCATATACAAACGTTTTAATACTGCTATACTATGAATTTTTTCAATACTCTTTGGCTTCTAGGGTGTGTAGGAAACGCATCGAGATCCGTCGCTGAATACGCATGAGCGTCGGTCGTATCAAAAGGAACGGTCGTATCGATCATAGATCGGCGTCGAATCTCATGAATTAAACATCGTCCGATCTGAATTTCATTAAATAACCACCCGGTGATGTTGGAAGCTGCATCTTCCGCGAACCGCAAGTGGAAAAAGTTGCATCGGCGAATTGGAAGTCGACGGGAGGCTGCGCTTTTGTCCGCCGGATGATCGTCGTATTATTGAGTTGAGGTTGTTGCGAATTAAAAAGGATTTGTTTGTAGTGTAATGAAATGGGATTGTGATAGTTGTTTCGTTCGAAGGAAATGAGTTTGTTTAATTTGAAGAATGAAAAAAAAATCGAGTTGATTGCATTTTTTCGTGTTTGCAATATGCGAGTGTACTTGCATATGTACATATGCATATATAAGATAAGATTCGATTAAATTAAATGAATATATATCATCTGTATGCTGAAAAAATAGACAGCAAATAAACACACAATGAGATGTATCTATTCAAAAGATAATATACATTAAAAAATATCGTCTTATATTATTAAATACTGACTTCTTTGGAAAATTCGATTAACATCAATAAAAACTATTATTTGTTAAACTCTTTGATGATGAACGAATGACTCTTTTCAATAGACGAACAGTACAACTCAAATATTTCCATCAAATTCAATAAATCAGCTGTTTAAGGCGTAACAGGAACAAGCGAATAAATTTCCGTCCAACAATGAACCGATCCGACGGATGTTTCCATCGGATTTATTTTATAAAACACACCAACAATGCGAAAACCCAGCAGATAATCCTGCGTTCGCAAACGATTGTTTGCTAATGAAACCGAAATGAACAATCCTCACGATATCCCAAGATAGCGAACAGTGCAAAATTCCTAGGCCCAAAGACGAAGCAGTAGATTGTTGGGCGGAAAAAATAAAACAAAAACGGTAGCAGTAAAAAAGCACCGATAGTCGATAAGGTCAATTTAAATTGTTATTAAGTCGTCAATTTAAATTATATCTAGAAACTTGATTTGAGTTATGAATGATATCTAAATTTAATATCGGACTGGTAACGGTAGCGAAAAGCGCTCGTAGCTTTCAAGGATTTTTTTTACAAATTCGTATACAATAATGAGTGTCGTTCGATTTTCATCGACAATAGAAAAACTCTTAGTTTTTCTTTCTCAGATGGTTTGACAAATAAATGTGTGCGAGGAAGTTATTAAAATAGCGATTCGTATAAAACTTTTTTTTCCGACTCATAACGCAATCGCGGAAAAACATTACGATTAAAAGTTACGCATTAGTCTCTATAAAAAAGATTATAATACAAGTTCGTAAAGATAAATTTCGGCCGATTCGAAATGGACCGCGTTTTCAAGGCGATCGACAAACTAAAATTAAAATGTGATACGAGCGATTATTCATGTGGAAAATTATAATCACTCGTTTGTGTATGAGATAGAAAAAAAAACGGTGCATTTGTTGTGTGAGGATTGCGAGAGGTCAGTTAACCGATGATTGATTAGAAGATAAAACAATTAACGTACATTTGAACAAAAAATATATTACGAAACGTAATGTGATAGTTTTTTTTGCATATTGAATAATAGAAAAATATAATGAATAGAAAGCGTAAAATTGTGTCAAGATAAATTAATTCATATACACCTGTTTCGGTCGATTTAAGGACACATTCAAACAAATGCTCAAATTATAATTTAGATCATTAATCAAATATTGTTTATCAATTCAAAATAACGCAAACTATTACATCAATAATTGAGCCGTTCAAAATTAAACGTAACTTCATAGAGTAAGGAGTCGAGAAAAACAATCGAATATATTTGAGGATTTTTTCCATAATAAACTATGGATGTGATCAGTTCACATTAAAACACATGATTAATTAAAATATCGTCTAAAATGAATGATTTATTATCCGGTAGCAAATAAAAATTTGTCATTTAATGGTATTTATCTTCATTATTCAAGAAAAACATTTTACACAGAAAGTTATAACCATATCAAGTGCTTTAAAATTTAAGTCTCAGTTTTCCTAAAAAGTGGAATTGACACATTCAGCTCTGAACGGCTCAATTCAAATCAAACAATATACGATAAAGCTTCATTTTCGGCAGAATTTTTCCACATTTCCACTAAAAAAAATCAATTTTTTCCCCATTGTTCGAAGCTCTGACATAATCCAGACCACCACAAATATCCACAATCGTCCATACATCCACTTGTCGATTCGATCGTCGCGATAAATGCGTCCAAACGTATCTAAATGGATCGCGGGCCGTTCACTCGCAACAGGGTCATGTACACACAACGTATAATATACTCGTAAAGTATATAACATAAGGCTAGTACGAAAAAGGAAAATTTCAAAGTCGGTAAAAATACGAAAAATTTATGTGACTATAGTGTAGCATCGATCCGGAAAAATTGGGGTTGTGGTAGAAAATTTGTGCGATGACGAATGCCTTCGATGAAACGAGGCGTTTGTTTGTATAGTCGATGTGAAGTTTTATGAGGAAATTATATATGTACTTTTCCTCTGTGACGAAATTGTGTTTTGGTTAGTGTAGATTTTCAAATAGGGAAAATTATTTCAATATGAAACAAATACAGGATGTCAATAGTCGTAATGTACATATTGAAAAGTCTTATACTATTTTGAAATTTTATTCAACGACGATTCAATTGTTATTTTTAAAAAATCGTTCAAATCACAAGATGATGACAACAATAGACACACCTTGTGAGAAATAAATACTTCAAATATGAGTAACTAAATTGAGAATGAATTTATCATAATATAGAGCATTTTAATCGTCACGCTCGAACAGTTAATTACGACCATATTAGAGAAGCTAAATCAAATCTAACAATAAATCATATTGAAACCATAGATCATATCATTGAATCAAACAAGCAAACAATTGCAGCTAAGCATATCTATCTTAATGAGAGTGGAAATCACTATTAAAAAAATCCTACATAACATATAATAATAAATATTGAAAAAAAAATACTTTGTAACAAGATAATCACTTCATAAGACATACACACACTTATAAGAGAACATGACAAATCTGCACACGCGGAATGCAGCGATCAGCAAAGCGACGTGCAATCAATCGAACTGCATTTATGCAACTTATAAATTCTCACAATAATTCATACTTAGATGGTTATGGTTATACGAATTGACACATCGAATCGAATCGAATCGACTTTGCGCCACATCATCGACACTAATCACGAATTGCATCCGCGTCGCGACGATTCACCTTTACGGAGTAAATTTCACTATTTGAAAAAAAATTGAATACAACCTTCCAAAACAGTAAATTAAACATTTCACAATAGAATCGAAAAAAATAATATAAATAAGCGTCCGGTCGCGAATGCAATCATCCTTCAACTCTTCGAAATTGCTCACTAATTACGGCAGAAATGAAGATTGTGTGTAAAAAAAGTTCATTGCTTCATCTGACGAGGACTCGGTTCATTCTTCGTTTCTAAATTTAAAGAAATGCAGAATAAGTTGATATAAAATAATGGTGAAAAATTCTTGATAGTTTTATGAAGCTCGAACTTTCAATTTTCAATCATTCGACTTGAGTGTTAGTTGATTTTTTTTCCTATGCAATTCGAATGCATTAGCAAAAAAAACCATCATTAGTGATAATAATTATACAAGGAAAAAAACATTAACTAACACTAAAGTAGAGTAACTAACAATTGAAAGTTCGAGCCTTAATATTTCAAGTCAAAGTTCAGTATTTTTGTTAGATAACTTATCACTTAGGCTTCATATGAAAAATTATTTCGTTAATGCAACTAACATTGACTCGCTATAGCTGGAAAAATATTGAGAGGTCCATTTTCATTCTCCATCACATTAACAACATTTCTACCAAGTTTTATCAAAATCAATGACCTAAGGAATGAACCGAGTTTTCGCGAAAATAATTGGTATGTAAAAAATAATTTAATATGTAGGTCGCATCGCATTGCTGATTTCCATCTGAGAAAGATGACTCCGAAGGGTGGCGACCTTTGCGCACTCAAGATGACCATGTAAGGTGGACACATCGTTTCGTCGTGAGGTTTTTTTTATTATATATACGTATATTTTTATATTCATTTCGATGAGGATGTTCACAGTGGGCGTATTCGAGATTCGTATCGAAAATTCGTACGAGGACCTTCACCTCGTTGTCGACGTTTTTGAAAGTGTCGCCGAATTCGCCGTTTATATTATATTATGTCAGTGTCGATTTCGGAACGTGACCTATGGTGGTTTGATTTCGAATCGAATGTACGAAGTTTTGATTTATTTCCAAATTAAGAACGATTATAAATGAGAAATATATTTAGAAATGTGCGTATGAATATTTGAACGTGAGAATAAGCGATCTCGATAGGTGCGATGATGAATGATTCATAAAATAAAATTTAAGGGCAATTAAATCTAATGATTCTCAATGATAATATAGAAGGTAAGGAAACCCGTTTAATATTCCATGGACATAATTTTCGAATAGGTTTAAGTTTCATGATAAACGCTGTGACCATCAAACGAGTAACGTAGTTACAGTGGCAGCTGTTGAAACAACAAACTTGCGATTGTGCCACAATGAATTTACCGATGATGAGAATATAGTTAAAATACGAATAAAACATTGCAGTTGTATAAAATCGTTTAGTTGCACTTAACTTTACGACGAAAAAAATATAGATAATTACAGCTTATTTTTTTCATAAGTAAACGATCGAGTATGGAAAATCAGGATATCTAATATAAATTATACGGTTGGGCGTAACAGCGACAATAGAGTTGAAAAATAACTCCGAGAAATAAAAGTTAATTTACGATGTCAATTTATCTAAGTACAGTAATTAGGTGGGTTGAACGCGAATTTCAAAAGTGGCCGTTTAAATAATTCGAAGCGTTGTTACAAGAATGCGATTACGGTCGAAAATGCAAACATATAATATCAAAGGTCGCCTTAATGGCCAATAAAAAAATTTAATGGCGTAAATAAAGGCGAAAAGTAGTTCTGCAATTTTTTATTTTTTACGACAGCGCTCGTTTTACATACGCGCTCGATTATGATGTGCGATATCAGAGTAAGATAATATTTGAATAAAAACGAAGTCATATATAAAATTTGCGATAGCGTTTTCGAATAAAATCAATTCGTTGTTCAGATAAAAAAAAGCGTTCGATTCAGGAAGTCTGCGAAAATCGAACAAGATAAGAAGCCCATTCGTTTCCCATACGATTCTTATGGGAAACCGACCGAAAATCGATCTTTATTCATTCACAACGATCGAAAAACTCACGTTTGAGTAAACGTGCTTTATTAGAAAGGCGAACGGATTCCGAAGAAAACTCCTAAAAAGGACAAAGGATAATCGATTCCAATCTATTGTTATTCAATGGGAACGCACTTACTGCGCCATATCGAGAACAACGTTGCGCAACACGCGTGAGAATTAAAATTCGATTCAAAAATTAACGAATCCGACTTTAAAAAGAAGAAGATAGAATTGGGTTATTTTATCGGATCGCTCACGTATTTTTAATATCGACGATTTTGCATATGTCCAAGGCGCTCGTTGTGTAACGGACGGTCCGAGTTGAGGACGACACTCTCCTCGAAGAAGGTTGAAGTTTGCGCAAGAGTCGAGAACTTACCGTGGTTGTGGTTGTTGTTAGTGGTGTTGGTGTTGTTGTTATTGTTGTTGTTGTTGTGGTTGTTCGTGTGGTGCAAGAGGCGTCTCCGCGCCTTGGGGCGGACGCTCAGGTCCACGGGCTCCTGCTGTTCTGGGGGCCCGCTGGCCTGTTATGTTAATGATTTAATTAAAAAACTTGATAATTTCGAAGATAATTATGATTGAATTAATTGAATTTACCTCTCTTGTGGAAGGGAGCATGGCTCTGCCGCCCTTCCCTCGCCCGAATTCGCAACCATCCTGAAACAATAAAATTTTCGTGTTATTATTTTCTTAAGATCACAATTGAGTAAAATAAAATAATTTATAGAGAAAATCAATGGATCAACACTATTGGTTTAAATTAGGTTAGTTTGAGTCACGTTTTTATGTTGAGTATCATACCAATTGTCTACTCAACAAGAATCATAAAATTTCGACAAAATATTAGTATTCATGTAAGGCTAAGGGCAACGTGAGATACAATCTTTTGTTTATAATATTATGTAAATAAATTAGTTTTGTACAGCTTATATAAGTCAAACGAGACACGTCACATTTACGTGCGTAATTTTAAATGCATCCTAACAGCAAATCGATTGTTTAAAAAATTACTCATCACACGATTCATCAATGACGAACGACTAATCGATCCAAAACAGAACATTTCTCGAATCACCAAAATAACGAGATTCGGCAAATCAAACACGACAACACAACACGACCAGATCTAAAGGCCCACTATGAAGTGCTAAATCTGAGAATTTCGCTGAAACAGCATCTCATGCATTCATAGCACATTGAGATTCCGGTCGCAGCGTCTATGTATCTCCTCGACATAAGCATTTTATTAGAGTATCGTGCTTTTTAGACGGTCGTGCACCATATAAAGGGGGGAGCTCTTCCGCAAAATCACGTATGAAACGATCGCTTTGTCTCGTCTCGGATCAACACTCGAACAAAGGAAAATGCAAAATGCACAAAGCGCATCTGAATCACACACGCCGATGATGCTGTGCCTCTTGTGTTTTGAACGATTTCTTAATATTTTTTTAAACAATGAATGTATTGATGTTTATATTTAATGAGAATTGATGTAATCGGTCCAATCTATCAGACTACTAATTGAACCGTTCAGTGCATAAAGTGATTAATCCACTTTTCGAAAAATTATCGATTTAAATGTCTTTGTGTTTTCTATGTGTGAAATATAATTTCTGAATAATAAAGATAAATACAATCGAAAGTTAAAATTCATTTGGTCATCAAATAATAAATCAGATAATGTTTCAATTATTTTGAAGTCTAGTATGAATTAAACACACTCATAGCAATTAAATTTTGTATGTTTATAACTTCGAATAAATGGAATAATGAAGGTAATTTGGAAAAAACACATCAACCATACTTCGTTTTCTCGACATGGAATTAATCATATTGTGCACTAAATAGCTCAATTACATCATTAAAAGATTTTACAATATAACATAATAGATCAATCAGAAACTGCGATCATTTTATCGATATTAAAGTACAAATCTAACAATATTATAGCGCTATTCTGTGTATCCGTGCAACGCTCCAAAACTGCATTTGAAATTGCGTTGATATATTCAACGGATTGATATTATATTATTAGTCATATTATAAAATTGAATCCATCGACTATTCATAAACAAAGCATCAATCGCCCACCGAGTCACCGAAGCCAAAACGAGACCGTCGAAGCGCATTAACAATTTTCCACCAATTTTCACACAACGGACCAATTACTTAGCCTTAACAACCTCGCACGGTAATAGCGCAAATCGGCTAAGCATAAACGCTGATAAAAGATCCTCGTGACCCGATCGCGATCCACGATCCGCGGGCAGATCCATCGATCGATTTAGCGGTTTCGACATGCATGATAGATCCTTGAACTCAAAATGGAGAAAAAAATATATAGACACGAGATCGAAAAAGTGGGCGTTTGTGTGCAATAATAGTAAAGAGACAGGTCCGGTACCGGTGCATAGATTGCATAGATACGCGGTTCAGATCGCACGAGATAATGACGTATCTAATGTGTGTATGATGTATAGTGTGTGTCTAAAGTAATTGTATGCGGTTCGCTTAAGTAGTGTCTGATTATGGTGTTCTTGGTGCAGTGAGAATAATCAGATAGTTTGATTGTGATGGTAAAAATTGGTGGGGCATGATAAAAAAAATATAATAATTGAGATTTGATTATAAATTTTTTTACTAACTCTTTTTGAAATGTCAGAAAACGTTAATTTAGTAATAGGGAATATAGGTGAAAGTATTTTGCCCCAAAGATAGCTTTAAGTCGAGAACTAAAAGCAACCTTCTGAATACGGTAAATCAAATCTTTCTCTTTATCTCAACTGATCAATCAAACTATTAATAATACTCGATGGTCTAAGAAGGTAAAATAAATCTGAATAAATACATATATTCTAGTTAGAAAAGAAATCAGTTAATTTCAATTGTTTATTCAAGCTTCTCTGCTTGAGCTCTCTAAGTGATTTTAATAAGAAATTAATTGTAACAGATGAAGTAACTCAAAAAAATGCTTGCTATACACTCCTGATTGATTCGGTTAACATTTTAAAAGTCAATTTCATTGGTGTTGTTTCTTTTATAAGCGATCACAACTAACTCTCACACATTGGTAAAAGTGAGCTCGATGCAAACGTTAGGATAATTCCGGTATAGATGGCCATATGGGAAACGATGATCAGTAGTCACTTGTTCCAAAAAATGGCAATAATTTTATTTTTTTTGACTCAAGTTGGATATCTAGTGATAACAGGACATCCAAAAATGACAAAAAAAAGAATTCTAATCATCGTCTCCTATATGGCCATCTTTACCGGAATCAAGAAAGCCAACGACAACATCCATATCTAAACAGCCCATAAGATCAATCTTCGCCCGCCATCATCAACACCCTATACACCAGCGAGAGTACAAAGTGAATTGACGGCGTGGCACATTCACCAACCAACCGACCGACCAACAACAACAACAACAACGGTGCACAATTGGCCGGCGGTAATCGACAGGACAACGGCTCCGAGGGACATCTGGCCAGCGTCTAACATGAGCTAGACCCGCCGAAGATATATCGCGCTTCGGAGCCTTATCCGCAATGTTATTGCCCGTGTTTCGCTCAATCGGCTACCGGTTAATTGCGGATTTATAACGGCGGTCGAAGGTTGCCTTTGTCGCGGCACCATTATGTTGTGAGTTGAGTGGCGAGTGTCCCGTGTCGAGTGCTCGAGTGACGCGAGTCCAATAAAGTCGATAGACAAATGGACGTTGGGCAATTGCACCATTGTTCGTTCGATGCACAATGAGAGTGCTCGTGCAACAGGTGTTGGTTCGATTGTGGATTGTCGACGGTTTTGTTCTAAGCTTTTCGTTGTGCGGATCGATTTTGATGCGTATTTGCGTTTCGATGTCGTTTTGGGTCAATTGGTGTCAATATCTTAGAAATCAACAAAGATGTTGAAAAATAATCATCTTGAGGAAAGACCCGATTTGTTTCGAATTATCAAGAAAATTTCAGATAGAGAATATAAACTTTCTAAAAGAGTATGAATTTGCATTAAAAAAAGTGCATCTTTTAATAAAAATGCGCATCTCAATTGATTTCACTCGTGCGCAAGCATTAACCCTCGAAGTGGCTCATCCCGTTTTTAATGCATAAAACGCCAACTCGTTTCGAATGCAACACACAAAGCGATAAAACAACCAGCAGAAGAGCAGCAAAACGAAGAGAGAAAAGAGCTACTTTCTCGAGAGATGAGTCTGTTGCAAGACCAATATCGACACACGAGACAAACATCTCCAAAGAGATTTCGAAGTGCACATAATAATAATCGAAGATAACTCATAAAACGGCATTTGCACAACGCGGATGAGAACGCCAAGCGAGACATCGCCGATAAGATTAATTTAGTTTTAATGAAGGCAATATCGAGACTAGTGAGAGTAACGATTTCAAAACATTTACAGAGAAGATCATAAAATTGACATAATTCATTCAATTTCAAAGGTAAACATCGACGAATCCTCATGAAAATCCTCGATCTATAGATCACAAACGTACCGCTGGACTCGATCTTCGATCCTGAGACGTACAAAACCAGTTTTCTTTTGACACATGACCCGATGACGATTTAATTACGAGGCATGCGGCTTTCGAGATGCCACCGTTTTCGAATTAATATCGCCGATAATAATAATTTATACGATATTTTATATTTGTGTGCGGCGCTAAAATTTCATCGCTAGGTAACGGTACGTCACGTATGGTTGATAACGACGATAAAAATACGAAATACGTGATCTATTATGGTTGTGAGTCATGTGATTGTCTAGCGCCTCGTTGATCAACGGTTGTTGTGGAGAAATTGGCTCGGATTGGGTTGAATACGAATGGCGACTGGTGAAAATTGTATGTGTGTCGCAAGTTTTTATCAATTCGTACTGTTTGAGGGAAATTTTATTGTGTATAGAATGATTTGGTTTAGAAAGTTGGATCTTAATGTAGGGTGGTGGTATGTTATCTTTTTTGATTTGAAAATTTAAGTGGAGTGAATTTTGCAAATTTTCACCAAATCGAATCAAAGGGCTATACGTATGAAATCCCTTTTTCTTTTAGCATTTGTCTATATACATTGGCTACTCGCTTGTACTCGCATGCGAGTAGCAAGCGATATGTATGAGTAAAACTCAATAAGCGCTATGCAACTTTAAAGAACGTTTTCCTATTTAATATTTGGCAACATCGATGCGAGTTTTTGGAACGTGTATCTGTCTTAAATAAAGTCACTCCACTGCAATCTTCAATGGTTACTTACTTCATTTTCAATCACATATGAGACCTCAAACTCAAAAAACTAAATATGAAGACTTAGCATAACACACTCAACTCCTCATCAATAGACTGACCATCATTTTTATAAAGAACAAATCATCATATTGTCATACATTCGATACACATAACATCCACAAGTGACACAACTAAAACCCATATCATCCCAGCAAATCAACCGAACCGAAAAGGACTCATGCGACATTCGCGCAGCAGCCTCGCTTCCATCATCATCAACATTAGCGTCGACAAATCGCACACCCACATCATCACCGTCGTCGACAAGACGCACAACACCATCAGCATCAAACACACACGAACCAGCACCGGATAAGATCTGTTAAGAGCGTCAGCCTCGTCCGTCCTATATATCGTCCTTTCTAAAATCCGATGACCGTTCACCGCATGCGGCAAAAAGTGCCAGCTCGTAAAATGAGAGTTTCGCAAGAGACGAGGTTGCGCCTCTGCCTCCGTGCATCGTCGTCGATGATGATGGTGCTAAATGGAAACTGGACTCTCTATATACGAGGGTTTCATTGATTATATATGAAAAAAATATGGTGTGCGGATTTGAATTTTTATCGATTTGTCGGGATTGCGATGTTTATTTATGAGGTGGGTTGCGGAATATCGCACTAGGTGTGATTGAAGTTTTAGTTTAATGTTTTTCTGATTGGTGGTTTTTAGTTTATTTGATATGTTGCTAGGCTTACATAGTATATTTAATGGTTTGTGGCAATTTTAAGACGAGTTTGATGAATATTTCGTTTTATGCGGACTGACAGTTTTATTGCCCGATTGTAATTCTGCAGCATATTCAGAAACAATTAAAGAAGCTGCACCTTTGTACTGTACTTGAGAAATTCTAATAGGTAATGTGTACAATTTTTAATTCACAATATTTCAATTGAAGGAATATAATATTTGACCACATTGTAGTGATTATGAGAAGCAATTTTTTGAAAAGTGAAAAGAATTCTTGTAAATTGCACCAGCTCACACTAATGATAGCGCTATTCTTTGTGTGTACGTGTAACGTTCCAAAACCACATTGATATATTTAACGAGTTGATCGCTAGTATCAAATAACAATCAAGCTAATATTTAAGTGATTACAAACAAAAAAAAAATAAATAAAGGTAAAAACGTAGAGCCAAACTCAAATGTATTCCTTCACTAATAGGATCAATTGTGGATCCTTTTCATAAATTTTGATAAAACTTTTTTCGTAAAATCATTCCAAATTTTGGTGAAATATGCAAAAGTGCAACACTTGAACAAGTGTAAAAGAAAATACAATACCACTAACTAAAAAAAAATAATTCAATTCATCATGAAAGTGTCCACGTATCATCCCACCGTTACAAGCACAACACACAAAGAGCGACCGTCAAAACCAGAAACATCAATCACACGACAGCACAAAATCGACAAACACCGATCATAATTAGAAAAAACACTTAACACAGAGACAAAATTAGCCACGTACGTATTATACATACATACATATAATACGTATGCGCAGTACGTTGTAAAGGTTGCGCAATAGCGATGCGAGAGTCCCCGGTTCGGACAGATCACATCGGATCGGCTAATTTATTGGGCCGCGAGCCTTGTTCACACGCTCCACAGATACGATAGAGAAACTAGATCACGTTCACTAGACGGGCCGAAGAAGCCAGGGTTGGTCAAGCGGTCGTGACCACAAAACAGAGCACAAAGGAGATCATCGCCGTTCGCATGCGACTCCATTTATCTATCTATGTATGTATTAGCGATCGACCCGTTGAATATATCAACGCAGTTTCAATCCGTTGAATGTGTCGACGTGCAATTTTGGAGTATTATATGGACACACACACGCACAGAGAGATACACAATAACACACACACACACAGAATAGCGCTATTATATAGTTAGATATAGTGATGTTGATATTTGAAGAGTTTCGATTGGGAAAGGGATGATGATTTTCTATGTTGAATCTTATGGGTTGGGTTTGAAGATGTAGTGCAAGGGAATGATTTAATGTTCTAGTTAGATTTTAGATGGAAACTGTTGGATTTCTTGCTCTTGATGCGAACTAGACAGGTTAATTTTTAGTTCGACAAATTATGTGTGAGCGTTGAACAACACCTAGCTCTAACATCTCTGAACTCGAATTCGTTTATTGGGAATCTTGAGCAAATATCAGATATGAATCTAATGTGATTCGAATAGTATATATTATAATTCTTTTTATATGTACTTGAAGTACGGTGCAGATTTGAAGCAATGTGACTTATAAAGGTGTTTCCTTAAGATCCTCGTTTGTTTATGACCAATATACCCTGTCTAATATGTTTACGAGTAAAAATGTTTTTTTGAATCGAAAATTTTTAATTTTGACCAAAAATTTTGTGAAAATATGAACGATTTTCTTTTCTAGCTAGAAATTATTGTTCTTGTTTTAGATGTGAGCATTAGAACATCAATTCGTTAATTTCTTGTTAGACAAATGATGAGCGTTCCCCATTACACAACATCTCTGATCAGGCCGAAATTAATTCAACAAATATGAATTGTGAATAACACATGCGTTCATTCCACTGTCGATCGATTTGCATGATTATTCATATTAAATATATTATGCTAATAAATTAAAATAAATCACATGAAACATTTCCTAATCCTATTGTTCTAGATAGATAAGAAAATCGTATAAAATATCGACAGATTCACACATATCCCTTCGAATCACACCTTGATCTTTGGTTCACCTTTCATGGTTTATATAGCAGTTAATGGCTACACCATAATGCCATATTTGTTTATGCGATTACATACAATGTATTGTTGCTGTTAGTTATACGCTCATAGTATTTCGTGTTGAGAGCAATAAAGTTTGATTTGATTTTTCGTGGACGCAATAACGTACAAATGTGCCTATTATCGTTTGCGCCAATTAGAACCGTACACGGATACACTTTTCATAAAAAAAAGTTCAATTCAACAAGATTATTTATTTGCAATACAATGTCATTAAAAATTCATAAAATGAATGTAAATTCTCGTTATTGAATCATATTTTCTTCGCGGCAATCGAACAGCTATAAAAACAAAACGAACTGTCACATTATCCAGAACTGATGCGATCTCGGAAAATTCGAAATGCGAAATGAAAAAAACACAAGCATCTATTCTGAATCGATATTTCCATAAAAATTCGAATAAAACGAAACGACATGTCGTTTGAATTGTTTATTTCGAACGCACGGGCGACCGAAATGTTAATTACTAGCGAAACTCGATTAGAGCTTCGCGAGAAAAGCTCGGGTATCGGATGAGCTTATTTTTTTTATATACAAACGAAAACAAAACCGATTTTGCATCTCGGTTCGAAGAGCGTGTGTAATTATCGTAGAGGTCATCCTTTCGGAACACATTCGAAACTGGTATAATCGATCCGGCTATCAATCTAGACGTGGGAACACCGATCGAGATTATTGTAATAGTGAACGAATTTCGCAACAGACGATACGATCTAAAAAAGTGAAAACCTTTAGAAAGCACGAGCCGAATCGTTTGACTGTGTAAAAATTTTTTTTGAAGAAATCGGGAAATTCCTGCGATTTATTCTAATGGCGCTTCCAATTGATTGTATCCGAAGCAAATCAAAGTTAAACTATTTGACGTTCAAATTGACGTGCCGAAGAAGGGCGAGTAAAAATGTATGGGATGTGTATGAGGTTTATGTCATTGAAGAGTTCTTTTTGTAAGAATCATTTGTTATTATGAGGATAATTTTCAAATCGCCGTGTGAAAAAAGTTTTAGCTGAAAAATTTCACCTCGACGCAATACTAATCATTGTAACGTAAAATGCTTCTACATACATATGTATTATCAGATTTTAATTAGCGATAATTCGTATATTTCTTTCTTAAACTTGATCCTGGTATGTTTTTTTAATGATTTTCACTCACTATCTACTTTTCAAATAAGAAAGCAATAAAAGGAACTGTTGTTTAATATCAGAAATAAACTACTTTTTTACCATTTTTCACACAGCAAATTAAGACTCAGCTCAATAATAATAAACGATACTCACAAAAAGAGTTTTCCACAACATTAGTCTCCGAGTACGTTTACATTATCCTCCTTCATTATAAATTACTCAACTGCACATTCGCAGCAAATTTTCAACATTGAGGACCAATTTGTACATTTCACTCCGACCGCATAAACCGTAGGATCATTAGGATGAAAATGTCCACGTTAGCGATTCGTGCTTCTGGTTATTAGCCGCATCGTTCTTTATATGTATTATACGTATACCCACATCAATTCTAGAGCTTTATACGAATGCAATTTGCGCAATAATGCGGCACATCTCGACTTGTGCATCCGTTCTGTGCGAAAATGCATGCTAGTCGTGTGCGCTTTTGAAATGTGCATAATGCACACGGAGGCTGTGTGGCAAAAATGAGGCGTGAAGATTGGGAAATTGTGTCTTGGGAAACTTGTGTGATGTTTGTATGTTTTGATAATCATGGTTAGGGGAATGTGGGGAGACTTGATACGTTTGAGAGACTTGATCGCCCCTTTTGTTTTTTGACTCTAACTTTTATTGAAAAATCGTGTTTTTGAAGTGATAGTGTCTATACACTTGAAATTACTTTGATAGTATTTTATTGAAAATACGATTTTACAAATGGGAGTTATAGGCCAAAAACAAAAGGGAGGATAAAGTCTCCCCATCTTTCCCTAATGTAAGACAGATCTGATGACGGATTCATGTAAATGAAAAAAAAAATACTTAGATGGAAAATCACCTTTCAACAAAGAAGTATGTATTCATGCTATTCAAAGTAGAACAAAAAGCGGTTCAATACCTTCGATTTACTTATTTTATCACGAATAATAGAATAAACGAGCTGTGAATAGACACTGCGCAAAAAACTTAATTGCAAATTCACTTTTCCAATTTTTTCTCAGAACACCGACTTGATTTAATTTATTTGGTCACAAATTGGTGACCGCTCTTTTGATCGCCGTCAAAATCAACGAACCAAAATAATCGAAAATAAGATATGCTCTACAGATCAATTTCGAACATTTTCACAACAAATTCATTAATTTCAATATGTAACTGAAAACTAAATCAGAAATACAGTTTTCAATACTAGTCGAGATCGAACTCTGGGCTCACAGTTCGATCGGTTTCCAATTAAAATTTCAATTTTTCAACTTGCGCAATTTTCACCTACGCGCAATTAATAATGCTGTTTCAATTACCGACTTTTTTCACGCCGTAATGTACGTACGGTAGTCGAAACAGATACGCACAAAAACAGCATTCGACTGTTGAAAAAAATGGCATCGATCAATCAAAAACCGTATATAACGTCGATACGTCTCGGGACGAAATATGGGATAATTCATCGTTCGCAGAAGACGATAATAAATAATAAACAATAATTTAGAAGCGTGAAAAAAAGCAATTACAGAGTCGTGTCGACGACGTCGGAGTAAAAAAGCAGATAATTGGACGACATCTTCGTCGACGACGGCGACAGGTGGTTGAGGAGACGCTCTTTTGGGAAAGCTCTTTTGTGCGATGTTGATGCACGAAAAACTTGGACAACTGTGCTATGATGAAGATGGCCGAAAAGTTACGGTAAAACGAGCGAAAAGGAAATAACAGTAAAGGCGGACGCTTTCCAATTCGCTAGCTAACCCGAATCGTCGACAATTACACTGCTTCGATGCGAGAGCATATGGTTTTTGTTGTTGTTGTCGATGATGATGACGATGGTGATGATGGTGTAAGTGTGCTCGATGTATCGGCCCTTCTGTCGATCGATATTTCGTGTTTGATTTATGTCTTTTAAAGTGTTACGAAACGATGGTGTCGATGGGATGTTCGATTAATAGTCGGTGATACGATGCGTTGAGATTGTGACATGAGAGGGTTTGATGTTTTCGTGTTCGGCGAAATATTGTTTGAGATTCGATTGATCTTATGAAATTCTGTTTAGAAAGAATGTATATAAAAGAAAAACATGATTATTATCGCCTTGATCTAATTATTGATACGAGATAATTGCTCGAAAATTGAATTCGGTTAATCTATTGTTGATTTCTCAATTGCGCTGTCAACAAAGTAGTAAAATTTACATAACCTACATGACGAATGAGGCATTGAAAAGTTCTAATAACACGAATATCATTGAGCAATTAAATATACAAAATTTCAACAGATACTATGTAAGTACTTCCGGAAGTAGGCTTAGTCGAAAGAGTTTCGAACGAATGGACATTTTATAAAAATAAGTCATCAACGTTCAAAATGAAAAGAATTTATGAATTCTAACGAAACTAGTTTATGAACTACTAATCAGCAACACAATATCGAAACTCCATTTTCGAGTGACTTTTACAATTTCATATAAATTTGGTAAATATCGAAAAATAAATTTGGAATGAGCATTAAAAAAAGCACTTTTCATTTTTCCAACATGCACACACACTTATTCTTGATTTCAAAATAGCATGCGAATTGAAAATGAAATTAATCAAAATAAACGTAAAATTGTCTTTCTAAACATTCATACAATAAGTTTTCCAAAAAGTGCAAACAATTACAAAAGTCTAACAAAAGTCTACTTTAACAAAAGGACCTAGACTAAGATCCGAACTTCCAATCGAATACTCAGCTACTCATCAACATGCATGCATTTTCCCTAACAAAATTTGAGAGTCGAGTCAACACAACATCGAAAGATCGGACTCAAATCAACATCAACAAGACCACGGACAGCACCGTCTCAAACACGACTTCTTTAACAACAAGAACAACAATATCAACACCGGGACACACTCGCGAACAGGTTGGCTCCCAGAAGAGTTATCGTCTGCATTAGCGACGATTTCGCAACATCTGCGAAGGATGCGAAAGAGCCGCTGGTGCCACTGATGAATGGCCGACGATCAAAAGCGGCAATCCAATTTGCATACTAGGATATTATATACACACAATAATAACACGCAACTAGAACTGACTCTTTCGAATCCGTTCTCTATCCACTCTGGTTTCAGAGGAGGCTGCTGCTGCGATTGTGAACGCGGGTCGTGGGAAATGTGGTGTGTGTGTTTTGCATAATATAATGTATGGGTTTAGTGTTGCAGATTTTGTAAATCGTCTAAGATGAGAGTAAGTTACATGGAGACTGTAAGCAGATCCTAATAGATCAAATTATAATTATCTTGCTATTAATGTAAGATATACTTCACTGTTTGTAAATGTCAGCACAATTCATACAATACTGATGATAGATTTCAGATTGTTCGATCTTCAACGAATATTGAAAGATTCGAGTTGAAATTTTTCGATTTGAAATGAATTGCTATCGAGATTATATTTATGCACAGTGGCGCAGAGAAACATTATAATATTTACCGTTTGAAAGACAGATTTATTGAGAACAAATCGGATGATTATCTAGAAATCGAATCTCAAATGTAAAATGCAAATTGTCGATTTTGTAAGCTTCTCGGAGTGAAAAACGCGCGGATCGAAAGCTCGAGATATTTTCGCGTTACGGAATCGTATTCGGTTATATTTTCAAAATGAATTTGCAAAATATACAAGAACATAACAGTTCGGAATCAGATTTATTGAAACCTCTCGAAAAGCTCGTGAGAAATGAGCGGTTTTCGAATTTGCGAGATGACGTCTTTAGATAAAGCACAGCCCGTCGCCTTCGACGAGTGGAAGCCATGAATTCACAGATCATGAATTTTTATAATCTTTCGCAACTTTTATGTTTCACTAGATTTCAATATATTAATAATACCTTGAATCACTGTCGGAATATGATCGATAGTTCGGAAGACGATCTATAATATTATTGAAAAAGACGAATTGGTGCAATGTGCATGTTGAGGTCTAATTGAATTCTATTCATTCTAAACTCGACGGATTGACATTTTCGGTTTTCTATCGAATATATTTTAAACGTTTTGAGGCGACAAATAGATATTGAAAATTCCCATCAAAACACAATAAATCATATAAATTTTAAAATCATCTAAAACAGACTCGATTGAAAGCCTCAGAATGCGTTTATAGGTCTTCAACCAAACCAAAACAAAGAGAGACAGACCCAAAAATGCAAAATAAACAACTAAATAACCATATTTTAGCATATAGGTCTGTCTCTGGCAATTAAATTTGGTTGCAGTAATATGAACGCACCCTTAATCGAACCGGTTAAATCGATCCCGAATCACCCGAAACGACACAAAAATCGAATCCATTCTCGATTCCCATGATAATTCAGACGTATAAAGCAAGTGCTACACATCGACTCATTATAGCTTTTGCGTCCCCGATCGTTATGTGCGTTGCTTCGTTAACAGTTAACGTGTTCGGTGCCGAGTCACGATGCCACGTGCTCCACTTCGTGATCTTACTCTACTCTAGTCTCCGGTGTCTACTGGTTTCGTTCTATTCCATCTCGTGTACATGTGCCCTTTTTAAAAGAACATAGAAAAGCCTCATCACTGTGCCAAGGGATCGCTTATATACTAGATAAAATCCTTCGGTTAGTCGAACGTAGCCAGAATGTTTTAACCGTTGCGTACCGTTAATTTAGTCTTGATAATTGACCCGAGCAGACCCGCGTTGTGCAAACAATAATATGCTGAAGTGCTTATTGGAGTTTGTACAATGTAAATAATTCATGGAGTGTTTTCAAGAAAAATATTTTGTAAATAAATATTTCACATGTGAGGGGATTTTGCTTTTAAAACAAATTTACTTTGCATTATTGAAAAAAGCTTGAGTTATTTGTCAAGCTTTGGATTAATTGAAGAAAAAAAATCATCAAATGCACAAAATTAACTCCATATAACAATAATTAAAAAAAAAGTAGGAAATATCCTTGATTAGTTCATTTATGCGAAATTATTGTACAAACATACATTTCGCTTATAATAAGTTACGAATGTGGTCAGTTTACATTAGAGTACGGAATAATTAAAACGACCTCTAAAATAAATGATTTATAATTTGGTAACCAAACAAATTTTGTCATTTAATGGTATTTATCTTTATCATTCAGAAAAGATATTGCACATAGAAAATCTCATGAATAGACCAAGTGTTTTGACATTTAAATCTCATTTTTTTCAAAAAGTGAAGTCGATCGCTTCAGACACTGAACGGCTCATATAAACAGTTATCAAACAAAATCTAAACAAACACCTCGACTCAAAATCAAAAATTATTCATCAACTTAAGAAAATCATGCAAAGGAATTGGTCTCGAACAATTTCGCTGTCAATAAACATCACAGTTTGAACTTACGCTCTCTTTCTATAAGATCTCGAGTATAGCTAATCGCAAATGAGATTATTCACAAATCGAAATGTTAACGAGCTATTCAAACTGAACCATATAATCGGATTGGGGTTTACGAAATTTAGCACTTTGACAGTCGAATAATGCGAAATTAGGAAGTGGACAGATGCAAATCTTGATCTGGACATTCGTCATTTCGGCTTAGAAAGTGCTTTAGAGCTTATTTTTTACGTCGATGCATTCGAATCGTTGTAAATGCATATTCATGATAGGAAAATACGCTTATAATTCGTTAATTGAATCGGTGTTAAAATGTGGTCGGATATGATAAATTATTCAGGTCGTTGAAAATCGGACGCCTATTTGTTTTGCTAATTACTTTTCGATAATAAAATATTTTTTTATGAGAACAAGGATGTAGTTTTTTTTTCAAGCAGATGTGCGTTGATTTTATATTCGAATCGACATGAAATTTATGATTAATATAAATTAAAAATAATATGAAAATTCACATTGTGAATTTTAATTAATTTTATGTAGATGAAATTACAATGAAATTTATAGTTTTTTTCCAAGTCGCAAGGTAAATTCTACTTTGAAATTCAATATACTAATACAGATAAATATTAATATTGATTTTACACATGTACGAACTATAAAACATTTTCACGATCCGGTTCTTAAGATAATTAACATAACATACTAGAGAATATTAAAAACAAGATTTTTTTTAAGTATTAAAATAGAATTACCATTTCCAAATCTAAGAGACTAAGATCTTAAATCAATTAAAGACAAAATCTAAAAATAAGAGCTGAAGTTTAAATAAGGAGCTAATATTCTATCCTATTGGCATTACACTCGACTTAACATAACCGAAAAAAAAATATAAATAGAAAGTAAATACAATCATCAGGACATTCATTATCCAGATTTTCTATTACCTTAATCCCTAATTAGTCCAGATAACCAAAGTTTCACTGTAACTTTAGATCGATCGATTTGGTGACAGTATACATACAAATACACATATCCCGCTAATCTTTCCATTTCTAATTGGAATTAGAAGGATAAGCAGGGTTTATACACTGCCATCAAGTCGATCGATCTATGTATATCAGCTCTAAATAAATTCAAAACAATTTTTATGAAATAAAATAGATAAATCTCAAATCAGCTAAAGAAAATCGCCCATCAAACGCACCAACAACAACAACCTCAACCACCTGAATTACACACCTGAGAACAATCTGTGTGGGATTATCTACTTGAAAACACACATACACACCGAATGTCGCAATCGAAGCGCATGCAAAAGCCTTCACTTCGCCACTCGACATAATAATCCTCAGATTAATTTCCATAAGACCAATTCGACTTTGCACCGGCGATGGACGTTCGTTCGCCGCTCTCAACATGCGACAATGATCGATGGTCGAAACTCTGCGAATCGAGATGGACACATTGAGACCGATTGAGCTCCTCGATAAGATGTGCATTTTATATTACTATAATAATAATATATCTGTGTCTATCTGGTGTGCTAATCTAGCACTTGTACGATGCGATGCGATGCTGCGTTTAGTGAGTGCAGTTTCGATGCATAAATTTTGTTGGGTGACGTTCGTGTGAGGGTATCTGTGATATATTGTATGTAGTGTTGCCAAAAATGTGTTTAATTATGTTGTAGATAGCTCAATGATTGTGTCATAAATTATAGTGATAATATACTCGATAATATGATGTGTTCGAAAAATAAAAGTATTATCAATTTTATGAGTATTTTTTCATTACAAATAATATGGTTTTTTCATTGAAATACTCAATTTTAGGTGTACTAGGTATATTTTATTCAAGTCAAGTCAAGTAAATAATCAGTTAGCTATAAGAAACATCAAATTTTATAAGGGAAAAGTATAAACATATTTACTTGCTTAATAGCATGATAAACGTTGAAAGTTCGGATCTTAATTATCAAATTAGTGAAAACCTTGAAAATCTTCTTAATTTAGTAGAAATTAGTATGAAGTTATGTAAATAAACGTCGACAGCTAGTTTAATAGAAATGTCTAAACAAAATAAGTCAGTTTGAAACAATATTTAATTGACCCATTTTGCATAATTAACACTCCTACAATAACATTACTACATTTTCACCACATATCTAACCCTAAACCCTTATTTCACCATTAATAATTCTAGATAATACCATGATTTTTTTTAAAGATTTTTTCCTCCAAAAGCAATAATAACTCGAAACAGACACACAAACCGAACGCACTCAATAAGCCACACGTTCACCGATTCATCTGCATATTCTAAGAACGACGAAAAAAAAAATCATCAATACATCATAAACGACATACATACATCGTTCGAAACGCGGCTAGGAATAATTGGAAATTTCGAAATGTCCGAGCGACGAAGCGTCAGTCCACTTCTATGTTACAATGCGGTTCCACAAAATACGGTGGCGTCCGTTTGTCCATCATCATTAGTCTCCGACGACTGTCAAAGACGATAATAATCGATTCGCTGTTTAAGGAGTTATCTCGGTTAGAATTGGCTGCGAAGGGCGATCGAGAAAGTCTGATTGTTTTCGAAATCGTGACACAATTGAAGCGGATCCTAAATATGGTAATAGTTCTTGTATCTAATGAGGATTTTAATAGATTGAAAGGAGGATGTGTGATAATGGTCCATTCCACTTAACAGATTTAAAATATATGTCGATTGATGGATATTAGTACTCTCATGATTTTTTGATATGACTATATGACGACTGAAAAGGAAAAGGGGTACAAGTGATTTCGAGAAAAGCGCGCTCAAAGTTGATCATGTACCTGCATGCATTAGAAGGAGGTCGAGTCGATATATCTCGGCGCACGTTCCAAATTCGATAATATCCTTTTGCCACCAAATATATGAACGTACATTGAAGCGATTCCTGTACATAACTCAATTTCGGTAAAAATGTCACTTGTACCCCTTGGCCTTTTCAGTCGTCATTTTTCACCGTAGATTTGGGATTTTTATGGAAAATCGATTTGAAATCATTCCATTTCTATATTTATTTTCGTTTATGGTCGAATGAAACCAATTAATGTTTACAATTTTTTTCATGATATCAAATGATTACGATATTGAATGCAATCATAGCAATATTTTAGGATCATGTTCAGTTAATTATTATCAAATTCAAATTGAAGGAATGGTTCTCTCGTCATAGAAAGTCCTTTAAGTCTCAAGAACTTAAGCTGATTATCTCTGATTAGACGTGTTACAAAACTCTTCCATCACTAATTATCTCGCACAAAGTAATCCGCAGTTCGAAATTTTATATAACGGACATTAAACCGCTAATGATGCGAATTAAACCGTACAACCGATAAAAAAACGTACAAGAAAGCGTTCGAACGCTTTCACAAATCAATCATTCGAAAGAACTTCGATCCATCAGAAACGTACGAACCAATGTGACAAAACTGTCCCAAAGGTATTAAGCCATACAGAGCAAGTCCCAATTTCGAAAAATATAAAATTCAACGACATAAAATATTCGAATGTATACTCTAATGAGGTGTGTTCCGATTTAAAACGCTGATCCGAAATCGAAACGCGCTAATCCAGTTCTCACGATCGTTTAAAATGATTTAACACTAGGCGTCGTATGGGTTAACTCACAGATTTATTGCTTCGAGTTACACGTACATTATGTGTTGCGCAATTCCGCAACAGTATTGTGCGTAATATCGAAATTGTTCGAATGCATTATCGAGATGTGTTAGGAGAAAGGGCTTCAAGAGAGCATATAAATATAGGTCAGTTAATGACAACTGGAGAAAAATGCGATAAAAGTGTGATTTACGAACATAAACAATCAATGAGATGCAAGTTAACGATTTAATAATGATCGGAACGATTTTTCTACGGTGTGTATATGATTTGGTAGATACAGCTCAATGTCGCAGAATTTGACGTTTTATTCTATTGTCTGACACAACAAAGGAAATGCTTATCTTGTTTTCAAAGCGTTTGTCTAATTTTTACCAGATTGGGTTTTACGACTTGCACGAAATCGCACTGACTTCTAATGTACGTTCACTCAATTGACAGGTGGACATATTGTAATTTTACCGATCGTGAAAAAATCTGTCAACATTTCTCAGATACAACATTGTAATCATTGGTCGTTTTTTACAATGTATCAATATCGAGCTAAGATACTTTGCGAAATGCTCGCAAATATAATTGTGCAATGTCTACTCTACGGATCGTTGGAATATTATATATGCATATAAATCAAATCTTGACAAGACATACGTATATAACGACTGAAAAGGCCAAAGGATACAAGTGACTTTGGGGTGATTTCGAGAAAAATGAGCTCAAAGTTGTATTTATACGTATTAGGAAGAAGTAGAGCGATTTGATGATATATTCCAAATTACACTTTCCATTATCGTTTATATCCTTTCGGCACTAAATATATGAGCGTACATAGAAGCGATCCCTGTACATAACTTAATTTCGACAAAAATGTCACTTGTACCTTTTGGCCCTTTCACTCGTCATATAAAGTAACCTATGATACATTCATATAATAAAAATGAACCGAAAACGGTGAACATTCTATTAAGAATCGACATGGAAGTGTCTATTGAAATAAAAAAAACTGCACGTGTTTGCTATATTAGTGCATTTGATTATTTTACGAATTCGACACTATTTGCTATATCGATAAAAATGATGGGAAAAATAAACATTTTGTTTTATAAATTTGATGAAGTCATTGAATCAAAATACCAACAATATCTCATATTGAATCAAACGGAGGACATTACAAAGATCAAACTTGCGTCGTTATCAGAATGCGTTATCTTCAACATTTTCAGCATCTGATAAGAGCGATGCATCGACTGAAAAAGCCTCCAATTTCTCAGTCAAATATTACTTAAAAATTACAGAAAAAATTGAATCAATATAAAAAATGTACACGTATGAAGGATCTTAATATTCAATATAAAAATAAGCACATTTCATAAATAAATATCATTTGAAAAAAAATAAACAAATCTATCAAGATACATATTAAGGACAGACAGCTCAATTAAACTGACTTTTCCTAATCATACAGACCAACTATCTAATGGTCATTTGTACAAAGCGATCCTCTGAAGTCGCGAAGGCCTTCGAGTACATTGTCGGGTTTGTGAAGTTTTTATATGCGAACAAGCCCGAGGCTATACTAATTTTTATTGTAAACAATTATTCATGTCTACGTTGAGGTTACCGTACATCGGTCGTCCATTGCGATCCAGATCTAGAAATATGATTTATCGCGATATTCGTCAATGCCGCATCTCGATCGATCCATAGATTTATTTAATTCCACGTGATTCGATACACAGGTGGTCTTTTACTTTGAGATTCTGAAATATGTCCACAATAGAGTTGCATGGATAGCGAATTACGGTTAATTTGCAGTGCAAGCGAACTAAGTACAGAAACTGATGATCGAGACACACCTATAAAGTGAAATAGCCATTTCTTTCTGAAAAGAAGAGAAATGGTTGTATTGCCGTATAGGTGTGTCTCTTTCATCAGGTTCGCTTCTGTGGCAATGCGAATGCTTCTTTAATCGAGTAGAAATATCACATATGTATAATTGAAATTATTTTTTACAATGAAAATTTGAAATTACAATGTGAAAAGTAACATTGTGTTTCATTGTTGGTCCACTCGTTGTAATCTCGTGATGCGTACGATTTGTTCCATTTTAACGATTGTGATATGAAGCGTTATCGCATACAAGGGCGTAGCCATGAATTTGATTTTTTTTCTAAATATCCTGATCGTTTATCGTGTCTATGTTTATTGATTGTTATCATTGATCGTGACCCGACGCTTAAGAGTTGGTATTTGTATAACTTATTTAATTTCAGGTCGATAATGTAGCGACAATGTATGATAAAATCTTATAATTAACATGACACATTTTCTCTGTCCGAACGAAATAATTTATAGCAATGAGCTATATCGACTGTCAATAAATAATTATAGTATTTATTTCGAGCGCACGCATGTTTAGATCTAGTTAACGTTAACTGCAAGCTGGAAAAATTGAATTATTAAGTGTATTAACGACCCATTGTACGCAATGTAATGAATATTCTTAAACTGTATTCGAACATGAATTATTCATAAAACAACATTAACGTGATATACTACATTTAGAAGGGTAGCAATATGTTGATAGGAAAAATGATCTATTAACACATTCAATTGAAATCATACAAGAAACACATACGCGAACTATCATCACTACCCATATTTATTTTATATAAAAAATATATGTGAAAATTCTATACAAATAAAATGATGATATAATCGAATGCATATTAAATGAAAATCGGTTGAATTGATCATCTGAAAACTTTTATGAAGGGAAACTTATTGTTGGGTACAAGTAGGGTACAAGCAAAATTAAACGAAACTAAGAATATCGTATTTATATTCAGATTTAAATCAATTAACAAAGAGAATTTTCTTAAAGACATACGGAATATCGAAAATTTGCATTATGATAGGACATTTCTTCGTTCGCAATTTTTTTAGTGAATTATATATAGTATATCAATCATCTGAAATCTTTTCTCGAAAATATATAAATTAATCTAAAAATGCCAATTTTTTCATGCATATCAAAAACACTCAAATTCGAAAAGAACAGCATTTCCATACAAAAACCAAACAAGACCAAAAGAACCGTTCGCGATACGATCAGCCGAAAATCTCATTCTCGAGAGCACGCGACCGTACCTAAAACCGACTCTCAACAGCTCTCAACGACTCCAACACATCACCACTCGAAGAAGAAGAAGTACATATCAACAACAACATCCATATTTATATCCACACAATACGACCACAAAACGATTCGGCAGCGAACGGTGCGAGTCATTAGCGGAACCTGTCGCTGGCGCCGCAAAAAGCGGTACTCGTCTTCACAATTTCCCCAAGCCTTTTTTTTTTTATTCCGATGTGTTTCATTTTAGCATCATCGTGTGTCGTATTTGCTTCGTTTTTTTTTCGAAGGTTCGTTATAATGTATGGTTTTATTCCGATCTGCGTGATAAATGGGTGGTACAAGGTCGCTGCGTCCCGTTGCCGGATCTTTATCTTCGAGGTGTTTGTTGGTTTGTTTGGTACGCACGATTGTTGTTGGGATGGAAATCGATTCTCATTGAAGATTGTTTGATGTTTAAAAGATGGGGATACTTGTTTTGAAAAACTAGATCTCCCCTTTGCTTTTAACTCCCTTTCATTTTAAAACAAGTCTCAAAGTAGATACAATTAAAATTCGAGTGTATAACACTATTTTTTTGAATATGATTTTCTGAAGAGAATAAAAGGGATCAAGTCTCCCCATATGCAAAAGTTTTTGTTTAGAATCGATATGTGATTTTTTGAGTGAATGGTTTAAGATGATACTAGGTCAGTTGAAAGATTTTGATCGAAATTGAGTTATAAATTTTCATGAAATATGTAAAAATTATTATAAACGAAAAATTTTAATGAAAGAATTTATGAAAAAAAACTTATATAGAGTTTCTCATTTAAATGTTATTGAGAATTTCATGACCATGTAACACTTGTCGAATGGAGAAATTATAATTGAATGAAAAATAAAATAATTTACGATAATTCGTATTAAATACTAATTATATTTTTTGTCGATTGAAATTAAACAGGATCCATCTTTGAATTCGCATGTTTTTTTCCAGAAGCAATAAAATGTTTTTATTAAAATCATTCCGCAGACATAAAGAAATAAGTTTCGATAAACCCGACGAATGCGAAACAAAAACTTTTATATTCCCCCAGCAAATCTGAATAAGATAATGATAATTGATCAAAGGTCGAACGCCGACAACGCAACACAACACAACCGTTAGTAAAAATCATAATTACACGTTTGTTCGATTTGCAAATTCGCTCATTATGGCAATCGATTCGATTAATTAACCATTCGCCCATTGTATAATTACGATAGGATAATAATATTCCGACTGAGGTCATGCGTATATTCAAATGTGAATTCCGGTCGAATGCGAAATGTGTGCAGTTTGATATATCGGTATTTGATATGTCGTAAATGGAGTTGCATACAAACAGGTGCTAAATTATACGGCGTTATTACATATCGGGATTAGAAAGAACACCCATTCAAAACATGAATAAAGCTCATAATAGTGATGTATGAGTCTCATATAGACATAGACAATTAAAACGATTGAAACTTTCGATAGAATCACGATCGATGAACCCAACGTTGATTGAAGATAACCAATAAAGCACATTCTTACATATAGTCGACTCATCTGACATTGTTCGACGCTTTCAAGTCTTTGTACGAGACAAAAGCTTCAAAAGTCACACGGAACATTACAATCATAAACTGGACACGATATTTTAACACTTGAATGATTTTTTTCTCGAACATACAAATGATAAAATGAAAACGTTTGATGATTCCAGGACTTTGCGACTTTTTTGCCGAACCGGTCAACTCTTCAGGATGGAAGGTCGATTTAGAAAAACGGCATTCTCGATTTGAATGAAGCCGTCAATCCATCATCAGCTATGCTGTGATTGATCGTCGGGTTCTGAAATTCGTGAAAAAAATCGTATGGAAAAAATTGCACAAGTCAACCGTCCACGAAATCGACCATCGATAATAAGCGCGAGCGACAAAAAACTCCAGATAAAATAATCGATAAATAAACGCGAGCTAAATAAAACTCGTAAAGAAATTCGACGGAACGTCGTCGATTATAAGAAGCGTAAAATTGAAGAAATGTTAAGTTTTCGGTGTGAAAACGATCATTTTATATATATACGTATACATAATTAGCTAGAACTTGTCGAGTGAAGCGAAAGGTGTTTCGGCTAGTTGAATATAACATAAAATAGTTGCATAATTAAAGACAAAACTACCGATTTACAAATTGAAACTGTCTAATGCGTTACGTATCCCATTCGCCACTTTTGTCGTCTGCAACAAAAAAGCAGAACACTTAGAGCTTTGGTTAGAGTTTCTGGATTCAATTTTTGAACCCTTTAAAGGTGGAAGCACATCATTCTGAGACGCTTAAAGAAAGAGATGAGCAACCAATCAATTCTTCATGTGTGAATGCGACAGGTTAATGCATGGTTACGCCTTTTTCTGCTCTTACACAAAACATTGAATGGGTTGCTTTTCTTTCGTTAAATTATTAAGTCTCAGAACGGTGCGTTTTCGCCTTAATTTTTAGGTTTCGGTGTCTATTTTTCGGCGAAATCGTACGTATTTCTGCGTGCTTGTCGTTCGAAATCGACGTTCAAATGCCAGTTTAACCTTTCTGCGTCCCTAATCGACTTTTAACTGTGGGAAACAATTTAGTGTTTGGCGTCGGCGTCGGATCGGACGCCGCATCCGATAAAGCGGTGCCGACACGCGAAAATCGCAAATATTTCATATCATACAACATGTAAGGAATCGATTGAAAATGTTATGAAATTCAAATTCGAATTTTGCGGAAAAATAAAAAAAAAATTGGTTCGTATGCGAAATTTACATGCGACAACGGGAATGGAAGTTTTGTGTGAACGCTGCATTATTCTCGATCGAAAATAGAAATGCGATGTAAATTAATACGTTTGATGTATCGAAAATAGACATGATAATTTAGCTGATACATTCGATGATAAGAATTGTTTTTTTTTTCCATGAATTTATTAGAATGATAAAATTGAAAAATGATCGAATCAAATGTGATATGAAATCTTTGTATGATTATTTTTTTTAGATTTATTTAAATGAGGAAAACATTAGTTTAATGGTGTGGTTTATTGAATAGGAAAAATTCGCATTGATGACGTTAAACTTAAAAAAAAATACATAAAAGACCATTAAGAAATGTTACATCATAAAGTAGACACTTGTCCGAATTAATTACATTAAAAAAATATATGAATTAATAAATTAAACCAACACTAAAATTTGTCAATTCGATATGAACTGAAAAAAAAACTATGTCACGATTTCGACACGATAAGAAACGAAAACCATCGCATGATTTTCCCGAATATCATTTTTATACAAAGCACATAAATTTCAGCGATAATATAATACGTCGAAAGATTCAAATCGCCCAAATTGCCGCCAATATATCATTCCAAAACTGACGAAAAAAAAATCGAATCGACAACGGAAAATCTTCAGATTTCGAACACAGCGCGTAATAGAGTAATACTAACCGTGGCATAATAGCACCGCAAATACATACAATGTATAGAATTTAATTATATATCATTAGAAGGCAGTTAAATCGTCGAAGACCGCAAATGCCGCAAATACCTAAATAATACGAAAAGTGCGTCGGATTTGCGCAATATTATAAACGTAAAAGAAAACGTTTCAACGGTCGTGCGTTTTTGCGAAGAAAAACGCATCTGATGTAAAATTTCGTGACGCGTCTGTCCTTATCTCGTTCGTAAATGAGATTTTATTTGAAAAAAATCTTTAGAGAAAAACGGGATCGTGATGTGTACGCATTTCACACGTCGATTTTGTACAATACTACGTCTATACGTTGTGGCATAATAATGACGTTAACCGTAACGTTAACCGTAGGAGCTATAATACAACACATCGCGGTGAGTGCGTTTTGATTGTGTTGTTGAAAATTAGAAAAGTTGCACATTTCAAAAGAAAAGTGCAATCTTCGAATTAAAATAATGCGATATTCTGAAATTGAGTTTATCGTCGAAAATCGTAAACGTTTCGGAGAAATTTAGAAACGTGGTGAAAGAATGGATAGATTTTCATCTGGAAATATGGACATACAAGAAATGCATACTTGTTAGAAACATGTTATTATTTAATTTCAGACGAACAACACACTATTACTGCACTCACTTTTAAATCAAATAATTGCAGACGGAGATTTGAAATCAGCCGACCGTCAAAGTGTACATGGAAAAAAATAACATTTTCACTGCATGATAAATGAATGAAATAGTGAAAATGCGTTTTCAAATTCACGAACGGAACAGAATTCATATCCGTATCGATCGATTCGTAGAAAATAAATTAAAATAACCCGTGTTTCAATTAAGATAGCGCATCAATTTGTGTATCGTTCTAATTGAATTAAAGCTACACGTTTCGATAGATTAACGAATTAATAAGTGCATTCTAAAAATAAGTTAGGAAATATAGGGGGATTTGATCCTTCTGGGAATTTTTTTTCCCATTTTTTTCGCATCTAACTATTTGTAAAATTGTATTAAAAAAGTGTAAAAACACTCGGAATTTAATAGGATTTACTTTCGTTCTATTATTTTTAAAATAAGTTGAAAGTGAAAAATAAAAAGGGAGGGGAATTGAGCCTCTTAGAAGTAATAAGTACCCCCATAATTCAAATTTTAAACAAATAAAGATATCAAATATTCATCGATATCAATTATTTAAATACCGAATACATTGTAAATTTGAGAATCTGTTGACAATACGAAATAGGCAAAAAAATCCGAATACGTGAAAAATGAAAATTGACACTCGTGTCTTAGTTGAAAATAGATTTTCTCACGATAAATGCTTACAAAGACATTAAAAATATTACTAAAAAAATATAAAACTCACCATGTAAACCATGAAGTGTTCGTTGTTGATTATTTTCTGACGGTTGGGTAATAATATGTCCGATTAGCTCTGGGACCGAATCGCCCAGTCCCTGCGAAACAAAAAGTGAAACTTCAATGTGTTTTCCCAAACTTTTACCGATTAACTTTAAAAGACTATCGGAACAAAAGTCTTATAGTCAAACAAGTGCAGATGGCACCGAAACAAAAAGCGGCCCTTTCACTGAATTTTCATCGCTTTCTTGCGAACGAGCTGTGGATAATTGCTTTTTGATTGCGACGCTCTTCAATTCTTGGCCAATCGGCTCAAAACGAAATGTCAAATCGGGCACGAAATCGACGAAAATTCAACGAAAATGTATTCTTGTTCTATTCTTCTAGATTATAAATTAGGATAAAACCGCCTCAAGGAAAGGTTAAACTTTTGCACTCACCGTTGTTTCGATGTCGTCGTGTCGTCTTGATCCGATACTGTTTTGGGAAAAAGCACAAAAATACTGGCCGATCGATTTTTTTTTATTTAAATATAAATTAATTTATAAATATTATTATTATACACGATATTATTTTAAAATATATTTGTATTAGAAAAATATTTTTATAACTCTTTTTTTTATTTAAAACTAGTACTGGCCATAAATTGATGAATTTATGGTGTCGAAGATCACATCTTGCGGGTTACGCAAATAATTATTTATAGTAATAAATTATAAATATTACATTGATTTACATTATTTCACATTCACTCTGTTCATGATTTTAATTATAATAATTATTGGTCACACGGTACGCCGTTGTGCGATTACTATGAAGGCGTAGATCGTTCTTGAGGAACATGTTCGTATCACAATTTAGATTTCGTTTAACTTATTTTCGGACGGTTTGAGAATCACTAGTGCTATATATTTTTAATATTAAATATAAAAATATCTTAAAATCATTGACTCAAGCCGCACTTCATCTTGTCAGAGTCATCTGAAACGAAAGAAGAAAAAAATTAATAGGTTAATAACAGTTTTAGAAGCTCTCAAATCAGAACTTCCGCAATATATTTTTTGTTAATTATTTATTAAAAGTAAAGGTGTCCACACAACGCACAAAAACGCACATACCGGATTCGATATATCAAAATACAACAGATACTCAAACATCCGGGTACAAGTAAGTAAAATTTTTCATAGAAAATATTCTGAAAATAAGAGCGAGAATTCAATATATGGTCTAATCATTATAAGTTCAGAATACATTGAAGGAAACAGTTTCTATAGTAGGTCTTATATTCAAGATTGAATTGAAAATTATGTCAAATCAGCATCAAAGAATATTCCCATAGAATGTCTTATTTTAGATCACTCATATCAGTCACCCATTAAGTGATTAACTACACTTTTCGAAGAAAAAAAAAGATTTAAATAGCAAATCACTTGTAAGTTGACTTTTTATGCGTGAAATTTATTTTCTGAGTAATAAAGATAAAATACCAATAAACGACAAAATTTGTTTAGCTACCGAATAATAAACATTTATTCCAGATATCAGATGAGAATTAAGAAGTTGTAAAGACGAATCGAACACATTTCTTGACATTTTGCTTCATGGAGTTTAATAGAACGGCTCATATCTGCATCAAAGAAAAATTCTTCCAATTTTACGATACAAAAACAAACGAATTGTGCTTCTAGCCTAATCCGTAATTAATATTTAAATGAATATTCAAATCCTGCAAATTTTAAACGAGACGATTAGAATATTTCTCCCCTACTGTGCGACGCCGCATGCGAAATCGAAACGTTAATTGACTTTCGCGATTTTTTAACAGTTTTTTTTCCTTGCTCCTCTACATACAACACACTTATTTGAATACAATTTTTTTTTTCGGTATGATTTTTCGAGTTTTTGTCCGACGTTTCGGACACGGTCTCATTATGGAGTGAACGTATTCATCGATTCGCATATACTATAGCCGCAATCGTAAATCTGATTTTATCTGTTCGATCTGATAAAATATTATAACACGATGCGAAATGTGGTTTTTATTTTTTGGCGGGAAGTATTTGAAAAATTTTGCATTTTTAGAATTTTATACGCCCGCGTGTTTTTTTTTAATAATTTTTCCTATACAATGTGCTTATATTGAGGTTTATGAGATTTATATATTTTTGTATGAAATTTAAATGTCGACATTTTAGAAGATGGTAATTTTGTGTGATAAAATTTAAATCTAAACATTTTTTGATAAATTTTTAATTCTGCATTTCGAACTGAACTTTTTTCATTTCAATGATTTTGTATAATTGATTCAATTTTGTATTCAAAAAAGAGCAATTTGAGAATATCTTTCTTTTTATTTGCATATCAAACGAAGAATCTTTGTCATAATTACAATTCGACTAATCTCTGCATGAACATAAAAAATCTATTAAAACATCACAAATGAAAACAAATCCAACATTTAGCATTTCAAATTAAATAAAAAAAGAGTTCAAACCAAAACCGAATCTGTAAGAAATGTCACACCTATGGAATCACTCTTTAACACTTCATCAAGAAGACCAAACAAAAAATCATCAGACCTGACGAAAAGATCAATAGGAAAAAAAAGAAACACTTTCACAGACGATGAGAACCACATGACTTTTCGGCACCAGCTCATCATCCAAGGTTCTCGAACCCATTTCCACACCATGGAGCCTTCGAGGCTAATTAGTCCCGTTTGTATGGATCTTCTAACATCCGAAGACTAATCGTATCAAATCGAGACCTTCGATGTATGAAAAGAAAGGACCTTGTGAAGCATCGTTGTGTATTATTTCGAGTGCACCTTTCGAAGGGAAATTCAATGGGATCGATGAAATTATTTTAAATATGTGTTCGATGATTGATTTTTGTGATTAAGTCTTGATTGTTTTGATATTTGACGACTGAATTTCATGAAGGGCACAAGTGGCCTTTTTATCGATGTTGAGTTATGTAAGTATAGAAAATTGTTCTATATGACGACTGAAAAGACCAAGGGGTACAAGTGACTTCATGGTGATTCCGAGAAAAGCATGCTCAAAGTTTAGCATGTACCTACATGTATTAGAAGGTTGAGTGATTTGATTATATATCTCAGTACACGTTCCAAGTTGTTTATATCCTTTTGCCACTAAATATATGAGTGTACATTGAAGCAATTTTTGTACATAACTCAATTTTGGCAGAAATTTCACTTTACCCCTTGGTCTTTTCAGTCATCATATGATACAGACCATTTTCTGTACTTGACTCAATATCGATAAAAAAAAGTCATTTGTGCCCTTTGTGAAATTCAGTCGTTAATTTTAATTTTATAGTTTATAGATCAATATTATATTATAATGTAGTTTTCAATTGTATGAGATACGATCGAATTTGATTGTATTTATGGTTTAGTTATTGAAATTGAATCACGTTGAGATCGGAAATCAATATAGGGTATCTTTATGATAAAAAATGTTTTTTAGATTGCAAATATGCGTGATCACTGACGAATACACAATCATGATAACTATATCAGTGTGAAAAATTGATTTCATTGCTGATTTTATTCTAGACTTATAAGAAAGAATTTTGAAACATTCGAGAAATGCGCCTGTTGGAAACGGTAAAAGAAAATCTGAAAAAAAAATCAATTACTCGAAGAACGAGACCAATTTAATTGAAAATGAACGTACTGCTACATTTCTGCAATTGAAAAGATTTATTTCACACAAGCGATAGATACACGCAATGAAAAATTATCTTTCCGATGAAAATCGCGAAACAATCGAATAAAAAGGAAACACGAGCTAAGATAAAACGATAAAGATTCCCAAATCGATTGTGCGTAAGGCTGATAAATGAGGAAACACTCGATATGTGATTGAATCGAGACAAATACGAAAATATTCTGAACTCGAAACGTTTCTGAAAATACATAAAACGAATCGTCGAAAGTGAAACTTGTTCAAAAGGAAAGAAATGCAATTAAGCGAAATTATTGTACGGGGCACGCAGCAGATCGCACTGTCACAGTTTCTAAACAAAAGGAATTATCATTGTAAGCGAGATTCTGTCACGAAACGTTCGTAATATAATAGTTCTTTCGATGTGTGTAAGTCATTATTTATCGTATACGTTTATGTGGAAACAATGTGTTGTGCGAAAGCTGCGATTTGGAGTCTTATATGTATGCAGAAATGAGTCGGCAAAGCATAACTACTTATTGAAGAAGAAAATATTAAAATGTCAAAGTAGTTTGTATAGTCATGACTTCTTATGTGTGAAATATATTTCCTGAATAACAAAGATAAATACAATTGAATGATATTTGACGACTGAAAAGGCCAAGGGGTACAAGTGATTTCGATAAAAGCGCGTTCTAAGTTGACCATGTATTAGGAGTAGGTCGAGTGATTTGATGATATATTGAGGCACACGTTTCGAATTCGGTAATATCCTTTTGCCACCAAATAAGTGGGTGTGCATAAAAGCGATTCCAGTGCATAACTCAATTTTGATAAAAAATGTCACTTGTACCCCTTGGTCTTTTCGGTCATTTGTTTTGCCATTGAATAATAAATCATTTCAGATGCCATTTTAATTAATTCTGTACTATAATATGAACTGGTCACATCCTTAACTTATTGTATGTTAATAATTTAGATATATGAAATAATAAAGGGAATTTCAACAAATGCATCAAACATGAAGTTAAGCAGTTTGTGCACTAACAGTTCAAATATGAATTATATCTTTACAAAGTTTGCAGTTTAAATTGTCCTTAAATACGTATTTCAAATGAATTTTCATTGAATATTGTTTTTCAGTAGAATGCTAACATAATTATCCGACTCTAAACGCTTTTCAGTGTCTGGGCAATTAAAGTTGTGCGTTTCATAAATTATTTTGTTGCAGTGCCTGACACAGCTTTGTGTCCATAGTTATGTCATTGCGTTGAATTATTGCAATTTATAAACGCATAAATATTACTGTTCGAAAAGTCATTGTGTTATATTAGTTCGTATTAGAGAGTTTTTAATATGTTTGCAAGATCAAAATGCGAAAAAATAAGGCAATTGCTCATATTAATTAGTTATTCATTGAAATTTTAAAAACTGTTTACAGAGGATTCTATGATTTAGATATGAGCTTAGTTTCTAGAGAGAGTAAATAATAAATTACAAAGCGCTATGAATATTTATCTATTTATCAAATGTGCATATGATCGATTATCGATAAATCGTGTGTAATCATCGGGTTAATTGATTATGAATAAATTTTCGATTCATTATACAGTTGGTTTGTGATTGAAATATTATAACTGGTTGCTGTTGAAGTTTGTGTTTATTTGTGAGTTCAGTGATAAAAGTAATTAAGAACAACGTATTTTTTTCGTCGAAAAAAAAATGCAAATAGTAAGAATCAAATGTAAGAAATTCAAATAATATTCTACTTTGATTAATTGTCTGTGAAAGGGGGAAATTAATAAAATTGTGAAATACGTCAAAACAGAAATTATAATTAGCGTGTTATGAAAAACGAATTATATGTATTATCATCATTAAAATTTATTAAGAAATGATTAATCATTTCCACAAAATGTTAATGTGAAAACACATCAACGAAATTCTTCAAAAATATTACAGCAAACAAAAAAACTACGACAAATTATAAAACAGAGCTCACACTTGAAAAAAAATGAAACAACCCCACATCTTTAAAACTGACAAAAACCAAAACAAACCCTCTTCTAAAAAAAAAAAAAAAACTAAAAACAAATGAAAACTTTAGAAGCGTTGAAAAATAAAACACAACACATCCCTATTTTTAAAACTGTTCCAAATTGCCTCAACCCTCTTTCCAACTCAACGTAATGATGAAATTGCAATTTCCAATAAGTAAATCTTAAACCTGACCTTTTGTCTTACATATTTACAAATTCTTTGTGTACGATTGTGATGATCGTACAGGAAATATCCAATATTAATGCAGAGACAAAACCGCAACAAAGCATAAGGCATTCGAACAAAACTAAGCGATCTGAAACAAACAAATCCTGTCGGAAAAATGAACCTAAATCTCGAACTTACAAACAAAAACCTCTGAAAAACAAGACACATACACACACCAAACAAACAAACAACAAACAGTTGCGACGAATTGTGGCAACTGGATCGTTTCGCGCTTCCTGCGTGAAACGCCCTATAATCACAAAACCTTAATCCGCATTCCGGATAAACCGAATATGCGAATGAGAAAATACAATTCCGGATAAACGAGACAAAGGAGCCCGAGGGCGGGGCGCCGCTGTTATCTGTCAGCTGAGTGTCAAAGCGCGAGGCTCACGTGCGCAAACGTCAAAATTCGCGCATCGATCGCGATCTACGCCAGATCCGCGACGATCTATAGATCTTAGGGATCGAAACATCGATGAATGGGGGTCGTATTTAGAAAGGTGGTGCGTTTCGTGCGTTCGTGCGTCGTCTAAACAAAGCGAGAGATGCGAGAGACGAACCGACACAGACGACAGCTGTTCGCGGCACGGCGGCCATCGCGCGACTGAAGAACGAACGGCGTTCGGTTGTGAATCGTTCGCTGTTCGCCGGTGAACGGTTTCCGTTCGAATGTTTGATTTTTGTTTTGCGCTTTCGGTTTAGCGAATGTGGTCTCGAATGTGTTGAGACGAATTTAATGTAGCGCATTAAGTAAATTCCTATTAAAAAAATGTTTCAATGAGCTCGAAATTCTATTGAATCGATTTGATGCAGATAATTGAATATTATATGACGGTTTTATAATTGCAATTTTCGATAAAATTGAGAAGTAAGGGGTATCAAGTGTCCCATCCTCTCCGATCTACCCGTTAAAACTATTTACAATCAATTAAATTTCATTAGCAATTCAATTGATTACAAAATAATTTACCTATCTTCAGAAGAAATCTTATGGATGGTTGGTTTTGTAATAAAATAATTCACAAACTTATTCAACAATTCATTTTATTTATTTCAGAAACATAAGAAATGCTAGTTTCATATTTCTTCGAATAATCATGCAATTTAATACATGGATCATATTTCGCTCTTTACAACAATTTGCCATAAAGAGGCGGAAAATTGCAAATTGATGGCAATCTTTCATCGGATTTTCTGATATTTATTATCACTAATCGCTCACATTATATCAATTATTATTTTACAATATTCATGCAGTTCATAGTTTTTAACAAATTATTAAATTTTAACAATGGGTTCTTATATAAAAAAATAAATCAGAGATCTAAAATAAAAATATTCTATTTTGATTCAAAGTCAGTATTAAAACTTGAAAATTACAAATTTTCTTCGTTTTCAGTTATTTCGGGTAAATCTCTATCGTTTTCTTGATCGTAATAACCATCGGGTACTGTGTAGTTACTTGGTGGTCTCATAGGACCGAAAACTTTCTTAGTATCAATCACAGGAATGGATTTAGTATTCATTTTTTTCTTGTTATCAGACTTTATAGACACATTTGTTTTATTTGAATTATCAGGTGATTTTTCTGAAACTTCAGTTTTTGTAGCATTATCATCAGTTTCTTCATCTGAGTCCATTTCTTCAGTGAAATTAGTGTCTTCTGTATTGTTGAATGTGGGATGTTTCACATCTTTTTTCACAGATTTAGTTATTTTCTTTGCAATGAATATGGAATTTCCACTTTTTTTGACTATAGTGTTCTTTAGCGGTTGATCGACTTTAGAGATGAGAGGTGGCAAAATAGCAGGTTTAGCAATTTCACACAGTTTTTCCATCTTTTCAAGCTCTGTTTTAACTTTCTGTATATCCATCTACCAAAATATAATGAACATTGAAAAAATAATTGAAACAAAATATTTCAACATCTAGAAAAAATACAGGTATAATACATACTTTAGTCTTGGATATTTCAGTTTTATTTGAAATAGTTTGTTTTCCCAAATTCAACATGAATTGATCGAGTGCATCAGTATCGTCATTACTCGACTCATCAATTTTACTTTTTCCTTGTTCTCGCAATGAGCTTAATTTTTTCTCATATTCTTCTAACTGTTTTTTGAGTTTTTGACAATTGTCCACCTTAAAATACACTCAAAATTTTAAATGAATCATGTTTAGATGAAAAATGAAACTATTTTAAAATTTCTTACCAATTCATTGTATGTTAAAGCTTTCCCTGTTTGGTATGAAGAATTCGAATGTGAAGAACTACCGGATTCCTTCTCAAATTCTTTCATTCGTTTTTCACGTTTCTTTTCTACTAAACCTGTTCTATCCAAAAATGTGTCGTCATCTGAATCATAGTAATCATCATCTTTCCAATTTTTTGTTTTTCTCTTACGAGATTCTAAAATGAAAAATAAATATAAAATTTGAGATTATTCAAATTAAAATTTTCGAAAAAAAAATTTACTATACCATGTTTAGCTTGTCGCAAAAGTCCATGTCTGTCAATTATTCTACAAGCTTCTAAAGCACATTGAACTACGGCATCTTTCTTTTTTCCTTTGTGTATAACTTCTGCTATGACTGAGTTTCCTCGAGCATCTTCAATTGGTAATTCAACCCTGATAACAAAAAAAAAAATGTAATAAAAGAGAAAAATATATTGAACATTGAAGAAAGTATTTAAAAATATTACCTGCAAACAAATTGACCAATTCCTCTTTCTTGACAGTCATATTCTAATGTGCAACCTTCTCTTTCAAAAAATCCACGAAGAGTTTTTTTAGGATCGTCTAAATATAATTCTTCATTTGTGGATTGTGCATATGGATTTTCAGAAAGATCTGTTTCTTCTTCAGCATCTTCACCTATTAAGACGAAAAACATACAATTAAAAAAGTTAAGATGTATTATCATAAATTTATCTATAATTATAATAATTACTCATTCCCCAAGATATTCCTTCCTGTTCAATTTTTTTCTGTCTTTCTTCTTCTTCTTTTTCCTTTTGAAGTTTTGCAAGCATCATTTCTTTTTCAAATTGTTCTTTTTTAGCCTTTCTCAATTCTTTCATTTCAGTTAAACTCAGCTCTGACTCTTCCTCCATATCATCGTCAGGACCCTAATTGAAATGAAACACAAAATTAAAAATATATACAGTGCAAATTGAAGTAAATAAATACACATCATAAAAAGATAAAATTACTTGTAATATATAATGTCTGGTACTGCATCCTAATTTTATAAGATGACCAACTCGTAACCTCACATAATGTTTTGGTTTTACGGGAGTTTTGTTGACAACCGTACCATGTGAGCTTCCAAGATCATACACATAAAAACCATTTGGCTGAGAATTTTCAGCATCTCTAGCTTTGTACTGTAACACAGCATGGTATCTCGAAATTGTAGGATGAGCCATGATAACGTCACAACCGGCTAAACGACCGAAAACGTAAAAAGGCTTATCCATCAAATCAATTGTATCTATAATTGAACCAGATTTCAAAACTTCAAATCTATACCCAGAACCTGAAATAAAAAAATATGCAATGAATTGTATACGATTTGTGTGAAAACCAACATAACAAATGATTTGCGTAACAATTTAATATTTTGAATAATTAATATTTTTTGGGATAATTGGATAACAGTATGTATAAAAAGACTAGATTCAATTTTTTAAATATTGAATGTGATAATAACATAATATATAGTTGAACATATGAATGAATATGAATTGAACAACAATTAACTGAACCTAATATAATCCATCAAATGTCATGTCAATAATATAACTATTCAGCATCGTGGAGAATATTGAAGTTTAAATGAAAAACAATACACTTGAAAAGGAAAACTTGTGTAATACCTGCAGGAGGCAATCCAGACCATTTAGGTTCTTTATAAGGAATCGGTAATTGATCTTTCAATAGTTCAGCTGGTGATAAATGCTCTTTCAGCTTTTTTTTAAGTTCCAAATTGCTCTCTGATTGAGATAAGTCATTATTGGGGTTTTCAGCAAAAATATTTTCAGCTTTATCTTCGTTCGGTGATACGGTATGATCGGAAACTGTCTTTTCCACTTTTCGAGGAAGTTTCCCAATGCGGCCCACCAGAACTGGTTTCTTGAATTCTGAGGACATCTGGTTTCCGTTGCTCGTCGTCTTTTCTTCGACGAAGTCGTTTTCAGTTTCCATTTTGCAAAAACGTTATGAAACGATAACACAACACTGACAGAAACGTCAAAGTTTAATTAGGTTATGTTTATATCGTAGCAAGCTCAAAACACTACCATGGTCTGAATATTATTTTCTATTTTTCTGGATTTTAAGCATTATTTTTTTAATTTTCACGTTAAAGTAACTTATTGAATTTCTATGATAGGGTATATAAAAACTATGACATGAATTTTAATTGATTGAAAGACAGAGGGATGTCTTGTCTTTAAGAGTGGAGCGAAAAAGGAAATTTATGATATAAAAAAACAAATCATTTATATAAGTATCTAATGCCTTGACATTAGTTAGTAATGTTTGATTGATCAATGAATATAAATAGAAAAGATTTATTACCATATTAAAATTTTTAATTCCTAATTTTTCAAAGAATCAACTGCTCTCTGAAATAAAAATGTGTTTTTTTTTTTGGACAAATATCTTTATTATGATACATGCTCATCATATAAAAGTCTATATAGAATCATTAAAATACTACGAAAATTTGTTAAATTTTATTTCTTATTTTTGTTACACAATTTTGATATCATATTGTGTGTCCGCTTTAATACCATAAATCAATTTCATTAAATGAGATGCCTTTATTCCCATTTTTGCAATATAATAAAAAAGTCTTACAAATAGATAAAAATGAAGGAAAAAATTAATGAAAGTGATAATAAGTGCGTATAATAATCAGGAATGGTGGTTTAGGATAAATCATGAAAATATTTAGTTAAAATTTAAATACGAATGTAAAAAAAAACAATACATTAAAATTTATAAAATTAATTTACAAAGAAGAAAACAATCATAAATAGAATAAAATAACATATTCGTTATATGAGGATGAATAAGAGGTATCAATATCAAATTTACCTAATAAACGATTTTCCGAATACACATTATTTCAACCCCAATTACCCAATACCCATTTTTATACAAACTAGAATGCCAAATTTCAGGTACCTCCGATATCGATTGACGACAATAATGAATAATGCAACGTATTCATACAACTTAAATTAGGATTTCGAGGTAAAAAATTATCGAACTAAAATATATTGATAAATAATGGTAATAAAAAAATGCACTCGATTGTGAACCAATATTTGGCAAGACAAATGCTAATATCCCATAACAGTTTTTGTGACTCGAAAGGAGAATTCTTCATATTTAGGAACACGCGTACATATGTAATTCTGAAAAATGAAAAATGAATAAAATGTTATTTATTGAAAATAGAAAGAAAATGTTAATACGGAATAAAGAGATTTTTACCTTCGGGATAGGTTCAAAGGCAAACCAAGGCAATTTTAATGGTATGTAAATGTTACATTGCACGACATTGATTTGGATCAGTAGGCGCTAATCCTTCGGTTTTCAAATAACCTTCACCAAAAGATGATTCATCGGCTAATTCAGCTGGTGGACGACCAAGCTCTTGCATCTAAATTTGAATATTTTGTGAAATAATTTCATATTCATTTTAAGTCAACATTAAAAACAAATCATTGTTACCTTTTGCATCATTTCGAGTAAAGAGTCAAATCGTTTTTTCTTAATTTCTTCTGTATCATATTCAGTTTCCGATTCTAATTCTGCACAAACCTTTTCCATTAATTCACTTTGTCTTGCATATCTAAAATGAAAAAACCGAAGTTTAAGAAATTTCTAGATATAAAACAGCAAATACTTGATTGAAAGTATGTCATACGAACCTTGCATATTCTTTTTTATCTAAAGTAGCTTTGTTACGTTCAAGCCATTCTGGGTATTTCTCGACAACACCCTTCAATGATGGATATAAAACGTCTCGTGATAGTAATGATTGCATCATGTTTTGCATGAATGGAACAAACAAATTAGATGAACCATCCTAAAAATATGTTTTTGAAAACCTCATATGAATGATGAATGTTTTAAGTGAAATAATATAATAAAATACTTCACAAAATAAGGAAATATATTTTTATTTAATAGCTTAAAATTGAAAATACACTTGTAATCTTAACATAAAAATATCATTCATAACAGTTCAATATAAAAAATATGAACTCATTGCAAATACTGCTAATATAATGGTTTTTAGCAGATGCATGAGATGTTACATATAAATTATGAAAAGTTTTATGTATGGAAGTTTCAGCAAATATTTATGAGAACATTTTTCTTAATGAAAGAACTTTTATATGCGATGGAATGATACTTTTATATATTTGATATATTTAATGTGAATTATGTAGAGTAAAATTATATCTTTGAAGATAACGAGATTCATACCTGAGCACCGCCAAGACCAAGACCCGAAATCATATTAGCGAGGTCATCATCGGTGACAGGTCTTGAGAGGTCATTTGCATCGGCGCTCAAATGATCTAAGGTTTGCTTGATTGCAGCCGATACCTGAAACCATTTTTCAACATATTTTTAAAGAGAAAAAAATTGAATAAATTAAATTCACTAAATGAAATCACGATACAAACATCACTAGTTTTTTTCTGATCAGTTTCATCTGATGGTTTCATAACTTGCGCTGCCGCTTCTAAACTTATACAAATTATTTGAATTTCAGTAATAAATCATATAATATGAACAAAAATTGAATATGATTATAACGGACCTGCCATCATTTGGAAAGTGGCTGTGATCTGTTCTTGACTTATTGATTCCTCTGTAATTTGAATAAAAAAAAAATGTAAGTGATTACAAAGTAGTGATCGAAAAATAAAGACCATTATGGCACACCATGTCCAATATATCAATTTTAGCACCCACTAGCTGATATACCTAATTATGTAAAAAAGTGCCTTGATATGAAATACATATAATAATTCAAAATACTATATTTTTCTTAAATTTTTAACGTACTTAAAATTAATTGATCTGGTTCATTATTGGAAACAGATATTACACTAAAACTGAATAATGACTAAAGGGTTTAAAAAGAATATATTTTCAATTAAAAAAATACGATTTTTATACCAGATGTTCCTTTTAGGGAGCTAAGCAACGCAGCCATGTTGCTTTCAAATGTGGCCGCAGCTTGTTGAAGGAATTCTTCACTCCATACATTTTCGGACGGATTCCATTCTACTCCGTCGGCAGCAGGTTTGATGCTGCTGCCTCCGATGCTGTTTCCACGCTTTTTAGGCTGTGCTCTATGCATGTCTTCTAACGCACCTAATTATCGAAATGGTATAAAAACAAACTCAATCAATATCAATTGAAAACATAAGTTAAAACATAAATTTTGCCTTAAAACTTGATTTTTTTAAAAACAATAGTTACTACAGATTATGACAAAATAACTAAATACATTTATTTTTAAAAAAGGCAGAATAATCTTTAACACTAAGGTAAAACTTTGAGGAATTACGTGAGCGCTGTTCTGATCTCTACCAGCTCAAACCGAATACTGATTGTTATATTCGACAAGCTGTGTGACATAAATAAATCACAAAGTGTGTAGTGTGAGGTAGGTTCAGTGTTCCGTTGGACTAATACCCTTTCCCACTCCAGACCAAATCGATACATAGGATAGTATATATCGAACATGCCAAGTGACATAGATACATCACAATAAGTATTGGTTTAAATTTGATGTATGCTGAAACTGTATACATAATATTGAAAAAATAATATAAAACTTCACAAATACAGAGACTGTATCAAAAAAACTGTTCTTGACATTGAAAAAAAATAAAGTCATGATTCTATTTATGGATGTTCATGAAAATTCATTTTAGATATAGATTCAACGACAATGAGATGCCATAAGTTAATTTACTATTTGGCAATAAATAATTAATCACAAGGTTATTTGAAAAATTATGTTCTACCTTTCAATGTTAATAAATATTCCTTTTAACATTTTCAACTAGTGAAATTGTATAAGTGCAATGACAGACCAGTTGATACTTTCCTATTTTATGCAAGACATTGTCCAAACTAATCTCAATAAATCCATAAATCAACTCTACATGTTTTAACTCTGAAAAAATGTCTTTTATTTAAATAAAAAAATATTTCCTCTAATCCAATTTGTGTTCTAGGTATACATTGACAGAGTAACTGTATTTATTACTTCAGGCTCAATATTTAATTATGCTTAAATATTTTTTAGAATATGTAATTTAATCACTCAAATCTTACATCGAATATCAAATTGGAATTTTTAATGGGAAGAAAAAAAAAACAAAAATACGATGATACTGAAATCTAATTGTTATGCAACAAATCTACTGAGCAAAACTATACATTTTTAATTCTGTATTCGTGAAACAGTTCTTAATACACATTTCAATACTATTTGAAAGAATTTGAAAACAAAATAAGAGAGTAAGAGTCACGGAAGGGTTAGAAATAGTTCATTGGTATGCGGTGAGAGCTGACAAATGCACTCGTTTTATATGGTCTCGAGTAAAGGTGAGCCGGCTGCGTTTAATTGTGTTCCTATACGCTATGAATAGTCCGGGAACGTTTGACATTTAGAGGTTATATATATAGGAAGGGAGTTGCATAAGGGCCTGCGATGGTGTGCGTGCACTTTTCCGTCAATTGTATTGTTAGAGCGGTGCTCACTCACTGTCCATCAGCTCGTCCAGTTCGGCGTCCGACACGTGCTCCAACACGGGCTTCGGTTCATTTTCTTGGGTCGGGGCATCTTTCGATGAAGAAGCTGGACTCTCCGATTCACTCATTTTCAGAGAATGGCCCTTTGAACCGAAACGTCACACTGACGTTTGACACATGATACGGGAATTTCAACGCCAATTATAGCGACCATTTTTTCTTCTTGATTTTTTCAGATTATTATTTTTTTTTGCAATTTCTTTGCACTTCGATTGTCAAACAATGAATTGATATTTTTATCAATAAGAATTCGTCAATTCTTCTACCAAAGATAGTATTTGGCCAAGACTTGAATGCATTTTTACCTCTTTTTCATTTTTTTTGAATTCATCACAAAATGTACAAACTATTTCAAATGATGATTATATACCAAGTAAATCCAACAAAATTCTGAGACTATTGATGTTATTTTTTCCAAAATATGATTTGTCAAAGGAAAATTAGAAGCAAAAAAAGTATCACAAAGAGTTTTCAGGTTCTTGTGCCTTCTAAACTATTTATTTTTCACAATTTTTGTAAAATAATCACAAAATTAAATTAAAAAAAATTTAAACAATAATAAATGAAGCAAGAAACAAATGAAAACTCCGCAATTAATGAAAAACCGGTTTTTCCAATCGCACAATAATCGAATTGTTTCGGCCAAACTCGTCAAACGGAAGCGGACGCGCAATGGGCACTGCAGTGTCATACTTGCGCGACTCGCTGAAACCCGCTACGATGGCTAAAGCAGACTTGGACTCCGTAAACGCGATGATCAACAGCGACAAAGTCGTCATCTTCTCCAAATCTTATTGCCCCTATTGCAATATGGCCAAAGAAGTAATTATATCCTCTGTTTTTGCGTCGTTTACAAACTTTCAACAACCGGTTATTCACTTTAATAGTTTGACCTTGGGCGAGGTCTTTTAGTTGACATTTCCAATTATTCGGTTTTAATTTTCCATAATCATCGTTTATAATTGTTCGTTTGTCGCTTAGTTAATGTATATTTTCAATTATGATCGTATTTCTGAAGTAAATTTGACGTTCCGAACTGTCACGATTTGAGGTTATGTTTTATCGATTGGTTGTTGCATATTGCAGTCGACATATTCGCGATGTGAACTTATTTGTAATTTCAGTTTATTTGAAAAATTAGTTTGGGTTAAAATGCGCAAATGAAACGATGCCCCGTCACAAGATTCAGTATTACATCAATGACGAAATAGAAATTAATTCGGTGAAATTGTTAATATCATGATAGGCCTTAAAATGAATTTCATATCTTTCAAGAAGCATTTTAATTCATTATATGACTATATTAATTATTAATTATACTAAATTATACTACAATCTAAAAAAAAGGAAAAAAAGAAGTAAACTTAACATCACGCAATTGCCTCAATTTGTATACTTACGCTGACATTTTGCTAAATAATCATATTTGTGCAATTTTAATTGAAGTTTATTTTTATTTGTGTACTATTATTCTCAATTAGTCATCAATTAAATAATACATTGTAAGTATTTGAAGATTTACAGTTGTTATTTTTTTATAGGTATTTAATAGACTGAAAGCCAAATTCACTGTCTTCGAATTAGATGAAAGAAATGATGGAGGTGAAATTCAGAATACTCTTGGAGACATCACTGGTGCTAAATCGGTAAATGATTGTTGTTTTTGAATTACTCATTTTATTTGTTAACCCGTGTTATCTGTTTAAGACTCAAAAAATATTTTTACAATTGGAATAGAATCTTATCTCATTTTATGAATTGTTGTTAAATCATGCCATATAAAAATATGTCAAAGTCTTGTCTCTTTGTATGACTTATATACATTTTAATAGTTAATTTTATAAATATTGTTTCGTTTTTATAATACAGGTGCCACGTGTATTCGTCAACGGCAAATTTATTGGCGGTGGAACTGATGTCCAGGCTATGGAAAAAAATGGAACCCTCGCCACACTTCTGGCATAATATATTCTTTTACTCATCTTATATTTCATTTAATGGTTATTCAAAATATTTCAACCCAAATTTTTTATTTGCTGATTGCTTTTAAACAAGTATGCATAAAGTAATCAAAATTTGCAATAAACGATTTATTTAAGTTTTTATACATCGATTCTATTGAATTTGAATCTTAACCGATTACAATCTCAAAAGTGATACTTATTTTTTTATATTATATGCTACTCCAATATGAAAATGATTAAATAAATTTATTTTTATTTTATTTGTGTTGATTTTATTTTCCAATTTAACCTTATAAAAAGTTGATTGTGTAAATTGAATACAAATACATTTGACAATAATCATAAACTAATCTTGTTTGTTATTATTTGAATGTGTGTATGTTGTTGATCTTGAAAGTTAATGAGATTATTTCTAGCTAGTTATTATAAATTATGTGCATTTGTCACTCTGAACTTATGACATTTTAATTGGACAATATGACTTTTTATCTCAAGCGTTTTAAGAAAATGATAATTATTCATATCTATATTTATTGTGAGTCATATGAAAATATGTAATTATCAAATAAATTTTCATGCAGGTGCATGAAACATTTGTCATATCTCTCTTTAATTGAAAAATCAATATTTAACCAATGATTAAGAGAGAGGCATTTGAAAATTTCATTCAAAATGAAATGATAAATTAGCAAACCAAAATGATAAATCAACTCTCATCTGATATTTTCATCAGCCGCAACCGCAGTGGTTCTTTCAGTCTGTAGTTCATCTACCAATTTAATAAACCTCTGTAATATAACAATTGGGCACACACCCGTTCGATTTAAAAAAAAAACTCAGATCATTTCCAGAGTTTCTACAACGTTTGGGAAACTGCAGAGTCTCCCCCGAGGCGAGGATCTCATTCTGCGAACGGTGAGATACTATTATCGCCCGGTGCGATGGCTGAAGATAGGTGCACACAACATTATGAAAAAGGTACTCCCCGGAGTGCCCTTGTTGCCAGATCTCCGATACGAAGACCCGTCCACCTCCGGCACAAAAGGTGTGATGTAGTGGTTGAAGATGGAAGGGTGAGGAGGATCCGCCCTCCACCCTCGTTCTGCAGCCCCACGTCGAGCCGAGTCCTGCTTTAAAGAAAAAATGACGATAATAATCGTCTATTAAGTCAAGACTCGGGGATCTCCTTTATTTACTGGAAGCGAGCTCGTTCCAGGCTCAATTGTTATGGCCTCGCGATAAATGGTGCCTTTGACGACTGCAATTAAAATAACGCTGAAGCGGCTGCTCTTCATGATTGATAGTAAAAATGGTGGAATTTTCAGCTTTTATTTCGCGATTCGAGAGTGTTTTATTGAACTTTGTAATCAACTTGAATATTGCAGTTTTATTTAAAACTATTTACATAATACAGTCATTTGTCATTTCAAATGAGCAAGATGACGCTTAAACAAATGTGGCAGCGCTTATCTGATTGTAAATAGATAAACCATTGTTTGAATATGTGATTTTAGAGCCTCATTTTTTCTGCGACTTCGAAATATATGATTTTTTATTCAAAAAATATTTTTTTCGTGACGTTTGGGAAACGCTCGTATATCTGTTTAATTTTCTTTTAACTGAAAAGTTTGAGAATTTTCAGGACTTCGATATATGCGTCTTCAAGTCTCTAGTCTTAGGCGCTTAAGAAAATCGTTAAGTTTTATTTTGTTTCCTTTTTTCGCACTCGGAGCGGCTTTTCTTTTCTTTTTGTTATCGAAGGATTTCTTTATCGCCGACATATAATGTACTTCCATTGTTTAACCTATTTTAAGTCAGATTTTCACGAAATATTTCTTTCCGGGAACAAAGTCTACGTGTTAAGAAGATAGGCGAGGAGGATATCTTTATTATTTTCATACTTTGAAGATAATGCTGCGTATCTTTCTTTATTGTTATTTGTGATTAACGATCGTTTTATATAATGTTTCTTAAAATATATCGACATAATGACAATCTTTATATATCTCTGATCAAAATACCGTATTAATTTAGATTATAAATATTCATTATGTTCGTTGATAATTTTATATTAAAGTCTGTATTTGGAAATCTTTACGATAACATTATTTCACACTACATCCATTGAAGAGGGTTTTCGTTGAGTCGGGAAACCTCTTCACGATCAGTGGTCAATTTCAAGCACTCTAGATATAGAATATAAGATACGAAAGGTTAGATGGGAAAAGTTCAATATTTTTTCAACATTATAAAGATTTTCATTTTCATGAAACGTTTTAAAATACGAATTTTCTATTGAATAATAGAAAAAACACGCGATATAACCTTTTATTATTGGAACGAAGCTATGTAAACTGTGATCTGGAGCAGTCATTTGAATCATTTTTCTGAAATGTGAAATGAAAGTGTGGAGTTGTGTAACAAAAAATTTCACTCGAAGCAAGTTATGGTTGGAATATGATTTTTTTAAGCATTTTTCAATATGAGTATAATATCTATTTTTGAATCAACTGAAAGTTCTTATATTTCAAAAATACGTTGCATAAAATTTCGAATCACGAACTAATTCTTCGACAGCATCAACATGACTCTTATTAGAATTGTTCTGAGCAGAGAATGAACAACTCAGAAAGTGATCATTAATTTTTTTCACAATCAAACATAAGATATTCAATCACACGTGCAAAAAAAAATTTTTTTTCCACCACAGGAAGGCTTTCACGGAGTCGAGGACATCACCTCGTCCCTCCTTGTCATTCCAATATGTCACGAAGCGTAAAACGGCGAACGGCTCTCTGATTTTTTACGACTGCATCATCATCCTTCTCCCCCCGAGATCTTCTTCTTCTCCTTGCTGGTCTTCCATCCACCGAGGATCCGAAGGGTGTGGGTGTCCTTCCTTCCTCCCCATCGTCGTTCTTCCACTTGGAAATTCCTCGGCTCTTCCGGCACTTTGCGTATGCAGGACACCCCTCGGTGATGGGGTCTCCAATTTCGATGGTATCGATTTTGAGCTTCCTTCCTGTTATTTTTTTCTTTCTATAGAAGACGGGAGTTCCTTTCGATCTTCAAAGGAATTCGTTACGATTGTCTTATTGATTTCGATAAGGGGAGCCTCTTCAGGTGGAGGGTTAGTGAAGCTGGATTTCGCATGTATTATGGATTTTTTCGATTCGAATGAGTGAATTTTGATATTGTATTTATATTCTTTTCGAAAGTGAATTTAAAATTATAATATTTTAGTTACATTTTTTTGTAAGGAAATCAATACTAAAGTATCTATAGAGATTATAAACGTTTGTTTGAAAGATTTCAATTTTAATCAATCTTCATTCTAGCTTAATGTAAAATTTAACTTAAAAAAAACCTTTTTGCAATGAATAAAAAAACAACGTATTCGAACTTAACGTAGTTTCAGCAATAAGCAATGATTGAATTTTCAATCTTGAATTGATATTACAATATTATTCATCTCAAAGAAATTATAATTACATTAATAAATTCATAATTTTGATATAAATTCACTTAAATGAGATTGAAATCATAATGTTATTGCTTTTATAGTGAAATCATAATAGCAATTACATCAGATTTTCACTTGAATCATATTCAATTATATTGTGCTTAAGTCAGATTATTATCATTCGTACTTGAACAAAACGTGAAGCTTAAGACTTATATCAATTCGAAATTTAATATTGACTAAAAATCATCAGAAATTCGAAATATTATTAAAAAAAGACAGCACAAAAGCCGAAACATTACTTAACACCCTATTTGACATACGCACCCCATTCTGCGCGCGTGGGCAGAAAAAAGCACAGCGTTTTCGCACTGTCGACATTTCTCGAAGGCTTCTTTGTTTAGTCTTCTCCGTTTCTTCCGATACGAAAAAGAGAATCTAAACAGCGTATTCTTCCCGTGGTCCTTTTTTGTGTGCCACGTGTTGAAAATCGCCAACGCTAATGTTGTGCGTATTATTTGTATGTACTGTGCAGCAGGAGGCGTGGCGCGCTTCCGCGAAATTCAATTTGATCCTAATAACATTTTCCGAACGGAAACGGAAAAGACGAGAAAAAATGATACGAGATGCGAGGGAAAATCTTGTGTTGTTATACTTTCTCGAATGAACTTCTTAGGAGGTTTGCGAGATGTGTTCTTCTCTTAATGCTGCACGAAAGTGTAAGGGTTTTCGTATATCAATATTTTTTTTATTCTTGAATTAAATCTTGTAAGGTAAAGGGTTTATAACTTTATCTGGTTGATTTTATGTATATGTTTAATTTCGTCATGTGTTTTTTTTTTAATTTGGGTAGTTCGAGCAATCCCACAATGTTTTAATTAGTTCAAAATGTCGGACAAAAGTGTTTACATATAGTGAAATTTAGTCATCATATGAGAGATTGCTTGATTTTTTCAATTTTAGGAAGATTTGACGAAGTTATAGCCATTTTCTTTACAAGGGTAGAGTTGTAAAGAAGAAGAAATGTTTTTGAAGTTAAATTTCCCATAAACATGTTTTCTTGAACTGTATTTCGAATCATCATATGATTTTGTCACTTTTATGGATTCATTGATAAGAAATTTTACAATAATGTGTTGTTTAACGAGTGAGGGAACATTTTACTTATAAATTGTAAAACTAATTGAAGTAAAAAGAAAATGGCACACATATTAAAGCAGAAAATCAATATCTATTATGCCTAATCGTTTGAGCACCTTTCTGATAACCACGTGGCTTCCAGATAAAAATTCCTCTTATCGTTGCTCCTTCCTCATAAGAACAATTTTCTTGAAATTCACGAATTTCATCGATTCGAACTGAATTTTTTTCTCAAACATTCGAGCGATAAAATTCAGCTACGCTTTAACGAACGTCCATTCGGCGTTTTTTTAATTTATTGCGTATCAATCCGGAAATTCGATTATCTAGATCGATTCGTTTCCCTTTCAGCCGGTTTAATCGGAAGTTTAATCTGCTCTAGGTACACAAACGTGCTTCGTTCGAAGCATTTTCAGTCTGTCAAATCCTAAACGAATCGATACCTGTCCGCTAGCTAACTGTCGAATCGAAGCCTTCGATATTTCGTTAAATGAATTCAACGGTGCTTCATAAGCCGTGTAATGTTGAGAGCTTTTCGCCGAATCGAAAACGAACGATGTAAATTTTCAATCCAGTGCTGTATTTCGATTATTTTCCTACAAAATTATCATTCAAACCAGTTATATCTAGAATTCATGAATATGTTTTTTCAATTATTTCTTTCATTTGTAATTGATAATTTAAAGTTTTAATTCTGTCAGATATTAAATCTGTATCATATTGTATTGATTGTAAAGTAGTGCTATATTCATAGTCTGGATTTATTCTTTCCTAGAAATGGCATTTTAATTAGTTTCACCACAATGCAGTCGATTTAATATCGATGATATTTTGTTAATTTCAAAATTTAATTTAACTATACTCTTTCATTTTATGAGTCGGAGTGATTATTCAAACCCATTCAGCGTCCCCAAATATTCTTGCGAAATAAAAATTAATTAAAATAGAATTACAAGTTTCATTTCAGCTTTGGATATTCGTCAGTGTTTATACGACTTAAAAACTATTCATTATGTAAGCTAGAGTACTTAAGTTCTAACTTCTTAAAGATTAAGTTGAGAACGCTCCTGTAATTACACTACCTGTGCACTTTGATGACGTGAAAGTCCAAATCGAAAGTCGTGCCATGTAAGTTTCTGAAGTCAGTTCAACTAACAGCAAAGCATAATAATCTTATGCACAACTTTTAATAGCATTCCCTTCTACATGCACATTGCACAAATAATCCATACAGACTGAGAAATTTCTAAAATTAACAGTCGTTATAATTTTCACTTCCAAACTAAAGCAATTATTTATAATTTACTACATAAGATACAACACTATTCGAAAGACTTATAACCATTCCATGTATGAACTTTAAAAAATCATCGACATACTTATACATATTTGACTCTTGGACAGTTCGTAGATTAATTTTCAATCGAAAATGGAACTCGAGAAATATAAAAGGGCTTATCGTCTGACAAAAAAAAAGGTCGGCGATGAAGTGTCGGGAAAATTATGGGTACTTATCGCCATAATTTGGCGGAGGCTTTCGCGGCCGCTAATTGCAGGGATGTGGAATTTTCTCGAAGGCGCACTTTGGGAACCGTCGAAATGTCTGCGTGTTAGATATCCGTGGATTTAATGAATAAAAGGGGAACGAGAGTTTTCTCTCTACGCACACCGCTCACTCGCACTGTCTCTGGTCGGACTAGCCGTGCTAGAGGAGAATTCTATTTAAATTTTAGGAAAATTGTCGAAAAATTTATATTTATTAAATTTTTCATCTATTCAGATATTGAAATTTAGCTTTTAAGTCGATTTAAATAATTATTTTTTAGTTTATTATTAAGAGGCTCATACTAAAGTGAAAAGGAAAATCGTGTATAAAAATAGGATGTAAAGACTTCTATTGATAAAGATAATGATGAATTTTGTAAGTGAAGAGTTGAAAAAATATTGTCTTTCGTTCTGATAAGATATATCAATAAAATGTATCTCACAATAAATAAATAGATAAGACAGTTGGAGCCATTTTAAAAGCATTAAGTGACTTCACTGTATCAATAATCTTGTTTGATTTTCTCATCAAAATTATTGGGGAAAAATTGACGATTATCGTATATTAAATTCAACTGTCGCTTTTTCGAATAAATTTGTTTTAATTTTTGAAGTAAATTAAAACTCATCTGTCAAAATTTTATATCTTTTCGCAGTTATTTGACAGATTTATTATCTGGTTACATAACTAAAGCAGTGAAAAACTGACTCAAAGTTGTCGAGACATACGATTGTATTTTTGGACCTAAGAAACGTGTTAAATTTTCTTTTTATAGTAAAGAATTAGGTTAATTACTATCTTTAGAGATCGGCTCTAGTTAGCTAGAGCCGATCTTTTCATCGTTATCTAATCGTAAGCGACTTTATGATTTTGTGAGTTTACGAACACGCTTATAATAATTATCAAACTCTATAGAAAAAAAAAAACGAAAAATCATGTTTCGTAATACACAGTAAGGTCTAATTTTTTCACCTCTGGTTTAAGAATAAAACAATTTTAAATTACATGCGGTTTTCCAACCACCAACTGTCAAAATCTAGAGGAAAGAGATGGATGTATATATTTTACGAACTGAAGTATGTCTGTCTCTTGCAGCACCTGTTTCGACAGCTCAGTGTAGTTCAAATTGTGTCATTCTCAAACCAGAAATGAAAAGACTTGCACTGAAAAGAAAAATTGGAACTGGAAAAATAATAAATTTTCCTCTAGCACGACCCGCGTAACCAATGGCGATGGGCGCGCAGCATCGCACAGGGGCGGCACGCACACAAACACACAAAAAAATACATACACCCACACACAAACACGCATAAAACGCAAAGGGGAGACAAGGAACGGAGGCAGGGGCGGCTCGTAAATCGCGGTTCGGCTTCTCCCGCCAGTCGGCGCCACGGGCGTCCCGTGGTCGGTCGTCGCGCGCGCCCCTGTTCCGTTATCAGGCCGTTATCATGTTCGGAATTGGTTATCATGAGTTGCGCTGATGCGAAATAATCAGTTGCCAGTCGCAGCTCGGCCGAGATGGCGGCGTGAGGGGGAGGGAGGTCGGCGTCGCTGACGCGCTCAGGTTGGTAACGCTTTTCGTTTGCCCGCCATTTGTTTGAATTTCGCGCGCATGCGTATTGTACGCGGTTTCACGTCAAACGCCATGTGTTGCTCAGTACTGAGACGCGTGTGTTTGTTAATCTATTTTTTTTTTTTGTATATATCGTTCGATTATTAAAATAATCGATGAGAATATTTGACGACAAAATTTCACAAAGGGCATAAGTGACCTTTTTTATCGAAATTAATTTAAGTTCTATATATGATACAGAACCGTTTTCTGTATTTAATTCATTATCGATAAAAAAGGTCACTTATGACCTTTGTGGAATTCAGTCGTCATTTGATTAAGGTTCGATCGTTAGTTTGTTAAATTCGAGTGTTTTCTTTTTTTTTAATTTTATCGCAGCTGCCAAATTTTATATCATTCATGTTCGAATTCTTTATTAGGGAAAAAATATTCGTCTTTCGTAACATAATTGCAATCACTCATTAAAAAATCGGACTAATATAACGCATTGATTTAAATGTATTATTTTATTCTATAGAGATAAGCATTTTTTTATATTTTATCGTAAAACGGAATATTTTTTTTCTGACCAATTACCATTTCCGATTTTTTACAGTAGTAAATTATAGTTTTAAATATATTCAATGTATCTAATCGAATTAAATCTAACGAAAAAATACATTTATATTTTTACCTTGACACGTATTCAATGCTTCGTTCAAATAATTTTGTCATAAGTTAATCGATATTTTTTTATCGATTTATGTAATTACCTAGACGATTTGAAGAACGATAACGCCGTCACTGACCAAGATAACGAATACAAAATAATTTCATCATATTTATAAATAAATTTACTTTTCTAAATATTACAAACGACGACTGAATATCACAAAGGGCATAAGTAACCTTTTTTATCGACATTAAGTCAAATACAGAAAATGGTTCTGTATCATATGAAGAACCATTTTCTGTACTTAACTCAATATCGATAAAAAAAATCACTTGTGCACTTAGTAAAATTCACTCGTAAAATATATTTTTGATATTATAATATGCAACAAAGAAATACTTAACAATATGCGTACGCAAAAGGTTACGAAATCGACTTCCCCTTTTCTCTCGTGAAAATCGAATACACAAGATGGAAGACCAAAGTTTTCCCCCATACATTTTCCACCCCACAACTGGCAATAGTGGAAATATATACATATATCAAATAATGGCTACGTGTCGAAATTATTTTGTCTGAATTAATCGCATTGTTATTTGCACACTGCTTATTTAAACATAGACGTATATTCGAATCAGTTTTCCGATTAAAAGTGTCATATTGAATTCAATAGGTGTGGCTTTGTTTGAATTTACATTTCGAAACGTTAAATAGTGCGAACGTGTATTTGAGGCTCGGATTTGAAATGCTCATTTAAATTTTAATTCGATGAAATATTTCGAAATTAAATAATGGTTGGTGATTGTGTTTCATATGAAATTATATTTGGATTGTATTGAAAGGATATTTTCCCATTTAACATTTGCCATTGTTCACGTATGGTTCAACTTAATATAAGTAATAATTTGATGAAAAATTCTAATTTAATTCAATCTATTCCGATTATTCAATTTTTCAAATCATCGATTGAATTTCAGATTGTTAACTTTTATTGCTTATCTTAGATTAAGTATTAATTTTTATGAAAAAAAACAGTATCTGTTTGTACATGATATCGATATTTTAGATCATCAATTGAATTTCAGATCAACAATTTTGAATGCTTTTCTAAGATTAAATATTAATTTTAATAAAAAACAGCATCTGTTGTTCCAAAATGCTGCATTATACGACTACCATTTCTTAATTAAGCTCTCGAAATATTTATAAATAAGCTCTAAAGCACACAATATACTAACACGTGAACGACGTTCCGCACAGAATACAGCACATAAAGAGAGGAAAACTCTCATAAGGTATATGCACACAAGCATACAAACATACATATATAATATAATACACATAGAAAAGTCGACGTTGCGGAAAAGCAACAGACGCACGTGTAAATAAAACCGTTTGTTTATGAAAATGGACGCGAGAGCTTTTCCCGCGCTTCTGGAAAACGCTTCGGAAAACGCGAAACGACACACCATTATACATATATCGGATGATATTGTATTATGTTGTATTAAATTGTGTATTATATTGTGTTTTATGTGTATTACACGATCTCAAAGCAAATGATGACGATCTTTGATGCTGCCGGATTTTGGCCCCGAGCTTTTCGTCGACTCGATTTTCCGACGTGGGATTTTACACGGTCGTTTCGGCTTGTTTCATAGCGAAGTATTCTATTACGTTTGATGCTTTTTGGTGTTAAATTTAGGTTTGTATGGTAGTAAAATATCGGGTTTTTATTGTATTTTTACTATGAAGTCTCTCAAACAATTTAAGTTCCAATTTTTCAATCGTATGCTAGCAATGAGATCTGTCAAATCTGATAGAGGAAAAATAGCACGTTGTTATGTAGTTTCAAAATGATTGAAAAATAGAGTCTTTACTGTAATTATTGAAAGCTTAGACTCTATAAGCATTGTGATTTGAAGTACCCAAATTAGTTTCATCATAACTTTAATCTTATTAAAATAAAGTCACATTTGTACACTTACATGCAATACTTGATCATTCTAAACTGTTTTGATTCATATATTCTTTAAAAGTCAATTTTATTAGGCGTTACATTTGAATCTTATTTTTCCTAACTAAATTAGAAACAATGACTATTGAATTCTATATTGAGAAAAAAATAACACATCACCAAGTAGTTAAATAAAAAATTGATTAGATCACAATGGTCTGATGTACAATAATTTCATATGAAATACACGTAATTGGCGTCCTATTTTTAGACGAAAATTACAGTCTCAAATCTCAATCAAAATACAAATTAAGGATACATTACATCAAAATACACCCCGATCAGAATCGATCGCATATTAAACATCAATCGAATCGATACAACCGAACCAACCAACACTCGACTAATTACCATCAGAAATCCTCAACCCAAACCTACACCATCCCAATCCTCCCCAATAACAAAGCGCTATTAATTCCATTAAGCAATACGTTCTCAAATAGCCCGAAAAGAGTCGAATAAAATAAAAAAAGCACACACACACAATATAAAAGAAAGCCATTTTCCACGATGGCGATCCGCGGCAATTTCCGACCGTTTCTTCGATCCGTACAGTGACTTATTGGCCGCTCGTTAGGGCTATAGTGGGGCTATATCGGAGCACGGTACATTTGGCTGGATGGCCTTAGGGAATGCCGGAGTACTATCTTAATCCTTTGATAATAATAATATTAACGATAACGATCGGCTTCGGCGCTCCAGCTTCACGGGTCGCTTGCGCCGAATGTTTATGTATCGCGGTGCGAAATTTATTTTTATTGTACCGGGACGGGTCGTTTTAGGTTCGATTGTAGGGAAAATGTCTAAGGGTTTGTGCTCATTTGAGTTTTGCTAGTTCGTTTTGGGAAGGTTGATGCTTTTGATCGATTGTTCAAAGCGAAAGTGAGATGCATTCATTCGGCTGTTTATGAACTGTTGAGTTTTCGTATGAAAGTCGAAGATGTATCTAATCGTAAGTACTTGTGTCTGCTTTGTCTTTCGTTTTCGTAAATTGCAAATATGAACGTTTATGATGATTGATTCTATAGATTACACAAAGTTTCTTATTGCGTTCAATTCGCGCTGTCGCAATATCACACTTTTGCGTTAAATGATCGATATGTTTGATTTTACAATATATTTATTGGAGTAAAACAATTTGATATTTATGAAGTAAACGATTGCGATGAATTTTTTTTCTAATTTAAGCTGAAACGTAGTACAATTCAAACTGAAAAAACTTATCTAAATTCACTCAAAACCTAAGCAAATCAATCGAGTGTTACTCTGCCATTCTGTACTATCTGCACCAATATTTTTTTTGTAATATTATCAAATATGTACAAAGAAACTTTCATTATTAGATAGAACAAAAAGTTACACCCATTAAGCAACTTTCTAATAAATTGAAAAGAAAACGATCGATATCGACTTTTCCGATAACCACTACTCAATTTTCCGACCCAACTGTATAATTCCTCAACTTATTCTTCGACTTCAACTCTAACTTCATTTTTTCTGCCAATCAAAAATCAACACGTAGACTCATCCAAACGACTTTCTTAAATTATATCATATATATACGAATGAAAATTATCATTTTGCCCAAGCAGCCGAATCTGAAGGGGCCTCAGACGAATATACGCTCTGCTTATTTTGTACTTTGCCGTGTGTGTAATGTAAAGAACATTTGTCCCGAGGACGTCAGACCCGCGCGTTGTAATTACATAGTGGGTCGTCGTTTGTTCACGGCTCGTGTTGCCATCAATTCTAGAATATAATGTACTCGTACATTTTCCATATTGTTTCTTGAGAGCGTGGGCTTAATTAAATTTATTGGAATTCGACGAATCTTGCGTAATCGTCGACTTTGTTCTATAATATTTTAACGTCGATGATTTCATGTCGAAATATCTTATCGTTTTTCAAGTGGATGATCATTTGTTACAGTTTTATATAAGACTCATTGTCTGTTATATAAATACGGTTATCTACTTTTATCTATAAGCCACGTCGTCTTAACACAAATACCGCACCCAAATGGCAAGTGTGATTTTCAGGAAAAACCAACAAGTCTGCTTATCAAGCCACGTACATAAAAATGTGTCGTACAATTCAAAGATTAAACGGCACCCATATTACGACACTTTTCCAACAAAGAACGAACGAAACACGCCGATCCCTTGCGATAATTAAATTTTTCCAAACGGAATTCGCACTCGGAAAATACAATCTAGACCTCACACTTCCTTAATTTCTCTCACATTGTCACACAATACCAATACATATATTTTCACGTGTGAGAAAATACACGCGAATGATAATATAATGATTAGTACTCATATGAGAATTCATTACAAGCAGATAAATATATGATACATTAAGAAAATTTAATCGAACATCCAAATTCATTTCGTTCACTTTATTACTTACAAGATTTTCATCAAAATTTTTCAATTATATATGACGATCGAATAGGTTAATGGGTACAAGTGACATTTTTTCCGAAATATTATTATGCACTGGAATCACTTCTATGCACGCTCATTTATTTGGTGGCAAAAGGATATAAACGAATTCGGAACGTGTGCCGAGATATATCATCGAATCACTCGACCTCTTCCTAATACATGTAGGTACATGGTCAACTTTGAACACGCTTTTCTTGAAATCACCGCAAATCCACTTGTAACCCTTGGCTTTTCAGTCGTAATATATACTTAACTTTAACCAGTAACAACAGAAAAAAATATCATAAGTCACATATACATTCATTAAGACCTTTTCACATCTATCCCACTCTACATTTCTACCAAACATCTTCAAAATCCGAGACCCTAAATATGAACCAAATCTTCATCAGTGACACATAAACGATCCAAATGAACTCGAAACGAAGGCTCTCATGGATATGAACCGTTAGTCGTTTCTGGAGCATGTTTGTTGTGGGTATTAGCGGGGGCGGAGCCCCGGGGGGCACAACAAAGGGCGCCTTGTCGAAGCGCGTCGCCCTCGCCCTTCGATGGCAGATAGAACAAAGGAGAGGAAAAAGGCCCTAGTTCGGGCCTCAGGCCAGTGTAGATGGGCCCTCGGATATTAACCGGATCAGGGGTTGGCCAATTCGAAAATTTTCACAATGTTTCGTTCTTTATTAATCATGTTTTTAATTATTATTTTGAATGAATTCGTTCGTAAGAAAAATTTGAATTTGAATTTTCGAATAAAATTTTCTTTCAAATATTCATTTGTTGTGTCATTTTTTTTCAATGATGGACGTTGACAATTTAATTGTGTGTTTGGAAAACGTTATTCTTTGTGAAATTTTCTTTAAAAATGTTGTGTTTTTGACTTTCAACATTCAGATATGATTTGGAGAAGCAAGGTAACATTTTATTCAATTGACTTTCGTTATAACGATTAATCGATCGATCCATTTTTTTTCTACGAATGGGTATAATCTTTCATGTTTTTGTATGTCAAATAATGATAACGTTTCCCTGTTTTTGATAAAAGAGATCAAATATTGATAAATTGAATACACTTCGCTGTTTCGTGATATTTCAAAATAATCTCATACACATTTATGATATTTTAAACACTATTCAATTATCGTTTTTCATTCGCGAAAATGCACTGAAAATTAGATTAGTGATTAATTAAAATGCTATTATGATTGAATTAAATTCTATATGCTGTAAAATTAATTGAAATTTGGTGCTAAATATTATTATTATATTGACATCACGAAACTCGTTATAACTTAACATAATCTATTCCAATCTAATTAAGATAAAAAAAATCACTTATTTTTTTGCTAGATAAAGGAAAAATCTTTCAAATTATCCACAATCACATAAAAAATCTCACATAATCTAAACCAAAACATACCTCAACCTAAACTAATACATATCAAATATCGTATTGCTCATATAATCATCAATTAGCGAGCATTCCAATAAAAGAAATGCATAGCTATTTATAAACAAATTTTATTTTGCCTCAAAATATAATCTAAAAAAAGCTAAAAGACAACAAAACGGTTCAAAAAACACTGGTTGCCTATTCATAATCCTTATTCGCTGATATCTGAGGTTGTATGAGGTACGGGTGGATATTAAGGGATCCTCGCAGGGCGCATCCACCCACTTTATGGATCATCATCGCGATCGCTGGCGCACGTTTACGCGAGATTTATGGACTCGCACTTTACGACGACGATTTGCATACATATATACCTTCGAGAAAAATCCTTTTTTTTTACTCCTCTAAAGAAAAACACTCGCCCGATGACGCTCCGTCGGAAAATTTTCGGAAAATTCGCTTTAGGCCGCTCGGTAATGTTGCGCACTTGGGTATTATGTTCGTACGTATGTATGTAGCAAAAAACGTTTTTCACGTGTTCGTATGAATATTCATGTGATTCGTTTTTTTTTTTGATAGTTGAAGCTTAATCGATTTCAATTTTGATGTCGAAATTGGTTTTTTTTTTTAGTTTTATTGCTTTATTTTGTGAATGTAAATTGGTTTTTTTTTATATGTTGAAATTGCTGAAATTATTTTTTAAATAGTTTTTCCGTGTAAATTTATTGGTTTTATTTGAAATTTATCATAAAATATACAAATTTATTATTTTTATTAAATATTTTCTATTTCAAGTGAAATATTTTAATAATCAAATCAAGTAATTTTAATAATGGCATGCTTAAAATGGCTCGATAAAAATTTCAAAATATCTCACTTTACGTAGAAAATTATTGTAGTATACACTTAAAATACACATTTTAGAGAAAACTCTAGTCAAATAAGCAAAATTTTTACAGTTGACAAATGTATGCAACATTCATACATGGAGTCAATCGTAAACTTTATAGACCCTTACTACGTTCATAACGCCACAAACTCAAACTACGAATTGGCTCACTTTCGCATAAGTCGTTCTAATTTTACGTCTTTCACACAAGCCGCAAAATTTTTCCACAATTCCCACCCAACCCAATGGGGGTGGCATTTTTCACCTTTGATGTCGATGGCTTTATTCATTTCCCGCCGTTTACGGAAGCCGAACGAGTGAGAAGGCTCTTAATGAGATCACGTTTCGCCTTTCATTTTTTCGACCTCCTTTTATTCCGTTCGTTTTATTTTACTCGTTCACCCCCTTGTGTCGGTTCATTTTTTCGCTCATACATATTATTATTTTTCAGAAGGAACGAACGCGCTTTTTACGCGTCTGCGAATAAATATAAAAATCGAGCCCGAAATGCGACAAATTATTCCCGCTTTATGGGGCGGCGTCGAAGAATAAGTTTCACTGCGTTGTCGTTTGAAAATTCGAGAAGGGGTTGTTTCCTAAATATGGTAGGGGATGTATAGAGTAGAGTGCCGCATAAATATGTACATAAATTTATTTATTTATTTTTATTAATAGCCTGTTTATGCGCGGAAGACGCGTACGAAGATGTATGCGCGTCCTTTGAGCCGAAGAAGTAAAATATTAGACGATGCAAATCTGGCTAGTACTGATTTTTTTTTCGCGTACATTTAAAATAATATCTTACTTTACTGTATTTTTTTTATATTTTTGCGATAGATATGGTTAATGTACACTTTTATCGGTGAATTTATACTCGTACTGTTGTCGCGTTTGATAAATGTGAACGTTTCGAATGTGTACTTAGACGCAGCTTATCGGGAAATGTGCATATTTCCTGTCAGAATTCTGAAAATTTTCTTACAAATATATTCTTTGATCAATAAATCTGTTAAATAATAGACTGATGTTGTTTATAACGTTCAGTAAATCACTTTTTGAAACGATAACTTGATGTTAACGTCGTGGTTTATACGATTATGCCTAATATAAGTCACATGTATTTTTTAATCTGCATGAAAGCTAGATCGTTTTTTAATGCTTTTTCAATCGATTAAAATAAAATTCAACTTTATGCTATGCGAAGTTATTTTTCGAATTGATATTCTCAGTTAATCGGAATCTCTTGTAACTTGTATTGGTATTCATCCACAGTCTTGTGATTGCTTCTTCACTTAAGTTATCTTTCAACTTGCATTTCCATAAATTCTAATCTTTAGCTGATTTGTGCCAATCATAAATAACATTTGATATGAAAATTATCGAGTAATGAAAGCTACATTAATTAAAACAAAATAATTGCGCACAGACCGCACAAACAATTGCACAAATTATCCTGCATCGAAACCGCAAAAACCTCCTTCCCATACACACATAATACAATATACAACGATTTTCCCGAGTTTTGATAAATCCCCCCATGACAAGGGTCATCCGGGAGAGTCCTCCATTTTAAAACGAGCTGCGAACACATGGCGCCACCTTTTTAAAAGCAATTCATTAAGCGCGACCCACACCACGCTTCGAAAGCAGGTAGGAAAAAGCCCACCCCTGTTCAGGTCCGGTCGTATTATATTATACAATATTATACTGTACGTGGAATGCGTACGGCGTTTACGGGTTTCGAAAATCCCGGTGAATTCTTCGGGACGCCTAATTTATGGCGGCAATATAGAAATTTCGAACGCGCTCATCACTCCTCGGTTCGGTTCGGATTCGACGTATTTTTCCTATTTTTTCATTCTATTTTATTTTAGTTTTATGCGTGTTTTTCGCCAAGGGTTTTCTTTTCTTGGAGGGTTCGACTATTTCTGTAAAGGTGGCTGAAAATGTTTTCATTCGCACGCGTAGTGCAGGAATGTTTCATCGTATGTTATTGGGTTTAGTGTTTTCTGTGAGGGTAGGTTATGGATGTTTAAAATTTCATGCGAATGAGAATCGATAAGCTTTTTAATAAGATTGGGATTTTATTCGAATTATTTTGATATTGAGTTGAAAAACGTATTGTCAGATTCATTTAAGGGATGTTCATCTTATGACACATGAAGATGCTTGTTAAAGTCGAGTCAATTTATAAACTCTTTGTAATAGAATTTAAATTTAATACATGCAATATTTTTTAAATGAATATATTATTTCATAAAATATAAGAAACCGTAAATATTTTGTCACTGTGCCACGTGGCTTTCGTGTCGAACACCCTTCGCGAAGAATCGCACGCAAAAACCACCTCGTACGATTTCGCCGCCGAACAAAAACATAAATGAATTAAATATTCTTTGCACTTCGCAGGCGGAAAAGCAAAAATAAAAGTCGATGAAAAAAATAACGAAATGGATTCCGCGAATTCCCCGCGTGATCCTTGAGAGAACCGCCTCGATTCGAGGCGAAAATGAAAAATGAAAAAAAAAAGAGGAAAACTTTATTTTTTCCTTTCGCGAGGAACGAATAACGATTGCTTATCCGTATTCCGAACCGGCGCGAATTTGCATCATCGCCTCAAAAGGATCCGATTCCATATTTTCCCATGGACGTGCATACCGCTGCGAATGTTAAAGTGATTTTTTCCTCCGTCCCTCCTTCGGATATTATATTATTTCATGTCGGGATTGCGTCTGAGGCAGTATCTTCACGTACTCCTTTAGCATCCTTCAGCCCCGCTAATGTGACAAACAAGCACGAGGGGTAACTGTTACCTTCCGCCCGTTAAGGGGCGAACTTGGCGAATCGAATCACGTATTCAACAACGTTTCCCCTTTCGCGTTATGGAAATAAGTCGTCGCCGATCCGGGTCCTCGAAAGCGAGGCCTATTTATTCTCACTGGGACCGTTTAATTTTATTTTCGGCCCAGGAAAGGTTGGGCGCCTCTGACGATCCCCCTGCGAATGTGTGTTTATGTCTCGAGTGTTGTCGAGTAAGTGACGCGAGCGCGAGTACACTTCGGCGACTTCGCATTAGATCCATACAAATCGAAAATTATCGAGTGGGTTTTTAGTGTTTTTTAAAATTTAGGGTCGTTTGTTGTTTGTTTTTTGCATATTCGATATGGAAATTTGTATATCGTGTATTCAGTAGGGGTTGTTTTTTTTCTGATGCTGCGTTTGTTCTAGTCTTTTTTGGGGCTAATCAGGTGTCATATCGTTATGTGAATGTGAATAAATATTAATGAGTATTTCAACTTTCAATATCTTAATAATTTATATTAGTTATATATGACGACTGAAAAGACAAAGGGGTACAAGTTACTTTGTGGTGATTTCGAGAAAAGCGCGTTCAAAATTGACCTTATACCTAAATTTATTAAGAGTAGGTCCACTGATTTGATGTATATCTCGGCACACGTTCCGAATTCGTTTATATCCTTTTGCCACCAAATAAATGAGTGTGTATAGAAGCGATTCCTATGCATAACTCGATATCGGCAAAAATATCACTTGTACCCCTTGGCCTTTTCGATCGTCATATGAATACTTATTTACAATAATATATTCGTATATTGATGTTTATCATTCTTCTTGCATGGTGAAAAACGACTTGAAAACTAAATTTTACTTAAAAGTATCAATGTTTTATATCGTGCATAACTTCATAAAATATTTTCAGGATATAATTGATTTGTTATTTATACATATATATTTTTTAATGTTTGTTAAAATAAAAAGACTAAGTCGATATCCCTGTTCCGTGAGCAATCGAAGGGTGCGATTACGCAGGAAAAACTTCGACTCGAGTCGTAAGGAGCTTTCGCAAATATTACTTTCGCACTTTTACGTATTCTCTCGGACACCAGAGTCCGATATCCTCGAGGATTAAAACCCTCGTCCGTCTCTGCAAAATAATGCGCATTAGTGTAAACCGTCGTCGGGTGGGAAACTTTCGTTTCGAAATTTCGAAAATTTAATCAAGCGTCTCCGAAATCGAAAAGTTTCGAAAAAGAATCGACACAAAAGCCTCTTTCTCGGAAATGGGAACAAGGGAAAACGAGAGCGAGAGAGACGCGATTGAATTACCACTAATTTGAGATGTAAATCCCGAATCTCGTCGAAAGTCGGGACAGAACTTCTTCCTTTTTTTCTTCATCCGAATTTATTTTCACTCCCCTCGTTATTATCGTATTATAATATTTTTAAAATGGATAAAGAAGACCTTGAATCTAAGAAGTCGTTCAAAATTCTAAACTTTGTCTATTATGATTTGTTCAGATTCAATTCTGAGGGTTGATCTTTTGGCAGCTTATCGATTCAATATAACTCTGTAGAAAAAGAGTCAATCAAACCAATAAGCTGTTAGTTGTCTGACGATTAAAATCCGGTCCCATTATTTGATATTCGATTCAATAGATTTGTTATAGAACTAGCTTCTGTGACTTAACATTTGTACCTTCTACATTTCTTGAGATACTACGGGGTTAAGGGTCGATTGTAAATTGTTGAGTAGTTTAGATAGAAATCTTGTATATTTTGAAATACTAAATGTAAATTGTGAAATGCAATGATGCAGAAACTACAACAGATGTACAAACAATTACAATGAATAGTTTCGCCGAGGAAGAATAAATAGTTAAAACACATCCAAGCTGAAATATATTAATTTTTATTTATACAAATCTCTATTCTGACTTTTAAATTTCCAACCCTATCTTTCGGATAAGGCAAAGGGACATTCTTTAATCCGATAATCCGGTAATGTCTAGAGCCTCCAGGGGGAAAAGAGAACCTAGACCGAAGATTGCGATCGAAATACGCCTTTATTCAGAGCTCTTAATGAACAGCCTCGTTCCGATTCGCTAAAATTCACTAAAATTCCCGAAAATTCACCAAAATTCAACGAAAAGAGAGACTCGACCGTTTCTTCGCGCCCTTTAACGCGATTTAAAATTGATTCAAACACACTTTGGCACTTTCCCTTCGAAGAGAGCGGTTTATTTCGGCTTCGTGTCCGTTCATAAATTACGGGATTTGCGAAAGACTAGTTCCCGAATTTTGCGCCGCGTTTGCGTTCAATTAACATAATTGGTGTTTCGAGAATGTTAACTCGTCTGCGGCGGTGTCGCTGTTTCGGCGATAAAGTGCTTTTCGCTTATGCATAAGTGAGGGTTTGAAGATGAAAAAAAAATTGCGTAGGTATCGATTTTCGTAATTAATATCGATGGGTTTGTCGATAATGGAAAATATGCTAATCGAAAGTGATTAAATTTTGTTTGAAAATAATTAAATTTTGAATATTTTGGACGTTCATTTTTTTTCACTTGCATGAATTCTCCGCGTCACTGTGCAAATTATACAGGTTTTCCGTTTTAATTTCAATATTATTCATTTCAAATAATATATTTTTCACTTCATGTTCAATATTTGTTAGTTCAAATTCAATATTTTCCGAATCGAGTTCAATATTTCCCAAATCAAGTTCAATATTTTATGACCGAATTAAACTGTTTTCCAATGCAATTTTCCTTATTATCTTCATAGAGTTTATAGAAAACATTGATTGAAATAGATAAAATTGAACTTGAAATAGAAAATATTGAACTTGAATCGGAAAAATAGCAAATGTATTTGTAGTATAACAGAGGCTAAATCGAATAAATTTCAGTGCATTGATTCATACTTGCATTAAACTGTCTATAGTAAGTGGTCAATTCATTAGATATGGACTGTAATATTTCACGAGAAAATTTTTATATTTTACAAACAAACATTATGAATTGGCCACTTAAAGTAATTTTTCAAATTAGGAACTGTCAAAATTCCACGTGAGCGATGAAATAGAAAGACGTACGTATATTCATAATACGTCCATCTCTGATTTCGATACTTACGTGGAATTTCGACAATACTCAGTTGGAGGACTGCTTGTATTAGGCATTATATTCGTGTTGAAAGAATATTTAGAAATTCAGAGTAGATTCAGCTATCAAATAAAATATATAGAGCATTTTTTTTTTCATAAAAAAAAAATATCGTGAACTTTTATTCAGCGCAGGTTCGCAACGCGCGTGTGTGGAAAGCTTCGTAGTCGGCGCATATAAACGCGGCTACGAATCGCTTCGTAGAGGCATTGCGGGCCGAGACTCGCTACGGACAACAAGTCTCCCCGAATCTTCACTGCGGTTTTTGCGAGTGTGTTTTCGACCGATTTTCACTTTCGACACTTTGTCAGTTTTAAATATTCGCGGTTTCGCAAGCGAGTTCGGTTTCGATTCGTCTTAGCGGCGGGCTACGCTTCGATGGTTTTCAGTTGGTGAGTTATCTTGAATTTCAGTTTTTTTTCTGATCTATTCGATCGTATGTTACAACTATTCAGTAATATGTTGAAGTTTTTTTTATTATAAAGTTTGTCAGTTTTTATTGTTAACGTTTCGTTGATACAAGATTGAAAGATTGAGTCTTCATGTTTCTATAGTATCGATGAGATTTTGTAAAGAAATGATGATTTGAATTTGATTATAATTACTAGTTCACTTTTGTAAAAGCTTTTCTCTGTTATTGAAATCAAATTCTTACGTTGATATAAGTGCGTTGAATTACAATTTGTAATTTGGCTTCACTTTTCATTCTTTTGTTAATAAAATATCAGTCTTTCATTCAAATTCAACTGTTTTTATGTTAGGTTCAACTTATTTTTTAGTGCATTGATATACCAAAAGAATTGATTCAATATACATTGATATAAAAAAACTTTGAATATGAATAACGTCACGTAAATTTTGTCATCGTACTGTTTTCATTTCATATTTTACCTTTTCAAAGGTTTTTTTTTCATCAAAATATTTTTTTTATTATAAATGAATATTTTCAACATTAACATAAGCGGTATATCGTATGATTCAAAATTATTTCCATTCTAAGTCGTTCACCCTATCGTGTAATATTGTTAAGCAACGTGTACGTTGAAGGGTTGTTTTTCACGTAATGTAAGTTTTGGTTTACTTTATGCCTAATTTGAATTTAAAATATGTGTTTTCACTACGTAAAGCTTATCGATGCGCGCTCTCGTAAGTATTCGGGCGAATTTACGTTGTGCAAAATAAATGATACGTCGACGTTGTCGCGTTATTTTAATATTTAGCATGAAAGGCTTTCAAGTTGAAAGCACGCGTCGGATGAAAAATTTTCCGCGAATAATTTCTCAAACGCTTATTTATTCTCATAACACAAACTCTTTTCGCAAACAACGCACTCAAACAATTTGAATTTTTCCAATATAATAAGAACGCGAGGACGGAAAAGCAAACATGCATAATTGAAATTAATTTCCAGAACAATTCCGATTCATAATTCGCTACATTATAAATTTGAATTCGAATTTTGTTTTATATACGAATTTTAAATTGGAGTCGATTCGTTCGTTGTATACGAGCATAATAAGGGACGTCAACAATAATTGCTTGCGACGCGGGGATAACCGAATCGCCACCCGGAGGCTTGTTTTTGAAATTTTAATAAAATTAACGAAATCATCCCCTTTCCATAAACCCCCAGACCGAAATTGGTAAGGAAGCTTGCCGAAACTTTCGTATTATCCTCATTAGGCTCGTTCCGTATTTCGCATCCACGAGCATTATACACTCTCCTATTTATCGTTCGATGTTAAAGCAAATCCCTAAATTTATGTGTGTATGTATAATTTTGAATTCCGAAACTTCCCGCGTATGGATTTGCAGCGGTACAATTTTTGACGAGAGCAAACATTTATTTTTCGGGTGAAATTCAAAGTAAACGTTTCGGTTTTAATACATTTTTTCGGAGTGCGTTAAGGAAAAGTACGAAAATAAATTCATACGCGCGTGTCGGCGCCTAATCGATATTCTCGTTTGTTTTTCAGACTAAACAAATTCAAATGTATTCGAAATCGTAAAATAATATGACGAAATTTTCATATTTCAAGCGAGTGAAAAAGCGGAATGAATATCGCGAGGACTTAAGCGCAAAAGCGCGCGAATTTTTCTTTGATACATAATTTATTACAACTTTTCTTTTCTTAGCGTTTTTTTTTCAATGTTGAATTTCGCGCTAAGATCATTTGAAACTTTTAAATCTCATCTGCCATACTCGAGCGTATTTTATCCGAAAGTGATTTTTTCACGTCAAAGCTTTCATTCTTACATTTTCTCGAACTCCATCTTGGTAAATATTCAAATGATTCATACGCAAAGTGAATTTTGAAAAGCCCGAATCTTAAATATTTTGAAATACTTTGACTCGTTAATGACTCGATTATTTTGAAATTTCTCACAGAGATGAATATTCAATTCATGAAACTCGAATTTGCTTCATAAATACGTTGAACAGAAATTTAGTTTAAGAGTATTTAGACAGTGATGAATTTATTTGGCTAAATTATGCATGATAGTTTTGGAACACATTTCGATCGAGAAAGTAAACAGCGTACTAAAATCAATATAATTTGACGAGCACAAAACCTAATCACTTCCTATTTCGAACAAATATTTGCAACATTAACTTAACTATACGAGCGCGTTTGCAAATCCTCTACAATGTACAGATAACAATCCGATACCGATTGCCGTAAACAAGAGCATATTAAACGACATCCGTTCAACAATCGATAATATAGACGTATTAACGGAAACGAGAATAGCGATAGAATAGATCAATTAATAATAAAACAAGAATTAACTGGAATATGATCGAGCAAAACAAACATGCATATATAGAATTAAAGCTTCTATAGATTGTTTAGATGTCCATTTTGAAATTGATTTTCAGTGATAATTATATATATACAGTCTTTATGATATCCTCATACATATTTAATTGTGTATTCTAAGAATTATTAGAATTAAAGTGACCTTAATCAATATTTTGAAATATTGAGTTAATTAAATAAAACCGATAGCGCAGCGGTATAAAGCGTTAGTGCATGCCGTGTCGATTCAGCATTCTTGGATGCGTGGGTTCGAGTCCTATCTTGGCGAGTGTCAAAATGTCGTTTTTCTCAATTGATAAAAATTGATATGGAGACACGGTCGTTTCTTTCGAATATTTGGATTCATTTGATTCGAAAAAAGTGTTAATTTAACGCTTTATGAAACGGCTCCGCAAATGATCACATCTCCTTACACCTTTCATGTTCGATTAATTCGAACGATTCTAGTGACATCTATGTGCACTGATTATTTACTCTTCGGAGTGGTCTTGCAATTTACTCTTCGTAGTAGTCTTGCCAAATTTACTCTTCGGAGTGGTCTTTGCCATAATGGCGAATATTGATTGATGTGGAATTGGGCCCCTGGGCCTGTTGAGAGAAAAAAAAAAAAAAAAAAAAAAAAAAAAAAAAAAAAACACGACTCAATATTCTTATTTCTAGAGCGTGTAGTTAAATAAGTAAAGTTAAACATAAAATTAAAGAAATGATGAATTTCTTTGAGTTTGGCTAAATACATATATTTTATTGTAGAAAATTAATCTTTAATCAGCATTTCCGAAAAATCAACTCTTGGTTTAGGTCAGTTTATTTGAAGAAGCGATATGTAGTTCTAGGAAATGGTACATATATTCTTCGGAGTAAACTTAAATCATCTATTGTACAACTTTTTTTTTAGTTATAATATTCAAATATTTCCATTAAATCTATGCATAAATACATATTAATAGAACATTCTAAAGTCATTCATAGATTTTCATCTCATTTAGGAAAACTCGCACCCATCCCTCACCCATCATTCCATACAAATTACAACCTACCTCACAACAGCATATTGAAAACGACATCCGTTCAACAATCAATATATTACTACTATATCGACCTAACCGACCGAGAGCCACGACGCTGCCAATTAATTACCCATCGAATGCATGACGAAGTTTCGCACACTCGCCCACTATCAAAGACTACGTACGGCTCCTAGTGGAACCAATTAAAAGTTTTATCTGCGATTTGAGGAGGCGGCACTTTGTCAAGAGGGCCGACGACTTCGCCTTTAATATCTCGAACCTTTGTCCTGTCGTCAAACAAAACGACCCGCTGAGAGGTGGCGAGATAGGCTCCCTTTCGCCTGTCCTTAGGGGAAACGAGTCGTTCTGCGGATAGCACACCTCCGAGCAGATTAAGGGCCTCGTATACGACGGGGTTTTCTTGGATTTTTTCTTTTTAATAGTTCCTTGTAATGGTCGTCGTTTTATGTTTTCTTTCGTGTTTATGTATGTCAGTTAATTTATATTTAGAAAATTTATAATATCGGACCAAATTATCGTAGAAAATGTTCAGTAGTTTAGTGGCATGAAAGGGCATTGTAAATTATGTTTATTTATGGAGGTCTTAGTAAAATGTCAATAGAATTCTAATTCTATCAAATTTCTAAGAATTCGATAGAATTTATATTAATATCGTCGAGCAATAGAAGGTTATTAAGTCCAAGTCTAGAATACTTGTAATGAGAAACTCGAGGCTATTGTTGAATAACAATACTGATATGAAAAATCTTACCATCAACTTAACATTTTTAGGCTTCTAAAAATCTATCAAATTAATGATAATTTTTCTATATTGATTTGAAAAAATCAGTATTTAATTCAAACTTAAATCACACATTACTTAATTTTAATGTAACTTACATCACTTAAGAGAGCAGATTTGTCTAACTTTAATATAACCAAAAAAATCATGATATCTATCAACATTAACCATCATTCATTATTTTTTTTTGACAAAAAAAAAACTCAAAATCACACACACATGCAATCTATCATAACCTACATCCGCATTCAGACTAATGGCCCACTTTTCCACGTAGTCAGACAAAAGCCCGCAGACGACCATCGTTAGCGGTTAGACGTCCCCGGGGCCGCAAAGACGCCGGATTTTCCCGGGGATTTTTCCGAAAAGAACCGGACTTTTCCGCGATTTTCCCGCGGAAAAGCCGACCCCTCGCCCCTCGGCCCCCTCACGGCTCGTTATGGCCACCGTCTATCCGATTTCGGATTCGGATATTCGAGGTGGTGCTATCGTATAAATCACGCCGGGTACGCAAATCGACGTCGATAAATCAGCGGTGCTGCGTCGTTTGCACGGTTGTGCTTTTTAGGATGGCTTTTGGCTTTTTCCATGGTGTTGTATTGTGTATCGTATGGCGTGGGAAAAATTCGCACTCGGTCGTTGTTTGGGTGTCGCTATTTGGGTCATCGGGGATCGTTTTCGGATCGTTGTGCGCGATTATATTCGAGCGGGTTTCGATCGGTTCATTATTGAATTGTTGCGTCGAGTGCAGTAGATGCTGATCTGATTGATACTTTAATACGGTTGATGGTCGAAAATTATCGATTTTGTGTAAAATTCATTGTCTTTTGAATGTTAGTGTTATTGGTACCCAATTACATTGGTCTAAAAGCGTAGGGTGCATATGATTAGAGGTATGGTGGTTTTTTTTCGTAATGTTTTATGAATCAAATAATATCTACTATATCAGCATATGAAAGACTGGTTTTTTAATCTTGTACATCACTGCTGATCCGCAGTTGATTTTTTTTCCTATTTAATTTAACGATTTCTGCGAATCAAATTGTCGATTGAAATATCGATCTTACGTCTATATAAAATTATAGTTGAGTCTATGTTCTATCTTTAATATTCTTTATTGGAATTAATGCTGTGAAATCTATGTGAAAAAATATTTTTTAACTATGTCTTTGTCTGATGTCTTTAATGGTGATTTTATCGAGACATTGAATAGCGATTCGTGTATGATTTCAATATAGCACAGTCGTTATTCCTAAAGTCGACTCGAACTTAGATCCAAGTGCAGCTCTCTTTCCATATCTAACGCTCAACATACATTCTATGTATTTTAAAGTGAATCTCTAGAGCCAAAGCGTCTCTATAAATTTCAACAGAGATCGTTGCGCTTTATTCAACCGCATGCCGAATTCACGTCCTTCATTTCGGATTCGAAACCGCGTCCATTGATGCATTTCCGCTTTTCCGCAAGGAGATTTGTAACATCCAGCGGAACGAAAATATTTTCATATTCAAATGTCTGCTATCGGGTTTTGTTCGCCGCAGATTTCCAACAATGGCTCTCTCTATGTATGGAGAGAGAGAGACAGCGGTCGCCCACGGTGCGGTTCTCGTGCGCCCCTTTTAAAGCATTTAAAAGCACCCCTGTCGTTGTTTAGCCGTGCACGTGATATGAAAATCTCTAAAAATAAAAGCGTTAAACACACATATCGCAGAAACGTGTGTCCCTGTGAATGACAGCTGCCTTTTCTCTCGCCCGCGTTATGTTTTAATTGTTCTGGGTGCTTCGCGAAAAACAATGGATCTCCCCTCGTCATCTTGGAGCGATTACATGAATGCGGGATTACGCTTAAAATATATAAATATTTTGTTAATTTGAGTTTTTTTTTTGTTTTCGCGTATAGAATCTGCGAAATCTTGGATATCGCTGGTTCTATAGTGAACGACTATGGTAGAATACCTCCGCGAGTCTATTTCAAAGGGTTTACTGAAAAAGTATAGGCACGTGTATTCAATACGGAAGGCTTTGTGTCGAATTGCAATCCTAGATGTAAGATGCGACGTGAATTTTCTCGTACGTTGTTCTCGTCGGATATGAGCCAGTATATGTATGTATGTAGTATGCACTTCATCGGACACGAACAATGAACTATTGCATCACATGATTAAAAATAAGGGTTTTTTGTTGATATTTCATTTTCAGTAATGATATTTTTTCTATAGAAGTATATTTTCTCAAGAAATGTTTTCGAACAATGTGAAATAATTTATTATGATACTTCCACTCGAAAGCTTATCTTTATTGCTCTGAAATTATTTCGCAGACGAAAAAAAAGTCGCTTTTCTAACTCGAAGGGCAAATTCTATTTAAGTCAATAATAACTTTCTTCCCTTTCAATAAACAACCCTCGGGGCATAAATCGCACGGTATCAGATTCAAAATTCAAATTCGATACGCGTCACTCACTTCCCCGAGTTTGACAAATTCCCGACTGCGATTCCATCTAGAGCAAAAAGCAAACGAGCATCCTTCGACTTCTTCGACCCAGAAATCGGGTCTCGATTTCGAATTCGAGAAATCCACCCCCTTCTTATGAGAACACCTCCGTTCTCCTTTCGCGAAGGATTCGAATGAAATTTTGATAAGAGAACAAACACGGAGGGGATGATTCGACGCCCGTTTATTACCATATGCAAAGTGTTCGGGCGGAAAGTTCGGCATCATCATCGTCTTCTTCTACACGGAAAAGGGCGATAATGCAAAAGTTTATTCCCGAGCCCTTCGAACGGTGAATTATTTATGTCGCGAGCGTTGTTCCTCCGGCTAGAGCTTAACGATGCTTAAAAAAGTTTCTCCTCGGCAACGGACGGACCGAGGTTTTTGCCGCCCGAGCTCTCGATGCTTCGGTCATATTTAAATTAATCTAGAAGGCTTTTAGTGGGGGAACGCGGAAAGTGAGGGAAAAAAATATACTTGAAAAGAAGTGGTAAGTGCCGCGATGCGCCTCGACTAAATTAGGATGCTCTTATAGAAATTTATTATGGCCGCGGCTTCGGGTTTCTTTCGAAATTTTAAGGTTTTAATTACGATTTGATGTTTTTTTTTTTTAAATCATAATTATATGAATTTATATAAAATGATAATGGAATTGAAATATCCTTATTTGCTTTTCATTAGAATTGTTTGCATACTCTCATTCATACAATGTACCATTTTCATTATTAACATTTTATACTCGTGAACTGGCTACCAGCTCAATACTAGACTTCAACTATTTTAAAAAGTAATTAAATATAATTTAACATGAAAAACGAAAAAAATCTTAACATAACCTAACCCAAGTTTTACTAAAACAAATTTCTTATAAATTTATCTTCTTCAAGAACCAAATATTAAAATTAACACAACCTTATTTGACTTTAATCTCATATTATAAATTAACCCAGCCACATTTTCATACCACAATATCAAAGAGTGCGACCCATAAAAAACATCCTCTAACACAATCATTAAGGAAACATTTGACCATGGCGTACATAAAAAATCACTCAAGACTCTTTTACGACCCTTCCCCCATTCTTTGTCACACTTTTGCACATACGAAAGCACATGCGACACAATCACGACATTTTTAAGACTTCCATACCCCAGACTGTAACATTATCAGCTTACATAAACACCATACAAAATTACACAGTGTAAAGTTCGGTAACCGCTCGGATGGCTATTAATGGTCTTCGGCTAATCAAGCATGTCGATTACGCGACGGCAAACTTTAATAAGCTAACTTTAATATAATATATGTTATAATATAATGTCGTAAGAGAACGGCCGCCGAATATAGCCCAACTTTGTATTTATGGTGAACGTATGATATTCGACGGTTTCCGTTCTGCGTGAAACTTCTATCTTGCGCATACAATTTTATCGCAAGCTGCGAAGATGGCTTCGAACCGCAGATCCTTTGAGTCGTAGTGGAGTTTAATTTATGGAGAATTGTGTGTATGTTGATGTTTTTCGAAGAGATTATGGGTTGATATAATGAGCTAAATATTTGACGATTTGATGTTCAGATGTTGTTTGTTAATTTTGATTTCAGTATACACATTTGTGATATATAGACAATTAATTTTATTATTCTTTGTAAGGGAAATGTTCTGACTTTGATGTATTCAAAATGAATGCGAGTTTTCGGAAAACGTATGATGAAACTCAAGTGTGCTATTTATTACGCAAACAAGACATCTGTCGCTTTTCATACAATTTTCATTGAATATGTTTTGTCATATCGTATTTTATTGTTGAACGTTTTTGTCATTTTATTATCAATCAAATTCATTTATAAAGCATTTCTGATTCAATAATAAAATATCTTACACTTCGATTCCACGTATGCATTCAAAATTCAAAAAAATAATCCTTTCATACGAAATCTCCTTATATGCACTCAATTCTCCTTTAATAAGCCATTCATTGAGCCAAAGCAGACAAAAACCCTCCCAACCAGCGAGAGCAATGTTTGCGACAGCTCCGTTCGGCACAATTCAATTTTTCCACACTCTAAAATGGCGAGAATTGAAAATCTCCGCAGATAGTTTCCTCGATACGAACCGAGGTAAAAAACGAACTCACAAAACAGAAAGAACCCAGTAAAAATCGCACAATACGAACTCGGCGTCGTATCCAGACACACGTAAAAAAAATCCTCAACAGTAGTAGTAGTCTCAACAGTGGATTCCAGAGCTGGAAATTCCTCCCCGATACAATCAATTGAATTATAATAAGTTGGCACTCGATTTCGAACCGAAGCACTGGGGTTGTCAACCCGACCGTCAACCCTTGTACGCGGCTCTTTCCCATTTTCGCACTAGCACAGTGAGAGAGGCTTTGCCCGCGAATAAAACGAAATAAAATACTGCCTGGGATATATTTTTATATATATAAAGTGTGTGTGTGCACAGGGTAAAAATGAGAGCCACGAATATGGCCGGATTGAAAATTGGATATCGCCGGATAATAGAATTGGTTTTCCCCGACATATGTGAAGCGGCGACGCGCGTCTAATGCGATTGAAAAGCATTTGCTGATTCGATGGATACATTCATGGTACTGTTACATACTATATACTGGTACTGGTACTGGTACTGGTCGTACCACGATGCGATGGTACTGCCGCTTTTCATCGTTCGCTTTCGGGGCGGTTTTATTTTTTGCGCGATTCGTATGATGATTCATTCTTGTATTCGATGATTTCGCTTTTTGCAAAGGGTCATTGAATTTCGATTGTCGTTATTATGGTGTTCGTATGTGTACTTTATGTGAAGTAAATCGGTGTATTTGAGTATACTTTTTGATAAGTAGGTGTATTTTGAAGTGTCGCCAAACTATTTTTTTATCTTAAATGTTATTAGTTTTTAACTACTCAACCTATATTTGATATCGTATTTATCAAACATTTTGTTATGATTTTATCAATGAAAATGAAAATTTTCAAGTGCAGTACAAATAGACGTTCCTGTCTAAATAAATATGTGCTTCTAGATAATGTTTGATCTGAATTCGATAGACGATCCATTGATATGTTAGAGAACGTTTTTCAATTTTTATATTGTGGTTGCTTTAAAATATATATTTTCGTTCGATTTCATGATCAGTGAATCGAACATGTGGCACTGTATGCGAAACGGCAGTTTTCGCTTCATCGACCAAAAACAATCTTGTTTCGTGTTTCGATAAACACGTCTGTCACGCTTTCGGATTTATTTTTTCCCGGATGCGGATTTGAAAATGAAAAGGTTTACGACTAGCTAAAAGTGCTTATCTGGCCCGATTTTTTTCCATTTTAAAAGGTTATACCTTTAAGCTGCTTACGATAAGGGGATGTGTCATCCGCGATACACTCCTGCATCTTTCAATACACCGTATAATGTAAAACGTGAAGTTTTACTAGAATGTTGTTTTCTTTTAATATACACTCTTGATTTCAATTTTGAGAATTTTTCATGAGTAATTTGGGAAATATTGCATTTTTTCATACATTTTGTACTAAATGGACTTTCAGTCTCTTATAAAAGAAACTACATACAAAACCATTTAGTGAAAATTTTCTGAAAATAATATTTTTTTCAAATATATCGAAAATGTTCGGAATTCCTCACTACAGCGTATAGTTGCATCTAAAACTACATATAACTTATTCTTGTAAAAAGTTAAATTAACAGTCTGTTCGACACCGACGAAACACTTAAAAGCTGAACGCGAAGCGCATAGTGAAAATTGATCGAGTCTCGCGCAGAATGCAAATAAAAACATCTCCTCGAACATAGAAGCAAGAGACTTTGGCGAACTCTTCTCGCTGAAAAGTCTTTCTTTCAGACTGCCACACGAAAGCAGTCTTAAAACCGATCGAATTGTAAGAAGGAGTAGAAAAAACAACACAAGCGGCAAGCAGCAGTGGACAAACAGACGGCGAAGTTAAAGTTTGCACTCGGCGGTGGGTACACGAGAAGAAATCAATTGTGTGACAAACTTTTATGTCACTTTTACAGTGGCTTTTAAGAGTTCGAAACATATTTTACGGTTTCCTTACGGTCGTTTTCTATTTGTTCGGATGCCGGCGTTAATTTACGATGTCGTGAAGCTTTTATATACGCGGGACAGGGCACGTATTCGCGATTTATGATACGCTCCAAACTCTCATTTGCAATCGTATAATTTAATTGGGCATGTTTTATATGGGGTGGCTTATGGCGAAAGGGGTGGTCGTCGTATATTTTCAGATTTCACTAGAACGTAAAGTCAGTCCTCTAACTTTCGAAATTGAACGTTTGTAGTTGGAGGATCGGCTGTAGTAGCATTAATTTGTTTCGAATAACGAATGCTGAGTTTTGGTCAGTGTTTTCAAACGCTCTGATGAATGTAACTATTCGTGTCGGAGAAATTATTTCTGATGAATTTACTTGTGAAATTTAATTACCGCACTAAGAATCCGAATGCAAATTAAGTTGCAAATGAAAAAGTGTCTGCGAATTCGCCTAAAGAAAAATTCTCGTCGCGCCTGCGGAAAAACACTCGGGAAAATTTAATAATTCCGACACCGTCGACTCGCGTATCTTTCCATTTTCTTTTTTTATATCTATTTATATACTAGTATGTACAGGGTACTGCTGAAAATATAAAATTATTAACAACTATTCATATTTCTTTTTCTTATCTATTCCAAAAATATAGGTGATCCACATTAGTGTTACATATTATAGACACGAATTTTTCATTTAAATATTTATTATTTTTTCATATTTATCAAACGAATATGAATTTTATTTAAATTCAAAGTATTTTTAATTAGATTTTTTTTTGAAAATCTCATTAAAACGTACGGTAAAAGTCATTTGCTGGGAAAGTGGATCGACTTTTTCGACACCACCCTGTATATTTATACAATATTATATACATTTTTTTTATTTCGGGCGTGAAAATGTGCAAGTTGCACCCGGAAAAACGCGACGGAGAAAATAAACAAGTCCGAGAGTTACAATAAAGGCACACGCGCACAGAATAGTAATCGGCGTTTTGCGCAAGAAAATCTTCCATTTTTTTCCTCCTTCCTTCTTTCTTCTCCGGTATATATATATTCGGTATAATTTAATATAGAGCATTATATTATTGTATATCGTATGATATAATATAGGTTCGTTCTGGGTTTGGTGTCTTTCGATGTGATATTTTGTTCCGCAGTTGTGTTTATAGTTTCCCTTTGTAGCGTCGGACGCCCGTTTCGCCGTATGTGCGGAAACTTGAAAATTGGGACGTTTCCTTCGTGATTCACTGTGTCGATTTTTCGGGTGTATTTTGAGATCTGAATACGTGAAAAGCATTTTTGGAAAATTTTCTCGAGTAAAAATATTTTTCCGAGAAGAAAATAATCTTTTTCGATGAAATATTAGCTATTGTTACTCGAATTTGGTGTTCTCTTTGCAATGTTACTCAATTTTGTTTGAAACTATAGACCTGAAGATATTTTATGTTGCATATTGTAGATTTTTATAATTGTTTGTCAGAACTATGGGATATTTAATTTGAAAAGATCTAACTTAGCAACTGTTGCAAACATTCAAGTTGTTTACGTTTCACACGTTACTGTTACTGAATTAATTAATTTTCTAAATGAAATACGACCAGTTGTTAAAATGGGTGTACTAATTTGATTGTACATGTTTTCTGAGGTTCGATATTTCAATCTTATATTAACAATTTTTAAGCAATAAGAGTTGTCAAATTCAACGAGAAAAAAATATTAATGCTTTGCTTCTAAGTATTACATTCGATTGAAATATTGGTCTTTTAATATGTACAATATTAATTACAGTTTTATAGCGTTTAGTAAAATGGTATAGAAAAGTTTTCGATGCGAACGGAAAATTATCGATTTTTATACAAATAAAAAAATCTATATTATGGAATCTAAATCATTTTAATCGAACTCAATATCAAATTTTCCAAATTAACCAAAAAATAAACTCGTTAATTTTCCTCTGAATACACACACACGTTACATATCTAAAGCCGGATCTCCACCCGGTCGAATATCCAGCGCAGCTCGTTAATTACACAACATCGCCAGCGACTTCCCATCAACGACCTAACGTAGTACTACTCCACAACAACCCGGTATTGTTTATCGCGTAATTAAATCAAGCTACGCACATTGTAGTAGTGCGGCGTCAACGCGGCCCGCGGGCCTCGCATTGGCAACCGCTGCACGCGCGCGCCCCCAAGCCCAATTAGGGGCCCCGGGGGGCGCAGGCCCCGTCTCGAGGAGGCGGAGGCCTATAAGAAAGGCCTCTTCCTCTCGTCGAGGTATTGTATGAGCCCTTCAGAGAACAGTGATTAACTCCATAAGACAATAAGTCGTGAAAAACGGTGGAATATTTTTGATGTGTTTCTTGAAAAATTCCTTCAATATTTTTTATTTTAAATTATTAACATAAAAATTTTGTTTATAATAATCTATGAGTGTGTCTAATGAGAGTGCAGAATTGATTAAAATGGTCTCTTAAATAAATTATTTATTTGACCGATAGAATTTTCTTTTTAATGATGTTTTTTCTGCATTTTCTACAACAAAGAGTACATTGTGTGGCTTCTTCGATTAGATTCGGTTTGGAAAAGTTGAAAGTGTGCTTGTTTTGGAAAATTTTCGATGAGTTTTTCTCTCGAGTTCTCAATTTTTTTTTATTCTATAGAAGGAAAATTTGAGTTTGATTATTTTTTTGATTAAATTGTATTTAATATAAATTGAATATGTCTAAATTTTATAAATTTTTGGAGTTGATATTTATATTAATAGATTATGTTTTTTTGTAGATTGCATATTTTTAGCTTAACGTGTGTACTTTGCTTATTTAGATTTATGTCTGTTTTCAAGTGAAATTAATTCGGTTTTTGCTTGAATGAATATTAAATGCAGTTTGAAAATATGTTCATAAACTCAACATGTACCGTTCGTTGCTTGCTCGTTAAACGAAATGGTCAGAGAAACAAAATGATTTTCATTTAATTACTTGATATATACAGAAAATAAATTTAAATTATTTCAACGAAATAATATATGTACGAACAATCAACTTTAGTAACTCATAAAAATTCAAAATTGAGCTCAGTATACCGTAAGAGAAAAAAAGGATATAAAACTTATATGAAAAACCCTTTGAAGATCCGCATAAAAATATTAGCGAAACGCGACCCAAAGCGAAATATACGACCGCCAGGGGTGGTCAACTCTAACACGGCGGAAAGTTTCACTCGGTGTGACGTAATGAAGACGTTTATATACGGCGGGGAGAAAAAGCGGTACAGTTTAGTGGGTGGTAGCACAATATGTCGCCCTAGGTCCGTTCAACCCCCGTTGTTTATTATTGTTTATGACCAACACGAATTTGCTCGGTCCTCGATGATATTCAAAGTTCTGGAATGGCTGAGGTCATTATTTAATAGCTCATTTTTTGTCGAAATGAAAAGTTATTGCGTTAATTTGTATCGTTTCAGAAATTTTTTGATGTCTATTGGTTGTTAAGTTTAAATTATGATCAAGCTTTTCAAGTTTATTTTCATATCTGGAAACAATTCTGCATCATTATAGGGAGCTGCAACCCTGCAGCCCTCCTTGTGTCAAATAAATAATTACGATATATAATGTTTAATTAGCTAAAAATATGTTTATGTAATTAAAAAGTACTTTGTTTTTTTATACATATTCATTTTTTTAAATATATTTTTAATTTATAACTATTTTCATTTTCACTTAAATCTCACTGTGAACATTTTTACTGACCGCCACTGACTATAACTATTCTCAAATTAACATTTTTCTAATAAATACATTACAATAGTTTTCAATTAACATAAAGTCGAAAATATCGTGCGACACAGAGTCAAAGCAGCAAAGTTATCTATAATTAAGATCGAATAAAATATGACGAGTCTGCATTTTCGGCATTGCCACCTTCGTGACACGTTTTGTATCGCGTGCTGGAAACTTTCTATTATAGCAGTCATCGAGTGTTAGGGGTGAAAGTTTTAAAGAGTGAACGTCGACACTTTTCCCATTATTCTTGTGACGTATTTGTGTAAGGAGAACCTGTCAGGAACAGCGATTTTTCTTCGCAACTCAAAAATTTAATATAAGACAAGAACGAACGAACGAACGAACGAAAAAAAACGCTATATTAATGCGTGTTTCTATTTTATTTTTTTCAGATGTTTTTGTGAAAAAAATGAACGATCCGAGGGAGGTGGTTCCTTCGACTCCTGCGAATCGTGGTTGTTGTTGGTACAAGAAACAGCAACAATTCTACCACGATAGCAGAGGAAAGTGCTGCAAAAAGCTGTTGAAACACAACGGTCATCCGAACAAGGTACGTTTGAATACCGATTCTCCATTTATCATGTGCTCAATGCAATTAAAATACAATAGTTTCGATAAATGGACATAGTTTGCCTTTATCCATCGTCATCGCTATTTATGCAAATAGTTAACTGTATAGGGTTTTTACCGAATCCGATATTTTATGAAACCGATTATTGAATTCCGATACAAATCTATTTTTAACGAGAACAGTTAAAATAGTAAAAAAAAATGTTCTTAATTATTTTCAAATTTATTATGATTGTTATTAGAAATTTGTTTTGGAAAATCGATATTTTGAAATTAAGGGTAGCTAAAATTTCACACTATCAAAAACCATAGAAATCGATCATGAAAAATATTCCTAACATTTTCTTTTTCATAATATACATAATATGTATTTTTAGATATTTTCGAATCGCTAATATACACTTATCTAAAATAACAGATCAATTTTCTCATTATCTTCAATAAATTTTGTCATAAACCAAACTTCCCAAAGCTGGATTTTCAAATCAGCTATATTTCGCATCATCCAATATATCATTTTTATAATTCAAAACAACATTCCACTCAACTCTACATTACCCAAACGTCTAATATTCCCATAATTATCATCTCGAAACCATAACCTAAGCGAAACGGAGCTTATTCGCGGCTTCCGACGCGAAATATCCACTTTTTTACAATGCATTGCGGAACAACGCTTATTCCCCGTTGCGGTTTAGGTTATTCCGCGCCCCCTACACGTATACATATATAAATATACAGCCTGCACTGAAAGAGCTTGTGGGGAGGGCTTCGTGAGTGTGGGGGAGAGTCGAGCTCCCGCAGGAGTCGCGTTTGAAATGCAAATTGAGCAAAATGGGCCGAATTATACGACCAAATGAGCCGGAGGCCCGAGGCATTACATGCCGCACATGCACATACAATTGTAACTTTGTGTATGTTGTGTAAAATATATCCACACAAGCGTATATTCGTCGTAGACTAAATAGTCTTGGTCGCTAATGGAGTTTTTGATATTCGTCGTTAGCTCGTCGCGTCGGATGTTCGAGGATGTAAATGTATTTTTTTTTTCGGAAGTGCGAATTTTCTTTGGAAAACTCGGGTTTAAATCGTGTTTTTGTCGATTGACTTCGTTTTTGGTTTTGTTGGTTTGTGTTTGATGAATATTTTTTTAATAGATGAAAGTTTTTCTATCGAATTTGTTATTGAATTCGATTTGCTAATAGAAAATTTATGAATATCGACTAAGTACTCTAATAAATAAACATAGTGATATGTTAACTTCATTTTTTTTGATTAAGGGCTGGTATCTCAATTTTCAGTTAGCAGTTGAATGATCAATCATAGTATATATAGGCTGCTTTAACTGACTGTCAAATTAATGATTAGAAATAAAATACTAAACTAAATTATTCACTTTTTGAACGTCTGTAAAATATTCAATATGATATGAATTTGATATAATTCAAATCCTTAGAAAAAACATCAGTCTTGGTAAATTTATTTGAAAATATTAAACGAAATAATTATTATTTTTAATTTAAATTTGAATTATTTCCAAGTAATTTTAAAATGTACACAAAACACGCAAATTTTCCCTAATTCCCCATTTCCGCTAAACAAATTGAATTACATCAACATCCGGCACCACTCTTCATGGAGTCGACTTCCGCATCAAAGCGACACGCTCTAGTAAACGAAAGCGCCACAATCATCATTTTTGTGCACTCTAATTTCATCAAAACACGAAAACAACCCGAAAAAAAAGGTTCACCACGGCTGCAAATTAGCAGAGACGTCGCGTCGGTTGTTCGCGAATTTACTGCGAAGACGGTCCCGTAATTTTATGGTGTTTTATTGTGTGACACGTGCGTGCGAGCCTCGTTTCGGGGTTTATATTTTATGAATGCGCGCACGTGCTAGGGCTTATGAACGAAACAAGCGATATATCGTGCGATGGGATAAAAATATTCTCACTTTGAATTATGTACGATCGACTGTGTTCTTTTTTATTGCGATGCGGTCGTTTTGGGGTCGTCGTTGTCGGGGGCTGTCGTAGTATGGGGGTCGTCGTGTCGGGTTCAATTATGCAGTGCGAGATGTTAATTGTTCCCGCGGGGTGTGTGTGTCGCTTTTCAATTGGATAAATGTGATTGGGACTGAAAAGTTTGTGCCCGTCGCTTAATTTGTCGTAATTAGCGATGTAAAATAGTCGGATTGTTACGTTCGGGGACGGATTTTTATTTTATTTTATGGTGTGATTAAATTTCGCGTTTAATACGGCGCGAATGTAATGTTCGTTATTCGTAATTATTAATTATATTTACTAACGAGTTTGGAATAAAAATAATTTAGTTGAACTCTAAAGGCTTTTAATGAGTCTCGTGGTTCTCGCTTAAATCAATAGCTAACGTAAACTTTTGAGCGTCGACTCTACTTACCTTGCCTTATTAGTTTACCCATCATTACCAACTTTCTAAATTATGCAATTTATCAACATCAAAAACACTGCTTTTTATACGATGAAAATTCGATTATCGAATAATTTTATTTGAGTTCGAATATTAATAATATTATAGCCAGTTTGATAAATTCAATGACGATTCAAAATCTTTTATTTTAAGTTGTCATTTAATTGTATTAATACAGGTTAAATTAAATATAAAACTAAGAAATAACAGCAAATAGATTAACCATCTAGAAATCGATTTGATAAACACATTTTCATAACTTTTTCCATACATATTGGAATTACAATCAAAGTAAGTGTTTTTGGTTTAGTTGATCAGTCAACTATGACTCTATGACCTAACTTAACACGTCAAAAATCTTACTGATTGTGATTGTATTTAATGTTTAGTACTAGTATGTATATCGAAAAGTATATTAAAAATAATTTCAGGAAAAATCGTTCTAAGGAAAATCTTTACATTTATTCACTGTGCGAAAAATACCAACTGTTCCTCCGAGTAGTGCCTTATTGTAAAAATGATTATGTCGGAAGCGGTCCGGTCTTTTGTCGGTTGTTTGAAAATTATCACCACGGCCAGTTTTGAGGTAGACGTTAAGGGTCGTTCCGCTTAACGGCGCGGCCCCTACGAGCGTCCTTAACGGCTCCGTTAACGTCGCGCCCGTTAAAATATTCGTTATTTTGATGTTCGGCTCTGGCTTGCCGAGGGTAATCCCGGGACGTTTCATTGCTCCTCTTGCACCGAGTCCTTGTGCTTTTTGAGCTAGATGTTTGCGTGAATTTTGGGCATGCTTGGGGTTAATGTTGGGATTTTTTATGGGGCTTTGAGTGTTTCGGTCGTTTAATTCGGTGACCGTTTAAATATGTGAATTTCGTTTAAATAAATATTAATTATTAATATTAATTTTTTTTAATATTAATCAAGTGTTTTAGATTATTTTGTGTTTTCAAAATGTGGTTGGGTTGTTACGATTGATGAAAAATATACATAGTGCGTGCTGGAGGTTTTTACAACAATTTCGCAGCACATTGCTCATTTGTGGTTTGAATACTGAATTCGCTCGAATACCGCTTTTCAATCGATAAATATAATTTCAAATTGAGAATAATTTTCCGTATTGGAATTATTTCGTTGTGGTCAATTGTGTTATATTATCGCTTGTACCTTTAGATAAAATCAATTGTTTCGTACAATATGCATAGAAATACCTTCACATAATATTTGAACTAAATAATTTGAGTTATTAGAACTTCTGGTGTTATTCTACGTACATATATTATATTGACGACTGAATAGGCAAAGGGGTACAAGTGACTTTGCGTTTATTTCGAGAAAAGCGCTCTCAAAGTTGATCTTGTACCTACATACATGTATTAAGAGGAGGTCGAGTGATTTGATGACATTTCGGTACACGTTCCATGTTCGTTAATAACTTTTTATCACTAAATATACGAACGTACATAGAAGCGATTCCTGTATACTCAATATTGGCAAAACCATCACTTGAACCTCTTGGCCTTTTCAGTCGTCATATGCAATATAATAACACACCAGATATTTATTTACACAAGTTTTTCGTTAAGCATTGACTATTTTCTATTTCGAGTTAAATTGTTTGCTAAGAATATATTTTGCTTGAAAGCTATTTAACTTAAAATAGAAAAACTGTATCAATATTCATAGAAATATATCAAAATTCAATATATATGAACATAGAATTCACATAACAATCGGATCCCACTCTCGATATCGAATCGTTCGAAAAATTCAATCGTCCCCGTTTCAATGGACCCGAAACGAGATGTGTCATGGCGAATCGAAACGAAATGCAAAATCCAGTTCGAACTTCGCATGTACATATGTACATGCAATATTTACGAGAGTTTCATCACCACACGAGTCTCGTATCAAAAATATCGTGTCCTCGCAACGTTTGACGTTTGATTAATAGAGCTGTCAACGTAGGAAATGGCCTACGACGTAGGCGGCCATCTCGTTTATTTCAGCGGATGCCAACCTTTTTCTGACGAGCGTGTGTCCTGGCAATCGCACATATGTATGTATATGGATGTGAAGATTCGATGGAAAGTTTGTTCGTATGGGACGTTTTGCTAATGGGATATATCTGTTGAACGAAACGGTTCAAGATTGAAGTTATTGTAGGAAATTTGAAATTGATCGATTTTACGTTTCGTAATTCATAATTTTAAAATGGACATTTAGAAATTATTTTATACTTATGAAAGTTGTCTGGTTTCGTTTCGTGTTTTTTTTTAATGGTGATTTAATTAATTTTGTTAATTACAGGAGTACGTTCGTTATTTTCAAATCATTTTCGCGAAATATACTTTTAATGTAAGCGACAGAGTTTTCTGACGTGAAATTAGTATTTTCCGCGTTCTTCTGAAATAAGAAAAGTTTTCCACTACGGGGAAATTAATAAAGTATTTTTATGTCCTCACTCAATTTCAAATTAATTTGTAAAATCGGGGATTGTTTTAATTGTAACTTTCTTTATTTTGGACAGAATTTTATCTTCAGTCTTCTAAATATTACGCATGAATTTGATATTCTTCGCAAACCGAATTTTTAATTTTTTTCAATAGAATCGTAAAAAAATAATGAAAATTTCTTCTACCGATGTCGTAGAATGATAGACCGCACGATTTTTTAATTGCGCTTTGAAGTTATTACGACTGAATGGAATGAAATGGCTTCATCGTTCAGGGATGGAAATTTATTTTTATTTAAAAAGTTCGAAACTGGTAAAAAAGTGTATAACATTTTAGAATATCATCACTGAAAAATCTCTTTCTCAATACGCACCTCTAACATGTATTATAATATGTTATATGTATTTCGGTGCGCGTGTTCGTAAAAGTGTCATTTTGTGAAAAGCAAAGTTGAATCATTACTCAAAACATCTCCAAACTGTCTTTTACTTTAATAAACTTCGGAAACTTAAATGAGCGGCAGATTTATTCTGTAAGTTTTCCCCTCTCTCGCACAAAATTGCCATATTTTTATTTCCTACAATATAATGTAATACTCTGAAAATAGCGGCAGATAAATTTCTCGTACTTTACCGAATGATGATAACTTATAAAACACCAACTTTGAGACAATCTTTCTGATATATCTGTGTATTTTTTATTCAATGTAATATAAATACGCAAGATGAATTTACTAATGATAAACGGTTAGTTCGAATCTAATGAATATTTATCCGTGATAATTGCGCCAATTTAGAAACAGAAACCTCACCTATTTGCGGCTTGAATGCAGCCTGCATTATTTAGCATAATCTCTTAATTGCACCGCACACTTAGGGTTCAACCTCACACTATCCAGCACATTCGTTCGTTATAATTATTTCACTGTGTTTTCTCACAGAAAACTCTCATTAAAAAACACAACATACAACTCATTATGCATCACAACAATCGCCTACGAGCGAGCAATTCACTGCGAACCAGTAATTCGAATTAAGCCATCCCTCGAAAATCGCAACCCTCAACGAAGACGAGCCCTAGGGCGCCCTCGACCAGCCTTTGCATCCGCAATTAATTCGATATGCCTTTTTCCCTAGTAATAAGTGACGTCGAATTTCGCAGAGGAGACTCGTCGAGGATTCGGATTATATGGACCCTCACAAAGGGCTGGGCTTTTCGTTTTTATTCGCTTCACGTTCTGAAAAGTCCCCGGCGATGTCTGGTCGCCGAGGGCTTTCGAAGGTATGTGCATTTTTTTATTTTCAGCACGAGGGAGATTTTATCAGCGGTGCTGTCGAATGTTAACTATGTGCTGAAATTGGATGAAGATTTTTATCTGTGTAGATTTATCGATGTGTTGATTGATAGAGTTTACTGAAAAAGATCGATGTAATTACATTACCAGTCGAAAGTGTGATGGTATGAAGCATTTTTGAATGTTGAATCGAGCTTAAGTTTCCTTGTAATGCTAGGTTCGAGTCCTGTTAGATTTTGGCAAGAGTCACTTGTTGTTTTTCTTGATCGATATGATCACAGATGGAGTGCAAGGAGATATGTTCATCATTTTTCTTACTAAAAATTATCACCTTTCTTGCTTTAGTACTCGCATTTAGAGTAACAATAACAAGATAATTCCTTACTATTGTCTATCTAGAAAAGAAAAATGTTACCTTTTACATTACATCTCTGGATAATATATCTCAATTCTTTCGAACACTCTATCCATATGATTCGAACAAAAAGTTAATTAAACACTTTCCAAAACAGTTTCTAAAGTGAATCATTATCCTGCCTTTATCGATTAACTTCGATCAATTTTAGCATCATTTTTGATGCACTGATATTATTATTCGGAGTTCCTATCCTAAACGCCCCGTTTCTTTACTTCAAAATGAATAATCAAATGATAACATAAAAAAGGAAAGCAATACCTGTAAAAATGAACAAATAGAATTCTATTCGAATGGAAAGCGATTTAGTCTCGCCCCAAATGCGCTCGTTTATAGAAAAATGATAGCGATCGGAGAAAGCGAGAAAAACGAGACGCGTCTGCGTCTAAGTGCAGTAGGTACAAAATGGAAACAATTAAGCTTCGCACAGTCGATTGTCGCACTTCACTTGATCCTCGTAGTCGTAACGAGTTCGTTAACGGCGCACCGAGTGGCTCGTAACGGCGTTGTCGACAGTTCGTTATTGAAATCGCCAACGCCGACATTCAAATTATAACGGATGCCCGTCTGCTTTCTAGACTATCAACTTGTTTTCCTGTTTTCGTTTCATCTCTCGTTTGTAAAAAAAGATTCGAAAGGCGTCAATATTGTATGAAATTTGTCGAAAAAATTCCAAAATTTAAATCATTATCAAAAGAATTCGTTCGAAAATGAAAAAAAAACGCGTCTTTGATTACGTCCGAACGATCAAAAAGAGCGTCGGCTCAAACGATATAATTACGATATTCAAATTTGCTTAACGAGAACGGCATTAATTCGCATCGTTGAGTCGCTTCGTTGTTCAAATATTTGTCGCGCGACACTATTTGAGAAGCTCGCAAATATAAACGGCGATGCCGTACAATTTTCGACAACATAGTATACAACACGATGGAACAATGCCGTTCGGTAATACACGTATGGTAATGTTATGTGCACGCTCGAAAGTCCTACACAAACAGCGAAAATTCGAATATACTTGGATTTAAATTTGAAAAATGATTTATCGCCTATTTAAAATTTTTCGTATTGAAATTTAAGGGGGTATAACAATGTGCAACTGTTTGCTTACTCTGCTAGACGAGTACACATCGGCTTATACGCGTTCAGACTTTATTCACGCAAAATTACCCCGTTTTCAGTGGCTGGAATGAAAATTGTGTTGTGTTTGAGGCTGTTTCGCAATATTTTCAGGTTTTGCGCGATTTGAGTTGCTTTTTTTCCCCATGTATAAATCATTCGGGTGGTTGGGCTTTAAAGTTGTTTTGTTCGCACGCAGTTTGCGTTTTCGGTCGTTTATATGAAGAATGATTTTTGATTGCGCAATTAAAAATATTTATGCTCGTTTATAGAGACCGTTTCATTATAAATAGAATATCTGTACGAAAATAAACGAGTATTCGGCACAATAATTTCATTACTATTTATTATGAGCTGACGCACAATTTCCACCCCTTTGTATAAGCTCATTTCCTGTATTTCATTCCTTACAAGACGACGCTCCGATTCCGAGAATTTGTCTATTTCCGCGAATTGTATTAGTGTATTTTTTTTCGACGACCCCTAGGATTTGTTATATTTTCGCGACGACACAACACACAAAAAAATAAGCCCATTCTGCGCTAAAGGGACCGACACAAGAAAGGGCAACAGAATTACGCTTCCTTCGGCTCGTTTCTTTCTTTCGTATTTTTGACCTCTCCCTATGAATCCTGAGGGACTCACCTTAAGAACTCCCGGGAAAGGGTCAAAACCCTCCTCCACCTCGTGCTAACACAAGGAGGAGGGTTTCGTGGGAAACTGAGGGGTGGACCAAGTTTTTAATTACTCCTCCTTTATTAGCATCACAATTTGGCGCGCGAAATTCCCGACGCCTCGGGGGAATTCGAAATTGGCGCCATACACCCTGTTTCGCAAAAAGGGGGGCGCTTGAAACCTTCGTCTTCGTGTAATAACTGAAAATAATCTGAAATTTGCTGAAGGGCGATATCAAAATGAGGTTGTTTCGCTAGGCGATTCGGTCGTGTTGTTGTTATAAAGTTGTTCGATGTTGTGTTAAATCAAATTGAATTTATCGAATTTTGTACAATTCTCATTACTAAACGAGAATGCAGTCGTTGAGTTTTAATGATTTTTTGTTATGAAAGCAATTATAAAGTCTATATATCGACTGTTGAATACTATTATATTTTCTAATTAATATGATTACTCTGATTTTCATTACTAAATTAAATATTTCATTTAAACCATTTAAAGCATAATATTATTTGAACTATCTCGACATGGTTTTATTTAATTATTGAAATATTCCAGATGAAATAGAAAAGTTTTTCATGGTCTATCAATTCAATAGTCGATGACATAGAATGCGTGAAAGTCTCGCTAAAATAATCCAATTCAAACTTTCATATAACTAAATTATTTTTTAACGAAACGACATTAACTTTTTTCCATTCTTCTCGTCTAAAAAAACAAAATCATAAAACCATCACACACCCTTTCACGCAAAATCGCACATAACAACCTCAACACCGCCAATAAAATAAGGATACGACCTCTTTTTTCCGGAAAGCGATTCGGCGTCCCGTTAAAGCGTCAACAGCCCTTATCCCCGTTTCTTTCTACCCCCGAAGAACCTAACCTAACCCCGTTTCACGGAATCGGGACAAAAAGCGCGGGAAAATTTATTTGGAAGGCGTCGTTGGTGATTAATACTGCGAAACTTGTCAGCGACCACGGGCAATTAAGCGTCCCGGAAAATGTCGCTAATCCTGCAAATTATTTAGAACTATAACGTTTAAGTTTGTGTGAGTACAATATATTTGATTAGTGAAAAGGCCAAGGAGTACAAGTGACTTTGTGATGATTTCCAAAAAAGCGCGTTCAAAGTTGACCATGTGCCTACATGTATTAAGAGGAGATCGATTGATTAGATGATATAACTTGGTACACGTTCCGAATTCGTTTATATCCTTTTGCCACTAAATAAATGAACGTGCATAAAAGCAATTCCTGTGCATAACTCAATTTCGGCGAAAATGCCACTAGTACCCTTTGGCCTTTTTGATCGAAAAGGACGAATGGTACAAGTGACGTTTTTTTCAGAAATTGAGTAATGTACAGCAATCCCTTATACATATGTAATATAATATATTTGGTGACAAAACTAATTCAAAACGTGTACCGAGATATATCATCAAATTACTCGACCTCTATCTAATAAATGAAGGTTCATGCTCAACTTCGTGCACGCTTTTTTCAAATTCATTTGTACCATTTGGCTTTTTCAGTCGTCATTTGTAGTTTTGAATGTGTGGTGGTTCCTGCGCCATCTTGGATCTTTTGTTTCCGTGGATTATCTCGTGGTTGTTAAGTAGGTAGGTGTTAGGGAATAAATATAGATGTAGGTTCGGGTCGTTCTATTGTTATGTGTGGTTTATTGTAGAGGATCGAATCTGTTCGACTGGTGCCTTTGTTGTTGGTTATTGTTGAGTTTTGGGTTGATTTGTTCTGAGTTTCATTACATGCTCTAGCAAAATTGATGGGGAGTGTGAAAAAAAATAAAATGTTTTGATTTGAAAATTTTCCATAGATAATAAAAATTCACTACAAGTTAAGAAAATAAATAAATTTTTGAAAATAATAATTTATTGCAAATATTTTGTTTCGTTTTTTAAGTAGGTTTTTTTTAGCGAATTTCACTAACGAACGTATTTTTCATCGTACGATACTACTTAAATTCCAATATTTTATTTAGGTTTAATTAAAATTTATAATTTAATTTAACGTAAAAAGAAAATTTAAGCCGACTTATACGAACGTTTCGTATAAAACGCACGGAGCAATCTGTTGCTTTAGCTACGTATGAGAAAGCACATAAACTGACAACAAACGTTTCGTAATAAAGGCCCGCGTTATGCCCTTAATTTGATTAGTCGCCGGCGAACCATAAATAAATAATTTGCGCCTTTTATTAATAAAAACACCCCTGGGGTGGCCGAGAGACGTAACAGGCCGAATAATAAATCATGAATAATCAGAAAAACGTATTAACAATGCGTCAAACCCTTTAGACAAAATTAGTTTAGTTGATTGATTATTTATTTTTTTATGGTATAATTTAGTGTTTGTCAAGATGAATTTATATTTTATCGATTTTTCGATTGGAAATGTTGTGTTATATAATAAATACGTACTTCTTAACCAATACGTCGAGTGTCCCGTTTGATTTACGCTTGGGCCACGTGGAGAGTTCGGTCAGGTTGAAAGATAGTCGCGAAAATTTATTGCGGCTTAAGGACACCTCATTTATTCATTCATCCTTGTATATATGTATATGAAAAATAAAATATTTAAATTATCGCGTCGATTTCTTAATTTGGAAATAGAAAAAAATGCAAATTTATATGTAGTATTGACCTTATTCACGAATTGCACGATGTTAAGAAAAATATGCTTGCTTTTGATATTTTTTAAGTAATCGATGTAATGAAAATTCGATGAAATAATACCGATGTTTATTTGCATTTTCATTATGGCGTTTAATAAATGTTTTTATTGTGGCATTGAATTGAAACGATTCATCAAATTTTTATTGCGCCACAAGTGGGTTTCCGCTTCGGCTTTGTATAATGAAAAATCTGAAAAAATAAAATCATTTTTTCCGCAAAAAAATTAACAGACCAGCTATTAATTTCGTCTAACATCCGCTGCGTTCAATTTGCGAAATTTAATTGAAAAAAAGCTTTTTTTCTTCAACGAAAGCAAACGCTGTAATATCCTATTTGAGAAATATAATGAAACAATCAAACTGAAAAGAATCGCTTACCTTTCTTTTCCGAGCAATATTATTTATAATTTGAAAATGCTAAATTTTCCCTAATCCATCATCCAATTCGATTTTCGCTGACCACATCGATACACATTTTCCATTCGAATTTGGTCGATTTGCGTTGCACATGCACCCGATTTCATAACTACTACGATAATACCGAAGCAAACGAAGCATTCTATGGGAATTTTCACGGCCGAACGTATCGAAAATTTTCCGCTCGGCGGTGCATTTTCACGGATTTTCCGCGGATTTACTCGCGTCGAGATTTTCCGATCTGCGGGCGTTATCTTAACTATAGATACTTCCCAAATTCGACCCTTTTTTTAAAAATTTCGATTCTTTTTCGAAATCTCGCTGAACCGTACGAAAGTCGCGGTGGGATATAAATTTTCGCCGGGTCGGTTAAAACTATGGAAATCGTCTGAACCGCACCCGTATTTCAAGTGGTGGCGTTTAAATTTTGATATTATAAATCGAATTGTCGTACTGGGTGTCTAGAAAATATTTGAATCACTTTTGTATTTATGTGTAAGCAATGAAAATAGTATACAAATATGTAAAATTTAGATTAGAATGTTTATTTAATATTCTGTGAAAATTGTAAATAAAACATTTTCATATTTGGAATTTTCATCATATCTGTTATATAATTCAGTCGAACAGTCAATATTTCAATATTTGTAAATTTGAACTTCGATTATTATAATCATTATACTTTTCTTAGTTTTAGAGGCATTAAAGTGGCGTACCTAGTCGATTTGGAATATTTCATTATTTTGTCAATTTATAAGTATTGGTGATTATTTTCAACATAATAGATAATACTTTTGCTATTGTATGATGACTTTTTTTGTTCATATTGTTTATATTTGAGCTATTTTTGCAATCCCTTCTTCACTCGACAATGTAACTGTCAGACGACTTGAGAGTTCTTGCAATTTTTTCGAAATATATAAATTAAATCATACCCATATGAGTCACTTAGATAACATCAAGTCTAAACATTTCCCTCTACCGTGTATATTTTCAATACAATTTCCGATTTAACTCGAGCGAACATGCTTTCGGTAATCAAGACACAATTTCAATGCGCGACCGTAAAGATGCGGGTCCGCTCCGATGTTTGTTGAACAAACAGCCTCACCCACCACCGTCGGCAATTCCTACCCCATAAAGGAATATTTCTCAACCCCTCAGGCGTCGTCCCTTATGTGGGTGGGTGGGTGGGTGGGTGGTACACGACGAGATATAATCTACCATTTGTCGGATTAAGTGTATCTCTCTTGGGAAGGCGTCGTGTGCGAGCATCGCTGAGAAACGGACGCTTTTCCTCATCGTAAACACGCATGTTTTATAATGTTTCGAATCTATATTTTATGTTAGGGAAAATTATGTATGTTTTATTCTTTGTTTATGTATATTCAAGGTAGGATATATCGATCGTTTATTGAGTTACTTACATAGATAGTTGTTGTCACTGACATGTGGCTGTCGTACAATTGAATTTCGCATTTAAGTTATCTACAACTTTTTGTTGGATTTTGATCATTTTTTTCAAATTCATTGTCAATACAAGTCAGTTTTAAGATTTCAAATGCTTTTTAATTTAAATTTAATTAAAAATTCAATTGTTCCTTTTCCTTAGTAGCATGGATATGTCAAACTATGAAAGATTGTATAAGATCATATGTTGATACCTGAATGCTGTAAGCTAATGCTACCACATGAAAGCTAACAGAATCTGACAATAAACGATTCTATGTATCTAATGAATCGATAAATAAACAGGTTCGGTTATTTTCTAACTACGTCATCGTTAGACTGGTCACAATAACTTACTTTTGAACTCAAATCGTTACAAAATCAAATTTAAATTCAGTTTATTGAAGTCGATAGATTTTAGAACAACAGTTGCAAGATATGATATTTCTGAATATATGTATTTTGAGCTATGGATACTAGATATATTATTCACTAGTAACTAGCATATTTTGGCTTAAGCCGCTGATTCTGAAAACGTGTTTAATGCAGACCGCCGAAAGGGTCCGGTTCCTTTTGTGCATGAAATAATTGAAGTTCTCGCGGTTCAATTTGGAAAGCGCTGCACAAAAGCGAAACTCCTCGTGTGGGAATTATTATGTTTTGGCCGAAATTCGAACAACAAAGGGGCGCAAACTATCACAATTTAAAAGCGAACCGCTTTCTTCGACCTTTCAACGCGTTTCGCGAAACGTATTGTACGAGTGTCGTGCTATAGCCAAAGCGAGTTCGAAACTCGGAGGCAATTATTTCATTAGGTTGTCTCTCGGTGTTGTGTGGCGGTTGAAAAATGTGAAAGTGCCTCAGATGCTAGAATTAGGGTAGAGAGTCGTTTTAATGGTCGTTCTGTGGTTCGTGCTTTGCGACTTTTGCGTAAGATAATTACTGTGTCGTCGATTCTGTGACTTAGTTTAATTGTTCTCTATGGATTAATTCGAATGAGAATTGAGCTTTGTTCTTTCCGAATATAACGAAGCTCGGTTATATAAATGTAGATGAAAATAAATGCTGCTTTTCACTAATATAATGCTATATCGAAATCTGGTCGCATGTTATTCGCAGCGTTATGCTCATAATAAGAGGCTTAAGTTTATTTTAACTAAACTGAATAAATTATGATACGCCGATGAATATGTATGTGGGTCAAATGACCATAAGCGCACATATAATCGCTTCAAAAACTCCATTATAATTTGACTTCCTTTCTCTCATAAAATATTCATCGGAAAATTGGTAGACGAACGCGAAAAATGGAAAAATCAGAATACGCACGCTTCATATGCAGAATATGAATTTTTAACAGAGTAGACATTCATTTCGTACGAGAAAAGCGTCAGAGTTGACACCCACTCCTTTCGCTCATATTATAAAACACTCTGTATAATGTTATTTTTGTATTCGTGATCAATAAAATATAAATGAGTTATTTAAGAAATATCTTCAAATTGTTGTAGCTATCATCTACAAATAGACTGGGATATGCTATAGGAAACTTGCATGATGTAAGGGCTCTAGAGGCTGCAGAATTCTTATCGGCCGATAGTTTAGTATGGTTATTTTTCAGCATGGAGTTGTAATTTTTGTAATGTACGCATTTTATATTGATTAATGAGCTCGAGCAAACTGTCAGCTGATAGAAATTCAGCAGTCTTCGGAGGCACAAGTCAAAAACTATTTAGCAAAATTAAAGTATTTAAAGAATAATTTAAAATAAAATTCACCTTTGTTAATACTTGAATGTATCATAAGGAAAATCCAGCGACACGACCTCCTACGTGAACACTCACCGGTGCCGAATTTTCCTCAGTTTTTCCGGAGGTTTTCACGTACGTAAGTTATTACCGGCTCGCTAAACAATCCGGGGACCGCCTACGTGCATAATAGAGCGGTGAATTTTCCGCTTTTCTTTCTATTTTTTTCCTCCTTGGTCTTTTTGCATAAACAATGAACGGCTCCGATCCGATCTAGGATCCGGGCTGACGAATGGTGGTCCCTTTCTGATTGAAAAGGGACTGCTGGAGATTGGAAAAAAAATTGGCCGCCTAAACACACACGTTTCCGCCTAAGGTCAATAACGGGACCTCAAAAAGGGGACCTCGAAAGGGGGACGCGTTTCCGAATGCATCGCACTCGGATGGGGTCGCGAGCAAAAGCTCGTCTTTTGTACGCGATATAAGATGTACTAAGATACGATTTGTATTGTGTGTATGCTCAGGGGGATAAAAACAAGCTTTCTTTATTAACTTCCTAGCGTGCTCTTTTATGTGTGTTATTTTATGCTGAAACTACGAGCGTTTCAAAAGTCGCCGTTAATAATTAGGGGCGTTTTAGGTATGGAAGTTTTGTTAAAGTGTGTCTATAATTAAAAATAAGAATCTTTTGAAAATTTATATTCAGTTGACTCAAAAAACATAAATGTTTTATATTTCATGCGAATAAAATACAACCCAAAAATAATTTAATTTACAAGAAGTATTTTTCACTGAGGCTCATACGGGTTTTTAATCATCGCGCAACTTTTCACTCATCCCTGCGTATCGCAACAAACAACAGAATAATATGAAACGCGCGCTATTTACGAAATCTCATAAGGCGGTGAGCAAACAAAGCGAAGAAAAGTATATTAAAGTTTCTCAATAACAACGGAATCCTCCTTTTCGAAAAGAATGAAAAAATCAAACGGCACAAACGAATGGAGAGCTACGTCAAAAAAAAAGATCCTCACGCACACCTGACAACAATGCGAAAATTCCTCAAACGATACTCTTCCACGGAAAAGCTATATCGTGTGTTGATTGTATCTCTTCAAGAATTTCCGAAATGATCATTCTCAGTTTCTTTGTGGTGTTCTATTTCTCTTTCAGTTTCTGATTTTCTGAATCTAAACAGATTTTTCTCTGTGAATATTCGATTCGTAAATTTTATACTGAAATTGTAACATCAGCGAAATCACGATTGAGGTTTCAGTAAATTAAAATCCAATTACGATTATACTAATTAATTGAAATTTTCGATGATTGAAAAAAAGTGGAACGCAAAATTAAGAAAATTGGATTAATTGGAACGTGTTTGAGCAATATTAGGATGTTCTATAATATAATAATTTCATCATTTTACTTGGCACAAATATCATACGCATACACCCAGTCTTTGACTCATGCAATCAACATTTTCCAGACGAAACCAGTCAAAGCAAAATATACCTCAGTTTGAAACCTCAGAGATGAACCGATTCACATACATCCTTAATTTTTCAAACACCCCTCCTCCAAAACTTAAACATCCAGCTCTGGAATAACTTAATCAACATGTTCCAGTCGAAAGCAGTCAAAACGAGACAAACTCAGTTTGAGACCTCAGAGATACACACACATCCTTAATTTTTCGAGCACCCCTTCCCAAAACCTCAAACACCCCAGATCGGAAGTGCCATTTGTACTCGTCAAGACTAATGCCTTCGGATCCTTCGGGGAGGACCTTCGACCACAGACGCCTCCTGATTGACAGCAGCGCACACCGCAACACTTTCCCCTCCGCGTCCAAGAGGGACCTTGTCGAACGCTTTCGACCACCCCTGTATATACCCCTGTATATATTCCTGTATATACTCCTGTATATACTCCTGTATATGCCGCTTTCAGCCCCATTCTTCGGTTTTATGGCGGCTGAGGAATGCGGCGCATATTTATGAGACGCCAAGATTCATCAATGTCAACTGCTGCGGTCGAGTTCGGCTCCTGCACTTTCGATATGTTATTTTATCGATTGGGTTTCGGGTGGGTCTTAATTGGAAATGTGGAAATTGGAATTTTGTGAGTGATGTGTGTTCTTTGAGGAAAGTGCATTTTGAATGTAAATGAGTCTGAAGTGAAGTTAGTGTGTTCAATCTTATGACTTCGTGAAAAGTTTGTGACAGCTTTTCAAGGCAAATATTTAAATTTGAATTTTAATATAAATCGTGGTTGGTTTTCATTAGATTATGATATATTCGTAAAGCTTCTCAATATTCAATCTATTGAATAGTTTTTCAGTAACAAATTAATACACCGTTCGTTTGGCTAACAAGATGTTATCGATACTATTGAGTAACATTAGATTAATGAGACTTTTCTTATCGTATTCAAAGTATAACAAGCATGTATTTATGAACGTACTCTTATTTACTTTGACGCTTTCTTCGAGATTGTATTTAATCATTAGTTAAAATATGTAAATATCACTTTTTTTATTGAAAATATTGAATAATCACCGTTTAAATTTGAAAATTTCTTGTATCAAAATATACGAATCGCATAAATCTCGCCACAATTGATTTATGAATAATATTTGGCCATAGTAATCGGATCTCTCCTCTGACTATACGGAATCGATTAGTCGAGAGGAGACGACGAGTGCGAAATCATCGTCGTCTGAGTGATTCTGACGTCCTCCGGGGAGTAATTCAATATTGGGGACCCTCGCGTGCAAAGGGTTAACCAAACCCGAGGGGACGTAGGTACATGATGATTTCGCCATTTGCCGGAAACGCGGTTTCTAATTGCTTCAAGCGTATAATGGGAACGCTCATTACACAATTCACGTACATTCGGAACGGAAATATATCTCGTACATAGTTTGTCTTGAAGGAATTTCTTGTAAATTCATCTCAAAGCTATTTGACGACTGAAAAGTCCAAGGAGTACTATTGACTTCGCGGTGATTTCGAGAAAAGAGCGTTCAAAGTTGACCATGTACCTACATGTATGTATTAGCAGGAGGTCGAATGTGCAAAGAAGTGATTCCTGTACATAACTCAATTTCGGTAAAAATGTCACTTGTACCCCTTGGCCTTTTCGATTCTCATTTTAATTACTTGAAAAAATGAAAAGAATATGTATGTTATCTATTGATTCGCGAGAAATTATAAAGGACGTTGCTTAGTAGCTCAATATAGGTCGAAAGATTGGGTCCATAACCTGATTTTTCATTTGCACGAGCGAATGAAAATTTTCAAAACGAAAAAAAAAATGATACAAGTCCATTCGTCCCTTTCATTTTCAATTCCTCCGGCAAAACGAAACCACTCCTTTCATTCAGTTTATCTATAATTCATTGCTTTGTTTGCTTTGCGGGGCGGGTTTGACCCGATCTCCGCACAACAGCCTCCAAAGCGTTTCGCTTAAGTGAAATGAATATTTCACCGGCGGATAAGAAACCGGAGCATCGTCGGTTTGCCAAAGGAGACGACGACGACGACGACGACTCTTCGTCGGTCGCAAGAAATATAATTAAGCGGTTTTTGCCTCCGAGGAGGAAGAAGAAGTTACTGTCCCGTCCAAGAAAGGGAAAGGAGGCTCGATTCGGGAGTTTCGCCGTTTTTGCAAAGGAGACTTTTATCTCGGACGACAAACGCCCAATTAAAACTTTAAAATTGGTTGCAGAATTGAATGAGGTCGCTAATTTCTAACTATTCGCTCAATTATTCACCGGGGATTTTTTTGTCGAGTTTCTGTTGCTGCGATTGTTTCTTTTTTTGGCTCGTGCGACAGTTTGATGTATTTGTGTTCATTTGTTGATTCGGTTTGTATTCAAATCGAGGATTTAATGTATTTATATTTTTCGATCCACTTTGTTTTAGTTTTACTCCATAATATGCTCATCGAATCGTTTCAAAATAAATTGTACAGATTCTTATTAAAATTGTTCCAAGTTCAAAAAAGTAACTGTTCTAGTTTCTTTATTCAAATCATCTATAAAATTTAATTTCAAAACAATCTATTAAGCCTTCAAATGCTTTGTCTTCCCTTTGATTTAATATGATATAATATAACGCAATATCAAACTAAATTCGAACGGAAATTTATATTTAACATTGTAGGTCGGATTTTTCGCACGTACTTGTATAAATCGTGGGATTGTCAAATAAACTTCAGTCAACGGATGTAACAGAACATATAAACAACCAAGATAAGAATATTGATCAAATACAAGACACAATAGATATATGTATTATATAAAAAAAAACGCATAAAACTGCTTTAAACAAAAACGAATCACAAAACAAACAACACACAACATTTTCCCTATAAAACACACAAATCCCAAGAAACCCAAAATCTCCATACGAACATTTCGAAGGTGGTACATCACGCAAGAGCATTTTAATCAGCGCACAAAGAGGAGAAAGCACATCTTCTTCCCGTTCATGCGAAAGCCAGTAGCGTAGTGATTGAAGGCTTCGTTCGCGTTTGTTTTGACGCGACGAACCGGACGGGTGATTGACGTCGTCCCGCGGGACCGGGACACACTTCCCAGTCCCGGTCCCGATCCCGATCCCGGAAATCCAGCGACGGGCCTCGATGATTCGAGCGTGAAATTGCGGATTCGGATGCGAAAATAACTCGGATCTCTCGGTTCGGGACTGGCTCGATTCGACGGTGTGACTTGTGAATTTTCGTCGATCCGCTTTTTTTTTATTCGAATTTTGTTCGACGCTACGTTTGGATCGAGTTAAATAAGTTTATTTTGGATCAACTTTTTACAGTTTAACGAAAATTTTAATTAAAATTAATTTTATGATTTTGAATTGCACGTAGACTGTATGTTATGGTTAGTGATTGAGTAAGGGCAGTTTGACAAGTTAGTGAGCTATTTCGGAAATTAAGGCCTGAACTTAGAATATGTTAAAATAACGTAGCAACGTTTTGATGATAATAATTATCAAATTGTATTGGGAAATAATATTCTTGTTGATAAAACATTGATAATTGTCATAATATATGATTGAAAATTCTGCTTTCAAAGAAAGATTTGGTTATGGCCTGATGTATTGTCGATTTTTGCTAACCAAACCTAGTCATAAACATAACCCATCTTATTCCAACTTGAAGAATATAAACTATCATATAAAATATTTAAATAATTGAACTCATAAGTATGCTTTGGATTTAACCAAACCTCTTGTTCTAAAATATTTGGAATGTACCCGAAATTCAGAAATTGATCTCACTTCAGATATCGATAAATATAAAGCAGTTTAAAATGAGCTTCCATTCATAATCAAATCAGTTTATTAATCAATTACAGGCATTTGCAGAATATATACGTAAATAAACTCCCATCGACTTTTCGTCGAATTTCCCAACTCCAATCAATATTCCAACACATAGGTAGATAGCATCGAATACAAAATTGGCCGAAAGCATATTTCCGTGACGTGAAATCGTTTGGGGAATTCTCATGGGCATGTGTATATACATATATACATACATAGTCGAAATCCCTTTTGTATCCTGATTGACGTGAGCTGTTAACGGGTAATTTGTCATTCGCGCAACCTGTTTGAGCTACAATGAAAGCACGCCGTTTCAATCCGACCGTATTATCCGGCTTTCCGCTTAATATATAAATTTATTTTTTTCGATCATTATTCGATGGGCTTATTTGGTATTGACACGTGCCGAAAATAGACCGGTGCTTCGTACGGGTGGGTGGAAATTTACACGATCGATTTAACGAGCGTGCATAAAAATATACGTGCTTCGTTGGGTAACGCGCTTAAACGTATACAAACATGTATGTATATTTTATCTATTATATAATATTATATATAAGCATATTTATAGGGATTTTCGATAGATAAGCTCGATTTTGGCAGTTAATTACAGCCTTGTTAGTGAATATACAAGCTGAATCATATCAGTGAAAAAATGTGTACTTATACGTTTTACTTAATTTTGATGATTTTCAATGAAAATATCTATATTTGATTCATATAATTATATAATTTATGGATTATTAATTTATATTTGGATTTTTATGTCGTTTTAGCCGCTGACTTTGAATTGCTTTAGATTGAAAATTTTGATGAAAATCGAATAAATTGTATAAAAGACAACTGTATTAATACAAATAGATACATATACATTAACTGAGATACATAAAAAACATAAATTTAATAAAAAATATATTCTTCAGCGAAGCTTCTATAATGCGTATTTATTCAAATTCAAATCCATTCCAAACAAAACGAATTCGCGCTCGCGGTTCACATTTTATCCAAACCACAATAGCACACTTTCCGTGGCACTTTTCCCATTTCGCCACTTTTCTATTTTATTTTATTTGTGCGTGGTATCTTTTCCGTATCGCATTCCGACCGCGGCCGCTTGTTAAACGAACTAAAAATTCCGACAAGATTCCCCCCTGGAGAATTCCACTCTCGAGGATATTCAGAATTTCGCCACTTTCAGGTCGATCTTTTGCGAATGGACCGAAAAATGCGTTTATGAAAACGCGCGGGAAATTCACGTCCAGGCCAATATGTCCGGCCGGAAAATTCCCAGGAAAATCGGTCGGTTATTATGCTAACGAATTCGCAATATTATAATACGGTGTCGTTTTATGTGCATACGTGTGTTGAGTCTGCTTTGAAGTGGAAGTACGTTCTGGTGCGCCGGAAAAAAATATCGTTTAAATTTCTCAGATAACTGGAAAACTTTGCACTCCCTCTCGCCACTATCATCGGTTTAACTTTAATAAAAGTTTTAAGTTTTTAAAAGAATGTATAAGATTCTCTAAAACATTATAGTGGCGGTGTTGCTATGTCGCGCGTAAGAAATATAGCGAACTCGCGATAAAATAATATCTGGAAAGCTTCGAGTTCTTTGGAATAAATAAAGTGCTTTTCGCAGAAATTTATATTGTTTCGAATGAATTCTTCGAATTACATAAGAGCATCTATATTTTAATGTGATTTGATATGAAAATTTTTAGGAACGATTTGGAAATATTATGAACATGTATACCTAAGTGAATATTTTTGAATCTTCTCTTGTTGAATTTTGAATGAAAAAAATATAAATTTATTATTCTATATAACTCATACTTATTAAAGATTAACTACTTTTTCGATCATCTTGATCGATTTCAAATAAAACAGGTTCTTTTCCATTTGCTGAGATAGAGTGTAAACCACAGACGTTATAATATTCGCGTTCATCGTAATGCTGCTGGAAATATCCCCGGGGACAAGAATCCAATCATATCATCGCACATTATTTATCTTAGTTTTTTCCCTCCTACGGCACATACCGTAGGTAATAATTTCACAAACGTATCATTTTCCTCGTACGTATACGTTTCGCATTTTCCCTTCAGCGATGTGGGAATATGCGAAAAACTATTTTCATTACGACGAAGGATAGGCACACATATTCGTAATCGGAATTCGTCCTCACTGGAAGGACACGTCTGTGCGAATCAAATAACTCGGGAATGATCGAAATGTGATATTTTGTAAGAAAATAATGATTATGTCTCGCGATGTTTATTATTATATCGCATTTATGAACATCGTTTGCGCAGAAATTAATTCGCCGAAGGATTACTTCGATGTTATTATGTCTCCTTATTATGTCGTAAATATAGAATTTTGGATGTGTATATTTCTAATAATATATTTATTATATCGAATTCAATATAAAACAAACAGATTTATTTAGAATAAAAAAAAAAACAAAATAAAAACTATTTCGATTCGTTTTTATTATTACTGTTTCGACGAAATAAATCTATGTGTACTTAGAAACAGTTTCATATTCTGCGTAACCAGTTATATTTGAATAACAAAAAAAAAAAACTTTTCATCTTAAAACATACACAATCTCATATACATCACATAAAATTTATTACAATTGGCAAAACGACAAAGTCTCCGAACAAACCTTGACCTCGTGCACCACATTTCCAATCCGAACCGGAGATATTTTTTCACTGTTTTTTTTCGTACTTTCGAACGATGCCATTTTTTTTTCACCCCTCGCTGCAAAGAAAGAAATCTTCCGCATATTCTACGGCCACGGTCCAAGGAACAATCCGATTAGTCGAAATCGATTTCCGCGCGATATAGCCGCGTTCCGGAAGACGAATCCTGTCGGAAGTTTTTCAATAATTCTCCCGAAGGCGGGAAAATCGTCACCGTCGACTTTTCCCCATATAGATTTTCTCATATAAATTTCCCTCGGATGCGAAAGAGCGCCGTTTCGAGAACTCGGAACCGCAGACGTGGACGTAACCGATGGCGAACATAACGAATATCGTAAATTGAAACGGAAAACTTCGAATATTTTCCACATACATATGTGCGTATATAAATGTGAATGTTTGTTTGTTTGTCTCGTATGCATTTTTATATAATTCGTTGAGTTATAATAACAACTTTGGTGAGTTTCGTGTACGCCATAGTAAGTAACCGAATCAGTACATTTTACAATTCAATAAATGTGTGTACATATTTTTATGTTATATTATATACATATGTATAGTTAAGTATACATGTCATTTAGATGCATCACAATAAATTTGACACATTTTTGTAATGTTATTTTATTCACAAATTCGAATTTTAACAAGATTTCTTTTAATAATCACTTGCTTATGTGACTCGGTGTTGATTGAGATTCTTTGAATTAAGGCTAGTTGTAAAAACAATATGTTTGGAAAGATTCATCAAGAAAAAAAAAATAGCGATTAAGAGTTCTATGAATCAAAAAATAGGCACAAATATATTTTAACATAAACTGTTTAACATTCATTTTCATTCATATAGAGTAACACCGGGATATATAATCAATTGGGAGAGAAGTCTAGCGGCTATTTTTTCACGAAAATAGACAACAATCTCTTCCAAAATCGCCCTAGATATAGTCAAATACTTATAGATTTTAATTAAAAACATCCCAAAATAGCCAGAACATTATCTGTGGGTGTATTTTCGAGTTCAAACGGCAAAACTTCCAGCTTCGCCCCATATCCGTCTGCAGGACGAGGTCCTTCCAGTTAGACCAAGACAAACAGCCCCTTATTTATACGCTCGTGCCCCTATTTATGCGCCGAAGCTCGCTATTATGTATCCCCTATATTTGTGTTTGACGAAACGATGGTCGGTCGGGTTAAATGTGAGTGTTTGTCGAGCGCCTCTTATCTACTAAAGCGACGATTAGATGGTTAGGTTATGTTTTGGATGGTGGTTCTGTGCTATTCGTGGCCGATTTGAAATTGGATAATGGTTAGATTTGAATCGGGAAAGCTGCAGGTTGTTTTGAATGTTGGTTTGATCATTTGAAGTGTTTTTGTGTGGTTCACATATGTAGGTTAAAAGTGTGTTGGTGATTGGGTACTCTGTTAGTCTAGTGCCACTTTTGCATACTCTATCATACACTAATGAGGATTTGTCAATGATTGGTTGGGTTAGGATTGGGATTTTTCATTAAAAATTAAATTTTATTAGGTTTAGGTTGATATGCTGTAAATTTTAAATTAATAGTAGGTAAAGGTGTTTCTAACAAATGAGGATCGAAATCTGTATTGTTTTTGAAGTTTTATCAAAAAAATGATTTATTCATGTACGATTGTTTATATTCGTATGTTTGAGATGTAATCAATATACACGAGCTTGTTTTATGAAAAATTTATTCAGACAAATTTTCACGTGATAAAACTTATGTTTCATAATATAACATTTAAATTTATTCACGAACTTCCTCAAATGTGTAAGTTTCAACAGAGTGAACTTTGTATACAAATTTATATACTTCGTTGAATTACATGATTTTAAATGCTGAATTGAAAATTTATTCTATTTTAACTCTGAGCTCATATTCGCGTTTCAAAATGAACATCGATTGATTGTTTGTTTACGAGTCTCGAAATTTTATTTTCTTTCCGCCTTACATTCGCGTTTGTCGAACTGTGCAAAAAATTATTGCTCAATAAAAAATGAAAAAGTGGATATCGTTGAAACGCAATCAAAACCTGATGAAACGATGTTATATTGGCGTTGTAAAGGAACGTCGATAAATCAAATAAATGGAGCAAAATACGTTCACTTGAATCTCATATAAATCAAAGGCGAAAAGGTTTTATTAAGGGAATAAATGATAAAAAGGACCGCGCTCTCGTATCTATCTATACACGGATATAAATCGTGAAGCTTTGACGTGAGTACTTTTGCTTTTAATATGTGTTCTTTTATTGATGTTACGTGTAATTCGTTAAAAATGCGAATGGAATATACGATAATGTTGAAATGTTTCAGTAGAATTGTAGATGCTCATTTGAACTCGAGTAAATTACGATTTAATTTAAAGGATTTAATTTTCTAATTTACGATGCATTCGGGCGGTTAATTTCCCAAAATTAATTAAGACGAACTCGTTCCTTCCAAACTTTTCAAATTTTCAACACACAGTAGTATTTTTTAGCATTTGAATTTACGCTCGAAAACTTTTGCAAGAAGGGTTCTTATTAAAAAAAAACTTTGTCTCTTCTTTATAATCTGGTGAAATGGGTCTATTACTATAATTCTTTTTATTAAATAGCAACAAAGAGGGAAAAATTCATAATTAAAACGCTAAGCGACACCGCTTTTATTCTTTATAAATTTTATTAAAAATATTGATTTGATTATATTATTTTATATTAAAGCGAATATTTTAATTTACACAAACTCAATTTATTTTAGTTTCTAGCGACATATATATTCAAATAAATTACATTCATTCAAATCTAACGACACTCAAACAAAATTATATCACCTTTTCTGAAGCGTGAAGATTTCCATTCCATCCCAGGCGGATTTAACATAATTTCATCTCGATCTTATATTACATTCTTCTTCGGGGATAATCCAGCGATATTCCCTTATAATTAAATTGAAAATTCACGTCAACGACGACGACTACGACCGACACCTACGTGACCTGATTGAAATATCATCGAATCGAAACGCGAGTTCAAAGTGTATCGAAAAGTGAGCCGTTTCAAAGGGAAATTTTCTACTCGTACCTATAAAATTCCGAGGAAAATAATCTCTTTACAAACTCGTCCGAAAACTCTTCCCAGTAATAAGTTCCGAGAGTAATCGGCCCCCGGAGGCCGGATAGGCTCTAAATCATCCGTTGAGTTTTGAGATCTTCCTTTCTCTTCGGCCCGTGGAAGATTCGATTATGTTTGTTCGCAAAGTGATTTTCTTTCGGCGGTCGCTTTCGAGGATTTTCCTCACAGCCAGAATCGAGGCTAATTTATATGATTTTTTTTTCGTTAGAGGGTCTCGAATGAGTGGAGAGGTTCAATTAGATCTAATGACACGCTTGCAGATGGTGGTGATGTAATTAGATCGCTCTTAACGCCTGATGATGGCGTTAATTCGTTGGATTCATATAGATATATTTCGAAATAACTGAATATGAATTAATTGACAGTGTTATTAGATTACTAGTAATTGAAACATTGAGTTTTTCATTGAAATATTTTCATTACAGTAGCGTAGAGCTAATTGCAACCCAAACGTCTCACGGAAAATAGAGAGACACACAGAAAAATTAGTGCTATTATTATTTTAGATCTTTGCAATTTTATTACCTATTGAATATTTATGCAAAGAATTAAATGAAAATTTGAATTATACATAATCGAAAAGAATAGGTTTTCGAAAAAGTAGCAAATATTAAAAAAGATCAATGAGTCTCATCATTACAAAATGATATATTGAATATTACACAATATAAGCATTTTTTTACATTTACATAGACATATAAATGTATGTACGTGCTTTCTGACTTTTATGATTATTGATTGTATTTTTTTATTCAATTTCAGGTGCTACTCTTTCCTGAAGAAGGTTGGGCGAGGAGTGCTTCATCTTCATATTGGACACTTCAACCTTCGTGGTGGAGTCGAACGAGATGTAAAGTAGTAGAAGTCGCTGGAACCAGAAGGTAGGCTCTATATAACATCATATGTATAACTTATACGTTTTTAATATTTATTTTATAAAATATGACCACCGTTCGAATATTTCCAATGATGCGTGTGTGCATGCGAAGGGTGCGTTTGATGTTTAGCGAAACGCTCGTTCTTCTATGTATTAAGTGCGTTATTTTATCAAAAATATGTACTCGCTGCATCATAAATTTTCGTTATGAGACGTTATTACAATTTTATGTCGGTGTACGAAGATCTCGTGGCGAAACTTTAACGACCGTTAATGTATGAAAGAGTGTGTTAGATTTCCATGAACAAAACGATAAACTCGGCATTGCGGTAAATTACATTTTAATGCACTGACTAAATGATATGTGTTTTTAATTGAATTGATCTTTAAAGAAATCAATTATTTCGGAATATATTCAGTCTATGTGATTTTTTTGTGTTTATCAGTAAATGTATGAAGTGAGAATATTTCGGAATTGTCTCACCATTTCCGAAAGGCTTAAATTGCACATCTGTAGTTTTCATTTCATTGTTTTTTATATAAGATTAGTTAAGATTATTTATTTTTCGTTTCAGTAAAATTATTCTAGGTTATAATAGTAAATATCGGAAAAAAATCCACCACAAATGCGATCATCAGATTTTGGCCAACTCTCCTTGAAACGACAAATTACCGATCGGTCCTCTTTTCGGACATCGACCTCACATCTATTCATCCGAATTGCGACCAGATTTACCAAAATAAACGACAATAACGACCGAACAATAAAAATTTCAAACCGCGACCGATAAATCGACGAAACGGTCCGGCACCATACATCCACCATACATTTGGCCGCAGTACCGAGCAATAACGCACGCTCTCGGATAACATCTTAACTGGGTATTATTTTTTTCTCGTTCCGAAGCTCTCTCACTCTTCGGGCATCCATTATTCAAATGCCACGACTTCCAGTTAAATTATGGCGTTCTGCAGCGCGGAGCACGGGTCGCAGGCGCCAAAAGCCAGAGACCGACGTATAAACACGCCGCCGGTCGGACACTTTTAATGGAAAATTCGGCGAAAATGTGTGCGCGATTCGTTGCCAGCTCTGTCGGCTATGATCGATGCGATCCTCTCGAGTGGCGAAGAGAAATAGTGCAAAAAAATGTTGGAAAAATAATAATAGTTATGGTGGAAATGTTGCGGTTGAGTTGTGTTAATTCGGAGCTAGCGAGCGAGTGTTAGATGGTTTGGGTTGTTTGGTTTTTTGTTATGAAATATTTTAAGTTAATTAAAGTTATGTCGTTCATGTGTGTTGAGTGTGTCTAATTTGTAATCTGAATGAAAGCTTTTATATAATTAGTGCAGTTTGTTTATGAATGAAGGCGACGCATGAAACTATTTTTTATATTCAGTCATAAGAAGTTTGATTAATTTTAAAGCATAATTATTTTCTAGATTTTTTTTATAAATGAGCTCGTAGAATATAGAATCAACTCGAAAGCAATATTGAACAAATACATTAGGAATAATATTTTGAAACGAAAGCTCGCAGCTGTCGGTGTTAGGTTCGACTGTTGCTAAGTACAAAGACGAAGTCGAAACATCTCATTTCATATTCATGTTTCATTTCTCAAATATCTCTTAGCGAAAGCCGTAGCGATGCCCTAAAGCTATTTCCGAAATGGCCACATTGTTGATAAAACAAAAGGCGAAACGTTCACGGCTACAATGCACACTTAAACGTTGCCATCATAAAAACGCCGTTACGAACAAACAGAACACAGTTAATTCCGGAAAAAAAAGATAAAATCCTTTCATACGAAACATGCGATATAAAACGGGACATTTATCCGACCGAATAATCGGAAAAACCGTTCAATTTATTTAATTTGTTTACTCGAACTGCGATCGAAATGACATTGGGGCGAGTTCGAGCACTCGACTAACATAAGGAAAAGTTCTCAGGCGTATTTTCCGAAGGAAAATCCTTCCACTTTTCACATACGATATAAATCCACCGCGAATATATGCACGAATCTATATATTCTATACATATTACATTCATGAAATTCTTATACTAGAGCTTTCAAGTGTTCGGATAAATTTTGACCTCACAATTATATGATCCTTTCAGAGGTGATCGTGATATAACTCAATTTATTTTCAGAAACCATTTTAAATGATTCCGTACTTTAATGTGAATTGATTTAATAGAAGCAATATTTGCATTTTTTTGTTTATAAAATCTGAAAAATTTAATGAAAATGGGAGTCAAGGGAATTTCGAAAAACGTGTCAAACTAGAGGAGCTAATCACGTTTAACTCTGACTAACTCATGTTTTATATGAAAATTAAATGAATTTTAAAGATTTGTATGTTTTGAACATTTTAAAATCTAAATCCAATCCATTTCGTATAACTTATTATATTGTATCTATACGTTTGCGATTTCGAACGGGTTTCGAAACTCGCTTGTTTACCGCACAACCGCACTCCTTCGTTTCTTCAGACAGACCGACTGTTCGTCGAAGGCACATCTGACGCAATTTCCGCACACACATTCGAATCGCGGCAAGTCTTGGAAAATTTAAAGCGTGATGGAAAAGCCCTCCGAGCCAATTTTCCGGAAACGGCGAGAGCGAATTTTCCGCGGATCCGATCGCACGTTGCTCGCACGATTTACATTTTTATCAATCTGCCGCATCACTCTCTCTCTCACTCTCATATTTTTATTTTCACTCAGATGCTGCGGCGAGGTTTATGCATTTTCAACTCTTCTTCTTCTCCCCAACCTGAGTCGCTCTCGGATCAATTTACTTTTTCCGCGTTTTCCTCGTAAGACATGAAAATTCGCGTGTCATGGCGGTTCTGAAAGTTTTCTCAACAATAATAAAATACGCAATATTTTATTTTTTCCTTTTTGAATGAAATTTAAATTAGGATTTTCAATAGATACCTACGTGTGAACTTAGAATGATAATTCCGGTCATATTAGTGAATCTATAAATTAACAATGTCTAAATCATAGTCACGCCATTAACCATTGCTAAATCACATTAGAGAACAATTGCGGCTATATTGATTATTCAATTTATTTTATTTTATATCAATAATTGACCTTTTTAATGAAAAACTTTATGCGTTGATCATTTAAGTTATATTTATGTAGAATCAAATTCTAATTATAATTTCTCTGGCATGTTTCTGCTTGTTACAAATTTCACATGGAAAATCAAGTATGAATTCATACATAAATTAATTCATTCAAAAATATAAAATAAATTTCATTCACTTTAATAAATTTTATTTTCATTCATCAATTTTAAAACGATATTTTAAAACCATTTTCATGTTTATTAAACCTTCAGCATTTTGAAGTCAAATTGATGGATCGACGTTGAAAATTTTTCAAACGAAACTCTCTAAAAACCGCATCCCACACACATAATAGTGCTCGAATCTAATGACTGCAATATTACGAATATTCACATTTCCAGGCCTACGTATTCATATATGTACGTATATATAATAATATAATATGCGGTTGAAGTATGTACGTTCCCATTAAATTTTAAAGGTTTCCTCGGGATACGCGAGTGCCGCTCCAATAAATTGGGACGCTTTTCAAACGTTTTTCTGGCGAGGGAAAAAAAGTTAGTGGGCCGGGCCCGGGGCCGTAATAAAATTGGAAAGGAGGAAAATAAACGACTGACAAGCAATATCGCGAAAATCGAGGCTTTCTCAGCCCGACATGTAAATCATATTTATAGTTATTATATTACGCGAGCGCACTACGTACATGCATACACGAATCGAATCGAAAAATTTTTCATACCTACGTAAGGGTGTTTTTTTTTCGTCTCGAAGTCGAAGTGAAAAATATGATGATAATAATAAAAAAAAGCGCGGGAAAAAAACATTTTTTTTATGCAATGAGCCTCCGCCACGCGAAGCTTATTTACTCGCTGAGCTCTTTTCGCCTTTACGACGGTGATTTCTTTTAATAGGGAAAATTTTCCTATTGAGTTACGGCGCGTTGGAAATGAAAAATTAAATGTGCGCTGAAAATCGGCGAAACGACTTCGTAAATACGAAGCCGTTGATGAAGTGTGTTTATTTCTTTGAATCGTTTTTTTTTCTCTCGCGTTGTTCTCGCGAAGCGTTTCGTTCCGTTGTTTAAGTTTTGTGTTTTTCAATTTACGGCGCTTTAAAGGAACTAAGAAAACGTGACTTGGAACGTTAGCGTTGATTTTAAATTAACTGCATCGAAATGTTACACCATTTATACATATAAAAAAATAATTGATATTTTAATGCATAATTTATCAGTGTGAGTATGCGATACTGCTTCGGATATATCGCGACCGAGTGGCGAAATATCTTCAAAATAAATTGGAAAGATATCTCAATGGGGGGATATCCCATAAATCTGTCGTTCGGCGTTTCGCGTGATTTATTACAGAATTTTCACAACGAATAGACTTTCTCACGTATTCATATGAGAAAAATTACCGGAGCGCGCCCCACATCGATACCCGACTATACATACATTTTTTCACACATCGTTTACAACAGCGATGAAAAAAAAAATTTTTAACAAAAAAAAATTTCCATCAGATATATTCGAGACCCCGCTGTGAAAGACGAACGTCCCTTTCGAACGAACAACGAACGAAAGTAATCTTATTTTCATTTGATCGTCTCGAAAAATTACTCGAGTCGCCTCTCGCCGAACCGAATGTGAAACATAAAGCCATTACGGTGAATAGCCCATTTTCGCCGTTTTCCTCGCACAATATTTGATATTTATTTATAAAACAACCTACCCCCCTTGTCCTCTTTCGGTGCGAGGGGATGGTTGTTCGCTCTGTTTCGTTTCCGTCCCTTCTCATTTTTCTCGGAGGTCTTTTTTTCGCCTCTTCCCTGCGAGCCGCACAAATGAGATATCAGATGGCTATTTGGGAAATAAGTGAAGAAACTCGCGAGGATGTGGGGAGAGATGAGCTCGGGCGTTTTTGCGAGCGAACGCCGCTTTTAAATCGAATTTCGGCCGCTCGGCAAAAGCTGCGGGAAATAAATATGGAATTTATACAGTTGTGCTCTTTCGGGTAATGAAAATTCGAGTGTTCCGGGTAAATAGGTTAAGTAATGTTTTTTTCGTTCTCGGGTCACATTACGAGCCGAAAAGGAATCGTATTATGATCGCGCTTTAGCCTCCGCTAAAAGTATAATGCGGTTAAGGCTTTTGCGGAATCTAGTTTTCTTCTCTCGTCTGCTGCGCCAATTGGCCGTATAAACCTATTTTACCGTATTGAAAATTCATCCGTTCCGATTTTTTATTAAAGCGTTTCATTTCTACGAATCTGCTTTAATCACACTAATAAAATCATTTTCCGTTCGATGAAATTTCCATGAACCGAATCAGCGTTTATAATGTGTCATCATCAAACATATAAACTTTGTTTATTCCGGACATGAAAAAACTAGAACCCTTTTTCGAGTAGAAAATATGGGCACGTCAGTTAAATTCCCCTTGTCATATACCACACAAGCACGACGTCAGTTCCTCTTCCGGCTAAAACACTAGACACGGGTATGGCGACCTTCGTGCCCTTAGGCTTCCCGCAAAGGGTTAATTGGTGTTCGTGACTTTTGACGTGGTCCTCGAGATGTCGCCGGCAGGTGATCGTTTGAGAACGCTCTTTTTGAGGAGAATTTAGCGAAAAAAATAAGGATAACAACCGAAAAACTCTCCCCGAGGTACGAAGTTTATTTCGAGATGAAACGCATTGAGTTCTGTGTTTGGAAAAGCTGCGAAAACACTCCGCGGAGCCTCAACCCTTATTTTCGAGTTTTCGAAGGGCTTTCGAGACGATGGTCCTTTGATGTAGTGAATGCGCTTTTTCTCTGTGACGTGCTCATTAAAGATGCTAATGAAGCGTGATACGTTCTGATTCAACGAATCGTGTGAACTTTTGACGTGTGCTGCTTTTTATTTACGCTAGAGAAAACTGATTTATGTGAATCGATCGTTTGTTTAGTTTGCTTTGTAACGATTTTTAAATTAGTCCGTGTCGAATTTATTTCGGTTGAAGTTGTTTTTTTAACGCATTTGTAACTTTAACGAACTCGATGCATTCAAAGTCGGAAAAAAATGCTGCAGAAGTCAATCGAAATGGTGTACATAGTAGGGAAGCTTTCGGGTCATTTGCATGTCGGTTTCAGTCGGTACGTCGACAACGAAACAATTTCCATTAATTTTTTTCACAGTGCATATCTCGACAGCGTTTGCTTTCGTATTTTCAGTTTTACCTTTTTGAACTAGCCGACCCTTTTGTGCATCTAAACGAATAGTAAAAATGCATCAGCATCTGTCCGATGCGCTGTTAACAAACGTAGCCGTCGAAATGAACGCGATGCATTTGTAAAATGCGATTTAAAAGATATATAATATATTTTTTTACGTTTAATTAAAATTTTAATATTTTTTTTTAAGATTGTATCATTCGGAGAATGCTTCGTCTCGATGGTCGGACGTTGATAAGTAATTTGATTCAAATTCAATTAAAAGAAAATCACAAGTTTCAGACGGAACGGAAGACAAAGGGAAAACGATGGGAACTGAACATCTGTCGATTTGTCTTCTCCTACTCTACTTTCTTTCGGTACTAAAGTCGTCAAAACTCTGGCGCCCATTTTACGAACAGCGTTTACCTTTTTTCTCTCTTCGTTATTTTTTTTCATCTTGCTTTTTCTTCATTTACTTACTTACAAGCGGCAGCTTCACAAAGATTTATTTACGCCACCCCCATTTATAAGCCTTAAAAACGATTTTTTTTTGGAAAACGTTTCTTTAAAAAGTTTGTAAAAGTTACATATACACTCGTACTAGATTAATTGCACAATTTTTCACGTGACTAGATATAATTTGAAAAATAATACACCGAATCAAAATCAAACCAGATCATAACAATTTTTTGTGAACAATATCATTCAATGTGTTAAGCTATGATATATTTTTTTAGGTTAGGTTAGAACGCATTATCTTGGGTCAGGAGGCCTTCATATTATGAAGGTTACTAATCATATTGCATTAACAGTAACTTTCTGGCATAAAATGTCCCACTCTAAATAGCTTCTGGTTATGTGGAAAAAAATCCCTATCGTATTGCAGGGAGTTAATGTAACTGTTAAATGACTTGTAACCTGAATAATGTAAAATTTAAATTAATTTACGTTAGGTCGAGTTTTGTACCAATGGGTTCGTACCTTATGGCTTTAAGGTATTATGGTAATCCCATTGAATTAAATCACCTTTGATTTTTCGCATTTCGCTCGCCGCTTAAACATGCAAAAAACCGTATTCGATCCGGGAAAAATAAACCTTCGGAAAAAAGAAAAGTCACCGTCGAATCGCCATTTAAACTCGAGAATTCCAATACCGAAAGCCGGTCACATACCAACCGAGCTGCGGTCCACAAACCTACGGAACAATACCCTGAATATAAAACGAAACCGAGGGCGGCGAAAATAAATGAAAAAAGAATGCAAACACTCACTTCGAAAGTCGGCTAGAAGACCGCTTCAGAATCGAACCGAACCCGTGGCGACAAAGGTTGTGGTTTTTTTTTTTATATATTTTTTAACATTTTCGAAAGGGGCCGTTTGTTGTCGTTTCCCGCGAAAATGTTCGAGGTTCAAAAGAGCAAGGGGGCCCCTCGGGTGCTGCGCCCCCCTGCTCGGTCTTCGACGCGGGGTCGCCCCTTTTCGACGTCATGTGTATGAAGGGAAGTTCGCAGACGAAGGGTTGACGTTCAGACGAGTGATTTTTCTGTTTAACCCCTTTGTTTCGTATATGCGATGTGGTTTTTATTGTGCGTTTGTGTGATTGTTCTTTTGGGTTTTATGAGATTTTTCATGGTTTTCGTTTGTAACTAGTAGCATTGATTTTTATTCAAATGATTCATTTGTAGTGAGCGATATTAATTTATCTATATTTTAAGAGTAGAATTTATTGAAGAAAATTAATTTTTCAGACTATGAATCAGTTGAATCAAATCTTTTTTAGTAATTTTTTTTTCTCTTATTGTTTTTCGGAGTTATTTTGAGAACATGACTTATTTGGATTTCAGACTGTGCCTTCAGTTTTCGCTGATGATGAAAATTTTCAAGTGACCACAATAGTTTGAAATTTAATTGAAAAAATAAATTAACCAAGCCCTGGTCTAGCGATCGTATGTTAGCCTACACTCATATTTTCATTAACGAACTGTCTAATTGAAAAATCAAAGATTTAACTATTTTTCATAAAAAACATGATAGTTCTTACCACGAACATATTAGTTCACCGTAACAGCCACCAATTGGTAACATACGATTGAAAGATCAGACACATATCGACAAAATCTATCGTTCATTATATATTCCATGTATTTTGAAGTATCTATCTCATTCTAACTCTAAAAAACTGTGTCACGTGAAAGGCTTCAATTTTCGTAACGATTATGGATCCTCGCCGAAGCCGTTGAATTAGAAAAGTGCGCATGGTGCGTTCGCATAAATTCCCATGTCGTTTCCGAAAATTTTCCTCAAGCACGGAACCGAAAGCTGAAAAAAGATAGTTACGAACGAGTTTCGGTCGTAGTTTACGGCTGAAAATCCCATTTTCAGGCGTTACGAATGTGTCCGCGTACGCGCGTTCGCGAAACGGAGGAAGTAGTTTTCCACTCGACTAAAATTCGCCGTTCCACTTCTCGGCGAAAGTCGACTGACTTTCCCGGGAAATCCCGAAAGCCTTTCTCGGGTAATAAAACTCGACACCGAATCCATGATACGTCGCGCCCCGAAAAATATTTTACATAAATATCAAAAAAAAAGGTAACGACGATTCGGTAATAAAACTCGACGCCTTTTTTATTGTACATCCGCGCGGATGAAACGTCCGTTCACGAATTGTTCATTTTTTTATTATAGATGTTTGGTAGAGTTTAAATTTTTTTTTTTATGTGAACCTTTCCATGGAAAGTATTTTACTGAAGATTAAATCCGTTTATAACAAGCGATTCGTTCGATGGGAATTATATTATATGAGGCGATGCATTAATACGCCCGCGTAATTAGATGGAATAGTTTAATCCGTCTTAGGCAAACCGAAAGCTGGTTTTAGCAAGTTTGAAACGGCAATCGTACGTAATTGCTATACCTTTATTGATCTAATCGACGTTAGTAATATGCTCGAAATACGATATGTTCGTTGGAGAGCTTCCAAGTCAGACACATTCAGCAGTTTCCATGTGTTGTGCATACGTTAACTATTTAAACCCCATAATTAATTCAATAGTGATTTGCTGTTTCGCTAATGCGAGAAGTAGATCAATTCTAACGAAACTGCTCTACGTTAGTGGCAGGTTCAATTTCGTTAAAATGTTCAGTACGAGTACAATGAATAAATAATATAGATATATAAATAGGGATTCGTTAAAAATCTAACGTGCTTAACATAAAATTTCGAATAGATTAACTTGATGAATCGATCGCGTCTAACGAGACGATCTTTCAAATAAATTGATCACCACGGATGAAAATTTACGACGAGTTAATCTCGCGAATTTAACCCGATAAATAAAGGTTACAAAGGCGCCGAATTTATATTGAATTCGTTTTTTTTTGTATTTATATAAATAATTTATTGGAGCGCAAAATTCAGTATAATCGTTCAAAATGTCAATTTAAACGAAAATTTATTATAATACTAGCTTCTGTGACTCAGTATTGCTCGAGGTTATTTTGACTTTTAACCGATTGTCGACTGTCATATAGAATTTTCCATTCCCATCATAAATTTCGTGAGCTGTTGGAGTAGGTTGTGCATAATATTTGCTACGAATAAGAAATCTTTCGTCAAACGTCAAACTACAGAAGTTCCGTAATTTTTTTAACGTTTAAAATACAAGAAACTTATTTTATCGAGCACAGATATAGAGGAAGACCGATATATAATATATGATGACCCAAGGTGTTAATATGGATTACTAAGAACTTAACACCTCTTAATTTAAACTACCTGTTGATTCAATACATAATCGATCACCATATAATATTTCGATGATTGATATAATCGAAAATTGGCAGATGATATAAATTCAGTAGTTCAAAGTCCACTGTGGTCCATAATAAAGCACCGATTCACATATGTCACCCTACCTCTACATTAATCGTACTTATATATTTTCCAAAAAACAATGATTAGATCTAAAAAGCGAACCGATTACGCAATCAAAAAGTTTCAAACGCCGTTAAAGAGCTTCGCTAATTTGACAGCGCAAATAATATAATTTCATCGAACAATCGAGCGACACTTAAAAGTTGTCCGAGCGACACGTTTATAGCACGATTTACGTTAGGCTCCGTTCACACCCCACCCCCAGAACATCGAGTTGCGAAACAGAAATAAAACAAATTATCGCCTGCGGCGAACAACGCGAAAGCTAGACAACGCGAAAACTCTCACGGAAAAGCTTAATCCGCAAACGGCGAAAAGCCTCCGTCGAGAATTTTCCTCTCACACTACGGATGCGGTCAAGTTGTTCGGGGAATTGTCGCCGTCGAGTATAACAAACGTTCTGTTATTTGTATAGTGTACGTATCGGATCGTATTTCTATTTAAATTTTATATCTGTGTTGCGGATATTGTTTGAATAAGTAGTTCTGGCGTTAAATGCGCATTTCGGCTATTGTTGCGCGTTGGCGAGTTTGTGCTCGTTTTGTGTGTGGGCGTTGAAGTGTGTTCAGATTTCGAATTGTTTTCGAAATGCATTGTTTTTTTTTTCTTTTTGGAAATTTAAATTAATTTTTGAGTTCGTTCAAGTTTTTCATTTTAAGTTGAACGATTAATTTATTGAATATATTTGTTTCATAATAATCCGCTTAATATCGGGCTTTAAACTTTTTGATGAAAGAAAAATGAGCAGTTTTCTATGAGTAGTGGACTCCCTCTCGACACATTTGAATTAAGTAATAATCAATTCATTATGATACTTAAATATTGCTATGATTACATTCGGTCTCGATATCATTGTAGTTAGTCAAAAAAAAATAGTTTGCATCCATATGTTTCGTATAAAATGGAATGATTTAAAATCTTTTTTTTATAAATATTACTGCACTATTCCATATTTGTCACCTTTCTTTTATAAACAATCGAATGATGTGAAAATCTGAAAATGAGATTTCAAATAATGATATTACTAGTGTCGGTATTCATGAAGACAATCTTAATTCATTTCAGCTCTCTATGACTGACTTAAATCTTTCTCAACTTTAATTCTAAAATTCTTAAATCTAAAATAGATGTTTTAAATTCGCTAGTAGCTTATAGCACTTTTCATATCGATTGCCTAAGCAAAAATTCAAAGGCGACCCGCGTTGGCGGTTACGATTCCACCTCAAGCGTATAAATTGATTCCTCCTCTTTGTCGGTCTTGTTTCTTCTCGAATGTGACGTCGTATGTGTTCCGGAGGAGAGATGGTGAGGTTCGATTTTATCGGGTCGACAGTTTCGCAAAATGGACATTTTCTAGTGGCAACATTCCAGGTGAGTCATACAGTTGAGAAGCCAAGAAAAAAATATCAGTTCACTCGATTTTTATTTTTCGATATACTCTTGAAATATCACACTGGATCTACGAATTAATTAAAACAACCATAGATCCAAAGCGAGCTTCCAAAAGCGGCGATCCAAAGACACAGCTTAATTGCTCCGTAAATATGGCCGGCAACAACCGCCTCGTTAATTCGCTTTAACGCGAAGCTCGGCAGGGAAAAAATAATGATAATATGACGGGGAAAAACCCCTTCATTGTTTATAGTGGTTGCTGAATCGTCTGCAAATTCGGCTCCAGGTGTTCGCCGGTAATCCCTTAAAATAACATTTTTATGAAGGGCTCGTTGTTTATGTGACACGCGGGCCGAAAACAACGTTACAAGGCGCCCCCGTTTTCATTTCGCTGGGCATTCCTTAATATCTCCCTTCTGGACCTTTTAATTAAAAAAGCCCTACAGAGTGATACCTCAAAAGCGGATTTTTAATATATAGAGTTTGTCTTTTGGAAAAGAATCGTTAGATTTTTATCTATTTAAAATCATTTTTTTTATTTGTTCGTATGCATTCAATGCTCATTTAAGCTCTTCGTTATTTTTCAATAGAGCTTTTCAGTCGCTTTGTACATATCTAGAAATTTTTCTGCATCATTATAATATTTTTATACTTTACATTTTACTATCAAAGAATATCAGCACATATTATATTTGTTTCATTAAACTATGAAAGAGTATTATAAACAATTTACAAAGTAAAAATTTTATGCAACAATCGTTATAAATTCATAAATTAAATTTATTTATTTTGGGATGTGTCTATGAATATGCACCAAGTGCAAATATCGGGTTTTATGAACATGTACAATGTACAATACGTGTGTATATAGCCAAAGCTTTAATTTTTCATAATTATAAATATGCTTAAAAATGTCCATTTAGTCTCTTGCATTGCTGCGTAATTGCAACTACATAGTTTTTTCCAAACATCTATTCAATATAAATGCATGTCGCCATCACTTTCGATTTCATTACACGTATCTCAACAAAATCACACCCTTCTAAAACTCGAACCCTATCTTAAAATCAGACTATGCCCAACATCGAAACACCTCAATTCGAACAACACACACCCTCGAAACGCTCGTCTGATAAAACGCCCAGCGCATAACACGCCCATTACTAGATAATGATTATCGGCTCGAAATTCAGGGCTCAGGAAAGATCAAGCCCTCTCTTCCCTCACTTCGACCCTTTGCATCCTCACCTTGGAGATACTTGGAGATAATCACAGGCAAGACTTTGCAGCTAATCTCGAGGGCCCTCCGATGTGAGGGACGAGCTCGTATCGCGATACAGATAAGGTGATTAACGCGGAGCCGTGCTTTCGGTTTCTCAAAGACTCGCGTGTCGTTCCGGATTTAATTGGGTATGGTACACGGTGAGACAAATTGCTTCATATTATATTATATACGACGACTGAAAAGGCCAAGGCGTACAAGTGACTTTGTGGTGATTTCGAGAAAAGCGCGTTCAAAGTTGACCATGTTCCTAGGAAGAGGTCGACTGATTTGATGATATATCTCGGCACACGTTCCGAATTTGTTTATATCATTTTGCCACCAAATAAATGAGCGTGCATAGAAGCGATTCCTGTGCATAACTCAATTTCGGCAAAAATGTCACTTGTACTCGTTGGACTTTTCGATCGTCATATTATATCGTGTGTAAAGGTTCTGTGTAGTTGAGGATCCCTTCGGTCCTTGTATGGCTTGTACGGCTTCTTGTCGCTTCGCTGCGAAAACAATGGTTTTTAATCAGAGGATTATAGTGGGGAGTTTGTAGTAGCTTGTATCGGAAACTTGCGATTTTGCTTCGGAAGCTGTTCGAGGTGAGTTTCTTTGTTGCTTAATTAACTTGATATTGTGTGAGATTTTATTATTCTTAGTTATTAGTGAAATTATAGGGTGTGAATCATCTATGTATGTTATTTTCTATAGAATAGAAATTTTCGAGTCATCTGAATTAGAATTGTCATTATACCATTTCAAAGCTATTTTCAATAGCTCTCGCATTTCAAAATTTCAAAAATGATATATAAATATTTAGATATATTTATGATCAATAGAGAAGTTTACAGACAGCTGGTGAACTGAGCTTTTTATTATTTAATCCACTATTTTTGATGTCCAAATATCATTATACAATAATACAAATATAATAAAATCACATATACACTACGAACCAATCTACGCATTCCGCCAATTTCGCCAATTCGACACTCAATTAGAGGCGAAAACCTAAAACTTCCCGCCGAAAACAATCGAATATCAATTAAACTCGGCTTCATATAGCAATTCGAACCATCTACGTCATTACCATCCAGAGCCACTTTGATTATGGGCGCTCGATACAACCGCAATCGATGTATCGAAACTGCGCCAATCGGTGGCTGTTGCTAATTGACAGTTTCTGAGTTCCGGTCGGCAATAAAGCTGGGACGTGCCGATAATACGGTATTCCACTGTATCTGTGCTATTATATTATTGTATGTATTCAGAAGTACGTATTCGCTATGTGCCCGCTTATATCCCATGGAATAAGTATTCTAGGTGTGTTGCCGAGTTTCGCGCGTCGTACGTGAATTCGGTCGGTTATGGTCTATTGTTCTGATTGGGTTTTGATTATGGTTGATTTGTTGAGAAGGTGTATTTTAAGCAGATAAGTAGTGTTTGAGTCTAGTTTACGTATAAATTGTTGACTTACTTGCTATAATGTTTGAGTTTAGAACGAGATAGGTAACGATTTTTAGCTAGAATGGATAAATGTATGGTCTTAAGATTTGATAGTTTAATGTATGGGGTTTTAGGTGGCGATTTATATACTGATCGACGAACGGATGCGTTTTAATTTTAAATTGGTAAATTGGTTTAACGGTAATTAGAATTTGGACGAACTTTGATCAAAGTTGGTTTAGAATTTAAGTGAGAGTTTTGCGCTGAACGGCAGTAACATGTATTTAATGTGAAATGTAACTTTTCAACGAGAAAGTTTAGTTTTCCACGCTTGCACCCAATACCACGATCCGGTAACTGAAATTCACTTTGTTTTTCTGCACGAATAATAACAAATATTCAACAAAACACCCTCGACAAAATGATAAATAATTTCCGCGCATTTATAAACGCACTCAACATTTACGATCTGAAATTCTATAAAAAGCCACATCCTCCCAAATCGATCAACACAAAGCGCACTCACAATAGAATCACAAACCGCACCAGAAACGATCCAATCTAACAAATCACCGACCAAGGTTACTCAATTTTGAAGCTGAAGACCGCTTTTTGCCAGAGCGACGATAGCGAACTTCGCCGAAGAAATTAACCCGACCGAGGTTATCTGGAGCACTAGTCTCACACACAACCGTCGAACACGTATAACCGTGTACATATGAACTGTTCAGAACTAAATGTGATTAACTCCACTTTTTGAAGAAAAAAATGTATTTGAATATCTAAACACTTGGTATTGTCGTAGATAGGCAATATGTCCCGTTTTAGGCGGGACAGTCCCGTTTTTATCGAACCGAGCGTTCGTCCCATCATTTCCGTGAAATTGCTCAATTTGTTCCGTTTTGCCAGATCACATATTTTTTTAATATATTAAGAATGATAAGTTTTAAGATTTTTCATAAATTTTCGTCAGTGGCATAATTTCCACAATTCAAAAGTGTAATTTTTATAAAAAAATAATACATTTTGAAAATGTGTAATTTTAAGGATTTTTAGATATAACACAGAAATTATCAGTTGTGTTACTGATTGCTGATTTTTAAGATTAATTATTACTTCAAATATTCAAATACGTGAAAATTCAGAAGACATTTTAAGAATATTTAGAAAGAGTGAAAAATTTTTCGCCTGTAGGGCTACTATTGCTTTTTAAAGTAAAATATTGAATGGGGAAAATTTTTCTGAACGTCCCGTTTTGGGTTTTGAGAAATATGGTCATCTTACACCTATATTTCCAATAACTTTCCATGTGTGTAATATATTTCCTGAATAATAAAGACAAATACCATCAAATGACAAAATTTGAATGACCATCGGAATAAATCATTTGATTCTGCGGTCAAATTAATTAATTTTGAACTCTAATATGATCTAACCACATCCTTAACTTATTACAAGCTAAATGTGTATGTTTATAATTTCGTAAAAATTGAATAACGAAGGAAGTCGAGGCAATTTCTCAAAACACATCAATCAAGTTCGATCGCTTTTTCCGACTTCTTACCGAAAGGAGCTAGTCACATTTAGCTCTGAACGACTAGTATATGATATATATGATATATATATAAAAGCCCACACCACCCCCGGGGGTGAGATTACGGTTAACGAGCTCGCTTTCAAAAGCATCTCGACTCCGGATGGGATTGTCGTGTCGGATTCGACTGTTCGCGCTCGTACGTCAACCGGTTAATCGACCCGTTGATGTGACGACACGTGTCTATCTCAACGTGTGCTTCTGACGTTCGTTTTACATCTATATATATGTATGTATATTTTGGTATAAGTGTGTGTGTGTGTGTGTTTGTGTGTGTGTTCGTGTTGGTGCCTTGTGCTCGTGTCTTACTTACGGGATTATGGTCTCGCGTCGAACTAGAGGTCTTATTCGAGTGCTGTGCTGGGTTGTTTTTGGTTAGGTTAGGTTTAATTTTAGAAGGCTGTTTTTGTAATTGATTAGGTTTTTAGTAGTTATCGTTTTTTATTTGGAAATTTTTCAAGTGAATGTCAATTTTCATTGAATCTATGTTAATTTTTCATTACAATCTGAGTCTACTCACAATCAGATCTATTATATTGTACGTGACTTTGAAAATAAATATTATATGTATATTCAATTTTTGACTTACGTAAATGATGTTTAACAAATGAAAGCTTCTAGAGTGAGACAAACTCTGTTTGAGTCCTCAGAAATGAATTGAGTTTGTCTTGCTCTAGTAGCTTTCATTTGGAAAACAAGTTAGTAACTGAATGTATAGATATTTAAATATACTGATGCAATAATGAAAAATATTTTAATATGAACTATAATTTATAGGCGCGATTGCCTTGAAAAGCGTTCAAGACAAATAACGAAGTTTATGAGTGATTAAAAAAACTTTTGATTGATCGCTGTAATATGAGAAAATTTTACGACCCCTTTGTAACATTTTCACAGCTTCAATAACAACTAAAATTGACTCGCATCCATTACGTCGTAAAACGTTGAAACATTGTGAAAACAAAGTAGCGTTTTTTTTTCACTATTGCATAACTAGAAATGAAAATATTAAATTACTTTTTTGATAAATTGAGCTTTTGTTTGTTAAATATGTGGTGAAAACATTATACTTAAGTCTTTGATAATTTATTGTTAAGCAGTGGTGTGAAAGGTACAAATTTATAGTAGGCAATTAAAAGAGATTTTTCGCGACCCAAAAGTTTCACCACGAGCCCCATATGGTATATGAAATCATGACACATTAATATGCGCACCTATTTTCGATAATATCTAAGTTATAAAGCCCAAGTTTAACGTATCCAATTCAATTTCGATTAAGAGCACTTACATAATTAATATAATGTTTCCAATTTATTTATACGAACATTTTTTAATACAACACAAAATTTCACTGTAACCAAATTGATAACGTACATCATAAATAACGACGAAAAAAGCATCCAGCCGTGGTTTGAAAAACTTTAAGCGTCGATAACCAAAAACTTTCTACGCAATAAATAAACAGATAAACCGAACAATGTAATAGCGCAAAAAAAGGGACGAAAGAGTTACGACGGGACACCCCGTACGACTTAACTCGGTCTAACACGGAAAATATATATAAAGGAGGTGTACACACGCGAGAGCCGCGAATAAATCGGGTGCGAGACCGGCTTAACCGGTCCCAATAAATTAAGGGCGAAAAACCTAAGAAGCGGCTTCCTTTCAGCGGAATAAAGGGGGAAAAGGCGCTCCTACCCCCGAATTATGAAACCGAGCGGAATAATTTCTGGAAAATACATTAAGAGATCACTAACTGGAAGAATTTATGGTGGGGCCTTTATCTCGGCCCCGCGTTATAACACTTAACATAAACACATTAACGCCGACGTGACCGAGATACCAGCCTCTCCTCTGGATGCTGTGCGCTTATGTCTTTCTGCTCGTCTGCTTCTGTTGGTCTAATATTGTATTAGATCTCTTCTGGGAGGTTCTGTTTAATTCAGGGTTGTCGGGCGTCCCGTTTTTACGGGACGTGTCCCGGATTGAAGGTCTGTTTCGCGGTATACCGATGTTTCTATTTCTCAGTGTTCCGATTAAAGATTTGTTTATTACTAGCAGTAGGCGCATGTGTATCAAAATAGTTCGGAATTAATCAAATTTCGTATTGCCATCTATGTGTGAAATAAAAAAAGATTTTACGTGTTAAATATGTAAAACGATGCAGTTCTATAATTACGATCCGTGGCTCAGAGCGTGAGCAGTGGGTTAATAATCTGCAGGCGCGGGTTCGATTCCCGAGTCGAGTCTGAAAATTTCAAGCATCGTTAGCGTATTTATAATATAGATGGTAGATTGATAATTTGCTTAAATTGTAAAAAAATATTGGGCGTAAATAATATTTATATGCATAAAAATGTACGTCTCTATCTACACTCAAAAGACTACTTAATGGTTCATTTTCTATGTCATTATATGCACGTATGGAAAAGTTTCTGCAGCATTTCATTTTATAATTAATATTTCACATTTTACAATCTGCAGCATTTTTACTTTATGTTTCATTAAAGATGCTTTAGTCGAAGCAAATACATACTATGCACTTCATACATACGCAATTAGATTCACTACGGGAAATGGAACGAAAAATATGAAACATATAATAATAATCGGCTTAAAGCTCAAAAAGTTTCAAACAACGTCGATTCTCAGAAGCCACCGTGATATGAAAATACAAAATTCAACGATTTTCAATTTATAAAATTTCATTCGTTTAATTTCAAATAACATTGTTTCCCAAATTATGTTCTACAAATAAGTTTTCGATGATAATTTGGAAAGGTTTGCATTTTAGCTCGATAATTAATTTCTAAAAATAATTATTCCGACAATTATGGCAACCCTATATCATTGTACGTCCACCTGGTGGTAGATTTCTTCTCTGCGAAGGTCGTGGTTGTTTCGTTTTATCGTGCGAATCTGATGGGGGTGTTGTGTGTTTCGCGTGCTCTATGAGGGTCTCGTTTAAATTTTTGAATAATTCATTGTGGGGTGTTGTGGTGCATTATTTGGCCGAAGGTTTTATGCCGGTGGTAATACAGGATATGTATTTTAAATGGATATTTTTGAAAATGTGAAATTGACGTTTTTATAATTCTCATTCAAATTCTTTGCATGAATCAAATGAGATGAATCGCGAAATATAAAAATTATCCCATGTTAATTTCGAATTAAATAATAATTAATATTTATGTGCATAATATTAAAAATTCTTGTCATTCATTCTTTTCATTTCTATTTTCTGAATTGCACTACGTATTATAATATATTAACATCAAGAATTTCAATATACGATCCGTCCATAAACTTTAACATCCCTGCTATTAAAGTTCCACTACACTCGTGAAAAAATCCATCCAGTCGTACGTCGCTGAAAAAAAAACCTAATTTCATCTTTATGCTTTGTTCGAACGAAATTGAAAATTAAATTAAAAGTCATATTTTCGACTGCAGCATTTGATTAAAATGAGAGTTAAGAAACTATTTTATAAATTGCCCAATTTTTATAATCATAATATTTCGTGCAAATTTAACATTTCACAGAATTTATCATCAAAATTAAATTATTTATTATTATATGTGACTCTTTTCAATTTTTCTATACAAAATTGTAACACAAATTGCTTTCCATAGAATTTAATTTTCTCACAGAACGCATTTTTCTCATACTGCAACATTTTTCAAAATAAAACACCGTAGATATTCAGTCTGAATAAAATGCACAATCCAATAGAAAACTTTAATATTAATGTTATTTTAAAATTAAAATAATTTTTGAAATTACATACTGAATAGTTTAATAAAATTTTTGATGTTCGTATATCGAATACTAGAGAAGACATATTGTGACATCGTAAACAGTATCTCGACTTTTTGCCATTCAAGAAATGTTTTGCTATACGAGTACGTATTTTGCATCACGATTCTAGAACGATTTATACTCGTTATACATCTCAAGATTTCACCATACATAAATTTTCGAAAATATTTACAAAATCACACTCGAAACCAAGCTCTCGGAAAATCCCCTATATATATAAATAAAAAGCGCACTTAACCGCGAAAAGCCGACAATCCGACCTCGGCGAGATATATAATAAAGCGGGCCAGGGGCGCCTCGAGGTTAATTTCCTTAAGGCGGCCCCCGATTAGGACGGTTAATTAAGCCGGACGGGGGCCCCGTCGAATAAATCACCGCGCGTCCCCGACCCACCCCGCCGAATAATCGCGACCCCCGGGGACCCAGGGACGCGTCTTGTGCTCTTGTCGTGTGCGGTGTTCGTTGTCCTCTGTGCTTTTTTGCACTTTTGTTGTCGTTTTGTCGACTTTTCGAAATGCGAGGCGTTTAGGGGACGCTCGATGTCGGATTGAGTGTTCGTGCTTTGGAGATGTCGATTTTTTAGAGGTTGGTCTTTTGTGGAGGTTGGTTTTTAGTTGAGGTCGATTTTTAGTGGAGGTTGATTTTTTAGGAGTTGTTTTAATGGAGGTTGATTTTCTGAAAGTTGGATATTGTGGGCAGTCATGTGTTGCAATGAGTCAGTGAGCAATACTTTTTACTTTGCTTTTACTGTACTTTTGTATTACTCTTACTTAATCACATTTTTTAATAACAGTAGGTTAGTAGGCCTATTTTTGTCTTATATGAAATGTAATAAAAAGCACTGTATATACTGACTGACTGTTGCTTAACGAGATTGATATGATATTGCGTTATTTGTTGAGATATTGTTAATTTAAACAATATTCATCGTTAATAGAAAGCACCTAAGTGAAAATACTCATTGTCAGTAGTTAATTTTCTAAATAAGAAAATATATTTAGATACATATGCAAATTAAGTCAGAAGCTTTTAGCACATTACAATGCAAATGTTTCATTGCTCTAAAATGTGTTTAGGAGAATTTCAATGTTCAAAAGTGACTGAACATGTATGGCGTACGAAGGAAGTACAATTTCGTAAGGTGCATAAATGCTCGAGGGAGTATTTGAAAATCTTCATCTTGAAAGGTTTATGTAAAATTTTGAACTACTTCGTTGAATGCATTGTTAAGACAGGGAATCATAAAGAAATTTGAGGTTCTTGTTCAACATCCATTTTCATATAAAATTTCATATGAACAAAGTGCAGATCAATCTTATTACGTACACCTTACAAATCCAATAAAAAGAACGCAATAAAACAATACAAAAACTTATTTCATTGTTTCAAAAACATCATAAACACAAACCACTCCCCGAACATTCTTTTAATTTTCCATCACAAGTCGAATAAAACGACCGTAAAGAACGAAGCGTCTTCTCGAAGTGAGACTCCATAACACAACACAACGCAGAACCATAGAACCAAGGGGGTCGGAATCCTCACAGCATAACCCCCGTAGAATATTATTTTTATCGTTTTCCCAAGACATTCGAGTATATATATGTATAATATAACACTCAGTTCCTCTTCTATATCGTTTTGCTGCGTTCCGTCGCGGTGTGCTCATTGTTCGCGCAACAAAGCTCGCGTCATTATCACGCGGAAGTTCGGCTCCTCTAATGAAACTACGATGTTAAAAGACTTCTTATTGGCTTTTTGAAGAATGTCGTCCAGACCGCCGAGGATTTCCTCCACCCTGGGGATTCGTGCGAAATGAGAATCCGAGTTCTGTGCCGAATGGGGTGGAGACGAGGCTTTGATGTTGATGGCTGCGACGACGAGTCGTATATAAATTAAGGATAACGCCCTCGATGGCAGGATATTGCTCGTGGATGCTTTTAAAATGGCGCTCTTTGTTGTGTGGAATCTCGTTTGTATGTGATTAGTGAGTTACGTTCGTGTTTCGTATGCATTCTGTGCGATTTAATATGCGTTTGTTTCTAGTCTGATTTGGGTCTTAAATTTCAATATGTTCACTCGGAATTGATGTAAAAACTTTTTATATGATTAATGTGTATGAAAAGTGTCATATCAAGATTAATTCTTGAAGGAAGATAAATTCGGAATTGGTCGAACGATTTAGAAAGATTCGGTCAAGATCCGATGAGCGCATTTTGAATTGATTCCAATTTGATAATTATATTTTAGGTCAAATTAAGTGAATTTTATTTTATGTTAGGTTAGATTAGCAAATATCAAAATTCAATTGACTGTAAACACTCACATCAAATCTTGTTCAAGCTTTTCTAAAATGACTGACCAAATTCATAATTACTCATACTTGATATTCGTATACATAACACTAGCCATAATATTTACATGCATGTAATAAAATTATTTTAATATGAATTTTTCATTAAAAAAATCATATTGTTCACGCTATGAATTATTCGTAATTATTTTTGCTCGCGTCCAGGGCCGGTATTTGAATTATTTAATAAATGAATATTTTGAAAGCTCGAGCGTACTCCATATTTCGGTAGATTAAATACGGTATTGTATTATGAAAACGCGAAATTAGAAATATCCAAGCGGCCCAGAAATAAGGGTTTAACTCGCAAATAGCTTCGCAGCGAGCAACAGCACTTCAGAACGGACGATAATAATAATGCGACTCAAATTCCCGAATCAAAATGTGTATTCAAAACGCTTTCGGGTGTTTTTTTTTTTTGAAATATATATGAAATATTTTAACATTTTTAAAATTCATGATTTCAATTTATTTTCATTAATTCAAAAAAACAAATCGATTATGTCATTATAATCGATTGTTTAGTCGTAGAAGGAAATCGGTTTTTTTTATGTCTCTTCATGGAAACCTACCTTGACATTGTTTTCAAGTTAAATTATTCAATTCAATTTTCAAATATTGTACCTATAGAAACTTCACACAAAACAATTTCACTGAAAAATATCTGTTTTCATTAATTTTCTAATCCAAATGATCATTGATAACAAAAGGCCGCCCAAGCCCGCTAAAATTCATCATTGACTTTCAATATGATATGACCAATTCACTGAATCGCTCCAGCTGTGCTTAATTAAACTAATCAATACACATGCTAAATATTCAAGAAATTTTCTTTTTCGGTGCAAAATGACCTGGATTCACGGAAGCCGGTTCGCCGTGGAAAAACTTCCAGTTTCAAAAGTATTATCCAAAGTCGGATTTTCTTGCAAAAGAGGTGGCGAACACGGTTGGTTCTCGCGATTTAATTAATTGATAATTCCTCTGTGTTCAAGCGGGCCAAATCCGTATGAATACGAGTCTAAGGGATTACGAGGATTCCGACTTTGTTCTTTCAGTTTCAGTTTCAGTTTCGGGTCTTTTGTTGCCGCCGATGCTGAGAGAAGCGTTTTTATATACGTATGAAAATACGGAAATGTGAGATTTCTAGAAATGTTAATGAATTCGTGTTTCGCCCGGCGCCGAACTATTGTTATTGCCGCTGTATCAAAACGGCTGGGTCGTTATGTTTTAATTAAATTAATTTGTATCAGCACACCTTTAACTATAATAAATTTAATTTTATCTAGCGAAAACAAATAAGGATCGCGGTTGAGCTCGAGCGTTAACCCTCCGAATTCCAAACGAATTTCACTGAGGATATTGTCGGTATCTATGTAAATGGTGTAATATCAACAATATATGCACGTTCAAAGGTTACATAATTCAAATAAATACTAACCCTTTGGAATCTATTATAAAATTATTATTTTTATATTAGAAGATTTAATTATATTTTTATAGGTTTAATCTTTGTATCTATACATGTTTACGTCTTGAAATTGGTATACGCTTCAAATTCATGAAAGAATGGAATTCGAAACGATATACAAATGGGTGCTGCATAATATCATACAAAACTTTTGATCACATGAAAATAACATTCAATGGGCTACGTTTGATTAAAAATCTCATTTATTTCTATCGATATTCAAACTGTTATATTATACACTAGTTTTATATGAAGGCTTTCGCAGCAAATGCACATTATCTCGATTTATTTCATCGTTTAATCGCAAAAATCACTCGAACCGCAACGCTCTAGCGCTCTAACCCTACAAAAGCGGGCGCTTCGCAAAAATCCAACATAAATCAATAGATTGTCCAAAATTTTAATCCGCATGAGTTATACGCGCGTTGGCGCCAAATTGCAATTAATTACCGTAGTTTCACTCTTGTTTTCATAAGGGGGTCCGCGGGTTTCGGAAAGCCGAGCTCGGCTGATTTACGGTTCCGAAATTTCTAGTGCGGGCACGCAATTTAGTCTCACGCTTGATTTTAATTAGTCCCTCGACGAAGCGGGCTTTCGTATATCGCGGATCCGGCCCTGTGCATGTTTTACACGGCGAACGCCTTCCAGGCGGGTGTTCCTCTGTTAGCTAATGCTGCTTAATTTATGTGGAAGTTGATTAATTTTGATTTTTCGCTTTCGTTTCAGGCATAGCACTCATGCAAAGATGGTCGATAACGGTGCTGGTGCTATTTATATTGTCGGTTCGTTCAAGAGGATGACTATTGATCCTGATTTCAAAGTGAGTGAATTTTGTTTTTTGCATGTTTTTGTATTTGTTTTGTGCTTGTGGTTTGGTGGTTGAAGAAATAATTGATATTAAATCCAGAAATCATTCTATATTTAAAGTCATTTACTTTGAGATATGAATTGCATTATCAATTTACCTGTTTAACGGTTTACCAGTAAATTGTAATCTCTGCTTCGTAAATTCTTTTTTATTCTAATTTTAAAGAAAAAGTAGTTATTTCTCATTTATATTACATAAACTTCAACTCTATACGAAAGTTTTTTCATGCATTATGAATAGCTTTTGCAAGGCTATTTGAAAATTTTCTAAGGAACAAATCCTTTTTAAATATAAAACGGTTTAGAAATGTTGAACACTACCAAAAAACTTATTGTGTTTTCATTAAATATTCATCATATTTTATAAAAAAATACTAGAGTTTATTTTAAATACACACATTGTTTACAAATCATTTATTTTAACCAAAGATAAAACTCATAATCAATTAAAATTTTCTTTATAAAACCTACATTATGCATCTACGCAGCTTTCAAAGATAAAATTCACAACCATAACTAAAGAAAACTAACATTTTTACACCAAACTGGAAAAAAATCAGATTCCTGCCCATAACAACAACAACAACAAGGAACGTCCCAAAATCCCAACTGAACTGAATCCACCTCCACAAAACAATCAAAGCGAATCCCTTCACGTCTTCGAGCGAAACGCCCAAATAACATCATTATCCCGATTATGCAGAAAACCTTCGAATACGACATTATCGAAACCGCCGGTCGTCCACGGGTTAACCGGCTAAACTAATTATCGGACCTTTCTCCTTTGTGCCGCGAGCGCGCGATCCATACAAATGCGTTTCGGGGCCCCGGCGAAAAATCGCATCATTAATTCGATCCGGCTGTGGGGCCCCTTAATCTGGGGGGCTCCGTGGGGCTCCTGGGGGCTCCAGGGGTGCAGGGGGTTGAGGGGAGATCGGAAAAAATGTCAATGGGGCGCACGCTCTATGGGCTCTATTCGACGTATGCTCGATTACGTCCAATTTAGGATTCGGCTATTGAGTCTATTCTTGTTTGGATTTTTTTCGTGATTTTTTTTTCAGGTCGTTTTTGTTAAGATTTTTTTTTTGGAAAATGGCTTTTCTTCGTTGTATTTGTATGATATTGAATACATTTTAATATTTATTTTCCATGTAAATAAAAATTAATGTCTTTGCTTTATAGACTGCTCTACGCTTATTATTTCAAAATGAAACTTTTTTAGGTTATTGAGTAACGTTTGAGAAAGTTTTCGCATTATCAAAATATACAATTTAGTTTTATTATTTTATAATAAATGGAATTTATATCGTTTGACGTTTCATGTGGGCGTCTTATTGTTAGTCGTAGCAAAGACATAGCAAACATTATGCATAGTCTACACATGCAACACAATATAACACGTTTCGACAGATATTTTGCATTTCGTTTGTTTTATGAATACAATATTATAAATAGTTTCAAACGAAACTGAATCACTATGCTAGCTATTATATTTTTTTATAAAACGTATTTTTTATTAAGATTTATTTATATTAAAATATAAGTGACTCTTGAATATTCGAAACATTTTTTTTTGTTTCAATAACAAATTAAGGGGAAGAACGAATAAAATTCGAAATAATCCCGTTATGATATTGAGATTTAAATGAAATATTCATGTAAGAACATCGACCTCCATTATGTTATTTTCGTTTGACAAAATCCGAAGCATATCTTTTTCCCTTCGCACTTATAAATATTAACGAGCGACCAGGTATTAAAGAAATGTCGTTAACGTGTAAATTTTTCCATGAATAATACAATAACGACTCGCGAATGTTTAATTAATTCGCTAATTGAAAGAAAAACAGAGAAAGTCGCCTTCGAACTTTTCTCGACTGTGAAACTTTCTTCATCAAACGAATCGAACTTTAATCACCTTTGAATTAAATTTCTAACGAAATGAAATATTTTATTATTTTCCACTTAATTATCCAAAGACTCAACAAAATCGAAAGAAAAAAAATAATTGAACATAATTTTCCATTAATACTTTAGTGAAGCAATCATTTTTTTTTCATACAAATTTTGATTTAACGGGTTGTTGTACATAATATTTATTATAAAATAGGTAGATTGCGATTTATTATAAAATTCATTTGCATACGAATTTTCAAATTATGCTTATTAATTGAACTAGAAATTTGTTTTTTTTTTAAATCTCATAGTATGAGCTTCCAAATAACTCACAATTATTTGCGCCTTCCCAGAATTTCAACGAATTCAAACAAACTGAACACAACTAAACTTTATCATACGAATTTTCAACAAATACAAATCACATACACACTACTATAGATAATAAAATTTTCCGAGAAGAGATTTCGAATCGCGACCTACACAACATCCCACACGATGCGCAACGTTTTCCGCGAATTATCCTCGCGCCGGAAAAACAGCTTCACACGAATGAGACCGTCCTTCGCGAAAACCGGTTCCGAGAAAAACCATTTTCCGGCTTCGGAAAACGTACAAGACGTGTATATTTAACAGATTCCCGGGGTCTCGAACGTGTGAAATACGAGTGGAACACGTATTCCCCGAGCGGAACACAATTTCGCCGTGTATTTTGTGTGTTTGTACTACGTTTTATACTTTGCCCGTTCGCATAATTCATACCGAGACCGCTGTCGACGATAATATTTTCACGTGTCGTGTCAGTTTTCCGATTCGTGTGTGCGACTAGAATTTATCGGATAAATTGAAAATGCAACTCTTCCGCTCGGAGGATGCGCAATAAAAATGTTAAGTTGTAGCGTAGCGTAAATCTAGTTCCGTCTGCGTATCGAATTTAAATTTTAAATCTTTCCATTTTATGGTTTTCGCTTGAGATGTTTTCATATGTGTGTATTTTGGAATTTATAGCTTACGTCGGGAAATTCAATTAGATTTAAGATGTGTATGGCTTATTTCTTGTAAATGTGCTCACATACGAATTTGTGTTTTTATTTTGTGAGCAAATGTTATCCCAAATGTTTTTTTTTTCATATAATTGTGCATATCACACAATTCAGTAAAATCATGAGTTCATTATTGACAATATCAAATTGCAAAATTTAATTAGCACTTACCGATCTTCCAATTGCCAGATAACAGTTCAATTCAATATTATATTTACGTCTAATTCTTACAAATTACTAAAAAATCTGAACTTTAAATTTTTATGGGTAATAAGTCATCATATTATTTTAAGAAGGCTCTAAAGTTGGTATCCTGTATTTAATAAAATACCTAACTGTTATGCATATATTACGAAATTCAATTCAAATCCTGAATTAATCTCATTCTTATCAACTCACAAATCATCTATATTATAAATACACGCTAACGATGCTCGAAATTTTCAGCCAGCCCGTGCCTCGAACCCGGGCGTTTAATTTATTAGCCCGCGACTTACACTCCGAACTACACGTCGTAATTACGCAACTGCACTGCTTAATGCATATAATGCGTAAAATCTTTTTTTATTTCACACGATACGTGGCAATACGAATTTTGATTAATTCCGAACAATTTTGATACACATGCGCGGCTACTGCTAGTGCATAATAATTTCACGATATTTTTTTCCAACAAATTTCCTACAAATTCAAACTATGACCTAAAAAAATGTATCCATTTCAGTTATACCTAACTTCAAACGTGACTCCAGCGGACTTCAACATGGGCTACTCCATGACCGGAACTCTGGAGCGCGGCTGCAAGAAGACCAACACCTTCCAGATGACGCACTTCGCCGTCATCAGAAGGAAGGACTTCGAGATGAGCAGGGACCAGAAGACATAGGGAAAACTGCCCGGGGAGTGCGGCAGCTGCGTCAGCTTCATAGAATGCTGAAGTTCCCCAGGAAGTTTCCCGAATTTCCACTTCTGAGGAGCGCACGCTTCCCATTTTCTCGAAGTCGTGTGTGTGTGTGTGTGTGTCTGGTCCTCGATGGTGTAGAACGTTCACTATTCGAAGTTTTTAGTGATGGGTGTATAAGGGTATGTATTTTCGGTCGTGCTGTATATTATTCAGGACGTTTGCTCTTTCGCTGTGCCACGTTCGTTTAGATTAGGGCCGTGGTTTGATCAGTGAACTGATTTTTCTAGACGTCTTAGCTATCGTGTGTGTATTTTTTACATTCTGGACTTTTTACTGTACAGATATATACTTACGATTAGTCGCCTGATGCTATTGAATATATTTTTTTATTGTGTATTTTATTTCGTATCGAATATTTTGTATGTAAATATGAAATTTTTAAGAAATATTGTTTATACTGGAAAAATTGATCGATTTCTCTCGATTCGAAATATTACAACAATTTAATGCTTTCTTAGCATCTTAGTATATTCCTAGATCCAGAATAGAATTGTATCTAAATCAAGTCTTTTGTATGAAAATTACAATTTTACCTTCATACGCAAAAAATAAAAGTGTAGTACATACTTGATCAATTTTTCCAATACACCAAATGATACATGTATGTATTATATAATATTTACGCACACAACTGGTTCACCATCGCTGCCCGAAGCTTTCTTTGTTCAACCCAAAAGTTCTTTCGAAGACAAGAAGAAAGTGATTTATTTTTACATGGAGCAATTTTTGCGAATTTGTTTTCATGGAGCGACATCTGCGTAACTCCACGCTCTTATGTATAAAAAACGATTCACTATTTTAAAATTTCGAGTGTATTTGAATGATAGAGCGATCGTATTAATCGCTTATTATTTCTCTGTGCGATATTTTTGTATATTGTAATAGAAAAAGTATCGTACGCACTTCAAAAAGGGGAATGAGCATAAATAAATATTATAATACACGCGTATAAAGTTCTATCGTTGCGCATGGTTCTGGTGTTTATAAAGTGTTCGCAAACAATTTCCAACTTAATTTCGTCATGAAAAAGTCACCGAACTACGTGTGTTTATAATGTTGTTGTATGCGTTGTTTGTGTATGAGCAGCGGGCGATACTGAACGAAATAAAATAAGTTTTATTGTGTTTTTGCTTTGCAACACTCGCCGAAAGAGAAATAAATAAAATGAAAAAAAAAAAGAAGCAAATAAAGCAATAATACATATTCGGTATCGAAAGGAAGGGTTTGTTTGCACGGGAAGTTTCGGTAAACTTTTCGTCATTCACTTATCCCCGAGTTCAAATGTCAATTTGAAATTTTCAAAGTTCCGGGCTTCAGTTGTTTCGCTCGGCGGCTTCATTTCAGAAACGACATTTATAATTTCGGGTTAAATTTCATTCGCCACCGGTTTGCTCCTTCGATTGAAATCTTCGTTCGATGGCGAATTTTTAAACGGAAAAAGCCAATACGTTCTGAAACTTGTCGATTTTCAATAAATCGACTCGAAAGTTTCGCTTCGATCACACACCGCTGTGAGTTTTTTAACGATCTTTTCACCTCATTTGATTATTAAGACCTCTTTGTGTATCAATTTGAGGAAACTCAATATGCTCAATATGTTGAATTTGCTCGACGATTGAAAACTATAACAGAGATGAACAATCAATGCATGCTACTGTTCATATTAAAGCAGCATTAAGTAAGATTGAACTCTACATAACAAATGAACTTAAAATACAACGTCTAACAACAAATCCCTCATTAGTAAAAACCGCAATAATTAAGTCGACAAACGCAACACTTCATAATAATTTTAATATTAAACCAAAATTCAATAGTTAAGTATTTTATGTCTATAAACAATCGATACGTGCTGCTATCTATATTTGTGCAACATAAAGTAAAATCGAACTCCACACAACAAACGAACTTAAAATACAACGTCTAACAACAAATCCCTCATTAGTAAAAACCGCAATAATGAAGTCGACAAACGCAACACATCGTAATAATTTTAACAGTATACCAAAATTCAATAATAGGTCTATGAACAATAATTACATCGGAACAGATCGGTCGGAGACAACGAAACCGGTTTTCAGTCCGGTTAATTGGAGACGCCATTTGTTGCGCGACCGCGGCGCCATTTTGTGCAAATTCCGGTAAACGGAAACGGAAGTGGAAGTGGAAGTGGAAGTGGAAGCTTGCTCGACTTTAAGCGGAAGATTTCCGTTATTCTCGTTAGGGTATCGAGACCCTTTTGACGATGAGTTTCGCCAATTCCAGATGTTTGAGTTTGCCGCTAATACTATTGAATGACGAGTGATTCGGTTCTGATCGTTTTTCATTTTTAATTTTATGAATCGATCGGGACGTGTGTGTTTTCACTATTTTAAGTCTTTTGTCGATCTAGAACTTGATTGAAATGTTCAATTGTGCGTTCTTATTTTTTAATATTTCAATCGCGAATGGGGTTGTTTATTTTTTTTCTATTTTCTCCACATAATTATTTATTACAAATTTTAAATTAAAATTTGCATTGAAGATGCGTCTTTTAAAATTTCACAACTATTCATTTAATATTGATGAAGTAAATTCAGTACACACATATTGGTTTGCGGAATTACCATGACTGTGTGGAAAATAATCATTTATATTGTTAGTGAAGTTTTTTATTTTTTTTCCTACATTCTTTACTTAATAATTGAATATTATATTTGATTTATGGTAAAGAGTATTGTGTAGAAAATAATCATTTATATCGTTAGTGAGGTTTTTCATTTTTTTTCTACATTCTTCACTTAATAATTGAATATAATATTTCATTTATGGTAAAGAGTATTGTGTAGAACAAGTTGTTTACTTCATCATTCAAATACTGTGTGTCGGTCGACGCTCAAATTTTCAAATAAATTAAATTATTTCAATTTCCAATTTATTCTTTGGAATATTCATATTTTATCACTGTATTATTTTATATCAAGACATGGTAAAATATTTGTCCGTTTTTCGAATCAGTGCTGATTTGAATAATACTTTTCAGCAGTTCGTAAAAATTGGTATTAAATCAATAAATTAATAATAATATTTTCTCACAAAAATTGCCATCTATCGAAGAAAAATAGATGTCATCTCTAGACCTAGCAAAAGCGGTCTATTTCCACTTATATTTTTTTCGATACTGTGTTATCGGTGTATCCAGTCTAGTGACTGTCATCAGAGTTTGGTTGAACTTTTCAATCAACCTGCTATAATTTTAATCATTCGTTTCGATTTCTTTATTTTTCACAATGGGTTCAGTCACAACATGTAAATCACCGCTCATTGTACAAAATAAAGAAAACTTATCGAATTTTTGAATTAGCCCTGGAATTTTTCACGATGGGTGCTATTATACCCACTTATTGTCAAAAATATTATAAAATCTTTATTATTATTATTTTCAAAATACAACTCATTTTTATTTATTTCAAAGAAATTGCTTTTTTTTATAAATAAAAAAAATGTGTCTGACTCGAACAATCAATGACTTTTCTGTCAATTTTTCCATTTTTTAGCAGTTGGTTTTAATGACAGTTAATAAGTTGGCAATTCTTATGATTCTTAAAACTTCATCTTTGTTTATTAATTCGATGGATATGAACACAAAGATTTTACTGCATTACTTCCAGAAAAATGGAGTACATCTAAGTTATTAAAGAAATGTTCAATGTCAAATATGAACATATTATACACTTCCATTACTAAAAACAATTTTATATTTTTGTATGAAAAACCGATATTCACCATCGGTTAGAAGTACGCTGCATAGCAGAAACATTAAGGTCGTATGCATGATGGATGAAAGGACATGTGCCTCCTTCGAAGGCGTCGTCTGTGCCGTAATGTTTCAAATTCAAATCTGGCTCATGAATATTTCGTAGATGATGGATTTTCCAGATGACAGAACAAATAATGCGACTCTGGATCGCTGTGAGAACCTATGGATTTATAGGAATCTAGGTGCAGAATCATATCTTACCAAGTATAGTTCAGGGTAATTTTTTTGAAGAATTAACGATTCATACATGTCACTTAAATTTTCAAGCTAAATGTAAAATATTCTCATTTATTTATCGTATCGTAAAAAAATTGATGAATGTTCAAGGTCTCAAGTCTTCTGAGCGTTCGTCTCTTGTATTTACGATGGTATTGTACGTCGATACAAAAGTTACGATTTGAATAATTCGTCAGATTTCCGAAAATAATTTGTCTATTATCGTTAAGTTTGGAGAGGACTTTCGATTTAATATTTCTGGTTGATTTTTTATTCAAAAAAGTCGCAGTGAATTCGATTTTTCGAATACTACCAATTTTTGGAGAATATGGTCGAGTTTTTTGGAATGATAATTGTTTATTTACTGTGTAAAAAAATTGAGCTCCGTAAATTTGGTAAACTTTTGAAGCAATGCAACGTCTTGTTTTAATGCAATCATATTATTTAAAATTAAAATGTATATTGTCAATCTTGTGGGAAAACGGCACAAAAGTAAAATGGCTGTCAATATTTTTTTCCAATTTTCAACATCGTTTATATGTACTTATTAAACCAACATAATTAACTCAATCCAAAATAAGTATAGAGTATTTTCATATTGTATATTTTATTGTGATCTTCCAAACTTCACATAAAATAAATTATGATGTGCAATATTGTCATATACATATATTCTGAGAATGATATATCTTATCATTTTTAGACAAAATAGATTATATTCGAAGATTTCAAAACCGAAATCTCAAATTTCAAATGATTTATGGATATTTATGTTAATTTTTCAATTACTTGTCTTTGGTTAAAAGCATACGTTTTACCCATTTAAGAGCTGAGTTTTTCCCGAAAATAATTCATTTCGAAATAATAAATTAAATTCCATCAATTCAGCTAGGCCGGCCTTATATTCTGACGTTGAGAATTTTTCCACCAAAATAATACAACTTCTCCTTCCGCTCCGTTTATCATCTACGGCAGCAGAATTTTTGTATGCATCATAACAATTTGTGTGCACTTTTTTTGTGCACAATTCGGTCGTTGATATAATAATTTAAAAGAACCTCTTTCGGGTTGTTTCAAGTGGAAAACTCGTAAACGTAGTATTACATTAGTGGGCACTTCCTTTGTGTACAGCGAAGCCATTTTTCTGTAAATTCGTTCTACAGCCAAAAAATTGTGTACATCGAGCCGAAAATCCTTTCATATTTTATTTCTGTGTTTAATTAAATTAATAGTCTGCAAGCATAACGAAGTAAACTTCGCAAATTAGAAATGGAATAAAAGTTCTATCGGAGAGGATGGCTCTTTCTTCCTGAATGGTAGATAATGAAATAAACTCTACCTAGGATACCACAGCTTATACAGGCAACTTGCCAACGTTTAGGTTGTCTTCACCTTCAAATTTTTTCCTCGTAATTATTGGAAAACATTCGTTGTAAATTAATCGGTGTTGCGTTTATATTTATTAACATCATGGTTATTTTTGAACCAGTCGTGTCACGAATTTCAATGTTGTTTATTTTACTTACCCACTTATTTGGATTAAATGAAGTATTTTATTTTACTATGTTCATCAAATTTTTCTATTATATTGATAACTGTATACTTTTTAATGAAAAATACACGTCTATATGTACGTTATTTTTTTATGAAAATATCGATTATCATTGCCGAGTCGTATTGTCATAAATTTAAACTATAACATTAATGTATAATAGACGTACGTGTTTTCTTTTATTTCAACATTAAAATTAAGCTGATTGGTTCCCGAAAATTGTAATATATGATCGAAGCGAACTTTTTAGTCGGCATGACATCAAAGCATAAAAGCCTCATTATTCAATATTCACTAATGAAAATAATGTATGTATAATGACGAGTTTTTAGAGTCCAATTCATCGTTAACGAAAATTATGGGTTATTTCCCAACTATTATTAGTTGGATCCCATTAATTTTCATATTTTAATGCACCTGTAAAATACGAGCACGTAGAGTATTCGTTGATATCCTTTATATCATACACTACTATTATATCTATATGCATTTCCAAAGAGAAAATGCTTGCCAAAGATTGTTAGTATTAAAACTCAACGTCCGATATCAGGATCCATCCAAAAATTTAACTTAATATATTATATTTTATAATATATATTACTATATTGACTAGATTAGATTGCATAATGCGCATGTTAAATTTTGTCAAATCTCCTTAGTTTGAGATAAACTATTAATATTATTTGGACACGTTCAATTCAATAACACTGAACCATTTCTTACTTTTTGAATCGAACAAACCGATTTTGATGTAAATATTAGATAACATTTTCTGTCTCTGTAATATTTGAATGTTTAATGTAAGATTTTCTTAATATTATGCTTAAGTATTGTGAAACGCATTTCACACTAATAAGGGTAAATGCTCATTGATTTATTTGATGATATACCTATATGAAAAAAAGAAAAGTAATCGATTATTTATCAGTATTGAAGGCTTCTTGGCTGTGATTAGTTCATAAGCTAAAGTAGTAGTATTTTTAGAGAATAAGAAAATTGTGAAATTTACCAATTACTATTTTTGTTATTCAAAAAAAAGTTGTAATCGTTCAAAATATGTTATTATTATTAATGTATTGAATCGGTTGTGTTAACATCGAAAATATTAGATCGAAAATAATTTGATTATTATTCTTTTATTATTAAATTGTTGATTTATCACATTTTTTAATTTCATTTTTATACACATGGAACATGTATAAAATTGTATTTATGTGTAATGTCGTCTTTATGCCAAATGAATAAACGAAAATGATTGCATTCATAAACAACATGACTTTTCATTCATCGATTTCTATCCCACAAAACACATTGGAATAAAAATGTATATTTAAAACGCACTTTTCAGATCACCCATTATTTAACAGGACTGAAAATTTCGAATGATTAGCGGAAAAGGCACTTCGAGCGAGCTTTGTGGCGTACTAACAGCTTACTTGAAAAGTTGGTACTTCACCGCAGCCCGCTTTTCAGACGAGCCACTCCAATTAATCTGAAGATGTCCAGGGCCGGCTCCAGGAATTCGGCAAATCTCACCGAAAACGCTCGATGTAAAAATCGATCCCTAAAGCACTTTACACCTGGTACCAATTTCTCCTCGGTTCGTTATATTCGATTGAATCTGTAAACGAAATCGATCTTAGGATTCGTGTGTGTGTTATGTTGAGCGAAGGTAGCGTTAAGGTTCTATGTAAATTAATGTTCGGAGGATGCATTGTGTGTGGATGAAAGGAAACGCTTAGGGAAAGTCTCGCTACGGTGGAAGTTCGAATTATGTTTTGGGTCGTTTGGGCAGTATTGTTGTTTAAAATGCGTGTTTCCTCAATTTCGCAAACGTGTTTTCATTTAATTTTTCTTTGTGAAAATGTGGCAGTTTTTTTAATGAAAAATTAATATTTTACAAGAAATAGTCATTAAATTTCTTATGTGTAATTTTTGTTTCTGAAAAAAAATAAATAAACTGAAGTAATTCCATGACATCGTATATTTTAATGTAATATTCATAAAATTTCATACTGCATTGGATTTAATTTCCGCAAAGGCATCAGTACAAAATCTCTCTCGTCTGCAAGCCAGTAAAGCTCTATAAACTGTATATCTTTATGTTTCTCAACACTGAAAAGCACATTTTGCATATAATAACTCCTCATATTTCATAAATTTTATCGATAGAGCCAAGCGTTAAACTATTCAATAACTATTATCAGTAGATAGATATTTCAATTTGTTAACATTCTAATCGAGCGGAATTTGATTGAAAGCTTAGATTAATGAAACAACAGATCAATTAAGAATACATAATCAAATACTAATAACACCGATCACATTCACAACTACACACATAAATTAATATAATTTTCGGGAAAATTCAATATTCGTATCATGGGACTTTAATTATAACAATGGTACAAATTTCACTTCGTAGTATGAATTCATTTTATTTTCAAACCAGAGACGAAAAGACCGACCCTCATATTGAAAAAAATGCTACTGAATGGTTGTATCAGCAGTACAAGATTCAACCTAACCTATAAAATATAATTCAACCAAATTCAATATTTGCTATCTCTAAAGAAAAAACTCTAATTTTATTTTAAAATCTTTAATATTACTTTATCAATTTTCGCGACATACCTATTTTCTAAAACATTATCCTTATTTCTTAAACAACACATCCCAGAAAGAACCTTTTGAGATCCATGTCGTGTTTGGGCATTGAACTGATGAATTAAACATAAATATTAAATAATTATGTTGGCTTCATTTGTTCAAAAATAAAAAAAAATTGCTCAAAAATAAAACAAGTCAATATGATTACAACGAGTAAAAAGACCCGATTTATCAATCGTTTAAGCGATTCAACAACGTGTTAACGCATTTTTGCAGAATTTGACAGTTTAACTAACTAATCAGAAAGAAATAAGGCAGACTTATACCAATATGACATTTCACAAGACCTGCAAACACAAAACGTACATAACAGAGAGTCTAGCAGTAAAAAGCAAGCGGATTTAGGTGCAATTCTGCAGTGACAAGTGTTAAGACTGACCTTAAAACTTGATCTTTCAATCGTTTAAGCCACTCAACAACATTTTAACGCATTTTTACGGAATTTTACCGTTTAACCAAGATAAAATTGAAAGATCAGAACGAAATAAGGCAGACTTACACCAACACGACATTTCACAAGACCTGCAACACAAAACGTACATAACAGAGAGTCTGGCAGTAAAAAGCGAGCGGATTTAGATGTGATTCCGCACTGACAAGTGTTAATCCTCAAGTGTCATCCGGTTCGAATAGTTATCTCGAGTTCGCGACTGCACTCCGATGACCCGGGATTATTATTTAGGCAGAGTGCCGGGATTATTGTGTGCTGGATTTGCCTCGATGATGGCTTGTTAGGGACGCCACTGCGCCAACACTCTGCAGAGGCATACATAGGATTGGCCTTTGACGTCTCTCGGTGCTGATTTGGCTTTCAGATTTGACGTTTGCGGTGCGTGCTTGTGCATTTTATATTAGTCGATTCAAATTAATTCGATTCGATCTTATTTGTGAGGTGAGTGGGTTTTTTTTATCGTGGTGTACTGTGGGTTCGTGCGAAAAATTGACTCTGAATATATGAACTATATGAATATATGTATGAACTACATATAATCGATGATGGATTAGGCTAATTTTCAGTTGATTTGTTCTTTAAATCAAATAGGTTATAAAAAAATTGATTGTATTCGATTCTGACTTGTACGTCGAAAAAATTCGCCTTTTCACTCGTTATTTATGTTTATAAGTAAGCACATTAACAGAAGATAAATTCGAACAATAAATAATCAAATCTATTTGTTTAAATATGTTTTTATTATAATACACATATCAAATACAAATTTTTCATAACAAAAATTCTAAATATTATATAAATTTCCGCTCTAATTTAATATAATGTAATAAAGTACGCAGCTTCATGCACGGTACACATAGTTTTATTACTGCAATGTTAGTATGCGCATATGTTACTATATGAAATTTCATGAAACGTAAGGTACGCTCTGCCCATTTAAATTTATAATTTAATAATAAAAAATAGAGCTTCATTGTCGTATTATGAGCAGTAAAATATTCGAATGGGCGAATAAAATAGAAAATAAAAACATTATCATATAAACAGGCAAAAAATCTTTGAAAATATATTAAAGTTGTAAATCAGATATGAATATAACTTATTAAATGAATTTTATAATTTTCGTTTTAAGGCTTTCGCAACTTGTGCTTCATAATTTAGTTATTAAATAAAGTTCTTAAACAATCATGTTCACACGTTCACACAACTTTAATTCAAAAACTATAAAACACTAAAAAAAATTCGTACAGCAATATAAACGTCATAATGCACTCTTCGGCTCTTCCTATCACGTACTCCGACTTTCGCAGAGGGCCACACAAGGTAAAACACACCAATACGTATTACATAGATATATATTTGTATTATGAGGGTGCTGCGCCCCCCGGGGGCCCTGGGGGCGTCTCCTGTTTCGGCGTTGTCACGTTCCACGACGACAGGACCGGAGTTGAACCGGACACGTGTAAGTACAACACTTTTGAAAACGTTCCTCCTTTTACGTACATGTGTTTGTGTTGTTACATACATATATTATAAAGGGATTTAACTTCGTCAGATTAATTTTGTGGGTGTGATTTTGTCATAAATAGAATAAATTGAACAATTTCGTAATGTTTTTAAATTGTTTCATAGTCACATATACGGGATTCATTGATTTATTTAATTTTAGGAAAGCCTGACGAAATATTATACAGTGACGAGAATATAGCCTTTTATGATATATAAGTTGATCAAATTTTAATTTTTTGATGATCTATTAATAGCCGGTCTTTTTAATTTATCTGATTTTGTGTTATTTTTTTCTTGTATTGTGTTTGATAGATGATATTTGCGAACTCATTAGTCACATTTCAATATAAATTTAGGTACCTAAGTACATACATCAAACAATCTATATATTACGTATATTCATAAACAAATAAAATCTCAGTTTACATAAAATTAAATATCATTTATGTATTATATTTTTAAACAAACCGAAAAATGGTTCAACAAAAATATGTAGTAAGTTACACTCGCCAAATTGTAAGTACAATATTATGTTGTACATATGATCATTATTCCTACAATAATGAAACGTAAACGAAATAAAATTGAAGTTTTAATTGAATTTTCGAAAAAAAAAACTTCATCGCGTATGTTCTAGGAATTTTTTCGAACTGAAAACAAAAAAATGGAGTTACTGCATGTTAGCCATTCGTAATGAATTTCTCTCGCGTTCACAGAATGCAACGGCCGTTGCATTTTGAACACGTACCGTATTAGCCTTTGTTGCGCTGAAAATTCTCTGAAAACAAACTTTCAGCCTCCGGGCGAAATTAAGACGCGTAAATTAACCGAAAGATTTCGACGATATATTTCGAAAAACTTACTTTCATCGTTACTTATGTACGTATGTAGGTACATGCGATCCTTTATAAGCGTTCGAAACTAAGCTCGTTTCTCATTCGGAATATTCCTTCTGAGAATTTTGAACTTTTAGCATAACACTTCATTCGTTAATTTTGAATTATGTAATTGCGTTTTATTCTTATTCGATAATATTTTATATCGTTTATATGTAGTATTATATGAATTTAGATTATTTTGTGAGGTTTTTGTTTCATTGTATGCAGCTTTTGATATGGGAACTTCAAATAAAAGCTTTCATAAAGTTCGAATTTCAATTAATGTTCAACTATAGTTAATACAGTTTGAACAATGCTTCAAACAGTATTTATTACAATGAAAGATTTTATCCATTGTATTCTATTGAATTTCTATATATTGATCGATACTCTCACACATAGAAAGAAATCATAGTGAATTGTAATTTTCGGTTATTTCCTATTTGTGCACTCTCATACACCGAAAATATTTAGATCACAAATAGATTTAATTACAATTTTTAAATAAGATACATATTTTTTAATTAATAATTAAATTGATTAAAAACTGTTTCAGTGACGAAAAATAAACAAAAACACTGGTTTTCCACTCAAAAAAAAAAACAATTGAATATTAATTGAATGATATTTAACTTGAAATATATTTTTTTACATTAGGTCCTCCAATAACGAACTGTCAATAATCCACTGGACAAAGACAGTAATACTATAGCACATACAAACTACTGTCCAAACTAGGTCCTCCAACTATGAACTGTCAAATATCAGCGGGATAGTAGTTTGTATGTTAGTATATACTGCAGTATATCTGCCTCTATTCCGTGGATTTTCAACAGTTCAAAGTTGGATGTACCTAGAGCACATAAAACGGAGCACATCTCACTCATCACACGAAACCGAACAATGAACAACATCGAACGCCAATTAAACCGAACCTTCGATTCTGTTCTAGAGCGAACATTATCGTTTTCGGGGAACACGCCCCGGGCCCCCGACGAGGGGCAAAGAGGCCGCAATTCACCGACGGGGGCGCAGCCCTATGTGGGGCCCCCGACGCCACTTCGGGGCCCTCTCGTGGCGCTCGTTTCCTGCCCGAGCTTATTCGGACCTCAAGACTTTTCGGGGCCCCGAAGTACTCGAGGATCAGGGGACGTCAAGTTTCGAATAAGTTGTGGTTTAATATAATATTGTATACTTGTATAGTATAATAATCATTGCTATAGAAAACGATTGAATTTTTTTGTATGGCACTGTTATCAATGAGCCATTCAGAGCTAATTGTGGTAAGAATTTCAAAAAAAACTATTGAACAAGTTTGATGTATTTTTCATAATTTCCTTAATTTTTATATTTGTATAAATTTGAACATACGAATTTTGTAATTAATAAGCTATGGATATCGTGAATTCACATTAAAGTGCAGAAATAATCAAAATGGCTTCTGAAATAAATAATTTACTAACTGATAGTCAAACAAAATTTTCAATTTAATAGTATTTGTCTTTATAGTTCGTGAAAAATATTTCTCATATAGAAAGTAATGACAGTACCAAGTGCTTTGACATTTATGTATCTCTTTTTGTCAAAAAGTGGAATTAGTTATGATTGACTTTGAATGACTTATATTGTACATATTACTATAAAAAAATGGTGCAAATGACGGTTTATTGAAATCACTGCAATACATGTACGTATATACAATAAAATAAAATAATTATTACAACAATAAAATTTTCCTAATAACTTTTTATTATCAATCTTTTTAAAGTGTTGGAAAACAACCATTATTGAAATTGTTATTGGATTTTATTATAAAAAAATAAATATACCTATTTTGTGACAAATACGTGTGTGCAACTTTTTCTGTGGAGACGTAAAAGTTGTCGAGCGGTCTAGGCGTTTCGAAAATTTATATCCGCTTCGAATCCCATCTCGTCGAAGACGCAAATAGAAAATCCGCTTAAAATATCATAAAAATATCCGGCTTTGTGTATTTTTTTGATTTATCGAAGGGTCCTCCGCCGAAGTGGGGTCAAGAGTCGCCAAAAGGGACGGGTCGAGGGTCACGCAAAGTCCACCATGATATACTCCTGACGAAAATTCGCAAATGTTATTTTTCCCTTTGAAGGACTTGCATAAATTAATCATGCTCCCGTATATCCGAGTTTTATTCTCGGATCGATTTTGTTAAAAAATAATTCCATAACCCTTCGAGTTGACTACGTCTGACGTAACACGTTCGCCGTTTCTTTGACGCAAAAGGAATAAATCAATCGAACGCAAAAAATGGGTTGTTTCCACAAACGTATGAATTTTTGATGGATTTTTCGTATCTAGTGCGCGGATGTGACGCATTCTAGCAAAAAACAAAAGGGAATCTATTTATTCGTGGTTTATTTTTGGAATGAATCACTTGTGCAGTTTTTGGATTAAAAATGTAAAAAAAAATGAACGGTCGTTGTTCCAGTTTTTTGAATTTCAAATATTCATTGAAATGAATACGCTATAGACTTGTGTCGAACGTGTGAATTTATTTTTTAGTTTTCGATACAAAATCTAGTTTAACTAATTTATAAATATGATAATGTGATGTATTTGTACATATACTTAATACAAAATATTTATTTTGAAAATATATTTTCTGATTGCGTCGAATAAATTTTAATTGATCAAATATTGTACTACCAAAATCAAATGACAAATATTGAAAACGTAAGCCCTTGAAACTTTATCATATAAAATCATGCATAGAAATTTAATTCGTACAAGTGGTCCTTGAATAATTATGTTTCAAATTTGATATCATATGACGAATTATTACATATCTATATTCATATTGATACGTCAAAGCGAAACCGTTATATTGCAATAGATATGTAATAGACCATTCAATAGACCAGTTAAGCTTTGACGTACCGATATGTACATAAATTATATTCAAAACTAAACGAATTTCTAATACGTAAACTAAAACTATATCGCACATTATATACGATATACAAAAACATTGTTGGCTTTTCACAGAGAATTTTCCATCGACAAAGGCAAGGGTGGAAAATATCACACAAGCCGAACAAGGGTCGTATGCGTAAAGATACTCGAAATATAACGTGCACGTAGAATAAATTCTCCACGTATATTGCTGACAGAACATCGACATACCAAAATAATATTATACCAGGTATATATTATATGTGTGTAGTCACATCAAAAGTGGTATTCGCTGACGTATGCCTCTTAACGTTGTGCAAGGGCGGGACGAAGCCCTCGCCTTTGTCTCGAACATTGCCAAATTGAAAATTGGGGAGAAATTGGATAGAATTGGTAGTTTTGAACGTAGTACGAAATATGATTGCTTGTAGATTGATCAATGGGGCGTGATGTAATCGGGAAAAATGCACTTGGAAAATCTTCGTATAGAATATAAGTAAAATAATATATTTTTACAAACGATAATATTGCTGAAAATAGCAATAAATGCATAGTTAGAATAATATTTTAAGATTATATTATCTGTGTCTAATTTATGCTATTTTCATAGCAACATTATAGATCGAATTGCAATTTTGTCGAAATTGTAAATTTTGAATCAAATTAATATTAAATTATTTGCAAATTAGTATGTTTTTGCATACAAAAGGGAATGAGTGCTAAATGCTCCCTTGTAAGATATACAAAACCTTTATGGAATTCTTGAAATTTTTGCAAAATCATGCTTTTAAATTAACGATGACAACCTTCTCATTGTGAAAAGATGATTTATTTCCTTTAATAACGCTCTTCACTTTTATCTTAGACGTCAAATGTATCATTATTTTCCATAAAATATAATATGAAAACTAGGGATGTATTGTACATACATATTTCAAATGAAATCTATCCAATACAAGCATATAAATTTCACTATAAAAATATATCCTGTCGAAAGAAAAATAAAAATATTCTATGAATTGCATAGATTTTTATAGATATTTATAAAATATTTTCCAAATTGATTTTCCTTTTAGGGAAATACCAATAGATCCAAATGTCGCATTCAAATACATTCAACACAATATTCTTGATTATTTTGCAATATGAATCAGCTTCGCACGTTCATAACAAACTATCAATCAGAAGAAAAAATTGCACCTAATAAACAATCTACAAATCCACGATAATATTCAATAATTTTCGTACACTCTTCCAAATCATAACACAGAACTTTCAGGATACACTCGGATACAACAGAAAATGTAGTTATTTTATTTTTTTCATCGAAATGATAGAGAAAAAAACATACGCCCATTTCTTTTGATACGAACGCATTCGATCAACTTTAACAAGATTGCACCAAATAAAATATCCGGAAAATCACAAATTTTCCAAAGAAAATAAATAAATAAATAAGGAAAAGCGTACAGTCGGCAGAAACGGAAGGCTCGGTATGAAAGCGTGTCGCGTATTTATTTACATTCGACCGTACGCCATATAGTCGCGTCACGTATTATTTTAAGTGAGGCAACCTTAGGAACGGTTTACTTTTGTTTCACTTCTTTTACTTCAGATCGTACTTGTGCGTATGTTGCACTGAACTCTCGATTCATATATCGTTAATGAAACATTCATATATTTAATTATTTTTTTAGTATTAAGACCCGATCTTTTAATTGTGTATTAAGATGCTCAGCAGCATATCGAGTTTATTTCCACTAAACAGAATTTCACAACTCTTTTTGCTAATAAATTGATAACATATGATTGAAATATCAAGGATATTGCTGAGAATGTGAATACATATAAGAATTATATTTTACACCAATAATTGTATTGAAATATCGAATAAAGAATATATCTACATTTTACCAAAATCTTAATCCTGATCAGTATCCAAATAAAAGAATTTTTTTTTCAGAGAAATCCAACCATCTTTACTAGACAGGTAAATTAATTCACCAGGTAAAGTTACATATAATATTTTAGAAAATTTATAAAAATCTACGAGAATTTGAATCTTTGAAGTCAATTAATCTATGTACAACGAAATCACCCATTTTAATAATGATTTATAAACGGAAAATATTACAAACACGCGATCAAACCTCATAAAATCGATCCATAATTGGCTTAAGTTATAGTATTAGGTCTTTAGTAATTGTTAATTAATAAGTTTGATGCTGCACTGTATTATACATTTTGATAATTTCGCACTTTTCCATAGCCAGTGTCAACTGTTAACATCACTTAAGATCGATCATAAACGACACAAACCAGCCAAAAACCTAAACCAATAACAACCTAAATTATTTTCCATACTCACATAAGAAACAACCCAATATCAAATCCACATTTGAAATCAAAAAATCAAGATCCCACTGCACATACGTATTATATTATACGTCTCGTCCTTTTCCCTGTCGTAGTCCCTTTCGTTTCACCCCCCTTTTTTTATTTCCCATGATCGTGGATCGCAGTCCTGTCCAGCATCCAGATGAACCCTGGAACCCAGCATCGGAGTTATCTTGGCTTCCCTAAAACGCATCCAGAGCCTTTCGTCATCCGAACCGATGATGGGGGTGCCATCCCCATCGGTTTGGGTCGTAAACGTCCCATTTGCATCCCGAGATTGAGTCCCGGGATGCAATCTGACGTTTATTTTATCTGAAAGGTTTTATTTTAGTTTCGCTAATTTGATAGTTGCCCGAAGCGCTTTTTGTTTGTGATTGAGCAGTTTCGCTGATTGGGTTTTTCGCTTTTAATCGGAAACGGTCGAGTTTTAGTGGCGGTTCGTTTGATTGAATTGATTGGAAATTTCTTGGTTTGTGTGAAAAAATGATTTTGAATTCATTTTGAAAATATTACATTTCACTGTTACGTCAATTTTTAAATAAGCTATAAAAAATTATAAATATAAATAATTTTTATATGTAAGCTATAAAAATGAGTTGGAGTTTAATTTTGGACGGAGTTCACGAAACAAGAAACAAAAGCTTTTTTGTTAGTTCATGTGCTATTTATTATTAAAGGTTTTTTTTTTCAAAATGAAAATTAATTCCATAGAAAATCGATAAATTTTGTTATTGTATTAAACAAAAGACTAATTTGTAAAAAAAACTTTCAAATAAAATAAATGAATTTATATAATAAAGTATTGAAACGAAAGTCGTAAGATCACTGTATACTTGTAGGTACTTGAAGAGACAAGTATTATACATGAACAGAAATACTTTTTTCACTAATTTTAAGTCTTGATTTTGTAATGAAGCTTATTTTCGATGTAGAATTGAAAATATTCTTATGATCGCTATGTGACTTATTTTGAAGAGTCTCATTTTAGAAAAAGACGTGGTATGTTCGTATAGTACGGATATCTATATTTTTTCACCTGTTCATATATAATATATCAAGCCGAACACAAAGCTGGAGTACTTTAAAAGTGTATAATAGCAGAAAAATCGCAGAACATACGTCAAAAGGGCACAAAAGCCTTATCGCGTCGCGGAAAAACGCTTCATCGTACCCGAACGTCTCGCGGTCGAAATTCTCCGATATCTCCTTAAAAAAAAAACACCCACCTGAAAAAAATCTGAACCATTCATCACCGCATTTCTTTTATTAAGGACCCCTTTCGGCCAACGTGTAAAAAAGAGAAATAAAAGCCGGACCAGTACTTAATCTCTCGTGGAAACTCGCCCGTTCGCTGAATTTTACCATTCGTGGAAAATCTTCGTTTCCATCTTCACTTTTTATCGAGAGATTAAGGCGGGACGACCGGCACAGGGGCATATATCACCGCATTTATTGCCGTAAAATGCGATTTTTAGTCGGTTGAACGTGAAAGTTACGGTACGGGAATATTACGTACGTTTGTAATGAACGTTTAAAGGCCGTGATATACGAGCGGAGTTCGGACTGCTGAAAACTGAATTTATTGAAATGTTCTCTGTTCTGGAAAAAATGCAATTTTTAATGTTTCATTTGATAAAATGGAGTCTCGAATAAAAACTAACTTTAACGTTAAAAACATCGGTATTCGATAAGTTGAACTTTTACTGACCGTTTCGTCGTAACCGTATGCACTTCGAGCTGCAAATGCACCCAATAAACGTACCGATGGGAAAGCAATAATACAACTTGGCAACGTAAAGAGCATTCTAAAACCGATTTTAAAATCGTTGGTTTTATTTTTTTAACATTCGAATAATTCAAAGGAGAGATAGACGAAAAATATAATATTTAACAATCTCAGAAGATGGAATATAGCCTCAAACTTTGATCGTTGAGACTGCACATGCTGAAGGCAGTCTTGAAGAGGCCTGATTTACGGATACCTCATCACGATGGTGCAGTGAGGGTGTTGTTGCACAGACTTTGGCGGGAAATGCAATTTCGTTTGATTTATTATGTAAATTTTGGGGCAATGATGCAGCAGATGCAAGTTTACATTGCGATATGTACCTATGTACGCTCTAACGACTGAAAACTACACGCCTGAAATATTTTCATATTTACATTTCAGATTTTAGGCATGCAGAGTAGTTTCGTAATAATTTTCTTTATGAAAGTCAAATTTTCAAGACATGTTTTGATCGTTGAAATAAAATATATTTCAGTGAAATATTTGTATTTGTAAAGTGTAATTTTCGATATAAAATTATATATTTTGAAACGAGATAAAATAAAAATAGGGGAAAAAACTTTCCAGCACAACTTATATTGAATTTCTTCACAGTTCGCGATCTCCGATCTGTTCGAGTTAAACCAGAAGCGAGCTCCGTTCGTTAACTCGAACTTTTAACCGATGCAGTTTAGTGCGAAACTTCAGAAGTTCGAATAAAATCGACGGACGTAAAACAGAAAACCGCTTCCGAAAATAAAACGTATAATGGAAACGCGTACATGCGCCGAGTGGAAAAATCGACGCAGCCTCTGAAAAACGAAAACGTATCGAATCGGGAAAATGCAATAATCCCTCTTAGGGTGAGTTCACACGTAAGTGATGAAAACGAAGCCAGAACTTGAATAAAGGGACAGACCTATACAATACGAAAGAGATAGTTATACACACTAAAAATACCCATCTCCTTAAGGACCCCATACACGGATTCGTTGGATGTTTCAATTAGTCCATTTTTCGTACAAAAAAAGGTCAAAAAATGGACGAATCGAGACATTCATTCTACTCGTGTGTGGTGTGCTTTACATGCATTAATCCTCATAAATCACGATTATCAAATGAGTTATATGAAAATTAACTCGAAATCTGTTTATTTTTAGATAAAGTAAATATATTTTTTCATAGATAGATATTATATTTATTTATGATGACATCTAGCGTTTAAATTTCTAAATAAAATGAATCTTTGATTTTGACGGTCGAAGTCGATCGTATCTAATTGTAAGGACTCATTTATACGTCCCGGTATCAAAAGTTCACATATCTAAGGCCGTCTCTGTAATTTATCTCACTGGTAGTATTTACTTTCTGATCTCATATATTTTTGTATAAAATCACACCGAAAGTTTATGGTATATTCTGCAAATAGTTCAAGGTATTCTGCGAAAGTTTCTTATTGCATTCTAAATCACATTCAACCACCTATATGAATAAATTCAGGTGTCGGGTGGTTCTACTACTTTTGGAAAACTTTATTTTTACATCATACCCACCAACTATATTTCATCTTGTCTTATTTGTGAAGGCTGGTTGATTAGTTCTTTCATTTATTTTTCAGATGAAATTGCTATATTGTGTTGAATTAAAAAAAACTCAGTTAAATTTTAACTAAATATATATATTATTCAGATATTAGTTATTTACAATATAAATATAAGCATACCATACAAAACATTAATAAAATTATAAGACCTACATATCAGGTAAATTTCATTAATGTATAAATCAATTGACTAAAAGTCAACATAGAACGACTTTTCGACACATAGTTTTCATATAAAAGGAAAATATTTATAAAAGCAGTAAACTTATATAACTATTCAACATAACTAAAATTAGAAATAAGTATTTTAATTAGTCTATGTATGATTTTTCAAAAGTCATAAGAATATCTAAGAAATCATGTTGTTATAGAAATAATTAATCTTTTTGTAAACCTTTTTTATGATCTTATTTCAAAACAAATATAAATAATTATTGTCTTCCACAGCAAAAAATAAAACGTAACATACGCTATGTATTTTGATTTATAAATTGCACTTTCAAACCCAAATGGCATACAACGGCTACATTTTAATAGAAAGATCAAAATAAATAACGTAGGTAAACATACAATTAAATGTGATTTTACTAATTAAACTACTAATTCAAAAAATACTATTTAAGCATACTGATATTGCATTGCAAGTCAGAAACACACATAATATTATCCTTTGTATTGCTCCTTATATGAGATTTCAACAAAAATATATGAAATTTGATAATTTTCCTATAAAATATCATAATTCATATTTTAAAGTATAATATTTACATAGAAATATGATGTAATCATATTAATGGCACCATTATGAACTTGTAAAAATTAAATTAGCACATCTTCACAAAATTTAATCAAGATTTCTACTACTTATATTCATCTCAAACTGATAATTTATGGTACCTTTAATTCTTTAGGTATAGATTTAGAATGCATATCAAAAACGATAAATGTTATAATTGAAAGATGTTTTTATGTAATTGGCAAGGTTTTGCCAGCAAAACAGGCAAGATAGAATTTTCAATGTTATAATTTAATCAGAGATGATTCCCAACTTTTTATTTGAATGAAAATTATAAATTAGACTAGAAAGTACTAATGTCCGTTTAAAAAAATGTTTTCAATTAACTAAATATGTTCAATATGAAAAATTCGCCATATTTATCAATATGAAAAATAAATAAAATATCTTAAAATATATTTAGCACCAAATAAAGAAAAACTTGAATGATCAAAAAAAAAAAAAACTACCTACTTCAAAATAAACAGATTTAAGTAAGTAAATAAGTATTCAATGTATTGGAAAAAACTAATACTCATAGAAAATTCTGGATTTCAGTCATATATTATTATGCATATAGTGATATAGTGAGTAAACAAAAGAAGATTGAATATAAAATTTAGTAGAAGTTAACAACGTGGTAACAATTTAAGCTATTATATACTTTCAACAAAAATAAAAGTTTGAAGAGTTTTCTACAATTCATAATATTAAAAAAATGTGGTAATCAAATTTTTAATCTAAAAAAACAAGCTAAATATAGTATGCATTAAATTTTCAATGAAGATTCATTTATCTACAAACGTTTTATACAAATCACATTTTATCGGATACGTATTGACTAAAAATGGCAATATTTGTATGGAGCATAAGCTGGCAACATTATAAAATTCAACATAGAAACATTCATTTTTATAGAGAAATACAGCTATTGAAATTTGCAGAAGCAAAAAAGTGTACAAAACTTGGATAAAAAAAATCCAAATACTTTTTAGTCAAAGTTTGTTAAAAATTCAATTAGGTACATTGGAAGAAACATGATTTTAATATGATTATTAATGTGACAGTCAAATACATTTATACAAAAGTAATTATCCACTAATTTTAAAAGTCCTGATCCCAGCCAGAAAGATCGTCAGGAGGAGGTCCATCAGTAACTGGTGGATATTCATCGAAGTTTTGTGTATCACACGGAGAAGTAACAACAGGCAGGATCGGTGGTGGCAGAGTCCTTTGAGTGAGTCCTTCCCAATTGAATCCATCGAACCATCTAAAAAAAAGTATACATTATTATATCTCTTTTAAATAAAATTAAAAAAAAAATCATAAAATAAACTGAATGTATGTACTTATGCTTTTGAATTTCAGAAATGCCACCTCTCTGATAGCCCAATCTTTCGGCTGGATTGTCTCTGCAAAGTTTCTTGATCAATGCCGATGCATTTCTAGTTATATTACGGGGAAACTCAACCGCGTCAATTCCTTTTAATATTATGTTGTATGTTCTCATAGGATCGCCACCGGTAAATGGAGGATTGCCAGTTAGAAGTTCAAACATTAATACACCTATAAATTAATATTAACATTAATATCAAAATAAAACAAATAACATATTCCTTTTGAAGCATTTTTAACATACCAAGTGACCAATAGTCCGCGCTAATGTCATGACCTCTATTCAAAATTACTTCTGGAGCAACGTACTCTGGAGTCCCGCAGAAAGTCCAGGTTTTTCTTCCAGAAATAAGTTTTTTAGCGAAACCAAAATCTACCAATTTGACGTATCCTTGATTGTCTAGCAAAAGATTTTCTGGTTTAAGATCCCTGAAATAAAATACAATAGAAAATCAAGAATGCATATTGTTATTGAATTGTAAATGAGTGTGCAAATTGTACTTCAAAACTTACCGGTAAATAATGTTTCTTGAATGCAAATAATGGAAGGCTTCAACAACACAAGCAGTGTAGAATCTTGTAGTCGAATCATCAAAACGTCCTTTAAAAAAATATACAGATAATGAATATTTATTCCCTATTTTTACCAAAATAATATGAAAATTATATGAAGTTGAATAGTTAGATCAAACCTTTGTCTCTGAGAATGGTCCATAATTCTCCTCCTAGACAACTTTCCATCAACATGTATAAGTATTTTCTATCTTTGAACGTTTTGTACAATTTGACGATGAATTCACAATTAGCTTCGCCCATAATCTGTTTTTCACTCATGATATGCTGCTGTTGACGTGTTTCGACAATTTGAGCTTTTTGCATTTGCTTCAGAGCGAATGATCGACTTGTGTCACCGTTAATTTGAACCAATTCTACTCGTCCAAAACCTCCAACGCCCAATGTAGCGATAATGCGCAGATCAGACAACCTCAGTGTTGCAAATTCTTCGTTCAACCTGAGAATTTTGAGTAAGTTATGAATTGTTCTAGCATATAAAACTGAATCAAGTGTTACTACAAATTTTATTCTTTTTGATATCTTACCATATTTAATCCTTATGAATTGCAATGTAAATAGTGAAATAACAAATTACTTTTTCTTTCTTTTTACATTTGGAATAGTAATGATAAAATAATATTTCAACAAAAATTACCTTCGGCGAGTATCTCCCTCATCCTTGTATTTAGTTCGAATTTCATCTAAGCTTGATATTAATTGATTGAATGTTTCTCTATCAATAACTAAGCAGGTAACGCCTTCGGGGGAGTCACAAATAATATTAGCTGTGCGCAAATCATCACTGAAAATAATGTTATTGAATATTGAAGATAATTGGTTGAAAAATCTATATTTTATTTGAAACAGAATAAATATTATACCCTTGTAATGCTTTTTCTCCAAAGAAGTCTCCCTTCTCCAAAATTCTGATAAACTTTTCTTCATTACTATTAGGTTGCTTCATAGTAACTTTCACCTGAAATTTAAATTCAAAAGATTGTTTTATTGAACAGGATTCAAAATATAACAGATTTTATTTATTTATTAGGTGATCTAATTCAATGTAACACATGCACGAATGTTAATTTAAAAAAATGTTACAACTAACCTGTCCCTTGGATATAATGAAGAAAGTATCTCCTCGAGCTCCTTGTCTAATAATGTAATCACCTTGTTGATAATGACATTCTTCAAGTACATCTGATATCTTGATAAGAGTGTCTTCTGGTAATTTTTTGAATGTAGGGACACTGAAAGAAAGAAAAGAAAATGTTATTAAAGAATTAAGGCTACATATGAAAATTTGGTAATTCGCTTGAGATGCGAAATTATATGTATGTATGAAATAAAAATTGTTAAAAAACAACTGAACAAATATTTGAAATTTGACGACATAATGAAAGAAAAATCAAATAATGTTCTTTAATCCAATGACATTTTTTGTGTTAGCTAAGTGAATTATAGGAATAAAAATTTACATTTAATGATTTTAACATATAATATTTACATGCAATAAAAATGGTTATTTTCAAATATTGTCAATATAAAAACATCTACAATATTTGATACCTAGATGTAAATATAAAAATAAACAATAAAATTTAGAACTTGGTGATAAATTACAATGTGTTGAATTAAAAAAAAAATCAAATTATATCTTGGTTCAATGCGGAAGTAAAATTTTGAAACGACCTAATGTATATTATAAAAACTGACGTTTTGATAAACGAAAAGAATTATCGCCAGGTGAAAGTTAGTAAAACACTCCACCATATTTTAACGGTGTAAGGTAGAAATTAAGTGAGTTTTATGCCCATTTAACACATCGAAATTAAACAACGATTCGAATTGAACGAAACTTTCGTGAAAGGGCAATAAATGAGAAAATTTCAATGTCGAAAAATATTTGAATCATTGAGCTTGTCAAAATTTCATCCTCACACAATACTTAAGGTACACAGCACCAAATCAATTCAAAATCCACTATCATGTCCGTAAGGAGAAAGTAATAAAAACCCGAACACAATGTACACACTCGACACAACGACGATTGTTAAATAACGCATTTTCGATTTGAACAGTTGTCGATTGAAGCTGTCATCGATCGATGATTTATAACAGAATCCGCATACGTATATTATTTATTGAACAACCATCATTTAGTTAGCGGTTAACAATTTCACCACGAGTTGAACAACCTTCGACAGTCGTGCATCCAGAAAGGATGTATCGAAGATCTACTAGATATGAATTTCAATAACCGTGCATAACATTTAAAATTTCGCAGTAATGAGAACATAAAGAATACGAAATTCAATAAGAAACAGTATTTACGATTAGTCAAACCATTCAAATATATCTGAATGTTTCATCTCGATAGAATTGAACAAAACAGGTATTGTATTGACAAATTAAATTCATAACATTGTATCCTAAAAGTAATCTTAGAGTTTGTATAACCATAACCAACTGTCACTACTTACTAAGTTCTAAGCAATTCTTAGAAGATTGAGACCTAATTTGGTTAAAAATTGATTAGCAGTAACAGATTACAAATTATTTGAGAATGAAACATTTAACTAAGATTAAATAGTTTGAACGAAGATCGAACCGCGACAAATTCCATATGTAAGTAAGTTACCCTAAAATGGCGATTTCCATCGCAGAATTCGAAGTTTCAAGTGGAGCGTCGACCTGAAAACGATCGAGTATCAATCGATCACACTTCGAATCGCTAATTCTAAAAATGCGACCAAATCTGTCCGAGTGGTACCGTATTCTTGCGGAATCGACATGTGCCAACTATCCGCAAGAATAATGGACACTCGACGTACGTGCGATCCAGCATTGTCGACGTCCGTTACTCGGGCTCTACGTGCCGATGATAAATCCGCGAATGATAAATAAAATGCTGAAATGTGCTTCAAATGCGCTTCAAATGCTTATAGAAATGATGTGAGAAGAGGCAGAAGAGCGAGTGTCACACCCATCGATGAAACAATGGGTGGAAAGGTTAAAGACGGGTTTCAAATCTGTGATCGATCGAAGGTTATGTGAATGGGTTATTTGATTTGCAACTGTGTTCGATTGGGTTGATCATTTTCTATATACCTATATTAAAAATGAATGTCTGTCTGTGCTCGATTCTCTTAAATTATTCTTTCGATTTTGATCAAAATATTCAGAGCTATGTGCACATGTGGAAAAGTTTCTGCATCATTGCAACCATTCTAAAATTTGCATTTTATATTTTTTAACGAAACAAAAATCGAAGAGTTAACGATCTTAAGTCATGCAATATGTTACAATCAGTCTATAAGAGTCTCGAACAAATCCGAGTCACAGCAGCTAATTCTCAATAAATCTCGTTTAAAAACAGCAACTGCAATGCGAAATAGAGAATCGATTACATCAGCGACTTTACTCTGAATCCTTCGAATAACAGTACATACAAACTCAACAAATCTGCACAGACCCAAGGAGAATAACAAAACACAAAAACGAATTCCGAATACCGTTTCGATTTATTCAAATTTGCACAACGGGAGACGATCGATTATTATTTTTAGCTAACTTCGAACCACTTCAGGTTCGAACTCCGGAGACAAAAAGTGGACAGACACGCGGAAGAATGGCACTTTTGCATAACGACTTCGTTTTCCATCTATTTTCTCGTATCTTTCTTTTGTAATGTACGTGGCGTATCGATCACTTCCAACAAACGGACGTACGACAGCCTAATGAAGTCTGTCTGTCGTCGATGTTGGTAGAAAAAAAAATCACAAATCACTACGTAAGCCATTTCGGGTTGTGTCGTATTATTTTTCGATCAGAGTGACAGTGGGAAGTTCTTCGGCGTGTAAGTGGCTTTGAGCTGTGTTGCAATTTTGAAGAATGACAGGATGAATGAATCGGTGATAGGAAGAGCTATCTAATTTCGAATTACATACATGAAATGATTATAATTTCGTTTATTTAAAATTAAGTTTTGATACGGTATCTACGAAATTTTATCGATCGAAATTTCTGCGAATTTTCTAAATTAAATAACACAAAAAGTATTATAGAATTATGGATTGCATGTATGACAGGAAAAAGCGATTAAGAATCAATGAGCTCATACAGCTATAAATAATAAGATAAATATTTGAAATACTTATTTGCCATCAAAAATGACTCATGAATGACCGAGCTTTGAGGCGTATAAATATCAGAAAACTAGATTCATTTCGACGTAGAATAAATAAAGCGATATTTCAAATTGAAATCTCTATAATCATAATTCGAAACTTCGTTTATAAAGATGGCAATCATCAATGAAAATAAACGATACAGTTGTGAAAAGAAGAAACAGGAGCTAATAGCACAGCTAAGCAAAACTAATTACAATTCGAAAGTCGTTCGAGTTTCCAGAAAAATACACTCTTCTCACGAAAAATAAACAAGTCCACATAAAGAGTGTGATTCTCGAAAGTGTGTCTCAGCATTTTGTACCGCTACGAGACCAAAATTACATACATATACGAACAGATGATCCTACATCGAACTGTGATAGATACGTATTTGCATACAGATGCGATCTACCGAAATGATTGTGCTTCTTTTCGCAGTTTACAGCATCACAAATGTAAAAATGTGCTCATAATACAAACGTACGAAACCGTTTGCAAACGAATAGTGATTTAAAAATGTCAGACAAGTATTAAAAATATATAAAATTGAGAAAGCATTGATGATACGTAATTACATCTTAAAAAAAAACATCTGTATCATTTTCGTGAAATTGAGATATTTTAATTTACAATGTCGTATGTGTTTGAACGATGTTTTCTCTTTAAAAGTGAACGAATCATTCGACAGATTGCGATCTTAATTGAATGATTATATGAGTCACTATTAGAGAGAAAATTAATAAATTGATGACTTTCTTAATTGAACAAGAATACCATAAATACGCGAGAAATTATTCAATAAAATCTATTAAATTATAGCTCTAATTTTGATAAAACGATAATTTTCAATATGATTTCTCGAATGATATATGTACTTCATTTTAAAATGATAAATGAGATGCTAAACAAATTCCCTAAACTTTTCAATATTAGAATTAGAAAATAAACCAAAAATAAACGCTAGTATGAGAGTACAAGTCTGCAATTACAGACCATAATGGTCAGTGCTTTTATTAGCGGTGGCAATTGATGTAATTTCCGTGTCCGTAGGCTTTTCGCGTGTCACTTCAATCATTGCGTAAAACGATTCGAATTATCTTAAATTATGTACATCTAGCTGCAAGGAAAGTATACTTATTTAGACGGACGAGTCGAATAGAAAACGTTCATGGAAATGGAAAATGGAAAAGTCAACTTTCATGTGCGGCGCGAAATATGCGAAAGAAAAGCTTACGAGCATGTCGAGCTACAGGTGCAAAGGAAATTTTTACTTTCGTTACGGAATGTGCATATAGAATATTCGATCTTAGATAAGTTCGAATGCTTTCACTCATCTATGACAAAAAAAATCGATTGGTAGCATGCAATCATCTATTTCCATTTGCATCTATAGATTTATCATCTCACGAACGATCAATTTGTTTCTTGTCAATGAAAAAACGATATGAGCTACTATTATTTTTTAAACAATTTACTTCCTGATTAAAAAAAAATAAATAGAAACGATATCGGTATCATGTTTTTTAACATTGAATAGTAACTATCCGCTACAATACACTTAAATAATCTCAATTCGATTGAAGCAAAATTTAGAATCCATGAACCGTGAAATGACCCCAAGATTATCAAGGCACATTAAAATAATTGTCCTAACCTTATTTCGACACTTTCCGATCCAGAATGAAACCTAACATTTTTTTTTTACCGAAACGTTAACGGTAACGGTCGAGATTACTAACATAACGTGCAACGTTTACGTCGAACACCAATTACTCACGTGAAATACCATCGGCAGTTAAAATCCGTAAATAAACAAACTGCAATTTGCGATGAGATCGCGAACGGAAAGCAACTCGTTGAGGCCTTCACATAAAGAAAAATATTTGATATAAAAAGAAGCAAATGAAAAACGAGTGTTACAGATTGTTGAAGCAATTGATGCCTGTGCTACGCGCAATTGAACGTGATATAATGTGTATTGAAATCGCACAAATGAATGTAATAAAATCGTCGACGAGATGATGGATGTCTTTCAGAGAAATGCTGATGGTAATTCGATGAATTAGATTTGAAAAATTATGCATTCATATTTTAGATTGTAAATCAAAGATAACACTTTGAAACTGCGATACGCTGTCATGGGATGAATAATCTACGTGCAAACAAGATTTATTATATGTACCTAATGTAAAATAAGCATATTTAAACGATGACGCGAAATATTACAGTTTAAATCATTGAATGACTTGAAGATAACTGTTGCCAAGCAAAGATGAAAAATGAACGCTCCAATTCGAATCGATTTGATTACATGAAAGTATTACACAATTAATATTTATAGAGAAGACATTCTATCGATCATATTGGGTTAGGTTTTGAGATAAACTATGCTTCGTTGTTTTTGTCAGAATACATTAGGTCAGGGTCAAGATGAATACGATCGAGTTGTGCCAATGATCAGTTTCATAAGTACCATACATTATACAATACATATCAATACTTTTGAGCAGCAATAGGTTCTTTATCATAACAAGCTTAAAATTACAAACCTACCATTACTCAATAATATCAATACATAGAGCACATTCACAAAACAATCCTCTATTTGTTCAGAGGAGAACGGTTTAAAAACCCAAACTAACCTCTTGAGGAAGTCGGTGTATTCGGCCTGTCTGATGAGTCCCGTCCTCATCATGATGGTCTGGAAGCACTGGCGTTCGATGGCCCACAATCTGCAATCGGTGGCAGCCTTGATAGTGGCCGTCCTCTTGCAATTGTAGAGGATGGCCAGCTCGCCGAACACCTTCCTCGGCGCCATCGTGCTGAGGTATTTGTTCTCGCGGGACACTTCCACGCGACCCTCTGAAAAAATAACAATTAAAAAAACAGATTAATATTTATGAATTTTCAGAGCCTTGTTTATTCGTTGATGTTTTCGGGTGTGTGTTGCATTGAATTGAATGACGTTTCGGTTCAGCGATCGTAGAGGTCTTCGTCCGCTCTTGTCGAATGTGACAATTGACAGGGGTCAATGTTTTATTTGGATATCATTTTCGAGGATTTCAATATATGCTTATTTTTTTATTAATTGGCTTGTATTCGATTATAAATTTTATATATTCGATTAAAAAAAATCAAATGGTTTATTAAAATATTCAATTATTCAGCATATAGCATATAATTTCTCGGAAAATATGTCAAAATTCGATATGCGTTTTTCAAAATAATTTTCGAACTTCACAAATTATAATAATATTCACATCACAAAGCCCTTTGTCAAACAGATAAAATTATACACGCCGAATAATGAAAGGGATTCGCGGCATTACGGTACAATAAGTTTAGCGTCACATGCAACGCCATAATAAAAAACACACAAAAACCGAACAATTTCAATTCGTACAGAGAACAAACGAATGTATAATAATCCCACACCATACACGCAATGATAATGCACTCTTTTTATATCGAGATAAATAATAACACCGAAACGATGCAAACGATTCCGCGACGAACCGAATCGATCAGAATAGAAGACGCCACAAAAATTAATTTAATTTTTAATTAATTAAATTAGATTCTGGTCAGCTTCAGAAGCGGCTTCTTTTCACATCCTTAAATCGTGAAGACCTTTCTGGGCAATGTTGATTGTGTGAGGTGTTAAAGGCCTTCGATGGCGACGGAACTCTTTTGGAAGCGAAGCATTGTGTTTTCGAAAATCTAATCTGCTTCAGACCATAGAAACGATCTGTCGGAGTCGATTTTTTATTTCTTGATCTACGTCACGTAATTTGTGACACTTTTATGCAACGGATCGTTATTGGAAACGAAACGGTGTGACGAAATAGACGCTTCATTGTTGTCGAGTCTTTGAAGAGCGTTCTGCTGATCGTCCTTTCACTTTTCAAAGGCCGAGACTGATTTGTGTCGATTTCTTGTAGGAAATTAGTTTTTCATCAATATTATATTAGAATTACGCGATAGATCAATAAAACCATGAAAACGAATTGAAAAAATAATATTATCAGAAAATGTTACATAAAATAATTATAAATGTGATGAATTAGAGTAACATATATCTATGTATGATATAATTGTATACGTCATTACGGTTCATTCAACAAATAATTACACAGCCCAATTCAATGCGATTCATCTCATTATGCATTCAAACGATGCACTTTGCACCGAGATAAGTAAACGCTCACGCCTCACGACCACGCAATTTTTATAACCAACACTTGAATAATGACATATGTATATGTGTGTATTATATATCAAAAGAAACACAAAAAACAAAGAATTCGATCATTAAAATGCATTTATTAACAACTTCGTTATTATGACGAGTAAAAATCTGAGAAAAATTAATTCGCAACGGCCAAAAAAAAATTACAAGTAACAAACGATTATTCGTTTCACTTTTCACGTCAGATATTTGTACGAATTAACATTTTCCATTGTCCAATCGGACAGAAAATGGTATGGTAATCGTTTTTCTCACAGTTACCAAATTGCATGATGGCTATATTAAGCGTTCACACTCAATCTGTGATTTTCGAATAATCAGAAATTTTCTTCGCCTGAAGAATCGAAACGAGCATCGGTACAGCAAAATACGAATATATTCGAAAGTTCATCATATATATGCAAAATAAAATTGTGTCAGATTTGTGAAACAACTTGTAAACACGTCTCGATGTTTAATATAAATGTTGAGAAAACACTAGCAATGAGAAAAACTATTGGAAATCAATTTAAAAATTCTCAGTTCGTATTAATGCAATACTGATGCAAATAGTTTCTTTCTCACAATTATCGAGGCTTAATAAAAAAATCGATCAAGTCCTTGGTATTGCAACGATGGGAACTTACGGCAATTCTGTTCATTCAATTATTATTGAATTGTAAAAAAAGGTTAAAAAAACAACAAAAGATGCCTCGCATTGTAAGAAATTTCAAATGATTCTTTCGTGCGAATAATAAAAAGTTCTGAGAGACTAATTGCAGTTGATGAATAATGCAACACGCTCGGAATGAAAAAAAAAGCTCTAATTTACTTCTAATAATAAATACAGCAACTTTTTTGCAAACAAGAACGGAGCTAATCAATCGTTTTATATTCTAGAAAGTGACTTTCGAGCTTTAAATAACTACGTATCTGGAAAAAAAGATTGACACGAATCGAACGTAACAATTTAGGCGGGACGACTCGTTATAAGAAAATAAATATAAAAAGTAGAAGATGAGAAATTACAAAGTGATTATCTGGATGTAAATATTTCAAGACACGATAAGATCGTTTGAATATTTTTCTCAAGAATGATCGTGTAATGTTTAAACCTTGAACTTTTGCATCGAAAACGAGACGGTGGTGCATGCAAGCAACCCGTGTCGTTGTGCCATTATAAAATGTAGATAATAAAAATGCAATTGACTTTATGGTAGGATGCGATATTACAAAATGTTAATGTTTACTCAGAGAATTGAGAAATATCAAACAATTTTATCAAATATTAAATAAGCCATTGGGCAATTTTGAATCAACATTTGTATTAGACAAAATACATATCAGGTCACTATCTTCAAATTTAACATTAGTCTGATATTTATAAATCAAAAAAATATTAAAATTGGGTAAAAATTAAAGAGGAATACAATAATTTTATAAGAATCGTTGAAACATCGAAATACGACAAACTTTATATCGAAGAATCCAACATAGCGTTAAAATTGGCGTCACCGAAAACCAGCTACCGTATAAAATAAAGCAAAAACTTCCAGTCCACAAACGAGAGGAGCAAGTTCACTGACACCGACGCCTTTAAAACAAGCGACAAACCTTCTACAAAATGAAGAACTATACAAAAAGGCTAACTCTTGCATGTAACGAAACCTTTCGCCATTCTAAATGCAAGCATTAAAATTCAACATCGCACACCGAAGTTTCATCGATGGTCACATTTATGAAAGACCCGCCGAGAACGAATTGCATTTAACCGTCGTTTTCTCGGTTTATTGTTTAATTGCCACAGTTAAATGGCAATTTTCACGTATGTGTTTCTCTCGCCGTTGAAATATCGTACTTACTACACGTGTTGAAGATGTTATAACGAAACGAGCGAAACCAGTTCCGTACGAAGAATTGCGATTTCATTGCCAAGATCGGCGATTGGAGAAAGTGAATTCAATAATAAACGCGTTTAAGCTAAAAAAATGATTATTATGTAAAAAAAATAGATGAGCGACATTGCATGAAAAAATAATGTAGAAAACTCGCCAGATGATTGATTTACATATGAACCACTTAGAAGTCATGTTGATGTTTATTATATTTTCACAAGATAAAGAATATGATTCAGTTTTCGTTTATGAAAATCTAATGAGATAAAAAAAACATTAATAAAGAAAACGTTGATACATATGACTTTCTAACGATACAATTCAGAAAACCATTATTCTTTACTTTCAAATAAGATGTGAGATTAAACGATATCTAATAGACTTAAATGCAAATCAGAGATTTTTTAAAGAGCTAATAAAATTACGACTTACTCCGTTCGGTCACGAGACTTCTAATAAAATACTCATGATACGATATGATGATATGTAAATCCGAACAAACATGCACTCTGATCTTAAACATAAGTATTTTTGTTCAAATCCTGAATGATCCAAATAAATTTCGTAATCATAATCAAAACAAACTTCTAGGTCAAACAGAACAAAAATTATTCAAGTCTGATAACTTAGAAATATAGTGACCTATTTGATGAAAACGTCAAGTAATCACGATAAATGTAAACCACAATCTGACGCTGTGATTTTTCAATTTATCTCGCTTCGAAAAAAAGAGAGATTTTAAATAGAGAAATCTACCAAAGAATTAATTCAGCGGTCATAACATAAACGAAATCGAAACTGTTGTACGCGTTATAATTGAAATCGCCTTGAGCGCATTAATTTCGAATTGTACAAAGCGATAAAGAGATTTGATCTAATAGCGTAATAATGCGATTCTATTTATCACTCCAAAGTAATTGTAAACATTTCGAAAAAATAAAGAACACGGAAGAACACTCAAATAAAATAAACAAGATAAGAAAGTAGGATATTAATTTGAGAGCGATACGATTTCGTTTTGGACTTAAAATGTTTTCACTATGATATCGAATAATTTACTTCGAAAAGAAAATCTCTTATGGAAAATGATGACATATCCTCATCACGAAAACAACCGTTTTGACCGCCAATTTTTCGAAAAATATTGCGAAACCGAGCATTGATCGTTCGAAAACTTTACAATTGTGCAATAGGAAAACGCAAAAATTCAATTAAGACGACCGCAAACGTAAAATAACAACGCAATCGTACACTACGTATTTTTAACCGACGATTGTATTATACTATGTCGAGTCGAAATAATTTCAGGAAACACGTAAAGAACCGAATCCATTGCGAAACGCATTGGGAAAATCGAAAAATAATATGAAACGCATAAAAACCATGAACGAGCGATTAGCAACAGCACCAATCTTCGCACACTTTTGAGTAAAAATTTGCAATTTTCTCATAAAATTAACGCTTAAAAAGGATTTTGCAGTCTATCTAGAGTCATGCAAGGTATTTTCATCGTTTAATTAAGCATTTGGATCAAACGTTCTCGGCGAAGTAAGACGCTTTCCGACACGGTCCACTGTGCAAGAGCGATGCGGCATTTTTCCTACAATACGAACCGATCGCGCAGCAATTTCGAAATAATCACCAATATTATGGCTGTTTCGTTTGATTGTTTGTTGTGGAAAAAAGGATGATTTTTTCGATATTTTTTATCGATTTGAGCGAAAGTGCGGCGCCGAAATTCGACGGTGTGTCATTTTGAATCTCGATACGTGGGACAGTTTGATGAAAGTATGCAATTTGTGTGAAACCGCATATTAACCCATATATGGGAGTTCGGGTGTATTTTTTATTTTCGAAATCATCTTGATATGAAGATATTTTCGAATGATAATGACATTATTTTCAGAATTTTGTTAAAAAAATATGAAGAAATATAAACTTTTGAAAATTTTGATATCAAATTTTTGAGCAATGATTCCGTCAATCATATATTAATTAATGTCGAAAAAGAAAAACAAATATTTCGTTAATGACATCCGCAATTTCAGAGCGTACATTCTCTTATCTAATGAGTGTTAATGGACATAATTTGTGGATGTAAATACCAGCACAGAGCACAAATACCTAGACGTAATCTACAAAGTAATTATGACGATCCGATCGTAGCAATAAAATTTCAAAAGATTCGACGAAGCGAAAATCTTTTATCGAAATCAATGAATATTTTTTCATTAATCATTTGCGAAAATCTTAAATATTCAATAATATTAAAATCTAAAAATAATCAAGCAGATTCGTTGATGAAAAAAACATGCATGTACGAAATATCATTTCGAAATTTATATCACTGTTTTACATCGAGAATGAGTAAATTACGACGTTTTATATTATTTTGACTGTTACACGTTTCTCGCTCTCCTAAGTGACTTTCGTAAACGTTTCGCAACTCTCTTTATACTGCTGGGAAACGCAATTCTTATAATGCACACAATTTTTCGTCTAGTGAATTTCGAACGACTCCTCGTTAAATCACATACCGTTTTCTGGATACACTTGAACCGCAAAAACAATTAGACAATTGCGTAAAAGACCTCAAACGACGTCTAAATTGTAGACACGATGCCCTTATAACTATTATAACTAACAACGTTGGTTTTTCTACCGAAAACGTTTTGTATCTACAGCTGAAAAATCGACACACAATGAAACTGGCGTGAGAATAAAATATTATGTACAGTTTGTGCAATGCGATTTCTTTGATTTCAGTACGAATCGGTTACCGTTTGTTCCGTTATATTATATTCGAAATGAAAGAGAAAATTTTGCAGCATTGCGCAACATTGTAAAAACAAATAGCCTAGATTGTATTGTTTCGCGTTTTTTCAATGAAATGTTGATCGCTTCGACCTGAATGAGCTTTCTAACATCGGTGTTTTCTCAGATAACATACGTTTTCTTTTCAATTTACTAAAAGCTTCTTTGATTTCAATGTAAACAGAATGAGAAGAATTTCAGCAGGGCGCCACAAATGGTTAAACATTTAGAAAGAATTTAAATTTAGAAAACTCTTATACTGTTTCAGATAAATACAAATGTGATTGCATTCGAATGAAATACGTTTTCTAATACTATGACTAAAATGCTGTCTGTCTGTGATTTTATTTTTTTCGAAAATTTTTATCTACGAAAATATGCAAATATATTTTCTTTCTTATCGAACACAAATAGATAATGAACTCATAGATAAAGTCGCTTTCCTAAGCGAACACACAAGAAAAACCAAAACGACTAACGCAAAATCTACATAACAAAAACCCAAATTAAGACACTCGGCGCTAATTGAATCAATTCGCGGCACAAAAGAATACAACCATAGATTTTTCCGCAGAACAAAGCTTCGAATTGTTCCATTCCAACATTGTGCGAAGTCACCGATGAAAAATCACCACGTGTGAAAAACGATACACAAAATCGTAAAACAACACGAATTGTGAGCACACGCTCCACGGATATATTTTACTTAGGAGCCGAGTTGGAAAAACGTGATACTTGTTTGTACAGTTGAGTAAATGCATTTGCGCCCGTTTTCACCAGACGCGATTCGAACACCAATTTGAAAATGTTAAAAATCAACAGAATGTCTTAAGTGTAGGTATATTGTAAACGGGCTATTATGGGGTTGTCTTTTTTTTTCATGTGTGCTCCCGGTTTAAGGTTTGCTTTTTCGGTGAATTGTTGATTTTCTATGTTACTTCATCGTGACCCAGTTTGGACATATCCGTTTTGTGTTCTATACACCTAAAAATTTCTTTCGGTTAAATATTTGTGTTTTGTTAACAGGATTCTATTTTTTGACATTTTAGAATATTTCTTACTACATAACTTTTAACTCAATTTTTTGCACAAATACAAATTTCAAACGGATCAAAAATAAAAAGATATGAAATATTACAATGTAGAATCGATTTTATCAGAAAAATACTTCACGGATGCAACGCATTAATATTGCTAATTTCAAATTGCATATTGGCATTCATATTAATTGGAACATGCAAAATAACGCAATTTTACACGCCCGATCTAAAATGCATAATCGAATCAACATCTAAATTTGAATTTTTAATTTGCCCAATAAAAAATTAAAATTTGACTATCATACGATACACGAACAACGTTTCCAAGGCAAACCATAACGTTCTATGACGATTTTGAAACAAAACCATTATCACATAGATTTATAACATTACATAATGAATTATGAATCATGCTAACAATCGACAATCAGTTGTATTTAATTATAGACACAATCACCATAAAAATACATATAAAACCGACCACTTCTAATAATAAAATTATCAACGCTCAAACATAACGTTTAACGATCTCAAACAATGTACAGTGAACGATTGCGCAATTCACGATCGATTAATATAATATTTTTAGAACGATGATCGCACACGAGCAGAACATTGAATTGTTTCAACCTCAAATTTATCGACCACATTCAATAACACAATTGACTCCAATAGACACGTACAGAAGCCGATAACGATCTTCGATGTGCTCCATTATGCAGTCCGGTGCATTCGGAATCGAAGCAACTACATACAACAACGAGAACAACAACAGTGTTGCTTCGGTGAAATTGTCGGCTAAAAGGTTTCTTTAAGGCTTCTATCATTATCGGGTGTGGGCGGATTTCTTCGGCTTGTTTATTGAGTTGACCAACCCCGAAGACAGCTCGCAATATGTATGTGCAACATTGTGTTGGATAACATTTTACGTTGTCGAATAAATCGAAGGTTTTATATTGAGTTGATGTTTCAGTTATACAGCACCAAAAATATTAATTCAATCGAATTAAAAAATGCATTTATTATTATTTTTAATTACCGCTGAATAATACTCAATATGATTAAATAGGGATCTCAAGTAATTATTTCATACCTTAATAATAAATTCAATGGGGCTTAGGTTTGCAGTAGCTATATTATTATCATTTCGAAATAATGTCACAATTTTAGGGAGCAAATTCTTACGAATGGGCAATCGGCACTCAAAAATGCTTCGAACGATAATGGAAAAGCACATTTTTCAAAACTGAGATAGAAATATCTTGAAATAGTAAAATGACACATAACACACTCTAAAGCATAATAGATTATAATAATTAATTAATTAATAACAAAATTAGACGAAATTTAATTCAAAACCGTTAAAAAGTACTTTTATTTTCTATTAATCTGTCTGGTAATATATTCTGTACAAATTCCTTTTAGAAATTATCTTATGTACGAAGTAAATTTTCGAAATTTTTCATAATTTATTAAATGAAAAATTATACCTTTCGAATTAACATTTTATTCGCAAACAAATAATGTATTAATATTTTTGATACTTTCACGAATGCTTAAATATAATCAATTGAGTAATAAATATTTTTACATGCAGGCGAAATGTGAAAGGAATCATATGAACCCACTAAAAAAATTAAAGAAAAGCTTGCGTCAGATTAGCGCAAAGTGAGCAAAAAGTCGTTCCGGAGGAGGGAAAAAACGTTCGTTTCGAATGTAAAAAATCGGAAAAAATAAGCAGTGTTGCCACACGTCAAAACCATGCCAACCTTGAGCGAGGATTTTTTTTCCATTCAACATAAGTTGCAGTTGAGTTTTAAAAAAAAAGTGCGGTGAGTGAAAGCAAAATTCGCCGACGCCATACAACGAAGGTCATCAAAAGTCGTGATTAATCACCGTGTAGTTAGTTTTAAAGTTGTCTTTTCTAATGATGATGATCTTAATCAATATAATTTCAGCTCGCGTGTTTGAAAAAACAAGTGAATAATGAATCAGATATCTATGCTTGAATGTGATTAAACGAAACGTCTAATTACTTCTTTAAATATTATGGTAAGTGATTGGGCGATAGGATCAAATTTTGGATGATTTTGTCATCGTTTCGATCGCCTTTTTTTGGCAATCGATTGTGCAAACCGGATAAATGGAGGTCGGATCATACAAGTGAGTCACGTAAATAATGCAACACCACCGCTTAAATACACTATTGTACAATACACCTTTCAGTTTTAATAAATACGTACCGAAAAAATATCAAGGTACGTCTAAAAATAAACCACTAATGAGCGACAATCTTGCACGTAGTTGTATCAAATATTTTTTGACATTAACCAAGCAATCTGATAAAACGAATACCGAACGTATTGAAATATTTAATCAATATGAATAAAATTGAATGTATTTCTGTGTGTATGCTATTTATTCCTCAAAGGCTGATCATTTAGTAATGAAACTATCCAGAGTCATTGTATGCGTATCTGGGAAGACTTTCGCATCATTTAATTTTACAAACATTTCTATCATTTGACGATTTACAGGGGGACTTTTCACAGTCCCAACAGTAACAAATAAAATGTTCAACCTACACAAGCAATGAGATTTACTACAGAAACGGGAATGGAAAATACTACACAACAGTTCACAATCGATTTAAAGTTCAAAGTGTATCGAGCAACGTCTTGTCACAGAAGCCAGTATCTAATTTAATAATAAACTGGCCTAATTCTATTATAATATGAGTAATACGACACACTTATTGGGCGCATAGAAAACGAAGTTTGATCACGTCCCCGAATAAAAGCGAACCCATTCAACCGAACAAAGCGACAATGGATCGTCGCGTCATTCGAAAACGACAAAAAGAGATTATTCACCGAAAGAATGGACCTTGACACGGCCTACAATTAGCCTCGTAACGAAACAAAGCTTGCACAATGCGGGAACATGACATCCAGAAGAGGAGGACCGTCGACCTCAGGTGTCCCGAAACGACGATGATGACCGTTATTGGGACACTCGGTTGATTGGAGGGTTCCGTTAAAATAAACGGACCCTAAATGTGACCAATTGAGACTACAATGTCCATTCGAGGCGGCCTCGTCGATTTGTTTGTTTAAATCATTATTGAAATGTGTTTGAAGAGATGATGGTTTTTGATTGTAGTTTTTGTCAGGTTAACTTTGATGTCGAATAAAGCTAGGTTCATTAGAAAAGAGTCACTTCGGATAAGAATAATTAATTCCATATTTAAGTATCAATTTGTGGGTGAAGCTACCTGAGGTAGAGCAAGATTCAGACCACATAATTTTGTGTGAGGCTTGAATTGTGTGGTTTTTGGATAAGAGTTGGCGTCGTGTATCCATTACGGTGATAGAAATGTAAATTAATTTACAATTGCGTTAATTGCGTGAAGCGTTTGTGACCATTAAGCGTTAAAATAAGAAAAAAAGACACAAATTGAACGGTTCGCGTCCAAAGAATAATGTAAGTGTGTCGAGCGTGCTATCCATCATCATCATCATCAACAACTAAAAAAAATAGAATATAATGAAAAATAAAAGAACAAGCGCGTGACCATAGAGAACATCGACTTATTAACATTTCAGATCAAACATTGTAGCGAAGAAGTGGTTGAAAAATCGATAAATTAAAAAAGACAATCGTCAGTCTTTTAACCCAGTTCCAAAGCAATTAGATCACAGTCGAAAAGGTCACTCACTTGACAAGTTAATTAAGAACAATTAATAACGGATGTTCCAGAGCCATTATGAAGATCCAGTGGATAAAAGCCAGATATTTCTATAGATCGTGACTTGAAAAAGTAATTATTACACACGTTAAATTCATTTATAAAATATGGTAGCTTTTTGATGTCAATGATGAGTTTGAATGATATCATTTGACTCTAATAATATTCAGGTTTCAGGTACAGAAAATTATTTTATAATTGAAATTGGATTTGAATACTCATTTGAATATCAAATGAATACATTAAATTGTGAGAACATGCTAATGATTTTAACTCAAAACATTTATAATCACTCGCAATAAACGTTATACAAATAATCGAATCGTTAGCATAAATATTCGACACTGGAAAACGATAGAACCGAATAAAACACTCAATATGAACAGCCGAATCAATACAACAATTTCACATCATTAAATGGAAAAACAACAATATCGAAACGGTAGCAAACGTGAACGTGAGATTTCACCTTGTGCAATTTCTAAACTGGCGTCATATTTTGCAATTTAACTTCGATTTCTATCCGCAACAAAAGGCGTCGAACACGCACACCACAAAGAAACGAGAACGAACTCGACTTTTCTTCGACGAAAAAGAAACCTCAATTGAATCAACTGTCAATTTCGACAGAATCATACGAATATAAAATGTACGAAAAAAAGTTCACAGTTCGTACGAGCGAGATGAACAAAAAGCGCTAAAACGCTCGTTTATCTCACTAATGACGTTAATGATGATGGACGACGACGACGACACACACGAAGACTTCAACTTTTCCATTTTTCAACTGAGATCTTGAGAATCGAAAAATATCATCTTTCGAAGAAGCATCGATGCACCAGATGGCTGTTGCGTGAACTCCGGTGACCTCTCGAGCGAAGTCTCGTATATATAATGCTTAAATATACATATTGTATGTTCGAGGTCCGCGAAAGCTGTGATTTAACATCGTAAAACTCCGATGTCGACCTTCGATTTCATCTCCGGACAAAGGGAGGTCACCGAAGATCGCTCGTTCGTCCCATCGTCGATGCATTATGTATGGGAAGTTATTACGTTGGGTTAGTAGATTCTACGGGACGAAGAGCTGATTAAGTCGAGGGTTGTTTGCGTGTGTTGTCGAGATGATGAGGAATTCCGTTCGAGAGCCATGGGATAGGGGGTATCTCGATGACGAGGAATATTCGCATGGGAAGTCGCCGTGTTTCGTGTCTTGGGAGATGAGGAATTTTATTGGATAAGTGTAGGATGGACGTTGATGATGTTGGGAATGTTTGAATAGGATCTCATGCTAGGCGAAAACGTGGAATCTGATTAAAGATTTATAGAGTTTATACAGCGGATGAATAGTATATTGAAACGTGATCGTGATGTACATTTCAGAATGATGGAATTTCATTCGTGCGTTGAAGAAAATGTGATGAAAAATGAATACAATTTCAGCGTAATTGAAAATATGCAAGAGTAATAAAAAGAAAGTTTAAATTGTTCTTATACAACGATAGGTTCGTTAGATAAACGCAGACTCGTTTCGTAAAACTGCGATAGAGCACGTCGCAGAGTGTGATTCTTGCGACAATGATGTTTGCTCAACTCGCATCAACAGACGTGCAACATAATCGAGTTGCATTATCAAAAATTTAAATGGGACACGTCACTGAGATATATTTAACACATGTCGATATATAACGCGACACAGTATCGCAATAGCACATCGTTGAAGACGAGCTTTGAATTCGTATTCGAACAATACTAAATTGGATATTTCATACCGCAACTTCGAACGAATAAGATTGATGAAATATTTCACAATGATAAAAATGTAGAACTGCGATAACCGATTACAATATAATACGAAGAATATAAAAAGGCAACCTAGTTATTAACAAATACGTAAACTAGAAATGATATGCAACAAACTCGATATGATAAATGATCGTTTCGAAAGCCACTATGCACCCAGTCCAACACCTTACAATAGGAGCGCTACAATGGCACGATTTCATACAGTTGAACGCGGAAACGACTTCAGTTTCATAGTAATACACTACCGATGACCTCAGTGTTAGCCATTTTGAATCAAACCGTTCTTAGGCACGTATAAATTTTAAATGGAAGCGATTTATCCACAAAAGCAGAGTGAAATCGTATGACAATTAAACCAAACTCGAATTATTATTCGCAGAGAACGAACGAAGAAAACCACATTTCCGTTATTTAGAGACGATGTTCTTGAAACTTTACCTGATGTTACAGGTATACAGGTACACCTGGCTCAAGGTATGTACAATACCGCATCGTACATAAAGACGTGCGATTGAATTACAACCACCCAGACGTTCTAGGAAGAAAACACAATTCGAAAAAAAAAATTGAAAGACAAGCAGCATTCGTTACAAGTCAAAGATCACAAAAAAATCGAATAGTAGCTGGAAGCTAATGCGTCTGACAAATGAAGATTCGAAACCAATTTAACAGTACAGTTAATTGAGCGAGCATTCGATCGAAATCTATCACTCTGGCACGAAAAGCCATAAGCAACTCAGCCCCTTTCTCTCGACATTAAACACTCCTTATCGTCGAGCGAATTGCGAAGCCGCACCTCGACAATTCTGTGGGCTTTTGTGCCGCCCACGTGCCACATAATGATTTTTGTCTGACTCTTTGGTCTGGATGGCGTCGAGAAAGGCGAACGACCTAAATCTCAATCGGAGTATGCAAATCTCTTAGATTCCGCGACGAGTTCTGGAAGTATCGCGTGACAATTGCTAATAATGGAAGAATACTATTGATTTTAATTCAGAAGCCTTCTCTTAATTAATTTGAGAAATTATGCATTTTAGAGTGAATAAAAATAGTGTATTAAAATAATATTTGATTGCAAACTTATAAAAACAAGAGTCATCCAAAAAATATTAATTTTATTCATTTCGACGATAATCTCTTCCGAGCAACGTTTTTTTACGAAATAAAAATCATTCCAAATGTCGATGCAAAGTACAATATTGAGAACCGCACTTGATAAATCTTCAAATAATAAAAGAAACTACAACTCTATTTGATACAAATTTAATGAAAAAAAGCACAATTTATCAGAAAAGTTCAGAATTTCTCACAATAGTGTATATTTTTTTGAAGCGGATGTTCAAATGCACTATATAAAAATAGTGACTGTATAAGGAATACGAAATAAAAACGCGTGCGAATTTCCGGTCTGTGAAAATCGAAACGAGAAGTGTTAAAATGCCTCCGAGGATTGTCGGCTCAATAAAAATCGTTCGATGCTCGCGTCAAATTGGCGAAGTTAACTTCCGTTATATTAAAACGCAAATTACGGTCAATTATAAGAGTTTCTTTTAGATTCGAGTACGGAACTACGGACATCACTCCGGATCCGCTTTAATAATATGTGATTATTTATATTATAAGTTGGGTAGTACAAAATAACGATGAATATGTGGGACAAACGTGGATTGGATTCAAAAAACGCGATTTTGTGTTAATAATATTCAAATCATTGACGTATATTAAAAAAAATATGTAAGTGAATTATTGACGTCAATAATGAATAATATATAGTAAGAAAATCAGTAAATATAGATATGTACTTGCTTAGCGCGAACATTGAAATTAATAGCTATCACAGTTTTTGTGAGGCTATTTCAATAAATTATTAACGAATGAATATTAACAAGAAAAATATATGCGTCATGAATGCAATTATTCAATTCGATGTTTTCGTGAACGAAAACTTTCTGATAATCTGCATCCAATTAAACGGTCAAACGTGTAAAAAAATAAAATGACGAAAGCGATTTCGGACATCTCTCAATTCCATTCGACGTTCAGTTTTCGGCACGAAAATTTCTATTGCATTTTCACAACACAACGGACCATATAGCGAAACGTTACAATATTACGTTTTTAGCGGAGCGATTTCAATCAACACGAAACAATTTCTATGACATATTTGAAATGAAATATGAAACATAAACACATACTTAACACGAGGCTTAATAATTCAAAATTCGGACGCACAGATTTACGATAATACGATTCACAAAATGAACTCATAGAACTTTTACGTTAAAGCGAGAACTGAAACTAACGACCCGTGCTGAAAATCGGCGCGCGTTTCGAATCGAAAGTGACTGAAAACGATGAAAACTAAATTTGCATGACTTGTTGAAAATAAGCTTTCAGATTCAGTCGTGTTTACGTAAAATTTCGCTATTATTATTCAATGCTTCGTCTGTGCTCAAACATTGTAGTTGGTCAAGGTGAAAATGCCTAGCTATGAAAATTTCTATTCTTTGAATTTTTCGTTTACTAACGAGCCATTTTCACGGAGCAAACAGGAGGTTTTTAGATTCTAGACCACCTTACGTGTGCACTTAACATTACATGCGAAGAAATCGTGATGTTCGAAATGAATTGATGTAGAGCAAAGCACACACACGAACTGTAATGAGTAGCAATTTGAGAACTACCTAAACGCACTCGCTAATCGCAACGAAATTACTTCATCGTTCGGCATGCAACCGACCAACTAACCAACCTAAGCAGCCAACCTCAATTTGAAAATATTTTCAATCATGAGACGTTGCAGATTTTTAAGTGTTCCAAAAAAAAACGACAAGGACGACACATCACGAATACAAGAGTGTTGGCGTTTCGACAGATCGTAATCCTTGTGTATTTCCTCTTATTACAGAGCTCAGTATGAGGAAACCGACTCAACAGAATTTCCCGAGAAGGTCATCTTGATTTGTGTGAAAATTATATATGAAGGATTTACAAAACTTTCTCTAGATAGATGATATTGAAATGTATTTAAATTATATAAAAATAAAATGGAAAATGTCGTAACATCATAAACATATTTTATAATGTAAAATTGCTTAAGAAACATTAAGAATCGGAAATATTTATAGGATACAAGAACGGCTGCAGCCCCTTAGGACTGATCAAAACCATCAATTCTAAGATTATATCTCATGAAATTATTTCAAAAACATAAAACGAGCGCCTTTTACCGTCTTGGAACAATGGAAAAGCACTTCTAGAGGCCGAAGCGGAAGAAGCAGAAATTTCGCGCCGATGAAAAACGAAACCGGTATTGTTTTTGGTAAAAAGAAGGTGCGCCAGAGGCTGCCAACCCGCCCAATGTCAATCGGTCGACCTAGCACCTGGAGTCGGCTGTTGTTGCCAACGAGTTTCGCAACACATGTCTCGTTTGTCGTAATATATGTACGCACATGTGTTAAATAATCGCTTATTGATTTAATGTGTTCGGAAAATCGCGTCATCGATAGCCAACGGCTCGCCGTGTTAATGAAATGTCAAAGGAATTCGAATTTCAAACATTGGCTTGTCGAGGAAGCGTTTCAGAATTTTGATCAAAGTCGGTTTGAGACGATCGTATTTTAATATGTGTGAATGTATAATTGGCAAAAGTTGGTAATTAAGAGAATTATCCATGTGATTGTACGTAATTGATCGATTTCTAAATGATAAGTGGTTTTAATCGTAAGTTGCTAATGATACACTTTATCGATCGACGTTCGAAACGGATGTGAAATGATCGGAAAAACCTGTATTAAATACATTTAATATTGAAGGACATAATTTAGTAGTAATTTACTAGTTATTACAATTTTTCCACCAATTATGAAAAAATTCACTAATATTTAAACATCGTTTACAAAATGCTCATTCATAACTGATTATCATGGGATTTAATTGCTCGAACGCATCTTGAAAAGAAAATACGCCATTGTTTCAGTATGATGAAATTCAACAAAGAAACTAAAGGGTGAACAGCACAATAGTAGAATATGTGAAAAAATATCATATTAAAAATAATAAAAAATGCATTGTGCAAGTATGCAAGATTTTTCAAGATAAACTTTCGAGAAGTGGGTTATTGAAAAGGTTATACATGCACATTCGTTTGATAATATCTCTATAGAAATTTTATAATAGATCGAAGATATTTATCTTTGGTGGGCATGCTATAGCAGAAAAGATCTCCGATACATGTTGATATTGAGATGAAATTACAAAACCAATTTTATTAGCGGAAACAGAGTGAGAAGGTGAGCAAAGGTTAATATTGAACGGAGCTTCGCTTCGAACAACAATGTTTCATTCTTTTTTTTTCGCAAAAAAGGTCAGTGAAATCAGACTCATGCAAATTGGTTACGAAATTATTATATACAAAACGGAATTAGAAATCAAACGTAAAGAAAATTATGAGCAGATAAAATTATCATAAATATTCAATAGTAAAAATCGTTAACCTACTAAAATGGTAGAATACATTTATCAACAAGCCATTTTCAGACGTCTAATTTTAATAATGAATTTATAGTCGATTGATGATAAGTTTATTTTGATGTGTCTGTTTTGAAGCATTAATAATAATAAAAGAATGGGAAGATTTATTTCAGTGAAAAAACATATTAGTTTACAATAACACTAAACATAAAACAGTTGATAATTTCTGAACTGAAACGACCAACGGACACAGTGATTCAGACAACCATTGACGCATAAAGAAGCAACGAACGGCAGTTCGCCTTGAAAGAGTCAAACTCGCAGACCAGACCAGACGAACGAATATCCCATCTGATACACAAGCGAAACACGATGGCGATTTCCATTTTTTTTTTCATTTTAGATTTGCACACAAACTAGAGACCGAACTAAAGTTTGAAGACCCCACAGACCGAAAAGCACGCACTAGAAAGCGTGACACTGTTCTTATACAACGTACGCATTTGCATGGAGCCGGACTCGAGATCAATAATCTCGAATAAATATTGATAAGAGATACGGATTTACGATGCGACGTTATCTGTGGAAGACGTTTTGTTGGTCGGATCGTACGTAATAAATCATTTATATAGATACAAGAGCAATTTGATGCGATAAAAAGAGCTAGGTTCGCACGTGAAGACGTACGTAGTGATGATGGTGGATCGTAAATTAGACGCGTTTTAATTGCATGGGAAACGTTGAGTTACGCGTGCTTCTTTATTCATATGAGAGTTTACGAGAATGTATAATGCTTTCGACGAATATATGTGATAATTGAATCGTAAATATGTGCTTTTTTTTCGTATGCTATCGATTGAAAGTTGCATGAAAATATTTCAATTAATTGATAATTGCCAAGTGTGAATTGCAGCTATGTATCGAATGCATGACATTTATATTTTGTGAACGATTCGAAAGTTCGATAATTTATACGTATTTCGATGCAAATATAAAATAGTTGTCAAATAGGTCAGACTAAATGCGGATTTAAATTATCATTAATTACATTTTCTCAATGGATAAAATGTTCAACTTTATATCAACATGAAAATTAAATATGGTTCAGTATAATTTTCAATCCGCATATGTATCACAATAATGAAAAGTGACTGATAATTCAATAGATATTTATCAGAAAGTGAATTGTTTGCTAATTAAATATCAAAATAAATAGTCTCGATAACTATGTCATACTGAACTCTGTATTTATAAATATTAAAGCTATTGAAAACTGACAAATGACATTTTTCCGTGAAAAGTGAAAAATTGCACAATATTTAACATGAACGAGCGGAGAAGCACGAAACCCATGCTGTTTTGACACAGGGGGTTACACCACTAGCTGCTAATAAAAAATTGTCTTATTCGACATAAGATTTGACCACACAATGTCAATATTTAAATAATTTTATAATAATAAATTACGATTACGATATATTACGATATTAAAACCGATTTATTAAACTTGCAATATTTTATCATTTAACGAAATTTTTATCAAAAAAATGAAAACAGTGCTTAGTGTCTAAAAATTTAAGTAAGGTAGAAAAAATACTTCGATAATTTTGAATAAACATTATTATATTAAACAATAAGCAGCCCTAGTCGTCTAGAGAGCGCGATTCCTGCTTTTCACAATACCGTGTATCTTGACTTGACCACGGTTCTCATTTCAGTGTCGAAACTCGAACGAGCCATTGTCTGAGGCCAACACATTGTATGCTCGAGCAATAACACTCTAGCAACGTGTGTGTATAAACTAACGGATCGATTTTAAAATCTGTGCCGGCAACGAGGCCGAGCCGAACGAATGATTTATCAAATACGATAGTGCGATTCGAACGATATCGTATCTGGGAGATCGGCAGCGTGTTCCAGCGAACGTGGTGCCTCTACAAAAGCCGGATGTCTTACCAAAAGTGACATATTGGAGGTCGTATGCTAAACAATGACGTTCACCTATAGATTTTGTTTTTCGTATACGATATCAACTCACCAGGTTCTTCGGCAGCAGTTCCGTTGATTTTGCCATTGTTGTTTTGAGCTTCTTGTTCCTCTTCCAGTTCACGTTGCACATTGCCTGTCCTTCGCTTACGTATACCATAAGTATGCACAGGAACTATGAGTTTAGGACGCGGTATTGAAAAATCAGAATCGGAATCACCACTAGATGATTTCTTATGTGTCACGTAATCACCATTAATGCTATCACTCGATTTCACCAGTTCGGTCCGGGAAACGAATTCATCGGGATAATAGAGAGTGCGATTCTCCGGTTGAGATTTGACACGCACCGTATGAAACTTGGGATGACCGAAGCCGTTTTTGGTCTGTTGCATGAGATTCAATTGGTCTATGGGTGAGATCGTTCTCTTGGGCTGGGTCACGGTTACCGTTTGACCCATGTGGTCTATGTTGTCGTCGTAGGCAAACCTCTCGTCAGCATCCTTGCGGAACACGGTGGTTTTGCAATCACCGTTGAGCCTGAGAGACTTGGACCTCGCGGCTGGCTTAGTCGGAGCGCTACTGCCGTTCACCTTGGTCCCGAGCTCGTTCCTATGCTGCTGCTGTTTCCCATACGGAAACCGTTGGTTGCTGCCATTGTTATTGCCGATAACCGTTGTCCGCAAAATCTCAGCGGCCGCGGCAACACTCTCCGACTGGCTGTCGTCAGGACTTGAGTTGGAGCCGTACTGACTGTCCCAGCTGTAACGATCGCCGGTCGACTTTCGATAGTCGTTCGTGGGAGAGTGTCTCCTCGGATGGCCGTTTACTTCGATACGCTTAGGCACATATGACTCAATCGAGTGGGCGCTACTCGACGATGATGACGACGACTTATTTTGCGACTCCTTGTGCAGTTTGGCCGGAGCCGTGGTCCGAGGAGCCGGAACGGGCCTTTCGCCGATAGAAACCACTTTCTTTTTGGTGTCGCCGTTGACGTAACCGTTCTTCGGCGGCTGACTAGTCTGAAGGTCTTCCTGCTGGCTGATTCGAGAGTAATATTCGTAAAAGCTCTCCGTGTTAGGATCTTGTTTTGTAGGAGGACGCGTCGTTTCTGCCATATCTGGTGGACACGGAGTGCGCTGATTTGGATCGTGTTTCCTCTGCCTCAACAGATACTTCATTGAGTCTTTTTTGTGAGATTTATCTACAGTCGGCAATATTTTAGGAAAGTCGTTCTTATCTTCGTCGACATCCCATTCTTTATATTGCCTTCTCTTAATTCTACGTAGAGTTGACGGCTTGTAACCGTTGAGACCTTTGAAACTAAAACTAGGCTGCAGCTGCCTCTGACTAGATAAAAATTCTTTGCTCGCCCTCGTCTGCTCCTCCATGTGCTGCTGATATTTGGCTAATTGAGATATGTTCGCGTCGCCGTAAACGCTATTCAAACTATTATCATCTATTGAGTATTCTTTGTCGAACTCTTTGAGTACCGTCGGCCTGGCCACGTCTCGGCACGACTTGCTCCTGGATATATTGCTTCGGGGCTTCGGTTGGACATTCTCCTCGGCAGAATTCCACGATCCGGACGAACTAGACTGGCTCTCAACTAAATTGCGATGCGTGTCGACCCAGTTGGCCGCGTAGACCATCTCCATGGTCCTGTCCCCTATGGCCATCCACGGATCGTCCATGATCACTTTGCCGGGATACTGCTTGATCTTCATGGTGTAGTCTGCTCTAGATTTAGATAGTCGTCAAGCCGTAGCCGGTTCGATTCTTGTCATGTTTCACTTTCGTTGGCGGCAAGGTCGTTCAAAGGTTTTGACATTCCTACCACCGACATCACGCCGACGAATTGCCACTGTTATAATAATGAAAAAAAAACGAAAGGTTTTTGATCTGTGTCGAATCGTACGAACGATCGACGTGCCTCTGTCGAATGTCTGGTTTCGATTTCTATTGAAAATCGCTGATATCGCGACCGAACAATCGCCGATTGTTTATTGCACGCGACTTTAACAATCGACGAGTGCAAGTCGAAATATTATATGGAAAAATAACTAAATGCAGTTCGGTTCTCATGCGTTTCGATCGATTCTCACGGTGTACGTGGGTTATTAATTCGAGGCTGATATGCATTTTCACACGTTTGCCTGCGTTACAAAACCGATGATAATAATATGCTTCGCGGTCGTTCTCGACGTTAGTTCGACTCATGTGTATAAAATTTCATTTTATTTTATATCAATTGTTTACTAAAAGCATGTAAATATTCATAGATTACCCATAAAACCTAGGATAAACATCTTGACTGCTTCAATTTCAAATAACCTTGTGTGTCAACAGAAAAAAATGCAAATAGAAAATACAAGGCTACCAGAGTAGGTACGAACTAAAAGAATTATATAACACTGCTATAAAAAATGATAACAATAATGAGAAAATTAAATTAAGACTATTCTTACAAAATGAAATAATTCCAAGATTGTTTTCAAATAAAATTGTATATCTCACGCGTACTGGATAAGCTATGTGCTGTTTTCTCACAAAGTGACTTTTTATGTATTTTTTCTTGCAAAAAAAATATAATTGAATTTTGAAATGATATTAATACTATTTTAATTATTTTTTCGTACTAGAACTATATTCTAACCCAAAATTTATGATATTTAAAATGAACTAAACTTTTTGATTAATTAAGTGAATGTATTCTATATTATGCAGTAAATATCTAATTATTTAATACATCGAATGGAAAATATGACTCATCGTTTTAAAATCTATTTATAAACAGACAGCAAAAAAATAGCAAAAGAAAAGAGAACGTCTCAGATGCGGACATCAAGTATGCGATGAAAGAACACTAGTCAATATTCAATACTAATATGAGAGGCATCAAGAACAATGTAATTTGTAATTCAATATTATTGATTTGAATTTCGAATTAAATTCAACAACTTAGTCATCGTAGTTCAAATGTAGTAATAAAACGCTGAACTATGCTAGTGATAGAATATGGAAAAGAACCTGAAGTCATATATTTATAACTCGCCACTTCAGTCAGCGAGATGATTTACCGAGAAAACGGTTATTTTGAAAAATAATATTATGATTTGTTACATATACGTATAAGCATACCACCAAAATCAAACTGAGAAAAGAAAACAACTTTGTTGTTAAAAGAAAATTCAACGCAATCCATCTAGAATTAGACTGCATAACACGAAATAATAACGCGAGTGCATTGCACTCGATGCATAAACGCATCCAATTGAGAGTGCGATGTCCACTCTTTCTAAAGCGACACTTTCTAACAATTTAACATTCGGAATCGTCAAGACTGCAATTGCTGTTGCAACTAACAAATGAGCCATTCAGTGCACAAAGTGATCAACTCCATAAAACTAAAAGCCGAGAAAAACGATCAAACGTGTTTGATACGTTTTTCAAAATTCTCTTCTGTATAGAGTAAAGTTTTTTTTTCAAAAATAATAGTTAATCACTTTGTGCACTGAACGTCTCAAATAAGCCTTCGATCTCGAGTATTGTAGATACAGTTAAAAGATCGCCTAGTTTATTATGCAGATCGCGTTCCATAGTCGAAGAACCGAATCCCGGTGGACCGTTAACGTATTTAACATGTAAGTATTGCCGTTTGAAATATGCTAAATGTTGCGCCTTGTGCATCCGATAATGCACATGTTTGATGTGCAACGATTGTTAGATTGTGTCTTGCATGAGTCGGTTGATTCTTGAATGTTGCTCAAAAGATTGTTGTGTGGTCACGTTGGAAAATTCGGTTTAAGTATTGTAACGTGTTTGGAAATGTGATGGGTTTGTATCGTACTTGCAATATTGGGAAATTGAATTGAGATATATTTTTTGTAAGTTCTTATGAAAATTGAATGAATAATATACGAGTTATGTGAAAAATAAATCGCTACATACAAATTATATTCGATGTAATACTACGATAAAGAAATATAAGTTAATTGATGTCTTGGAAATGATTAAAGAAACGATAAATCGCTGCAGTTACAATAATACAATGTACAGCGATAATTTTAAAATAGCAGCTGCACAATAAAAAATGTATAATATAATGATAAGTAAAATTTGAAGGAATCGATAGTGCCTTTTATTAACTAGATGGACATATCAACAAAACGACAACGACAACTCCAAAATTGAACGGATACAAATTTTGCATAATGACGATGCATCTTCCCACGCGAACTGCTCAATTCCCCGTCAAGGAAAAAATCAAACTGGATAAAAAAACATGAAAAACATCTCCCTGCAAGATCGATTCGCCATAAAAAAATAACAACCAAAAAACGAGAGGAAGCTGCAGATAGAAACAGGATAACCGAACAGGCATACGAGCTAGATAAATAATCAAACAGGTGGTGAGTTTCGGAAATTTTACAATATGAAATTCATAAAAAATAACGTAGGTAATATAAAAAAGAAACAAGTTTTTAGGCGACAGCTTGAAAGCGCGAAATTACCACCGAACGCGCTTGAAATAATTTTACAGTTAACTATTGATTCCGACCAGAATTTGCATTGTGTCGGCTTGGAATTTTCGAAAAAGCGAAAAATCGTCAATATGTAACAGAAGAGGACCAGTTTTTCGACTCGATGCACACATAGATCTGGAGAAATTCTACGGTGTTCTTTTTTAGAAGTGCGAACTTTCTATTCCTCGGACCGGTATGACCACTGGGTATGGCGAACGCGTCACACAAGACATAATTACCAGCGTCCACTCATCGCTCTGGAAATCTTTACAAAGTCAAATTATTCAATAACGAGATTGCCAATTTTAAATTGTCGATCGAATGCGGAATCGAACGATCGCGATTGCATTGTAAGGACACGCTCGAATTAGTTCGTTGCATCGAAAGAAACCAACAATCGGCAATTGCCGGTTCGTCATGCAATATGGAAACGGTCGACCGTGAACAAACTAGTTCCACATTTGCTTGTTATTATGTCGATCCGCGAAAAAAAATCTTATTATAGATCGCGGTAATATAATAATATCTCGCCGGTTTACGATGCGATCCGTCTCGGTTTGTTGTGCGTCTATAGTGTGTATCGCAAACTTTATATTTATTACGGTACGAAACTCTTCATTATCTTGCTAAGGTAACGTTACATATATATGTATATTGTGAACGCGGAAATCGCGTAAAACCAGTATGAAAAGATGAGTTTCACAAACTGGGCAAAAAGTTGGATCTACGTATGACACACGCGTGCATGTTGCGTTTTCACGATGTGGATATATTGCGGTTAGAAAGGTGGTTCTGTTTAAAAATATACTTGATTTTCATGCGTGAATCGATTGTTTCAGGTTATTTTATGTGGCGCCGATTTGTCTAGTGAATATGCATATGATACTGCGTAACTGATTAAGGAAGTTCAAATATTCAATCGATATGATTTACAATGATTTTTATGGAAATTACAAACGTGAGTACTATATGCGGTAGTAAAAATAGATCGAGCTTCCTGTTGTTCAACATTAGAAACTTGTAACTGAAACAAAATCTAAAAGCATAAATTTTCTATTTTTCGCACGTCGATTCGGCTAGAAATTTTCAACGTGAAAATCGTTTCTAATTTTTTTCAGATATCGTGACAAATCCGAAAACGCATCAGGTCACTTTCACTACATTTCACGTATGTATCATAAGCAAACCGTAAAAAGCAAATAGTATGCTAATGTCGAAAAACCAACGAAATAAATAGGTTTTTGCACGCATGACGTAATAAGCAGGCGTCGTGATACACATGTAGGACAAGTTTGTCACGAAAAAAAGTCATACATCGATGTGATGAATGGAAAATTGATCGAAATGAATATATGAAAAAAAGAAACTTTCCATCGGGTTCAAAATTACGACCTATGTCCGACTTTTGGCGATTCGATCATTCGATCGTTACGAATGAATGATCCACATTTTTCGTGTAAGCGATGGATCAGTTCCGTTCGTTCGACCTTTATTTAAAGCGTCTTGTAATCATTTGAATTTTTTCGTATGATTCGAAAACCCATTATTTAGATTCGACTTTCAAGGTTTCGGTTTCAAGGCGTCCATCAATAAAAATAATCCGATTATTCGAAATATTTTCTAAAATAGATCCAATGATTAATCTCTGATTCTGAACGACGACCCACATTCATGCATTAAAATGATCAAAATAGAACAACTCAACGCAAATTCATGAAAAAAATGAAATATCTAATTACGAGATGAATACAGAAACAAATTAAGCAATTGATTGGAAAATGATTTCGCAAATTAATCTGAAACCTATTAGCACCTTAAAACCAGTAGATGATTTCAAGAGATATCCACATAAGATGAACGACTATTTGAGAAAAACTTTCCGTCATAGAAATTGAATTCAATCATTGATAGACTTTAATATTAATCGACTTTAAAGTTTGAATCAAATCTAAAAGATCAAAACTTATTACATCTGATTGAATTCGATAGTAGGCAAAGCGCACAAACTCTGGACTCATCCTACGAATAGGATCAAATTTATAACTCTAGCACGAAATCCATCAACATTTAATATCAATCGACTCAACAATAACGAATTATGACGAATGGAAAAACTTTACTTATTCGCGAACCGTTTCAAAATCCTTTCTATATGGAAACTACAACCGAGTAGAAGGTCGACCGGTCGGCAAACCGTCGCTAAGTTCGTTAGTGCACTCACTCGGTCATTGTGTTTCAAAGCCTTTGTGCATTTAGTTTCGAAGACAAAAACGCCATTATTTCAAAATTATACAACTTCTCGACGATGATAATAACAACTGCGAACGCTCTCGTTCTAGCGTCCGGTTCTTTTAACGACTTTTAACATTTGTGTGTACGAAAACTGACATCGCCCGAAGATACCGAGACTCGCTCCGAACTAGATAGGTGTTTCGAAACGTCAAAATCGCATTCGAAAATGTCACAGTCTCATCGATGCACCGGTTGGACGTTAAATTAGGTTCATTGACGTAGTCGTTTCGTTTAACTGACGAGCTTCCGACCGCAAAGTTGAGTAATTCTCTTGATAACTCGTCGGTTAATAGCCGTTGACGATGACAAAAGTCATAGAGATATTAACAAATTAGTCAATAAGGTGCATTAAGATGTTTTTCAAACGATTCGTTAATGTTTTCTGAAGATGATAAAAAAAATATGAGGAAAACCGAAGTATATTCCAATGTGTTGATTTTGGTGATTTGCTTATAATAGAAAACCGGATTTTTAATAAAAATTATGTGATTTTAATGTTATCAATATTAATTTTATAAGAAAAACGTCAATAACACTCCGCCGAATACTAAAAAACAATGAATCTCGTAACAAACAAAAGATAACATTATTTACACGCGGATCAAAAACGAAAAAATTTCCAACATAAAATCGAAACATTTCAAGCTTAAAAAACGACAAAGGCACGACGAAGGTTCGACACAACAATAAAATACTGAAAAAGGTAAAGCACAGATTTGAAAATTACATCGAAATCGGGGTTGACGACATCGGGAAAACACTCGCAACACCAACACTCGAAGGACACTCCGAAGAATAATATACGAACACTCTTATGTGCGTATAAGAAACGAGACACGAGGAAAAAGGACGAACTCGAAAATCTCGAAATCGCGTATATTTATCGCGTGTCTGTGTGCAAAAGTCGCCGAATCGCGACGACCGCTCGCCGAGCGAGTCCGAACAGTACTGGAGAGTTGTTCGGTTGTTCGACTGCGACGAGCAGCTGGGCAGGAGTGGTGAACCGTTTGTTGATTTTTTTTTAACAAGTTCTAATTGATTTATTTATTTATTTATTCGTTTTCGAAGCACGATTCGTGTTCGGGAATGATTGATGGTGATTGCGCGTTAAATTTGCGCAATAATGGAAATTTTCATCGTAATGGAGATTGTATTGTTTTTATTTTGAAAGTTTCTTATTGTTCGATATTGAAGTGTATCAAATATATGTAAAACATTTTAAAATATCATAATTATAGTGCAAACTATTGGCATAATGGATATCAACGTAATCTAATCAAATGTGCCCATAATTTACTCACAGCATAATATTTTTAAAAGTTTAACATAAAAAAAATGTACACATTTCTTACAAACATTTGTGTAACAGTCGAAATTACGAAATACAAATAGAATGCATATTGTCTTTTTTTTAATCTATAAAGTTTTCTTACGTAATTTCCGAATAGGATTATTTTCAGTTCGTATTGTGTCAAAGTTTATGATCAATTCGACGGAAATAGTGTACTTAGATAAATGATTTCAATGATCAAGTACTAGTCTGTAATATGTGTGACACTTCTGTAATTTTATCTGGAAAAAATATATATTTAGATTCGTAACAATGAACAAAGGTTAATTTCGTCAAATGTCTTTGTTAATGAAAATGTTCGGCGTAATGTGCAATGATAATGACATGACCGAATAAATGTATGTACTTGTGTTTTATCTCAATCAAGATTAAACTGAAAATATATTTGTCTGTGATTGAATAAAATGATTGAATGCATATTTATATGCACCAAAGATAATGTTTACATTAAATAATTTAAATCAATATTTTCATTAATATTCTACACATGCAAATATCGCGCACAGTTTATTTCATTTCAAAATATACATGCATTTAAAATTCAAATAGTTTTAAAAAACCGTGCCAAGAATGACAAACAGAAGTCAATTTCTCGAAAAGATGATTCAAAAACCGTAAATGAAACATGAACATAAATCGAAATCAATCATGAAATACCGCATGATGGTATTCGATGAATCACTATACATACTTTATCGTGAGAATACCACCGTTACTAAATAAAATTTAATAATAGTATCGATTGGTCACCCCTGAACACAATTGATGAGCCCATTATATTAAATCGGTTTTTAATATTTATAAGAGAGCAGCTCCATGTCAAACGCGAACGATAATATTCAAGAACTTTTCTGCACGAAGATTTTTTCGATATTATATAAAAAAAAACTTTATGGCGCTAATTGATATTTCATAGAACAAGGCTTTTCGCACGTACGTACAGTATAATTAACTGAAAAATAGAATTTTTCATTATTACATAAAAAAAAAATAGATTGTAAAATATTTTGTATGCGCACGCGCATTTTTACACACGTGGGAAGAAATGTTCTCATTGTCAGTTTAAAATAAACTGTCGTATTTAACAATGAACAAGTTTAACACCCACCGGTTAATATCCTTAATTGTATGAAATGCCACGAACGCCAATTTCGCAAGACCCCATAGCGGCTAAGGTGACCATACGTCCCGTTTTGGCCGGGACTGTCCCGTTTTCGTAAAATTTTGAGTTCATCCTATCATTTTGATGTTATGTCGTTGAATGAAATTGGTTGATTTGTCTCCTTTTTTCAATTCACATATTTTTTAAGTTTTCAATATGACATTTAAAGAATTTTCAGAGTTACTCAACAAAATTTTCGCCTAAGGTGCCCAATTTTATAAAAGTGATTATTAAATTGTATATTTAATGATGAATGAAGATGGTATATTAAAATAAAAAAGTTATTGTAAAAAAAATTTCGAAGTACCGTTTTGAATCTTAGCAAATATGGTCCCCATACCAAAGCCGCTTTGCGACCTTCGAGTTTTCCGAACATTTTCTTCGTTAACGAAGAATTTTCATTTTGACACGATTGAAGATATTTTGTATACATTTATATTTTTTTTACATAACAGCACGAAACCGCTGCTCGCCTTTCGAATCGGTACATTATAAATTACGGCTGCTCTCTCTTCATTACGAGCAATGACGATTTGAGAATTTGACGTAAAGCTATGTGTGCGTTGTTTATTGTGGTTTTTTTACGAATGCGATAAGAATTACCGTGACGAAATGATTGACAATTCGAAGAGTCTGAAAAAAAAACGTTACGAAGTACGTATGTACATACTGCTGAATTGATATAATTCGTACGAGTTTTATCTTTGATAGAAATTGTGCGAGATAAAAAATTATGATGAATTTCGTTTACGTCACGAATTCACAATGAGAATGTTTTTTTTTTTTGTTAAATACGTGTGTAATCATAGTTCATATATCATTTTTTTATTATATGTAAAACATGTATGATAATGAAAATAATATTATCATTGTCATTTCTTTAATCTAAAAAATTATAATTAAAGCTACTAATCTTTTAAAATTTTCATTCTTTCAAATTCATTAAAGATTGATTAAAATTTACAATCAATAATCTACCAATAAAATAAAGCGCAACAATAAAATACTTTCAACTACTTAATCAATTCAATACCCAAGATTCAAGATTCACGATAAAGTACAGACTTTATAACCGATAAATAACATTAGAAACGAATGGAAAGCATACGAAATCGCATAAATCGCCCTTTTTACGCGAAAATCAAAGAAAGCGTAATAATAACATTACAAACGAGTTTCACATATATGTATACGAACAATGAATATTTTTCAGACGCGTCGAACAATTACAAAAGTCAATTTCATTCACGACCACATATTATAATATACATGCGAGCCGGCAAATTAGATTAGAAATCAAAATAGCTTCGCGTATGAAAAGCTTGGGAACGACGAACCAATTAGTATTAACCATCGGCAATTATTTAACGAAAACGAAGAAAAACTGTGACTCTCTTCCCAATGTATTGAAAATAATTCATATGCACGAAAGTGAGTGCACGATTCGCATGAAACTGAAAGTTGCTACGTACGCTTTTTATGCAACTTTTAAATGCACTTAGATCTATTGAAATGTCAAAGCTGAACCTGACGACCCCTAGAAGAAGTAGACATATGAAAATTATCACCGCTTTCGCTTCGAATACTCAAAGTCAACTAACGGCTCGTACATCCGATAAATCATCGGATGGAAAATTATGAAAAATCTCGGATCGGAGAGTGTTTTGCGTCTTCGTTGACCGTGAAAAAATTATGGAAAAAAATATAGCTGAAAACCGAGCGATTCTCCGTTACGAATTTGGAAAGTAAAAGTCTATAAAGCGGTAACTGCGTTAAATTATACGGTCAAACCGCGAGTTCACCGCGAGTACTTTGCGAGTTTAGTTTGTTGATAATTTTTTATTTCGATTTTGGAAAAACGGCGAAAGTGAGGTTTTGGGTAAGCACGATCCCGTCTAAAACGTGGGTGAACTATTATAATTGCTTTCAATTAGAAAAAATTGGTTGGGAACGATTCAAAATCGACGAGTCGCTTTTTGCAATGCGAAAGTCTCTAAAATTTCAAGAGGATGCAAAAAATTTAAATGTATTTTTGATGAGCGTTAGAAAAGAAGGATTATTTTTTTTTAATTTTCAAGTGAATTCTCTTCTAAGAGCCATACAAACACTTCAACAATGAGGCTGTAGAGCCATTATATTATTATGCATGGCCGAAATATTGAATATCTCTGAACCACTTAAAGAAAAATCCAAAGTCTTCATTATCACGTTTCACAAACTCAAATATTCACAGTGAAGCTCCATTGACTGTGTGGAATCTCGGAGCATTTCTTTTGTAATGTGAAGGACAGGCTTTATATTAACGTACAAAAGGTTAAGCAACAAAAAGTCAAAATAGATGATGCATACTTTACAAGGATTTATAATTCGAAACTCGGGACAGTGAGTGGGGTTCTGAAAGATATAACAGTTCAAACGCCTCTACAAAAGCATGATTACTATAAATACGGTATTATTAGAACATTTAATATCATAAAATAGTAGACAGTTCAAAATCGAAAAGCAGCAACCACACACACCTACATAATTTTCAAATCGCACACACAGAGCAGTAATTACTACAGAAATTATTCATTTTCAAACGGAACCGATTCGAAAAGAGACAATGACCCTCGGGCGCTCGTCCAACTCGTCCGAAAAGCATTAATTTCAAAAGCGATAAGACTCAAAATAAGACATAAAGTAAGACTTAAAACAAGACAAAACCGCCGAGAGACCGTTCAGTGCGAAAGTTGCACATCCTTCGAAAGGAGAATTTTCACTTTCACCGACAAACCGCGCGTCTCTCTTATAATAAGAAGAACTTTACGGAGATCAAAATCTCATCTCAAGATAGTACTCTTCACTTTTTTTTTAATCTTTATTATTTTATCGAAACCGACATGTGCGTAATATTTGCCTTAGGAACGTTTGTGGATGTGCGTCATCATGGAATCCGTTGCCGGACGAAAGTAAAATTAAACATCTTGACAACGAACGCCTACGAAATAAAAACGGTCATCGGCTTGTTCGAAAATCGAAATCTGCAATAATATTATGCATATCTAATAATGTTTCCCTATAAGTAAAGACGAGATTGTAAAAAGTGCCGTTTTTTTCGACGACGATTGGATAAGAGTGAGTTTTCCTAATATAAGCGTCGCTCTGAATTTGCGTCATTATATGTTGTTGAAGAAATCGTTTCAAAATTCATTATGTGATATAATGAAGTAAATTTGACGCCATGTGATAATTTATTGTTTTTTTAATTAGTGCGATTCGTTCATGGGTTTGCTCAAGTGATCAGTATAATGATGTGTGACAAAATTTTCTTTGGTGGCAATTGATTGATATTCTGAATAATTCAAAAATCATTAATTTAATTTATCGAAAATCATTTTCAATCATTAATTGCTTGTGTAAACAATGTCAAAATGATTTGTTTCAAGTAATCGTAAAGCATTTGTCAGCGCTTGTTTCAAGAGAGTTAAGTTCAACGGTCAATGCGAATTCAATGAGAAAAACACGATGGAAACGAGCATGAATTTCATTGAAAGTCGAGAAAGTTCAATGGTGAATCCGACGATCTATCTGTGCAATAAAAAAATGCCATTACATTGAATCGTTACTCGGAATAATTCGTCGTTTGTATTACAAAGATGTACGCGAATAAACAATAATCACGTTTCGGCTAAATTGCGGTTTTTATGTACTTTCGTTAGGAGGAAAACACGCATCGATCGTTACATAGAAAGTATCAAAACGTTAAACACAAATATTAAACTTACACGAAAAAAAAACCGCGATGTTCAATTCGTGTGAATTATACTTTTCCTCGAGTTCAAACGAAGTTCCGATAAAATTATCGCCAATATCAACAAGTACATTCGAAGGTAATAATGCGTCATTTCTAACATAAAATTTTATATAAGATCGATACAAGTGAAAAAGTGAATGTTCGAATTCGAATAGATCTTGTAATCAAAAAAACATAACAGTGACAGACAATTTATTACGAAATTCGATCAAATCAAACAATAGTTTCCAAGTCGGTTGTCACACAAAAAAAATGTTAAATCGAAAGAAAATGCGGATCCGTGACGGTCCTTGAACAAATTCCGTGAAAAAGAATGGAAAAATTCAAAATGACTCATAAGAAAAGCCATGAGGTTTTTTCGAAGGAAATTCGATCGAAGAAAGGTCTATTCAGACAAATCGATGATATTTTACTAGGACATTAATCAAAAGAAAACTTTCATACAATATCAAACATTATTCATTCGATTGAAGTGATATCATTCAACACTTTTATAAAGTTTGATACTAATTATGAATTTCATGTACAAATCTGCCTCTATTCGATTAAAATAAATTTCCAATTTAGAAAAAACAACAATCGATTCTCGCGGAAAACCGCGCAACTTTTTCCAGACATCGATTCGTTGCACTTTTTTCATACTAGTTTATTGCCGATTATTACGGTTGTAACAAAGCTGTTACATCGTGTTCTCTCTACTTTCGTTCCGTCGATTTTTCGACGTGAGCTTCGGACAAAAGAGATGTTAATTAAAGTATCAACAATGAATATTCAGACGATCGCATGTGCACGAAAAAAAATCTAGTGATTTGGGAAAATTTTAATCGCTCATAATTGTACGTAATGAACAACAGTTTCCGATTGTTGCGGAAGAGCGCGAAATTAATTCGTGTTTGCAAAATCTTGCGTAATTTGTGAAAAAAATATGACATGAAAAAATTGTATTATCGAACATAATCGTATTCAAGTGTCATTCTGAACATGAATTAAAGATAATTGACATCTCAATGTTCTACTTAGGAAACTTTTTCTAATTCTAATACGGTGTGTGCATATTATTTGCATTTAATACATTTAGAAAACAAATATGGCACAATTTGCATAAACAATTTCAACAAAATCGGGGTTAATCGTTTTAAAATACATGGAAGTTATTAGAATTATCAAAATATTTATAGAAAATGAAGGAATTAAAATAAAATGTTACGGAGAAAAAAATGTTTTGATCTACGGGAGGAATATTTGACTTTTCTGGAAGACTTGATTTCCTTTTTTCACTTTTGCCTCAAACTCTCTTTTGTAAAACCGTACATTTAAAAAAAAAATAGTGTTAATATGTATATTAGGAATTTTATTGGATTTACTTGACACTATTCTTTTAAAATACCAATTTCAAAAAGGGAGTTAGATCCATCAAAACCCTTTGGATGCCAACGACGCACGAGTCGTTCCATATGAAAATGTTTTGAAAAATTTGAATTTTATCCAAGTCGCAAACCAAAACAATTGAAAAAAAACTTTGGTAAAAATTCGTAGATGGCAGTATAAAATTAATATACAATGAACAATTTTAGTTCAAGTACTTTCAAATACATTTTTGTGGTTGTAATTATAAATTTGTTGAAGTCAGCATATAAGAATGAAAATTACATACCTTCCATAACATAAACGATGCTGCCGACATCTCCTTCTTTGATAATAAGACTTCCTGCAGCATATTCGACTGGATACATACAATCTACAATCTCTCTAATTTGAGTAAGCTCCAGATTCTTCATAAAATCATTATCAAGAATAGCTTCTTTTATCAAATCTCTCGACCTGAAATAAAAGTTCAAAAAAGCATGAGAATACTGAAAATAATTCAGGTTAACATTGATTAAAAATAAGAATCATTAAAATCCACATTAATGTATATCAATTGCAATAATAAATTTAGAAATAAGAAATTTTTATAGTTTTAGAATATGTCGAACATCTTTTGCCAAAACTTCAATTATTACTAATTACAAATGAATACAAGTTTTCTTCAAATGAAATTATATTTGAATTCACTGTTTGTTTTTATTTTTTTTTTTAAACAATTCAACTTTCATGAGGTACATAAGTACACTGAAAGATGAAAGACACTCACAATCAGAAAAATAAGGAAGATCTACAAATTTGAAATGAAGCCAAAAATCAATATGACCATCAAAATGCTTCCAACATAAATAAACATTGGTACATACAGGTCGACAAAGATAAATAAAGCTGTTCAATAAATCAAATAGTATTGAACAAGAGAACATCATTCAAAATTGATCAAAGCTTTCCCAGAATATAAAAAACTCAAATCACATACAGAATTTCATTTAAAACTTCAGCTTCAATATAACATTTCAACTTGACAAATTAGTCTCGATATGTAAAATCAACACAGAATTCTTTATACAATAATAACATCTTCTCGGAGAAATTAGTATTAATTCACAACAGTGGAGCATAACAAACTTGAAGAACTGACAACTAAACTATATCAAATTCTAAATTCAATCTCAAATACATACAAAATACCAAAACACATTCACAGCTCAATATTTACATCAAAACTTTCTTTCCACTTTCAGCGGCAGACCACACACATAGTCCGCTATATGAGTTATCATCGCTCAATCCTTTTTCATGATTATTTATTGTGATGTATATGCAACTTGGTAAATTACGGGCGTCAGTTGATGCCGTGAATGGATGATGGATGAGCCTTGAGTCGGCAAATTGGGCGTGAACCTGCCGTGTTCACCGTAATCTATTTGCGGAGTGACCGAAATTTGGGTTGCCCACGTTTCGAGCGAGACACTAGCGTGGGTGTCCATCGTCGTTTAGCAATTAGCGGGGAAAGAGCAAAGCATCCGACAATGAGGCGGTCCATTGTGCTCCGAGGATTAACGTACCCACCCGTGAAAGTGAAACCTTAAGGAGGTTTACTCTCAGTATGTGTGGGCTTGCTGTTTTGCAACTGCGGTGTACATTCAGCATGCTAATTAAATTAAATGAATGCTTTGCATTTTTGTTTGTGTAATAAATTATAATTAAATGTTTTGAATGCTGATATGAATTGATGTTATTTTGGCATAGTGTTAGTGTCAATTATATAAATTAATTATTTTTATCGCGAATCAAATGAATATAGACTTATGTAATTATTATAATAGTAAAAACTGATGTATGAGATTAAATTCATAATGCTGGTTTTGATCAATAGATTTAAGAAATTAATATTACATATTTAACTTTAAAATTTTCATAGATTTGCTAGAATTTTATTTTGATATAATGTTTTATCATTTCTCAACGTTAAATCTAACAAAATCAAATATTATCTACATATCAAGAAATGAATGAGATATGACTCACAATCAAAGCATTATCATAATGAGGAGCATATCTCTTAAATCAATTGAAAAAATAATTGTAAAAAAATTAAACCTAGAATAAGATATTAATAAATTTCCTAAATGCATTTCATCCACATGTATTTAGATCTTAAAGAGTAATAAATCATTGATAATACATAATAATAGTCATGATATTACACCAGGATAAACATTCGTTCCGGATTTAGCCTTCTAACAACCCTGCATGAATAATAATAAATCCCAAATTATACTGAAAACAACGGTCATAATATGAAACGAACAAAGATTCAAAAACCTCATTTGAATCATCCCAAACTTACTTCTGAGACTTTTCCACCTTATCAATCTTCAGATCGTCCATGGACTGACACAGAGCAGACAAAGGTTCAGCTGAAATGGCTGTCCTCTTTATTTTAGGCTCCTTAACATTCAACACTCTTGAATTTTCAACACCATTGGACTTGCAGTGCATCATCAGACAGTCATCGTCGTCTCCGCTCTTCTTCTTCACGATCATCTTCTGGGTCAGCGGTTGCACCACATGCTTGTACTTATCCAACTCTATCTTCAAATATCTTATCGTTGCATCGCGGTTGTCCAGATCCCTTTCTAAGGTTGCGATTGTCTGATCTCTCCTCTTCAATTGCTCCGTCTTCTCCATCAGCTGCTTCTTGAAATCCAGCAGCTTCTCTTCAAGTTTAAAGTTGGCGTCCAGTTTGAAAGGCGACTCGACGCACTTCTCCATCTTTTCGCTTTTAGTTTATATCACACTGTCACTTTTTAGAGTTAGTTTTGCAATATATACACGTTTAGATCGAAAAGAGTGTTCGTCGAATGTTTACCGATGATAACATAATATCTACAGTAAGCTCAGAATTTATTTTTGAAAAGATCCGACTTAATCTTCGAAAAGATAAGAAAAATCACTTAATGACATCAAAATTAAAATTATGACATTAAAAAAACGATGCAATTAATTTTGATCTTGGTCGTGTGATTTTGATAATCTCATATGATAATCGACTATTCAATGAATTTCTCAGGAAATCGATTATTATTTTGGCCTGATAATTTAACAAAGAAATGTTTTTACTAATCACGACTTACATTTTTTGTACATTTCACGTTATCATAAAATTTAAATTTGCAGATCGACGATCGATAAGTGAAAATTGTTCTACTCAACCTACAAATTAACATCCCCATTTAAAAAAAAACTCTAGAGCTTAAATTTGGACAAAATCATCGAATACAACTTTCTACCGATAATTCATAAAATCGGTCAATGCAAATTCGAAAAACCACGCCCCTATAACGAATCCAGACAACGATCTATAACATCAAATTGCGAAAATCGGCACAGCAGCAATTCGGCTAATTGGACAAATCACCTAAGCAATTAAGACCTAATGAAAACCGCCAGACATCCAGGGGGGTGTGTGGGTGGTTAAATTCGACACATGAAAAAATTACGAAAAATTGAGCAACAAACGAGTGCAAATTGTAAGCGTAGGCGATCACTTTTTCGGTCAACTCTGATCTGCAAAGGCTTCGGAGAGGAGCATTAGAGGATAATGCAGAAATAATTGCGCTCTAGTGTCGAAATGTGGATAGTTCGCAGATGCATATAAATATTTATGATGTTCGAAATTCGAAAAAAGGAGGAGGCGGCATTTTTCGATTTTTTTCGGCCGCGAAAACAGCGCGGTTCGAATTCACGAATCGATTGTCGGATGACCCAGATTTGCTTCGTTTACACGTGCGAGATGATGGTGTGTTTTGAAAAAATATATTGTTATGTATTGTTTAGTGTATTGTGTTAAGATTCGGATGAGTCGGATGGTGACGATGTTGAAAATTTGGAACGAAAACAAAAGTGGTGTTGGTTCTTGGATTTTGTATTGTTTTAGCTTTTCGGCGGAAAAATCCTTCAAAAGTCTTTTCGGGTGTTATATTTAGATTTTATACGGCAATGAAGCTGTATTTTTTGTAATAAAGACATGGATTATTCTCTAAATAACGAATCAAAACAACCATTAAAAAGAAATAACGATTGTCTATTCATGAAAAAAAAAGCTCATAAAATCATTTAAGAATACATCAATTAGTTTTTTAAATATTATTTTATGATCTGAAAAAACAATAAAAATAAGAAATAAAATAACTTGCACTAAACAATCAATAGTAAAAAAAATTCAAAGTGAAAAAATCCAGATAAGAGATGAACGAATAAGAGAATAATTCTAAAAAATTCAGACAAGTATCTTTATTTTATTGTCAGTCATTACTATAATGAACTTTTAGTGTAAAAACATTTGCCGCTAAGCTCGATGATTTATTACCAAAACGAAATGAAAAAAAATATATTTTTCAAACACGTCGTTAAACTGACTAAATATAAACAAGCTTGCGCGGATTTCTCGCAATATTGTTTTTAAATGTCGTAAAAGAACGCACAAATAATTTTCCCAACACTGGCACGAAACCAAAAACGTAGAAAAATCATCGAAAAAATCCTCACCATTCGAATAAAGTGAAAATTCATTTTACGAAATCTCACGAGAAAGGTTATCTCTTGCAAAGCTTATTTTTCTATCGAGTTGTTTTTTCGTGTAGGTGGCCTAAAGTAAAATTGATATTGACATGTCGAGTGCGATTCAATGATCCATTGTATCGATTTGAAATAATTGGAGTCATTACGAGCGATCGTTTGTGTGGTAAGCATATGTGTCATTGTCGAACTGTTGCATGTCGTGAAATATCAGTTAATACGTCTTAATTTGTCGATTTTATCTGAGTAATAATCGTATTTATATTGCTAGAGTTCAAAAGTCGTTGTACAAAGTTGAGGATTGTAAATAAACAGATTTTACATGGGGATGTCGTAAGGAAATCAAAGTGGACGTTTTGGCATCCGATCGAATTTTCAATTTGGGCCAACCTTCGTTGAGGACAAATTTTATTATTTCAATACATTTTGGATGGTCATAATATTCAATAATTCATTATACATATATAAGTGGTCTCAATATAAATTTAAGTAATGGAAACGAGCTAAGAAGTTGCATTTACTATTTAGTTAATCGGATCGTATTTAATATGACATATCAATGGATTCAAGATAAATCATTACTGTTATGCTAAAAATGGACAATCAATCAATGATAATGCTTACTATGTTTCTAAGATGGTGAGCTATTGCACAATGGTAATTAAGAAACGTCTATCATACTTTATGCTGACTCAAACAAATAACGCCCCAGTGAAAATACGAAGTAATTCTAGAATTCATGGAAAATATTTTAATAATAAATTAAATAATATATTTTTGAAACAAACATTAAAATGAATTGAAATAATGTTCATACATATTCTACATTGTCATTGAATTATCTATGTGAAAATGTTAACAACCAATTATCACTACAGAAGATTGTAACCAACAATTGTATAGAATCGCAGCAATGAAACAACAATTATTGAGATAATTTTACATTTAAACACATCACTTTTTTCAATTATAAGAACAAATTATAAAATCACACAAGACACGAAGGATTACAAATAAAACACGCATCATAGAACTCCGGACAGATTTAGTATGTAAATTCTCTGTAATCTAAACACGACGATATCCAGACACTTACACCGACATAAATAAACATGAAAATTATTTCAAATCAAGCCGAAGAACAAATCTGACGACCGTCAAAACATTTTGGCACCAAGTGGTACGATTAATTTTTTAATTCCGACATTACGTTCAAGCGTGTCGAGAATGTGCAAATGAAATACTGGCCAAAGAAACAACGAACTTCCCATTAAATGGACCGAAAATATAATTCATTACGAAATAAGAATATAATATATAAAAAAATGTTCTTGTAAAAATCCGTCGCTTAATAATCGATGCAACTGTCATAATAAATTATTGAATATCGCGAAACGGTAGTATAATGATTGCATATTCAATCGATTGTTGTTCAATTCAAACTTCTTCATCGACAAATTGGTGTCATGTGAGCTTTACATTTTCTCGTTCGGGTCAAACGACGGGGTGAACAAAATTACAATACAGAAAAACATGACAGACGACACGAGGCTTTCATAAAAAAAATGTTATTGTAATCGAAACGCATCAATGAATTATTCAAAATATAAAAAAAAAACGATTATCTAATTAGGAATGAAAAAAATCATGTCCATAAGTGCACAACTTTCATACTCAATGAAGCTCGAGCTGCAATCTACTCTTTGTCACTTTTAATCTACTTTACTACGACTTTGTTCTAACTAAGCGTGCGTTGATATTTTTAACGGGCTGATTACTCGTTAACTGCAAAATCAAATTTCATTTCAAGTAAATGGTTGAAGATTGAAATGTATGATTGAAAATGTAAAAGTGATAATAAATGATACGCTTTGATGAAAAGTAAAAATACATATCTATAATCAATCAAGTTCCCAATCAGTTGCAAAATTGACAAATCTCTCTGAAAACATATCGCAGATTTAATTGGCTCCAATCGAAGGTTGTGCATATCGCAATATGATTAAAAAGCTATTAATAATTAATGAAAGGAAAAAATCGTACGTGTGATGAAAAATTGACGATTTGTTTATGAGGCGGAACATTCGCAACTAATTTGTAGATGATAACATTTTTTTTCACACATTCGAATATTAGTGATGTGTCAATGGTTTTATCTTAATGGCTAATTTTTTTCATATAGATTTTGCAAATTACACATGTAATTTATGCCATCACCGCTGACGTGAACTTCTATGTATTTTCAGAGAGAAATTTCCGATCATTAAATTATTGATGATTCAATTCGAGATTAATTTATGTGGTGTTAGGATTGATTTATCAAGCTTCTAAATTAAATTTCAAAATAGTTTGCAGTCTGAAAAATGTGATTTTCCACAATTTTGAAACATTTCCAACAAATTTTAAATTTAATATATCGATTAAAATTAAAATTTATCGGAATTTTTAACGTCAAAATTCTTACTTAACATTATTCATTTCGCATTTGAGAAAAAAATTCAATCAATCATACATAGCTCATAATGTCACGTAATCGTTAGAAATGATTCATATACGAAAAAAATAAGGACAAACGAACCTACACAATTACAAATTATTCGACAAAAAATAAATTGTATATAATTATATAAAATTACAACCAAATGTAATAAATAAACAGTACATTCGTATCAGACATTTATTTTCACTTCACCAAGGTGACTCCCAATTACTTTCAGGGCTGCAAAATACCACATAAATTCGAAACTCGATAAAAATTAAAACTTTCAAAAGAATAATCAAAAATTTTCAAAACACACAACGCCCAATTTAACCATCGAGCATGATTAATTACGACAACAGCCTAATTTCCCTCATTACAATTATCTAAGCTTTATTGATGATCCTGTCTCTGGCGACTGATGAAGACGTCTTCGGGGAGATCAGAGGTGAATCGCCGACGAAAATTCAACCGGATAACATGAAGATTTATAAAAAAGAGGCGAAATTTGAGAAGAGAACGATAATAGTATGAAAAAATATGGTTTTGTACAAGCTGGGCCAACCAGTGGTCGGTCCTTGACACAGATAAACGAGCTCGGCTCGTCACGAAGTTAATATATGGAAGTTAAGGAGCCTGAGGCTATGGCGAACTGTGCTCTTGGAATTGTGATCGGAGAGAAAAATGCTCGTAGTCTTGCTTGAGAACAAGTGGATTGTGGATGAGGAGAAATTTCGCAAAAAGGGGTGTTGAGTTTGAAAATTTTCAGAAGTGAGTTGCATTGGATGGTTCTGCGTTGTTGAGATGAAGAGGAGATTGTTGAGATGTGATATTTTAAGTATTTTTAAAAGTTTATGTTTCCAAAAATGTGTAATGTTGTTCATCCTCAAGAAATTGCTATATGGGTTATTATTTCATTCGAATGAATTTTTTGTACAGTTTGACAGTTATAAATGACCGATTCACCCAAAAAACAAATGAAATAAAGACCTTATAAGTTCAAATATGAACATAGGGAAATTAACTAATTGTAAAACGTATTGAAAATATGAATATGGAAAACTTGATTCTAAGTCCCGTTAGAAAAATCGTGTTTAAAAATCAACAGTCAAAGTAAACTCAATTGAATTTTGGGTGTATTGACAATTTTTGATATGATTTTCCAAGAGAGAGTTTGAAACAAAAAACAAAATGGGAGATCATGTCTCCCTACCCTTCCCTATAACTGAATACGCATAAATCTCTATTTACAAAACATCTAGATAGGTCAATCACCATCGATAAAATATTGCAACAACTGAATCAAAATCAATGTTGAAATGACAAGTGACGTTCTTGAGCCAAAACACTCGACAAATGTGAAATATTGCATTTTGATTAACGAGACGAACACCAACGAGAACATATCATAAACTTCCTTTCAACGAGGACAAAGCGAATGCAACGAATCGCTAAATACACAAACGACCTAAACGAATCGGAAAAACGTTAAATATCCGCACCAAATTCCAATTCATAAAAATTTCATAAATATTACACTCGACAAACCCACTCATGTAATAATCGAACGACAGTTGAGAAATTTTATATGATTTATTCACATCGATAAAAAATCTGTAACAAATCCAAGATCGATTTTGGAAGACGATTTGAGTATCCAAAGACAGTATGACCCAGAAAAAAATGAGGTACACTGTAATAGAATGCGAATTGTGGGGGTGAGGAAAACCTTCTATAAGCGACACACATTTGAGATGAAGTTTGGCAATCGATTTTTTTCAAAATGTTTGGATCGTTGGGCAACTTCGAGAGCTTTCGACTTTTGTGATGCCAAAGAGGATAATGGAAAAGGTGTAGGCTTATCAAAGGAAGTCGGAAACAAAAGGATATTTGTTCGGATGAGGTTCTTTTTTGTGTTAGGTTTCGTTTTTTCGACGTAGGTGTGTTGATCGTTAATCAACGTGAGAAAAGCTCGATGATCGAATGAATGCGTGCGAATTGTGTTGGTGAAATATTTATGGTTTAATAAATGTGAATATGAAATATCGATAGCCATTTATGAAATTCTGATGTTGAATGATGTTTTTCGATATTAGATCAAAAGTACAATGGTAAGAATATTATATTTGAAAATTGGATCGATCGGGAAAATTATTTTTCAATAACTATCTTTTTACATTTTTTTATGACTGCATGCAACTACAACGTATGAATTTTAAATTCATCAAAAATAATAGATACAAAAATTGTCATAACATGCTATAAATATGACGTGTAACAACGATTTTGGCAAGTGTACAAAGCTAACTTAACACATAAAATTATTATGTTACATTCAATTAGCTGTATACCACATTTTGAATTAAATAGCTCATTTTTGTTTCGATTTGTCATTCAAAATTTGTACAATTGACGAAACTGAATTTAAAAATGCAATATCAACACATTCTTACTGATTACAGAGAAAAAATTTCGCACGTGTTCTACATCCGTTACAATTAACATAAAAAATTTCCCAATTAAACTGTTGAATATCTACCAAAAATAAAATATTTTTAACCATAAATCTTTCACAAATAATGCATATTTTTAAAACAAATTGCTAAATGAAATAATTTATATGAATTAAATGAAATATAATTACAAACCGATCAACACAAACGCAAGGTGAATTTCGCCCGTATAAAGCGTTAGAAATGCAAATTTGCTTCGATTAAATGCAAATTTTCCTCACCACTAGAAGCGAATATATTTTTTTGACAATTTTATCTGACCGATAACGGTTGTTTAAGCACCCGTTAATAAATTAACTCGAATCAATCAATCGAATGCATTATGCATTCGACGGCTATGCGACTTAATTACAAAGTGATGATAATCACTTCATAAATGCATTGCAACAATTGCCGTTGGTAAAATTAAAATGTGTTTTATGTCAATTTGATAGACTCAAAGATTTTTTTTTCGTTTGTGAACTAATCTAGGGATGAAATCATGTGCTATTGAAAATAATCAAATTAGAATATTTTGAAGATTCAACATTTATGGATAGGTGAATGGGTTGAAATTAATGATGATTTGGAACATAAATGCATTTGGAAAATTTTATGTATTTTCGAAAATTGGAATTCAATAAAATTTGCATTTTTGTAATTGTTAATTTATGTATAAATTCAAATAATATATTCAAAGAAAATGAAGTCAAGCTCATTTGAAACAAAATAAACGTGATAAATATAAATTATATTTTATAGACTAGGTTCTATAAGAATCATCAATGATCATTTCTAATCGATTATATGTATGTCTATTGACGAAAAAAACTTAGCTCTCAGTCAGATATGAGATAATTGAAAACAGATAACGCAACTTTAAATTGCGAAAATAGATTTTCGCACACCTATCAGATAATTGTGAAAGCATGTTCATAAATAACGTACATCTCTTTAAAACATTTTCATTGATTTAAAAGGCAAAATTTCAATAAAAAAAAACTTGATATTTGCACAAAATTGTTTAATGCCATTCGATCATTAGATCATAGGACTTCAGAGCAATCTTGAATACTCAAAAAAATCGATCCAAATATAAATCAAAAAACTCTTTCATCTCGAATCTCCGACATCCAATGAAATCACAATAATAAATATTTATGAATGAAACACATTCGATTAATAATAAAAAAACGGCACATCGCACGCACAACATACATATGTATATTTTTACGAATGTAGAACCTTGAGACCGAAAGTAACCTAGACACGAAACCGAAATCGCAAACGTCGAATTATAATGGATGGGATTGAAAAAAATATATAAATACATAATATCATTATAGCAAACCGGCAAATAATAACGATGTTTCAATGCTATTCGTTCTACGACATCTCGACGCATAGATTTCGATAGGAAAACTCGATGACGTACATGAGGCGTTCAGAGCTAAACTTAAATAACCCCACATATAGGAAAAAAATTCAAAGCTTTTGGTACAATTATAACTTTATATGTGTGAAATACATATATTTCCTGAATAACAAAGATAAATACAATAAAATGACAAAAATCGTTCGGCCACCGAATAGTAAATCAATAATTTCAGAAGCCATTTTAATTGATTCTATACTTCAGTGTGAATTAACTACATCCATAGCTTATTATAAACAAAATTTGTATGTTTAAAATTGGAATTATGAAGTTAGTCACATTCAGCTTTGAACGGCTCACATAATAGTGGACATTTGTGGTCGGAGATCGTTAAGATTGTACCGAGTGTGTGTGTTTAATTATTTGCAATCGTCTTCGAGTGTTGATTTTGAAAAATAGCATTCGAATTTGGGTTGTGATGAGTATAGGTGTCGAAATACGTCATCGAGTTATATTATTGGTGATAATTGATCTAATTTCGATAAATACTTAATGCCAATCGTCATAATTGCAAGACGTTTAATAACATTATTTTGAGATAAAAATATATACATACTTAGACAGTGAATAAGTTATTACTTTATCTAGTTTTTATGTTTGAATGAAAATTGAAGATTAAAATGAATTAAAAGCGATAAATTTTTAATAACATGTGAGATAAAAATTATCATTTATATCCGAATAAAAATCCACTTTTACAAAATAATATCTAACAATAAGTTTTTTCGGGAATTTTTCATCAATTATATGTATTTTAAAGAATTTATAACTAAAACAAACAGTCAAAACTGATAAACTAAAAATTGAAAAACCTGCCACAACTCCAACAAAAGTCAAAATTATAGCCGATCTGCAAAATTCTATACAAACCGTCAGAACCAAAACATGACCGAAATATTAAAAAAAAATCACAGTTGAAACTGAAACATCAACTCGACAAACAATTAACAATCTATCATCGATACGGAAACAATAGAGAAGCGCGACGTCAAAACGACACGTGCCAACGACGAAACAATCAAACCAATCAAGATTTATCAAACCGAAACGACTCTAGATCAAATTTAATTGAAAAAAATCAAAAAAATTACGATGAAAATACGATGTTTTTTCGCAAAAAGTATAAACGACGCCGAAGTACCGCGCGTCGCGACGCTCGGATGCAGACTGAAGAAAAATCGACGCCGGCCGTTCATTGATTGGAGTGTGTACGTGCATATTGTCGCACCGGCATCGCATTACTGTTATAGTGTCGTTTTGGCGGGTTTTATGGGCCGTATGTGATCGGATGTGGGCTCAGGTTTGATTACGAGTAAGTTTGATTTAGAGTTTTTGAGTGAGTTTGGGTTTTGTAAGGTGTTTTTTGACTAGGTTGGATTGTTTTCGTTCGATTCAAATTATATGTTTTTAGTTGAATATTTCATATTAAGAATTGAATAGTTTTTAATGGCAATGAAATATATTTTATTTTGAGTCAAATATTTTTCAATTCGAGTCGAATATTTTTAAAGTTTGATTGAATCATATTAGATCGTTCAGATAGTGGCGAGTGTAAAGGGATTCGATTCAGTTTGAAATCGAAATTAATTATCTTGAGGTGGAAAAAAAACTATTTATAAATGAAAAACTAGATAGATAATCTTATCGTTAAAAAGAAAATTTTAAATCTAGTTCTGTGAATGAATATGTTTTATGTATTGAATAGACGAAAAGCATATCGTTAGTAAAAAAGCTAAAATTAGTTGGATAGATTAGTGGCCCTTTAGTTCTGCCAAAAAAGAATCAATTATTCGTTACTGTATAATGAAAATCGTTCGGAAAATAGATCATCATTAGTGGAAAATCCCACTATTGAAAAGAAACATATTCTATGAAAAGCTAATAGAAAAACTTTAGTCAAAAAATACTATTCAAAATCAAATTATGAATCAAACTTTTTTTATTCATTTGTAAAATAAAAAAATAAGGAAAACGGAAAAGATTCGATTTGTGACACTTCTATCATCAGCTCCGATTTTATACGTAGTAACTTCAAAATTTGTTCTAATGTATACATAGTATATTTAAAAAAATTGGCAGACTATCCGATGTGCCAGATATTGAGATATGCGGAAAATTTCTGGTGTACTCGGATGTCTTCGTGTCGTTTCCTGTAAGAGCTGAAAATGAAAGTTTTCAGGTTGCCAAAGATTCGCAACGTCGATTTGAATTTTGAATAATTGGTCATTTGTAAGTAATCATTGAAGTACTCTGAGTGTGTGGTCTGTTTGACTCTGATTATTAATAAATAATTTCAAAGTTTAGTAATATTGTATTTAACAAAGTTTCGAGCGCCAATATTTTTATCGAATGCAATCGAGATGTTTTTTCAAAAATTAATGAATCGTCATGATTTTTAAGAAGAAATAGAATGTGATGATAATATTTTATTTTAGATGTGTGATAAATTAACAGAAAAATCATTTATAAAGCGTATAAAATATTTTCAAATTAGTTCTGCTTTTCGTATACCATGTTTTTTCAAAACCAATTTGATTCGATAAAACGATATATTATGAGTCTGTGCAATATTGTGTTGAAATCATATTCAATACGAGATGATAAAATGTTTCCTGTCCGAAAATTCGTAATTTAAAAATTCGTAACATTGAGAAAATGTAAAAAAACTTGTATTTAACAAATTATAGACTCATAATCGTTCTCACTATTGGCCTATGACATAAATCATTTCAATAGCATCAACATTTTGATCACATAACAATACATTTAAGAATGTAATTTATTATAATACTGCATCTAAATGAAATGTTTAAAAAAAAACATAGATTCAATTTGTGCCAATAGCCAAAGTCTACTCAATATCGTATAATAATAAGGTGATTTATAGTCTCAGATAAAAATATAAATCATTCTAAAATGGATCGTTTATAGATCACCATAAGCTATTGAGAAATAAAAATTAAGCAACATAAAAGGGACTATATAATCAAAATATCAAAACAACTGATATTTTAGAAAATTGATATTTTTTCATCTTTCCAATGAAAAATGAATCCTTAAATGGCTCAGAAAACCATATGAGAAAACCGCATGTTCAGTTAAAAATCCATAAATAGCTAACCTATTGATTACAATTTATAAAATTAATACAAATCTGTATCACACCAGAATAAAATTTATATTTGAAATAGAAATAATTTGAAACATTTCCACATCATATTTAACTTTCTGTATTTATTTAGAGTTTAAATCTATGATTGACATTTATCAATATAAGTAAGGTACATAAACATTAAACTTTTATAAAAAAAAACTTCAGTTCAAATACAATTTATATTAATCATTTTCATAAAAAAACAAGTCATAAAACTGTATTGATAAACTAGAAACATTTATCAAATTACTATGACCATAAAATGTTTATGCGCATTCGTCAAGTGCGAAAATTAGTGCGAGTCATAAATTTCCATCGGTCCCCATAAAATTCGACGCATTTATGAGTTTGTCGTCAAACTTATCATAATTAGACTAATTGAGTATCAGGAAAAAAAATGATTAAATGTAACACGAAATTAGCTTATCTCACAGTCGAAATTTAGGCCAGAATTCGCAACGATATCGTAAAATTTGCGCTGTTCCGAATTTCCAAAACGGATATAGACACACGTGATATCATCATCATTATCGTTCAATTACAAATAATCGTAATGATAGTTTAAGCGAGTGTAAAAATAGATATCGTTATTTTATGCGAGCCCAATTTATTTGCGACCTACTTTGTTAATCCTCCGCCATAAATTATTCGAAGCAGTATTGATAGTGGATTTTGCAATCTTGAATACTTTGTTTATTTTATTTTAATGACTAATTTCCTTGCTCAAAAATATAATTTAATATTGACGAAATGAGATATAAAATCATATTGACGAAAAATTTAGAGACATCTGTAGATGTACGAAAAAAGTATTATTTAAATTGAAATGTTTCTCAAAAATAGGAGTAAATATTAGTTTAATTTTATATTTTATAAATACAATGTGAGACTGGGTCTTATGTTTCTAGAAATGTGATATAAAGGGGTTGAAAAATATGTTTGAAAAAAAAAATTATACTCAACCTAATAATAAATGATTTATAAGAAGTATCAAATAAGCTAATCGACTTTATAAATTCACGATTGCAATATTATAATTCAAACCCAGAATTAAAAACGTCCTATTTTATAGATTTGTACTGAATTACACATTTGTAATATAATTTTATGCAAATCTGGCACACAATCGAAAAATCAGAATCGAATTACAAACGAATCAAAACCAGCACTTTCTCTCATCCTATAATAAGCACTAGACCGCTATTAATCAACCGATATGTAATACTTTTTTTTCACATTCACCAAACAAATTAATCCTTTGACAATTACACACTCAAAAACAAGTCACCCGTGAAAAAAGTTAAATCGATAAACAAAACTGTCACAGCCTCAAGACGCATATAAAAAAATCGCATTAGAACACATTAATTCACACGTCATCCAGATTTACCGGCATAACCGGTTTATCCGACTCGTGCAAAATCGTGGCATATTAAAACCGTCTCCCGGTGTGATTAATTCTATATGGATCAAGATGTAATTCGGATTTTGACAGGCGTTAAACAGACCAATGCCAAATTCGCGCTAGATACCGATAGCGATGTGAATTATTGATGCGATATAATGCTATCGGAATAGTAAATGAGTTTGTTAATTATTCGCATGATAAATCTGCGAAATTCGATACGCGTTTAGAGGTTGTTGATGATTGATTTCGTACGTGTGATGAATGCGATTTGTCATGTGTTAACGATGCTTGAGTTCGCTATTGAATATGTTTTATCGTGAGTTCTATAAAATTTCATTTTATTATTAAATAAGTTTGATTTATTAAGAATGTTATTACATCTAGTTATCTTCATGTACATATTTTAATATCTTATCGTAGAAATTTTGGTGTAAAGATGAAACATGGATAATTTTGATAGGTGTAGTTATTTATAATTATTTCTAATTTGAATCATTTATTTTTCTTCTAGTAATTTCATGCATACTACTAGTAATATACAGTTATAACAATAAGCAATTATGATAAAGAAGATTAATCAAACAACATAATTATTGAATAGTGATAATTGAGAAATTGAAATTTTAAGGATTGGAACAGTGCGTATGCTATTTTGGTTATCAAAAATATCATGTCCGAGTTCCTCGCAGGAGTTGTAATTTGAAATTCAGTTTATATGTATTAGTACATAGAACAATAAATAGTAAACTAGAAATTAATCAACTATTTCTCATGTACAAATAACATGCGTTCGTGTAAATCAATATTAGCAGTAATAGACAGATATAGCAATAGCTGAATATAATGAAGGACGATTAATTCGCTAATACAATTATAGCCACAATTTGACAACTACATATGTAAACAGATAAAAAGTTAATTAATGCGTACAAAATCTCAAATATGTAACATTCTGCACCCTAATCAGGAATAATAACAAGTTCATCAGCTCATACGCAATTTGAACTATCAAATATTTTGGTGAAACATGACAATAGTTAACCATTGAATAGACATGTTAATGGATTGATAATCATGCACATAACTCAAAAAGTGCACGAACCAACCGCATCAAGAACGATAAACGATTGATATAGGGTTGTTAATCAACTGAAGATGACATCAGTCAATATCAAATGATAGTTAAATTTGATAATCAACTGAATTTGACTTCAGTTGCTATTCTTAAGGGTATTGTGAAAGTTTAAGGGTCGGGACAGCGCGTACGCAGTCCCGGCTATCAAAAATTACGCGTCCGAGTTACCCGCATTAGGGGTAATCGCAAGGGTCAGCCCAACCGTAGTGCAATGGAAGAGCCTCGCCCTGGGGGAACCGCCTTCTTGATCACGGTATCCCCTACGCCAGGTAAGTATGCTTTGCTGTTACCACGGTCCCCTCTTAAAAGCTTTCGCACCACTCCAACCAGTATAGGCTCGAAGTATTAAGAGACATCTATCGACCATATTGAAAAGTTTAAAATTATTTAAAATAAAATTTTTATTTTCATAAAATAATTTTCTATAATTTTTTTTAATGAATAAATAATAAATTATAATTTTTAAAATTGTTTTAAAAATATTTATTCAAATATCAAAATTAAAATGGATTAGTTATAAATTCGACCGATAGAGTTCAGTTTCACAATTCGCCTGTTTCAGATCTATTTATATACGTTTTTTATCTCATTAATCCTTCAATTTTATCTTAGGATTAATTCTATAAAAATGTTTTACTAAAATAATCTAACAACAAGATTTGTATGATTCATTATTGTGATAAATTTAGATCATGCACCTGTCAAATAAACAACTCTCGCTGATTATAATGAGTGATGCTTTCGAATTCTCAAAATTGATAATTGTATAATAGGATATTTAAAAAGACTGGTTTAAAACTCATCAAAATCGAACTACGATACCTGAAGAGCATTTCAAAGACATAAATACAAAAAAAATGTCAACACGTTGCGAATCTCAAACATTACAAGTATTGAACATTCTCACGAACAAATGGAACACATGTACGGTTAATTTTTGGCTATTTTTGTTTTCGAATTTTTTGGCAAATCGATTAAAAACCCACTGTACAAACAGTAGTAATCGCTGATAAATAATGGTACGAGTAAACTTCAAAAGAATGCTAAGGTCGAAATGAAATATGCACATTACGTTGTTAATGTCAAATTCCATTACAATCAATTGTACAAACGAACATAAATGATTAACACTATTTTTTTTCGTTTCAGAAGGACTACTTTATGGAGTGTTAATGAAAATGTGATAAAACTACTTTAAAATGCACATAAAATGTCATTATAAATTTTAATAATAACACTGTTATCTTCATCCATGAATTGCACAATAAATAACAATAAGGAAAATAATATATTCAGACAGAAATTTACTAGTGTACAATTGAATCAAAAGTCAAATAGGAAAAATCCCAATCTAATTTTATAACACTTTCCATTTTATCAAACCAAATAGATATAATCACATTGTACCAAAATTCCATCAACAATCAGATCACAACATTCCAAATTTCACAAACTCATCGTTATTCACTCAAACCACAAAGCAAAAAAATACAAACGCACACAAAAAACGCACGAAAAAAATGGAACTATGAAGTAAATTTCAAAAAATGTATCAAACACTTTTGATAGCTTTTCTCGACTTCTTGCTTTAAGGAGTTAGTCACATTTAGCTCTGATTAGTCTCACATATAATAATATGAAACGCATAAGTTAGCATTTCACCTTGTGGACGGAAACCGCTGTTAAGCCGAACGCTCACCACACCAGTTAGTTAGCTGCGGGCCAAATTAACAAAGTCGATCCGAGATTACATCACTAGGCGTATTTACCAGTACGTTATATTACACACATGCAATTCACGACGAGGTTAACACTCTTTGGAACGATACAAAAAAATATGTAAATATCTTTTATGGATTGTTAATCTGTGTGCCTGAGCCGTTCGGTACATTGCAGAAAATCTTGAATGAGATTTGGGCTGGTACAAATTTGGTACACCTTAAATGGTAACGAAATTTTTATAAATTTATTCGTCGTCGAATCGTTCTGTTTGAAATATGATCTAAATTACATAATGAATCGAAGTAAAATAAAATTTGTTGTGCTCGATTTGAATATGATATAACGAATAGTGCAAATCTCTATTAAATTATATTCTGAGAATTCGATTCGAATTGCATTTTAATATCGTAATTTTATATCATTTGCATATATTACTAAAATAATTATTGCTGTCATTAAATGGATACAAATTCGATATACACATTAACAGATCGTTCTCAACGTCACGATTGCAAGTAGCTGTATAAAGTTGTTCTATGACGAAATGATTATAAACGGTTATTATATGCGACAAAAACAATAAACATCGAATAAAACTCGATACATTTTTATATCAATTTCGTTGACCTTTCGAAGAAAAAATGAACGCAAACTTTCGAAGTCAAAACAGTGGCTATTTTTAAAAAAGTCGCAACTACTCGTTTTTCTTTGCAAGAAGCAGTATTACCATTTATTGAAAAATTTAAAAAATCGATGTTTACAAAAGCACTTAGCTACACTTGTGTTGTACATCGAAAAGTAAACAAAACGGATTTCGCGAGTACTGGTTCCTGCCAAACGCGCGAATGAATTGTCCAATTTGCGAAACGTCTTCGAAAATCGTAAAAAAAATAACGAACCATCAATGAAAAATTTCATTTTCGATATGTCAATCAGTCATTAAGATTGGTGATACGAGAAAAAAATTAGAAAGCCTGAACAAACGTTATGAATCATCCTCCTCGCCTACGGTACACATCTCGGTCAATATATAGAAACTCTCATATGGTCATTTTCTAAAACGACCATTAAGCCATAAAACAAGTTTATCAACAATTTCTCGAGTACGAGTAAATCTACTTGGTTTGCAAGCAGTTCATATATAAATTTTTCATCTCAACTATGAGCAGAATTATTAACTAAAATGGCAAAATTAAGATTATTTGCAAAATCACTATAATTAATTTAGAGTCGTTCTTTCAATTAATTTTATACTAGCAACCAGTTATTGATAGTAACTGTCAAATTTTATATCGAAAATAATGTTAAGGAGGAAAACTAATAATTTAAATGTTAGTCCAAAATCAGTTGAGATAATGCAATATACAACAATTTTTCTGTCAACAGAAATAATGCTTATTTTTTAATGAATGCAAAAATTTTATTACAGACTAAGTTTGACATAATCCTAACCTTCACAAATTGACCACTTAAGGAGTACACATGTCTCAAAATGGTAATAGCTAAACTAAAACATCAAACTCTCAACAAAATTTTGCAACCAAGCAAATTTCTGCGAACTAGCGCCGAATTACGCAAAAAAATAACCACATTCGATCGCCTCAAATAATACGTTTTGCCGCCAAACTGCCGGTCAATTATCGAACTTTCGATATGCAAATCGATTTTCAGAACCGTTATTATTATTATACGGTGTCGGAGGTGTTCGCGATACTACGTATAATATATTTTTTCGATACACACAGTATCGGTTGCAACGTGTGCGTCGCGTGTCACGAAAAGATTAAGACCCAACCGAGGCATGATATATCGGCGAAGAGATCGTTCATTAACCGGTTCGATTCGTGAAATGTTCATGGTGGATTTATGGGTACGAGAAAATTTCGCAGCTGCGAGAAAAAATTGTATCAAAATCGAAACGCGCTCGACGGTCGCGCTCTTTATGGAGTCGGCGCTTTTGAACGGCGTCGTTGGTAATTGTATTGAAATTGGTATCGTTCGTCTCTATAAAATGAAAACAATGCTCGTAACTGAACAAAAAATGTTTTTTTTTTTATAAAAATAGATAATTCTATGTGTCAAATTCTGAAGAAAATTATTATCTATTGTTGTTTCATATATGGTCGCGATAATTGTGCAGTGTTTAACATCCAATAAACAATCGATGTATAAATCAAAGAAATCGGGGAGAACTCTTTGGTAATATGAATAGATGACAAATAGACAGTCGAGATTTCAAGTGTCAATTGAAAACGAGTCTCGCGAAAAATTACATGGAAAGTTTGCCGATCGCAATAAATCATAATAAACGTTTGATTTATAACGATTGTACCTTATATAAAAATATCTACACGAATACTATTCGATGACAAATTTTCTAATTTATGCATCTGTATCTAGAAAATCGAATTAAACCATTAAAATTAATGGGAAATTGCGATGAGTCATTTTTCGATCATGAGAATAGTAACCTCAATAAAACGTTTCGAAATATCATCGTGGAGTGTGTATCAAGGAAAAAATAATTAAGTGTATCAATGCTTTGGCGACAGTGGCACTTTTATGAAACAACATGTGCTGAAACGCAAATTGAGAGCATGTGTGTTGGTCCCGTCACAAAATGTGATGGGAAAATCCTATTTGCAACGAGATAAAGATAGGTATCATCGGTTGCATTGCATTAGTCCCGAAATATGTATAACAAAGGAAAGCATTAAGAATGATACGAACCGAATATTGAATATAAGTATAAAATATAAAAATATTTAAAAAAATATATGTATTATATAATTTAATTTAGGAATTTGGTTTTTGATAACGGTATGATGCTTAATGATATTTCGTGATAAAATAAAATTGTGAGTATGGATAGAATGAAAATGCATCAATGAACAAAATAATAATGTTGAACAAGAAACGATAAAAAGATTAGCATCGGTTGCGATATTTATCATTTTGATGAGACATCAAAAAAACATCATTCAAATCATACGTTCAATCACCCCGATAGAAAAACTTAGTTGAAAAAAAAACAATATACCAATTAGATAATTCTGATTAAAAATTGACGAAAATATAACATAAAAATGTGAAATAATCTACAAATAACTTAAAATTGAATGGCTTCAGATCTCTGATCTAATGAACTAACGAACATCTTCTAAAATTACTTAGAACTAAAGATTCTCGATAAAATAAAATAAAAAAGCATACAACTGAACAACCTAAGTACTAGTTCTCATTAGAAACACCACACCACAACCACGAAGGCGACCACCATCAAAATGTATGGAGCTGTTTCAGGCAATGCACATTCAAATCTATACATTTTGATAGTGGTGCAATAGTGGCTGTACTTTATTTATTTATTCAAACAGACATTTACCCAATTAGGTATCTTAGTTTCTATATAATATTATATATGACGACTAAATTTCACAAAGGGTACAAGTGACCCTTTACATCGAAATTGAGTTGAGTACAGAAAATGTTTCTAAACATGATACAGAACCATTTTTTTATACTTCACTCAATTTCGATGTAAAGAGTCACTTGTGCCCTTTGTGAAATTCAGTCGTCATATGATAATGTGGCGTTTCTAATGAGAATGACTAATTTACATATAGCTATTGTCATTCGTATTGCTTTTCTCGATCTAACGATCGCATTTGGCTCTCTCTCACATACACTCAGTTCTCGAGATACAATTTTGGTATTATTGGAGACGCACTGAATTGCCTAGATGCGAACATTAAAGCAATGTCAACACGAATGACAACAGCTGTATATAAATTGCCCACGAAAGAAATAAATCTAAAAAAAAAAAAATCAACTCACCGTTCATCCTTCTCGATGACGGGGAAAGTCAACTGCGCCAACTCTTGCAGAGTGGACTCACTCTGAGGCTCTGCGGAAATACCCTGAGCGCGCTGCTTCCTAGCCCTGACCGGCTTATGCTTGGGACTCGCGGCGTTCACATGATACGGGAACACACTCTGAAACTTGTCCAGATGCGAACGCAAATCCGAAATCTCTCCCTCCTTCTGCCTGAGCTGCGCCTCGAGCGCGCTGACCCTCTGCGTGAGCTCCTGGATCCTTAAATCCTTCGCCTTCAGCTCCGCCTCGTGGTCGGGCGTGGGCCCCCTCTGGCCCCTGGGGGGCGCGGCCTCCGGGGGCGGCGTCTGGCGCTCGAGGGCCACCGGTGCGGCCTGCATGGCGGCCGCGTGGTGGCCGTTCTGGACCACTGTCGTCGTGGAGCCGATCATGCCCGCTTCATCGTCCTCAGCCACTTGCCGCGACGCGAAGCAAAGGGCGTCGAAGCAGATTCGCATCCACCCGATGTGCGGTCACTCGCGGGATGAACAACCTTGATTGTCGATCCCCGCTAATCCGTTTTGACGGATTCGAGTTTCGGTCTTATATCACTTTTTTTTTTTTTTTTTGTCTTTTTAAGGCACTTAAGGTTTATGATTTGCACGAGTGTGTTGCAGTATCTGAAATTAGATGAAAATATGGTTTAGTTGCGAAAATTTATTTGTTCGTTTTATCTGATTTTTTTAATGCTCGTTTAGGGTCAGTCGGTTTAGATTAGAACAGGGAGGGTGGACTCTAGACTAGACTAACTTTTGGTCATATGAAAATGATAGTAATTGTAATTTTGGCAATGATCAGTTAGAAGACGAAACCCCCGAAATTAATAAAAAAATGGTAATTTATTTATTTAGAACAGACTTCCGCACAAATATAATATATATACATAGAACATACATACACATTTTTAATTCTCTCTACAGGGCCCTGCCCCAATTATACAACTATGTATTTTAATCAGTCATAAATGACATATATAAGTCTATATACTTAATATCATTCACTTATACAGTGAAGAACAAGACTCCTAAGAGTAGACAAGTGCACACATAGGTGTCACTAAATAGTTAGAATTTAATCGAAATAAGGTATAGGTGATGATATACATAAATATACATAATATACATATATACATAAATATACATAATATATATACATAATATATATACATAAATACACATATACATACTTAAATGAGTAAATCTAACATTAATATTTGTAACTTGTGTTTTTTTTTCTTTTTAAATCGTGTGTTCCGATTTAATCCCTTATTCCGATCTACCCTCTTATTCCGATGTACCCTCTTGTTCCGATGTACCCCCTTGTTCCATTCTACCCCAACAAACCCTTCATATTACCAATGAAACTCTATTGAAAGGAACTGAAATGGACTAGATACGAGGGCAAAAATAAAAAGCAATAGTATTATGAATCGGAGCAACATGTAAATGGACTTTAATAATGTATTCTGTATGAATGACAACACATAGGGATCGAACTAATTAATAATGGTTAGCTTAAGTATTTTTTAAAATAGAACTTTGAGATAAAAAAATGTTGTAGGAAAATTAAAATTCACGTCGTACAGAAATATTTTCAAACACATGACTTACCAATGTCATGAAAATAAATGAAAAAAAAATGAATGTGCATGAAAAAAATATTCAAAATAAATTCATTGTCGAATTTTTTTTCCATAGAAATCTTTATAATCGTAGCGATATTGACTTTGAATCCGAATTCGCAACATAAATATCGCAATGTTCCAATTATGGAAATACCACAAAAAAGGAAATGACGAATAGTCATTAAGAGATAGAGATAAATAATTGAACACAATCCACATATTCCTAACGGAACTTTTGATAACAATGAAAAAATAATTCTAAAACTGTACATAAGAGCAATAGCCATCATTATTCCCTAATAAAATTCAAATCGCTGCAGATTCATATGTTTTGAAATTTCTGCACACCAAATTCAGTTTCGCACACAAGAAAATAACGATTTACGATAGCAATTCCAACATTTAACAGCTGTAATAAATTCACTATACGCCTATTTGTGAGTTATAAAAATGTACGTAAGAATTTTACGCGTACATCTTACGTGCTTGAAAAAAACTAGATAATTTTAATGCAAATAAAGAATTAATAGCTTCTAAAATGCTTAATGAAACCGGTAAAACAATCGACGAAATGTGTGAAAAATTTGTACTTACTAATGTAATTATCGGTTTCGGTTACTTCAATGTATGATTTCTTAACAAAAAATATCGAAGACGAGTAAATTTATCAGAATGCTATTATGCGGTTCGTGAATGAATGCTGATTTTATCAATTGTCAATTTAATTATATCTATACGAATTCGCCAATGTTAATGTTTTGGTAATTTCCAAATAAGCCGTCAAATTACAGGAATCAATTGATAAAATATAATTAGAATTGTGCTCATGGAGAAGATGGGAGATAAATTGTAAAAAGAATTACAAAATTTTATCTTTTCATCAAAATGATTAATGAATAAGTGCATTCATGTATTATTGAAAAGCAAATGAATGTCAGATAAAAAATATATTTTCTAATTATTTTCAAATAAAAAATGGATAATTATTAATGAATATTCTAAAGCTATAAAATTGATTTATTATACACACAAACGTAATATAATTTATTAATTATCAAATAAACCATTTCGTGTGCCAAATTTGGACTAAAGAATATTAAATAAGTTCAACGATTATAAAGATTTAAAAAAGCAAAAAAAAACTTTTGAGATCTTTATTCGGAAATAGTTAACAGCAGGTTTCGAAAGATTTATAAATGATCCAATTTATATTCGAAAACAGCATCGAAATAAATTTATGTTAAAAAGTTAAGCATAAACATACACAGAACAGAGCTAGTCGTAATAGATTCACAACATTCGAATACTAATATCTAATCATTCTGAGAAAAACATTGACCTGATAAAAGAGAGACTTATCGCGTATCAAAGAATCGATAAAATATAACATAAATAAAAATAAGAAAGAGAATGAGTTCACTTCTCGTTATGTGCTTGACAGAGAAATTTTAAAATCGAATACATACATATATTTTCCATGGCATTTATCCAAATACTAAACAAATTGAGATTTATGTGAATTCGTTGCATAAAATTGAATATGAAATGAATTTTGCTCAGTCATAAGTTTGGTTGGATCTCGAAATCTGTATTATAATTTCTCTAGCGTGCATGAATAATTTCATCTTAACGATCGACAGAAACATTTGAAATATAAAATAATAAATATTAGTCACGTAAATCACATAAACCACGAACAACAGCAATATGAATGAATATCGATGCAGCTCGTACGTTTTGATATCCAAAATACAACAGAAATCCTTCGGATTGAATTCACAATTATGTCACGATGTCTATATCCTGGACACCAAAAATATTCAAGAAAAAATACCGACGTATGAACGATTTCCAAGAACGAACATCAAAATAAGAAAAGTGCCTATAATTTAAGTCTTTCTCATGAATACTTATCGACTGAACTTTACGATTACATAAATGCAATAATAAATTATATGATATAAACAATGTTGTTTATAACGAGATCGTTTTAAGATCTTGGGGGACGTTCAATTGTGATTTTGGAAAGTTTTCATCTGTATATATTTAATATGAAAAAATAAAGATTCTTATGTATACGATTTCAACAAATGATTCTAAATATCTTTAAGATTCATTGATTATGTTATCTGAAAATAATAGTCGAATGCATATTTCGTGCAGTCTCCGTAGTTAATTGTCTTGAAGTGTCATTGGGTAATTATCTAAAATCAAATGAAGAAATCAAGCTATCCAAACGACAAACATAAAAGTCAATTTGCTATACACAAACAAATCAAATGTTTAATTTGTAAACCGCGACGGTCAATTTCGCAGACCAGAAATGAACACTGGAAGCCAAGAGCGACCGCAGACCATCATCAAACAATCGAGCAAACGAAATCGTTACGCAAACGATCATCGTAAAACTTGGACTATTTATAAACGAATAAGGTATCTAAACTAAACCGAGATGAAAATTTCACAACTTTTCAAAAGAAAATCCTGAAAATGTAACGAGTTTTTCCGTCGAGTTTGCGAACAATGATGGCATAGTGCGTGGGACGCAGATCTTTTCTGAGATAACCTCGGCTGAAAGTCGAAGAATGGCTTTGAATTATCGTCGAATTGTTCTCTTTTCGTAGTGAATATTTTTAGACGGTGTTGAGGTGTCTTTCGTGACCCTTTGAAGATGATTTAGCGAGTGACAATTGTGGACAACGTGAATCAATTGACTATCAGTTTCTTTGGCGACGTATTGTATGGAAAATGTCGAGTGCGTAGTTCGTTAAGAATGCGACGATACGTTTCATAAAAATGAAGAATTGTTTTATCGAGAGATAAAATTCGATCAATATAATTCTAATTAATCATACTATAAAACGTATTAATGTTAAATTAATATCACTGCGAACCTACAATAAAATAATAATCCCAAATATCATTTCAACATTATTTATCACATTCGAATTTCATTAAAATGTCAAGTGACTTAAGATAATTCCAAAAATAACATATGGGATATGCATTTATCGAATTTGCAGTAAAAATACTTCAAGAGGATTTATCGAAATGGTATGTCATTTTAGAAAGATTGAATGATTTATAATTGTAAATAATCCTGGATCAAACTAATTTCATAATTACACAAGAGCGTTGCATTATTTTCAATTGACAGCACTGTTAGTCTATGTCATATGAAGATTTTTGGCTGCAATAGTATTTTTCAAATTTGAAAGGAAGTCAAATTGCAGACGATTTATTTTCGATGCTTTCTGAATGAAAACGAAATGTATTTATTTAGTCTTTACTCATTCCACTATTCATTGAGTTGGACGACAAATTGAATAATGTATTCAGTACTTAAAAACATCGATAAACAAATTCAACACAATCTAAAATCGAATTAGCACACTGCGTAACGAACATAATAAATTACGCGGAAAATTACCAACCAATATGATAAAGGAAATAAATAATGTCAATTACGCGAGACTCATTACACAAAAGGCGGCATTACACACACGTTTCAAAGCGGAATATGTATAGGAATTGCGATCGAGATTAGATAAGAGGACTTTTTTCGGGCTCGTTCTATTTTTACGCTTTCGGAATTTGGACATGGCAAAATTGTCATGTGTGATACGAAACCGTCGATCTTGAGGAATCGTCGGGAAAGTCGTCCTGCGAAATGCGGAAGAACTGGTAAGGTGAGACAATCTAGGGCGACGACGATCCGCGTCTCCTGATCTTCGAATGATGTTGAAATTTTGTTCATCGATGATGATTATAAATTCTTTTGGTCATCGGCTGTGTAATAATTAGATCGTAATTATATATTTTTTGTTTGAGAAAATATAAGATCGAGTCGAAATGTTTATTTTCATAGTCTAAATATTTAGAATATTGAAGTTATATTAACATCTGAGAAAAAATGATGATGTGCTACAAAAATAAACTGTGAGCAAATATTATCCAAAATACAGTGAAAATTTGGTATAAAATTAAATATTTATAATCGATAGTCTGAAAGAAAAATTGGTAGGTACTCGTGTACAATCGCATCTGCATGACAATTTTTATAAGCTAACTGAACATGATCATAACCTAACTTGATGGACTCTAATTTAATGAGAAATCAAATATAATAACATAAAATAAAATCCTAGAATAGAATCATGAACTTAATTTGAATCTGTTTCGATCGTCAAATCATCACCAAATCATGATTTGCTAATGCAAATTCTTCCCAGAGAAAAAAATAAATCAAAACTAAAAGCACCATCTTCAACAACGCCCCACCAAACACAACAATCACAAATCCACAACAAACGACGATTTAACTCACTAATTTGGCCCAACGATCAAAACCCAAGAATTGGCAAGAAAAGCACTCCTCAAGCTTCAAGACTCAAGATCAACACTTCGACAATCTCGTCTCGAGACCACAACAATTCTCGAAACCGAGAACGGGGGCTCGAGTCGCGGTTTGCCGAAGCAATTTTCGCGAATCGGTTTATTTTTATTCGCAGGCTCGGGTCCAAGTGTCGCAGACGACCGACAGTCGTCGAAGAAGCACCCAGCTGTCTTGTGTGTAAGAGATGTTTGTGTTATCCTTTAACGAGGCAACACTAACGATCACGTGAGAGCCTAATTTGCGTGCACATACGAGGCATATGTATATTCATTATGGCGAGAGACGATTCCTAAGTTTTGTATGCGAATGTCTTATGTTGGGAGAGATTTGGGTTCGAGAGTGATGGGGGATTGAATGGAAGTAATGTTAAATTGTGTAAAGAAACGAAATGATAAGATGAAAAATAATATCAGAAGGAAAAGAAAGGAGGCGATGAAGAGGAGGATTGAAAGGAAATTAAGTCATATTCCCGAAAATAACTAAGGGCTTAGTGGAATTTTTCGAGTCCTTGGCATTCCGAATGCTTTTTTGAAAACTGTCCATTGTTAAATGATTTTAATGTACGTAGAATTACTTTTGAATGTAAATAGAGCACCTGTAGTTTGACTAGTGTTGCTGGTACCCAACTAGGCCAACCTAATAAACTGACTTATATAGAGTATAGTGCATGTAACTGGAGGGATGATGGGTTTTCATTCGTAAGGTTGTTTAAAAGTATCGGTATTAATCTATATAATGAAATTAGTTGGGATTAAGCTCAATACTAACAAAGATTTGGGCAGAAAAACTGCTAGATAACAATCGGTAATTATTGTAAACCAAATAAACCTAACCCGTGTTAACAATCGTCAACACCCATTTGTGCCATTGATATAATCACGCAGTACCGAGTAAGTTTTATGTGATATTACAATCAAGCGAAATTATATATCAAAGAGAAAGTAATCCAAAAATAGAAATGAAAACCACCAACGAGGAAAATATAAAATAATTCAATTCCTTACCATAGAAACACTCAATTTCATCAATTTCGTCATTCAATTGAAATTCTCCGAAGAGCATTCGACGAAGTGCAATTAAATTCGATAACGAAAGACCGCGATCTTTGTTCGTCCATCCAAAGAGTCATTCTCTTCTCGTAAACGGTGACATCCTTTCCGACCGATCCATATGTGCATACACGACAATGAGTGAATGCTCCTCATCGAAATTGATACGAATTATCAAAGGACTGTAGTACGCTCTTAACAAAAAGCGCGGTGGGTGGCTGGTGGACGCTGCATTAACGGTTCCACGAAAAAAAAAGCGGTCCGCAAAAAGACCGAATTGTTTATTAAAGCAATTTTTCGGTGGCTATGATCCTCGTATAAATTGAAATAGTCGAAGTGAGAAAAACGGCATGAAAGTCATCGAACTGAAGACGTCGGGTTTTTTGCTCGTTATTGCTGTTATTATTCTCGAAATAATCAAACTGGACGTATTAATATATTGTTAGCGAAGGATAAAAAATATCTGCATACGAGGCAAGAACTCGTTCTCCTATGGCCAAAAGGTATGAAAAAAATATGCCGAAAAGGAAATTTCGAACGGACTCTGTAATAAGCACGTTCGTAGTGTTGTTCAGCGAAACGTGATTTTTCGAAGCGGGATTGTGTAATAGTTGAGAATTTTTTGATTAAACTTATCGAATTATATGATACTTTTATAATATTTATGGTGAAGCTAGATCGTATCGATTTTTTGAAGTTGATTTATGTACTAAAACATTGTAAAGTTTGCTATAAGAAAACACATTTCGAAAAAAGTGTTTGGCATAAGAATGAAACATAAAATGAGAAAATTCATAGAAAAGATAAATTTAACTTTTTTAGATCTCAATTTGAATTATCTGCGCATTGACACCCACATATAATAAATTTTTCAATTGAATATTTCAAATGTTGCATACTAACAAATGAATTTTATTGTAATCATATAATAAACGATATAGAATTGAATTAATTAAGATTGATGAGTTTGAAATAGCATGAGGGTTATTAAAATATTTTTTTAGATTTTACTAGAAAGTGCACTAGAATTTTCGTAATTTTCAAGTGAAAATGCAGATATTACAAGGAATGTGAAAAATATCAAAACAATGGAAAAACTCAAATAGCTTATTAATTTAAATATTTGAAATTGAACGAATTTTGTATTTTGACAGTTTTAGAAAAAGATTTATTATTTTGGCAAGAAAATTGAACACAATGAAACATTTGGAGAGCGAAACACGTGGACTTTTTTTTCGCATTACGATATATGTTAGTAAGATTCCACACAAATTGCTCTTTAATAAAAAAAATCAAACATACATATCTCATAAAATAATCACATAGCCTTTTATTCCCATTCAAACGAAATATAAAAACAAATACATTATTTTGACAAAACGCATTAATCGTAAGAGTGAAAAATGATTTAGAATCAGATAAATGAACAATTTTCCCACAATTAATCAATACAATTTTCCATTTCAAAATAAGTTTTTATGAAATTAGAAAGATAATGAAAACAAACATTAATAGAGCGAACTTTTTATTGAAAAGTAAGGTACTGGATAGTTACATCAATGGCATAAGACTCAAAGAGTTAATTGTAATCAAGTTTTATGATAGACTAGTAATTTTTTTAAGTTAGGTTATGTTAGTTCGACTATCAAGCGGTTGATATAATCACTAATTTATAAAACTAATAATTTTTGGTGATGTCGATGATGATGATGAAAAATTAAATACCAAGAGTGTGTTGTGAGTAAAAAAGACCCGAACTTTCAATCCAATATTAGCGACACATTAAACTGTCAAATTCTATAAGATAACAACGTCAACACGTTACTAAGTAACTTAACAAACGATCGAAAAATCAAACCAAAATAAGCAAGAACGTATGAAAAATTTGATTAATAGACTTGAGTAACCGATCGAAACACCAACACGAAAACCTTCAACGACCTCTTAAAACACAATCGAGTCCCAAGAACAAACAATCAACACCAAAATCGAACGGCGGCAACGCGAAACCGTCAATTGGCCGAATCGCGGCGACTCGACTTCCTAGTTTGTGCGTCTGCTTCACACGTCGAGTTCAACCGTCGGCACTGCCCTTAACCTTTTGTCTGCCATCGTTAAAAGTACTACATGTACATGTACTCGATAATACGTATGTACATTTGCTCCAGTGGCTATTTCCAGAGTCTGTACGTCACGGACGTTACACCAATTTACACACGAGCCGGTGTGTAGTACATGTGCGTCGCACTCGAATATTCAATTATCGTGTATCGTGGTAACAGTCGATTCTGATACCGGAGGACGGTGATATATTGTTGTGTTCGATTCGAGTGTAGATAGTGGGTTTTTTGTGGTTTTTTTGGGATAATGTTTGTGTGTGTTTTTAGAATTGGATTTGAATGGTAAAAATTGTAAATGGGATTTAATTTAAATAGCTAATGTAGGAGAGGATGAAGCTGGAAGTTATGAGAGTGAAATCATTTGTCACTCAACTTTCATTATCAGAGTAATTAAAATGATCAACAAAGTTGCGCACCAGATTCTTTAATAACATGATATTGCTATACATTTTTTATTAATTTCTTTCGAAACAACTAACCCCTGAAACTTCTAACCCTACAAATAAATAATTAAGTCAATCGGGGTAAGTGCGGCTGATATCAATATTAAAACTTATCGAAAATCCATTAACTTTCAATTGGCCAATTGAAAATTCATTAAAATACACGTCTGGTTAGAATAAAATTTATTATGTGCCTATTTTATGATTTTTTTCTAACATCAACGTAGAGCAAATTGCAACTTAAGTGTCACATGAACAGACAAACACACATACAAATTAGTCCTGTTATTGAATTAAAAAATATTATATGTATCTATGCTAGCCATATTTATCCTGACTGATGCTATGCATACGATTGTTCAAATACTTATTAAAATTTTTAGATCAATGCACCCTCGGTAACTGCTAAATTGTCGATACCTAGCAACAGTTTTGATTATTCATGAATATGATAAGGCAGATTATGAATGAAATATTTTAGTCATAAATTCAACAGTACTGATGTGGTGAGTGAAATCATATTGTTATTATAATACAGTACAAATATGTGGAGTGTGTTTTGTAAATAAAATTCAACTATCCACATGTGACAGTGTAAAATAAATAGACCAAATCGTACAATGGTAGTATTCGAATGAAAAAACGTTGAAATTCAAACACAAACAGTTCGCAACTTTTGTTTAATTATTGCTGAGCTCTTTATTATTTCTGGCTAACAAACGCACACCCACGCCAATTTACACTCGATTAAAAATAAAAGTGCGAATTTTTGATGACCTTTATTTTTCTGTTGATTGCATCCTTTGTCGTATCATGTTAATTTGGCGAGTAATTAAAATAACTAGGATAATTGCATTTAATGGAATATAAAGATTTTTCGCGACGCAAAAGGTTTACCTTGATCGCAAAGCACAAAATCGAACTCCCGAGGAGAAAGGAATTTTTTCTTTGAATTCGTATGAACCTTCGGCGAAAATTTAATTATACGATTATTACAAAAATTATTATAAAATTAATTATTGAGTATATGAATCGGAATGCTTCACTTAACTAATCATTGAAAAAATTCTAAATCGAACACACATAGATAACAACCGATTGAGAGAATCTCCAAGATAAATCAATTTACGATTTATGAAATTACGTTAATCTAATTTATCGCAGATAAGACACATTTTTAAACACATTACTGGAATATTACTGAAGTATTTCGAATCGTCGCGTTCGACCAACGAACGTCGCACACATAACCGTATCTCGCTTCGAAATAACGACAAAAAACGTAAATAATATTAAACACGATGAAAATCTCAAGCGACACATGATCGAAAAACATGAAATTGAATTATGTAACGTACAAACCTGTCGCACAATTGCGAAAATCGCAAACTGTATACACACGCAAATTGATATCACACAAAAATAGGCCAAATGGACTCGCAGCAAACAACTTATAGAAGCAACACGTGTACAAACACAATTAATTCCACCTAATCACAAAAACGCACCAGAAAACATGAAAAACCACACTTCAAACGCGAAGATGCTGCGCGCGAAAATTGCCAGATTTTCCGACTTCAAATGTCGATTTTTTTATCGAATTTAATCGAGATGATATTTTTATAGATTAGATGTAATTTTATGATTATTATCGGTGATTTTTTATAGATAATTGTTTAAGAGCGACGTACGCGTGCGTTCACAACGAATGCTTTGTACAACTGAGTCGACGATCGAACTCAGACCGGCGAGTCAGCTTTGTTGCACTTGCACGTGTGTTGTAAATTGTTGTTGTTGTTGTTGTGTTGTTGTTGTTGTTGTTGTTCTTGCTGTTAAGATGGTCGGGAAGATTGGTCGGTGGGTTGTGGTCGATTGAAGGTTTGGAGGTTTTCGGGTTTCGGTTGAATTGAGTCGATTTTGTTATGGTTTGAATTGATGGAAATAATTGAGTTTTGTGCAATAGATGTAAAATGTTGATAATGTAGTGCATTTTCCGTTGATTGTTTTGCGTTTGAGTTGAGTTGCTGCCCACATTTGTTTTCATTGTGTGTGCAGATAATGTTAGCTTATGCGAATAATTGTTACGAATAAAAATATATTATAATTTTAGAATACAGTAAAGTAAAATGGATATTAGAACTATGAGTTACATATGAAAAATTCAAATGAGTAATAAAATAAATTTAACATATTCAGTATTGAGTAAAATGAATTATCAAATCACATGTAGCACAAGATTACTATTATGATTTGTCAATAAAACTTACAGCCTCACAGTAAATGATACAATAGATTAATCTACAATAAGATTTGATAAGTGTAGAATGTTGACACTTAATAAACAACTAGTAAATAATGAAATATATTCTAATTTATGATTAAATAGCGTAGATAAGTGGAAAAGTTATTTGTTTATAGATATTGAAATATCGTTAAAATTAAAAAAAAAACGATTTTCATCGTATAGAAAATAATATTTACAAGTATATGACATATCGTCTTAATTAATTAATGCTTAAGTTTTCAATCGAAACTTTGATATAGTGAATCATTGTTTGTTAGTACATAGATAATTTATAATACACTTGGATTATTTATTGGATTACTAAAGAAAATCTTGGTCGTTGTATTGTATACAGTTGAATATATACAAAATAATTTGATTATCGGGTTTAAAAACTAATTTAATGATGTTGATCTTCGATCACAAATTTCTGAATAAAACTATCAACACAGATTACACATATATATCCCATATAATTGAAATACTGTTATCATCATACAAATACCTTAACTCTAACACTATGTGAATATTGCGCTAGAAAAATGTAGTAAATATAAAAATCGTGACCACACCAATAAAAACATGGATAACAGCATTATCTAATGCACTCTTGAAATACACATAAAACGCATTCAAATAATCACTAATAATAGAGACTAATAGATTACGTATAAAATGAAAAATTAATATTTTGAAATAAACATGTGGAAACACTTTTATCTGCTCATGGAACAAAATATTAGCGGTTTAGTTCAGGAAGTTACGTTATCGGACACCTATTCGTAGTTAAGCCAATTAAACATGTGTTCATTTTTAGGAATAGCAATTTGAGAGGACCTTGAATAGGACCAACGACCTGTTTTCGAACTAGGAAAAAAGAAGACGCCGAAACAATTAGATTCTTCCATTGCAAAGGTCGAGTCGTAAAAAGTTACGATTTTTTAGCGCGTAAAATCGACTCGCCGCTCGGAAAATGTGAAAATTGTATGAAAACGACCTCTGGAATTTGTGAAAATTAGAATTCTCAAAAAAAAAGGTATATATGAGCTGCTGCTTTGAGACGTGTTAGCCTCAGGCCATGTCTAACCTGTGTTTGCCCTACTCGAAGGTAAACGTACGTTATTAATAGTTATGAACCTGCCCTTTATTATTTAAGTGGAACATGTCACAAATACAGTTAAAATTATACTAAAATAAAACATATTTTCCGGGTTTTATGTTATTGAAATAATCACGAGATAAATTTTCACTTTCAGACAAATAAATTATTTTCATGAATGTGTCAAAATAAACTGTCATACAAGTTTGTTTTTCGCCAAAATAAATGAAAAAAAAAATTATTAAAAAATATATTTTGATTCGAAAAATTGACTTAGGAAAGCAATAGATACATTTTATACATTCTATGCTCACACTATGACCTTTACAAAACTGTACCATTTTGGCAATCTTCGAATATTTCCAACACAAAGAAATTGAAAATTAAATTCGTCAATTCAAACAAAAATTAATAACAAATATAAAATAAAATAATTTAAAAATAAAAACACGAAATTACCTCAACGAGCCACAGAAGCTTACTCCATTTTCACACAATGGTCCACGCATAATATAGTGCAGTCATGCGAGAGAACGTCATTATTAGTCGGCGACAATCGCCGTATGACAATTTGACTGTTCGGCGATAGCCACTGTCAAATGGCCAGATTGCTATAATAACTCTCGTAAAAATAGAACCTGCCTAATGAAATAGCCGATAGATAGTAGAGGACCGGTCTCTGGTCGTTTAGCACGCAACGCATTTACAAGTAATTAGTCTAGAATTAGTGATTCGATTTTTGAGTATTTTTAAAATACGCTCAGAAGCTGGGAAATTCGATGGTTTGCGCAATTATATGGAATTGCGTAAACTACGTGACCAATATGGTCTAAATGGGTTTTAGATTGATTTGGTTTGATTGATTTGGAAAATTTGCATTTGAACTGCTGGGAAATGTTCTTGATTAACTGTAGGTTTGTAAATAAAAATATATTTGACGTAATTTGACTTTTTGATGTCGCTTGACGATATCGATATGCATAGATCACAATTTATTCAATTGATATTTTAATTATTGCGAAATATTATCATTATAGTTAATAGATTCATAATAATTAAAAAAACATCAATATTTAATAAATGTCGAATATATTAAACACAATCGTTACAGAAATTCATTTAACAAAAACGTCATTCTAAAATTATTCTTTAATAAGGTTCTTTATCAAATTAAGGTAATTTTAACACAAATTAAACAAAAAACAAGTCTTCTTTCTTAACATTAACTAAACATACTAAAATGAAATTTATTTACTATTATACATTATCAATATACTAATAATCAAAATGACACTAAAAACCACGAAACCTATCGCCAAATTCCAACGAAAAATTCAAATAAAAAAATCAAAGTTCACAAGGAAACATCCATCCCTAAACAAAATCCAAACGAGCAAAGACTTGGAACTGAAACCAATTAACATCTCATACCATTCTGCCAATTAGAAGCAAACTGTCGACATCGTATAAGTTGAGCAAGACCACCAGATAAAATCGATGATATATCTCGGCTCAGAGACAAATCAACAGTGGATGTACTGAAGAATTATCTAGAGACTCGTATACGATTTATTTTACGACTGATATATGTATGTTGTGTGTGTGTGGTTCGCATAATGTGATATTGCACAATGCATAAATAGTGCAACAGAACGCATATGTCGGTCCCGTTGCGGTCGACCAGTTTTAGATGAAAAATGTTGGCTAATTGCAATCAGATGCTGATGGAAATAAATGGTAATGGACAGTGGGTTGTATTGTTGTATGTCGAATTGAGCGATTAATCTCTGTATAAATGATAATTAATGTGTGAATGTCTGTGTATAATAGATTCTTTAAAGGTTGATCTTTCGGCACTGAAATTTTTCAGAGTTATTGTATGCATGTTTGGGTAGGATTCTGCATCATTACATTATAATTAACACGATATCTGAAGTATGACAATTCTCAGGGTGGCCTTTTTGGTGCTAGCAGTTGCAAATTTTATGGCATACACACGCAATGGACTTTGCTACGGTAACAGAAAATGTGTACAATAGTTCTTTATCGGATTAAAATCGATAGAATCTCGAGCAAAAGCAAGTTGCATAAATAAAAAGCAATCATACATGGAATGTGATGACTTTGAATAATGAATTTGATGCTGCATAGAATTATTTATTATTAATGTAATATTGAATATAAAAACATAATTAAAACAAGTTTAAATTAATAATAAACGATAAAAGATTTTCAAAAACGATTAATAAACGGAACTGTTTTACGATTTTCTAACCGAACACATAAAACTCCATCTATGAACGCGATCGTAAACTTTTATCGAAAAATACCTAATTTTTAAACTGATTACCACAAAATTCATACAAAAACCAAACGTATACACATATAGAATTATCTAAAATTATTTATACAAAAAGATCAAATCAAAAAGAATATTTGATTACAATGGAGCAGCAATTATGTCACACCTCATGTTACGTACTCCAAAAACGGTCCAACAATAAAACTTCGTCTACAAATCAATGCAAAGTCGTTTTCGGTCTAATCCAAATGTCAAAAACCCGAAGACCAGTCTCCGTGTGCCGAATTAGCATATCATAAATGTTTTATTTATAGAAACTGTGCAAAAAAAAATACAGCCACTAGTACAACCGACGATTCATTGAACGAGTGGGTAAAAAATCGTATAATGTATTGTCGAGCGAACTTTGAATTAATATGCTAGATGATACGCTACTTAGATAAAAAATAATACGAGCGAAGGTTGTAATATTGAATTTTATTATAGATTGGTTCGGCTGTCGAAACGGTATTGTTGTACAATATAATATAAGGGAATTTGCAACGAATCGAATTCGCATAATCTCGAAATGTATAGCGTAATCGTTCGCGATTTGCATAAATCGAAGATTTGTATTTAACCCAAAAACTTCAAGGATAATATTCGATTAATGCGAAAACGATCGTTTCAAAATTTCAAAACGGTTTCAATTTTTACATATTATGCGAAACGTATATAAAACACGAGAAAGTTGGGCGAACGACAAGCGTGACATTTCGGCTAAACAGTCCCATTATAAATCTCATATCGCTGTTAAATCTGAAAATTTCACAAAACAGACAAGAAGATTAAATCTGAATTGCAAATGTAAACATATTTTACGACAGTCGAATAAACAAAGCTAAGATCATAAATCTGGAGATCGAAACCGAAATCTATATTTAATCGATCGTTCGAAGAGCACATCTCCTTTTGTGAAAACTGAAATAAAAGAGAATCATTTAGACCAGAAATTTCGATGGTTCGTTAGACTACTTAACAACGTGTTATTGCTAACAAACAATTGAAAGATCGAGCCTTAATGTCCTTCGTGAAATCGGTAAAACACTATCTATTAGATCGAGATAAGGCATGCATAATAGTTTCGGTATTTGGGGAAAAAATAATATAACACTCTTGAGCGTTTATCGCGTCGACAACAGACAAATGTTGTTCCAACAATGCGTCGACTACAACAAAATCAGCCGGAATAAATTTCGTTATCTTTAATGTAAGCAGGGCGATTACAACTATCAGCAAATTGACATATGCTCGAGATAACGAGCTGACCTCGGGAAGGAAACCATTGCAATATGGGATACAATTGGTACATGGAATAGAGTAAAATGGGTATTACTTCGTCAAACTAATTTCGTGGACATAACTCAAGGTATATATTTTCACTAACCTTAACCGAACTATAACAGCTAGTTTTTATTCCTATGGAGTTTGACAGCTATTAAAAACGCTTACTAACAATAAGTAATAGATTAGTGAAAATATCGGCCTTTGTAAAGTTCACTTAAAATGTAATAAATTAATAAATCTACCTCACGATGTATTTTACTTTAAATTGTTAGTATAGAGACAACAAATTGTTTTAAATCGAGAAATATAGCCAGCATATGCGAGATTAGTTAATTTACGTAATTTTAAGAAAACGAAGTTATATATACTGAGGAGATTACGGATATTTACCTCATAAAAAGCCTTTTCATCTACGTTTTTCCTTTTCGGACATGTCATACATTTGCATAGATTTTGAAATGTTTAAGAATTCTTTTCGAATCAAGGGACAGAATTTGAATAAAATGGCCTCGATTATATGCAAGTGATTCGTAACGTTTACGTAGTGCTAAAAATCATTTTTGATTTTCGCTTATGCTTGAAATAAAATTCTATTATAGTATTTGCAGACTAGAAAAAAACAATCGTTTTACAAAACCATAATTATGTAAATGAGAAAATTTCATCGAAATCTTTCACAATCGCACAATTCAACATTGAAAAATTCACACGAAGATTCAAAACAGAAAAACAGTCTGCTATTGAACGGTATTGATTCGAGCCGAAAACATGCAAATTCCTAATGAATTTTTCATCGAAACGAAAGTCAACGAACCTTTCTTCTATATAAGACGGGGCAAACACACGAAACGATCGACATCTGCAATTACGAGACTATTTTTAAGCCGCACTTCGCATACGAATTATCGACACAAAAGCAAAATTGAGTCGCAGAAGTCAAAATGCGATTTCCCCGCTTTTACGATCCGACGAAACGTGCATTGTCCATCAACACCTCGAGCAATAAATAGCATGTTCGATGTTACGATTGCTTCATGCGAACAAACTTGAAAATATTTTAAAAATCGTATTGATTTATATGTTTTGTGTGAGTTAATTTGATGCCAATTTGACTGTAAATATTATATCAATTAATATTTTTAATGTAATTCTATATTAGTTTAGCTCAAATGTTGAAGTAGAGAATCCAATTCAAAGTTTTTTCCAGCAAATTTTAATCCCAGGATTAGGTCATAGATCCTAGAATTTTCAGGATTTATATTTTTCAAGTTAAATATCATATGAATCATAAAAACTTACGAAATGCTAAGACAATCAATTAAAAACTACTAAATTTTTCAATAGTTAGACATACCATCATCTGAATCATATTGAAACGATTCGATTAAATTTTTGAAATATTTTACCTATAATTGATATATTCGATGTGGTATGATAATCTTGCATTTTTTATATTAATTATGATATGAACATCATACATATATCAAGAGTAAATAGATTGTGATAAATCATATCAATCATTTCTGACCTAGGTATCTTTTTGATGAAAATTTTAATATTATATTATTGAAATGAAAAACTAGATGTGATGAAAAGTATGATGGTAATGAAAATTGTGATGTGTATGAATAAATCATCAGGTAGAAAAAAAACGTTATGTAAATTAGATCGATGAGTAAAATTGATTAAGAGCGAGTGAAATCTTGGAAAAACAGCAAGATGCGTAGTTGTTATGAGATATGATAAATCGAGAAATGATTATTTATAATGACTTTTATCTCATCACGTATATAATATTGTTTTTAAACAAATTTTAATCAATGAAAATAATAATTAAAATTATTAAGAATCTTGAAAACAACATATGTTATGGAGGTGCGAAAACTACTCTTCAGATCATATAAATTGCCAATAGATAGAAAAATCGCAAAACGTTGATTTAGCTAATAATACACATAAAAATTACCTATACACACGACAATTTCAAGAATTCACCACAAAAAATCAAGGCAATGCAAAAGAAGATCAAAAAACCATTGCCAAAGTCGCAAAGGTTAAATCGAACGTTGCAGACGAACCGGCAAAATTGAGAGCAGACAATTTCGAAACACCATATGAACTATTCGAAAATAAACCGCGCAAATATGAAACAAGTCCGTTTGTTTGTTCTACGGGAAATTTTACAGGTTTATTGTTTTTGAACACCGAGCAACAGACAGTTGGAGAGCGGCCATCGTATAACCGCAAATTTAAACCGGAAAATCGCGATAAAACCGACAAAATCATCGAAAAGTAAACTTTACGTCCTTAGTGAAAAACTTCAAAAAGGATACAATATTAAGTCAGCCATTATAAAGCATTTGTGAATGCCACATCGAGCTTCAGCGTCCTCGTAATGCTGAGTTTCAGATTTGACGAGAGTCACATGTCTTCTGATGATTATACATAAGTCACATATCTCCACAAGATTCTTAATCGATTTAATGACTCGATCGTTTCTTACAAATATCTGATATAAAAAAATGATAATTTAATGCTTTACGGAACAGTTCCTAAAAATAGATCCCACGCTTTGTCTGTTTCGATCAATTTTATCATTCTGAATTCTGAATTTCAAGACTAGCGGCTTCTTCTTAACTTCAAAGAGAACGATTAGTCAAGAAATTAAAAATAAATTAGGTATCCAATACCTTTAATAAATAAACAATATGAAAACGTGTCGAGGTTTTCACACACGGCTTAGGCCCTCGATGGACTTTGATGTTGAAAATGTTAGAAAGACGTTTGTCGGCCGATATCAGTATGCAATTAGCATTTTCGATGCGTCAATCAGGCTGCATGTTTAAATTATAATAAGGTGACTTATCGTGCATAGCAATTGTTCAGCCCCATTCACTTGCACAATCGTTCCATTTGAATCGTTATTTTTAGCGCGAGTTATCTGTCGAATTTCGTAAACAAACACGGATGGTTCATCTATATATCGTCCAGATAAGAGATTTTTTTTATAGCGGCGTATCAATTTGAAAATTCCTCGAAAAATTATCAAAGGTGACTTGGCATTTGGTCTAAAATTAGGAACTCGAGCGCACAATGCATCATTCAAACGACGTTAAGGCGGAAAAGAGTATTTGCTCGATTTATTCGCGCTATATATAGATTATTACTCATGGAGATATATATTTATAATTAGATGATTATTTTATAAATCCGATAAGAGCGAACAAAAGAACCTGCCATTAAAGTCTTATGGTAATCGTGCAAGTGTAAATACACAATTATATAAACGCAAAGTGCGGATATTGTTCAATCTGCTCGGCGACTCGACAACGTCAAAAATAGAATAAATATTCAATAACATGCTATTAATCTGACATCCAATGACGATAGTCTTGTGTGATATAATATAAGACTGCACTTTCATACACGTAACGTAAAATTGTAGCAAAAATGAAAAAAGAATGAGTTTTCAAATTGTATACGCGTCGAGATAATTATAGCTTTCTGCAAAAAAACAAGAGATTATTTTCATAACTGAAATATTATTTTCAGTCTCAATCTCGACCGAGTAAACATTTTGAAAGAAATATTCGATTCTTTCAAATATTTTTCATTTAAATGATCAAAATATAATAAATAAACACATGAAGCTATGTATTGGATAATCATATTAACTGCGTGATAATTGATGAGCTTGGTATGTTTTTTTCATAAAAAGTTTAGATTTTATCAAGTTGGGTTAGATTGGGCTACATTTTATATTAGATTAGATCAAGTATTGTGCCATTAATGTAACCATCGTAGATTTGAAGCAAACGTCTATTCGAGCCACCTTTACTTCAGATCATTTTAAGAATATTTAATGATAATCGAATGTGATTCTTAATGAAAACAAAAATCTAGTAAAAAGTTTGCCCCAAATTCGTAATAACTCACAAATGAAAACCCCCATTTTGCTTCTACATTGAAACCCCTTAGATTTTCCGAATTAGACTCGCACCTACGGATTCCTCACAAACGCGCAGAAATCAAAGACAAAAAAACGTCCAGGTGTAGAAATTTCAAATCTCTTTGGCACAGTGATCACGTCACACACATTCTAGAATTCAAATGGCATTGGCCACTGAAAACAAAACTGCAAGAATAAATTAGGACGGGACATTGCGACCGGCATGCGAAATTACGACGCGAACCGCGAGGAATCCCAACGTGACATAATTCTAACGAACGAAGCGCAATCGATCGTGTTCTTGGTCGAAAGAAATATGTCTTCTCGTACGTATTCCTTGTCCAAATAAATGACGATTTATTCCGGCTGTTTCTGAATATAACTGAATTCGAGAAAAAAATTCAATGTAAATACAGCTACGAGTGAATGTTGAACGCGAGTCGCGTCGATGTGTGATTCTATCGGTGAATTATTCCGAGTTGCGTTTTTCCTTAATTTTTTAGTTGTTGAATAATGGAATGTTTTTTATCAGAATATATTTATGTGTATTGATATTTCTATGAGTGCTATTTCAATTCAAATGATAGCATTTGAATAAAACTTTTCGTTGAAAAATCTATCAAATCCGAGTGTAAATAAGCATTTCGTTGTAGATTAATAATGACTAAGAAATTATCAACAATCATAAAAAAATTTCGAATCTGAATTATCATTCGTTTATCTAGCATAATCTAGCTATAATTTTCAATATAAATAAGACAAATTCACTCATCTACTATCACATTAATCAAAAACCCATTAATCACAAGTGAATTTGCAATTTTGAAAAGGGCACATCTCGTATAGACAATATAAAGGACATTTCCACGTGTTTCATTATTTCTCATAAATATTTTCTATGTATGTAAGATATACCAAAAAGCATATCGAATTCAAAACTGCTATGATTTTATATGAAAAAAATAATCGAATTCACCACATTAACTATACAAAACTACACAATAGAAATAAACACCACCATTGTTCAGTAGTGACAAATCAAAAAGTGTTCTATGTAGGAGGGCTGCCGAAAACGTATCGTTTGCTCTCGAGAACTTGTACTAAATGGGTTGAACGACCTGCAAGAAATTTACGGAAAACGACTTGTTATTGTAGGCACAGGTTGGCCTGTTGGTTAAGTCGAGGTCGTCCTGGACCCTCGGTGTTAAAATTGAACCGCTTTCTTCGTTCAAAACAATTGCCTTTAGTAGATGTAGTGTAAACTTGGATATTTCCATAAAATTATATGAAATTTTGCCAATAGTCTTTTGAAAAAAGTTATGAGCAGTTCAGAGATAAACGCAACTAACTTCTAAGAGAAAAGCGGTTGAAGGTGTTTGATGTATTATTCAAAATTCCCTTCATTAATCCATTTTCCAGATATTTGAATGTATTAAGTAAAATAATCTCGACTGCTTGAAAAAAGGAAAATTAAATTTCAATATCAAAACTTTCATTGATATTATTAACATATTTGCATGTATCGAACGGTCATTACTTATATAATATTTCAAGTAAATCACAACGAGAGTTTTAAGATGTGCTGAAAACTGAGTTGTGCAGTCGTAAAATTTGATAAGTATTATTTAATTCATTTATAGGATTGAATATGAAACTGGATGAACATATCATTTTATTACTTTACACGTTATTAAACTTTTAGTGAAGTACGTTTTAATGCGATTAGTAATAAACGTTCGTGTAAATTTCGTTAATAAATACTCTGAAAATATTCGCGTTTTGAAGAAGATTCGCTAAATTTTCAGCAGACCATAAAAACGGACTGAAAAAATAATTTACTTGCGGGAAAGCTTCCGCTATAAATTTTCTAAGAATTCACATGAATCGCGAACATTTCAGACTCCAAAAAGATTCAAATTCAAACCAAAATACGAACACATATTAATAAAAAGCAAAATCGCGGCAGAATCAACCACAAACCAAATTTTTTTTTTATGAAACATCAAAATTCTAAATTTATATCATTCTGAAAGACAACTCACATGAAAAATTAGCGGGAAAAACAAACACAGCGAAAAACAATCCGAGACAATAATCCGTACCAAAACATTACACAACCGAAAAACAAACAATTTGGCACGCATCTTTCAAAACACCAAGTTCAAATTTAACCAGATTCACAGACGCTGATTGATGAACCAAGCAGTTACGAAGTCAACGAGCCGACATAATTATAATCTAATGAACGTATTTATTCGTATCTCATTATATTTTCGTATATGATTATATTTTATGTGTATTTTTGTACAGCGACAGAAGACTAATCTTTCATTTTCGCCGGTTCTTATCAACTTGTGACTCTCGGGAGTGGTTTGTGTTTGCTAGAGTTTTTTTTTTCGTATTTTAGTTCAGAAGGTTCATTACGTATCTTTAATGACACTATCTCGAGTTTACCGCGTATCGTTCTGAAAATATCTCGAAAAAATTAACAGTGAATAGGTTTGATATCAGCTAGAGGATTTTTCGTTTAAATTATTCATCGAATTATTTAAAAAAAAATTAAGCAATTTTTTTTTTGAAATATGCTACTCTTCAAATCATTCTGAAAATGTTTATTTAAAGCTCGAAACAATTGAATTTAGAAATATAACAATTTTGAAAGAACTATTCGATATGATTTAGAGACGATCATTTCACTTAACCAGAATTTGTGCTTTTTTGTCCTTTAAAGTTTGACAATTGTCATGGTGTGTTCGCGAACTCACAGCGATAAACTTTATAGAAAGAAAAGAAAGTTAACTAACACGAATGTTACTAATCAATGAAAAGATTTTAAATAGTCCAAGCTCATAAGAAGACGCTTGGAGAATTCGCCGAACAACGACTAATTTTTAAATAATAATAAATTTTTTATTTGGAAAAGAGCAGAATAAATTATCGAATGAGTTTATTCATACGTCTTAAAACCATGTTTACCTGTCAGCGTATTTATGACCGAATTGAAATGTGTATTTTATTTGGCTAACCCACTTATGATCTGGAACATATTTCGAACGATTTACACGAAAGTTTACCTTCGAAAAACATTCAAAATCATAAGCACGATGATTTTTATTCCAACACGTAACCATCGAGTAATCGCAAAGCGAGCGTTAATCGATACGGTTTTGATTCGATTTTTTTATCGATTTAATCGAATCACAATAGACGATCGTTGGCTATTAATTAAAATGCGGAAAAGCAACGAGATGAAATCGCAGCTATGAATTTATGACCTGCCCTATCTGACGTCACCGCACTTGGAGTCCTCCAAGGTTAATTAAGTCGACGTTTCTGACTCAGAACATTGTTGCGGTCGGCTGAGGCTGATAAAATTATTTTTAGAAATGTTTTATTTTTGAGAAAAAGACGTAAAAAATGATTGTGTGCGAAAAAAATGTGCATTTTTTTTTTCATTGCAGCGGTTTACGACTTCTTTCGGCGAGTGTATCCTGTTAAGTGTTACTAAATTGTACTCTCGTGTGAAATTTATTTAATTTAATTCGCTATATAAAATGGAAGATTTGATGTTTCAGAAGGTAAACTATTTTTCTTCTTTTATAGGCATGAAAAATCTGCAGTTCTTTGAAAATTTGCGAAATAATCTGATCTTATTTCAGGAGTAGGTGGAGCAAAAGAAAAAAATGAAACCTAATTTCATAAATTAAGTCTTATTTTAGGGCTAGATCTATTGAAATTATTCATTACGATCATGGGAAGTAACATATCCGAGCTAGGTCTTATTATAAGACCTAGGTAAGACTCCTGAAGACCTAGAATTAATTAAACTATTCGTTGGATTGATGAAAACCCTAATTTTATGAAGAGATCTTATACTGAATTATAAAAAGAGAAGTTTTACAGGGGGAAACCCTTATCATTTGTCTAACAATAGATTATAGCCTTATTTTCTCTAATAGCAAGACCCGGGCTACTTGACAGACGTTAAGCGTATTTTGATAGGGAACTTATAGGATGATAATAGTAACCGGAAGCACTCAAAAGACTAGCAACCATAGTATGCCAAAGTTAATCTTAAAGTAAAACGTCAATCATGAAAAGTTCACACCTAGGACGATAAGGGCATACATTTCCAACTAGAGTCTAACTAAAGGGTTTTCCAACTAGAGCGGGTAGATGTTGACAAGCTGTGGCGGCTATGTTTTTTTGATTACATTCATCAAATGTATTTTATATTATTCCGTTACTGATCTCAACTTATTATGCAAAGTTACAGAATTCAGCAATTTGTCTAAGTGGTAGAAATTAATTATCAAAATTTGAGTTCGTTCCCGACATCGTCACACGCGCCGCGTCCATACTATGGTAGACGCAATTTCAGGGTATTTTCGAATGAATCGATGTTTGAATTAGCAAAATTGGCATATTTATGGACACATTAGATTCTCTAGGTGATAATGCATCAAAAAATATACTGCCAAGATGGATATTCTGCAAAAAATAATTTAGGGTACGGCTGTCTTTCGTGGAGATGACGCGAATCAGTCACAAAGATCGTTTGATTTGACCCCACTAGACGTTTTTTTGTAAAATTTTCTGAAGTGAAAAGTTGATGCCAATAAGCTGCAATCAATCGATGCCAGTAAAGTTTGCAAAACTTAAGGTATCGCTTAAATGCTGCTGGATATACGCAGAAAAGTCGCGCGAAATGAAGTTTAATTTTGGTGATGAATTTCCACCACTTAAACATATTGCTGAATTCTGTATCTTTGCATAACAATTTGAGACTATTAACGAAATAATATAAAATACATTTGATGAATGTAACTAAAAAAATAAAGCCGCCACAGCCTGTCAACATCTACCCGCTCTAGCTGGAAAACCCGTTAGAAAAGAAAATCGTTTTCCTTCGAACACAAACATTGATTTTAATTGATCAATAAAACATTATAGACAAAAAATAACTACAAATTAAATAAAAACAATTGTCAAAAACATAAAGGGTGGTGGCGAAGAGGGGCCGACGCCCGCGCACAGCATCCACAATCTATTTATAGATCGCGAACACGCACGCTCGCTAGCGAACGCGAACTCGAACGCGAGCGCGCGCCCACGAACGCGTGTCGTTTTCACACACACACACACACACACACACACACACACACACACACACACACACACACACACACACACACACACAACACAACACGTTAGCGACCGCACACTGCGCTTGCGCAATCCGACTTTATATAATGTTCGTCCTTAAACAGCGAAAATCCACCTGATGCCGCCGACCTTCGTGCTCTCCTCTGAGATTCGAGTTTCGGTGATCTCGTATGTTTATGTGTTTGTATATGTACGTTTTGATGCTTTAATTTTTTTTAAGGAGGTTGGTTTAGTTAAAAATAAAATGTATTTTTTAGTGATAATGATTCATTTTGTTGTATTTTAGTGAGTGACTGCCGATGGTTTTATTTTGGTGAGGTTTGGCGTTTTTTTAATTGTTGTGTGTGATGCTGATATGGATGCGGAGTAGAATTGATAAAGGATAATGAGGTTGGAAGTTCAACGACTTTTAATATTTTGCTTAAATAAATTAAAATTTGAAAAAATATTGATTCGATATAATGTTCTATTTTGAACAAAAACCATAAATGCCATGTTGATGATAATGGTTTGGTTTCCTGGTTTCTATTAAATGAAAATAGTGTTATGGAATATCGTCTATAATTACAAATATATTTTGAATTCATTGATAAAGAAACTAATTAAAGCACCTATATTAGTTTGAAAATAAATATCGATTAATTATTCTTTGAAAACATTCTCATCTATTGTGAATCAAAATAAGTAAGTATCGATACTAAAAATTGAGATATTAATAAAATAATTCGATCGATTTTAATAAAAAATTTAAATAAATTTAAATGGTAACGAATACATTCTAACCGCTCAAAAACTAAACAAAAAAGTATCGAATAACATGAAACTAGATTCTAGCGAGAACCTGATAAGATTCTATTTCGATTCGACCACAACAAAAACAACACGACATAAAAACGTGAAAATTCTGATATTTCGACCGATCAAATTCATATGCCTACCTATTTCATCAAATAAATAATATTTTCAACCGAATCATAACAAAACTGACATGCATATTTGGAATACATAGTTTAAAAACATCTGTGTTTGAGAAAGCAACGGCCACGAGATCATCTCGAATCCGGTAAACGAACAAAAATTAAAATAATCAACAGAAGGTCAATAGGACGACTCAGAGCCGAAACTATACACGCCTCTTTTAACTACACATTAACATATGTATTTGAGCAATTCCGTTTCGAAACGGAACGGAACCGAACGGGTCAAAAAAATATGTGTTATCGCTTCGAACGTCAAATTGGAGAAATACAACAACACTAAATTTTCGATCTAAGATTACTCAATATTAACAGTCGATTAAAGCTGTCAAAGTTTATAAAATTACTCACCACTCTCGAGGAGGCCCCCCTTTTTAAAGGGGGGCACCGGAAATCTGAAGAAGACGACTTTTCAGCGAAGAGTTTTTCAAACATTCAAAAAACGGCGCCTCTTCCTCACGGAAGCCATCTTGAGAAAAAAAAAACCGTAACAACCCCAAAGTCGACCAGCTGAGAGCCGACCGATTCGAACTGAAACGAACGCGGCGCGTATGAAATAATAAATGTATAAATAAAAAACGCTTATCTCGTATGAGAGAGATAAGGCGGCACGAAAATAAACACTGCGCGTATTGTTCCGCGGCTTCGGAGCGCTTTTTTCGAATTTGAGGTTAGGTCAACTGTCAAAATGGTGGACGATCGAAACAAAATGGAGAGCGGCAGACACGAGCCGCTCGGTCGGCGGCCCCCGGCCAACTGGCGAGCGAATCCGAGTCCGAGTCCGAAGACATCGTCGAAATGACGATTGATCTCTCTTCTTCGCAATCGCATCATCTGATGCAGCAGGGGGAGTCAATTGAGGGTCGTGGTCCTTAAGGATGAAGCTGTCCTTTTTAGATCCTTTCGTGTTGCTGATTAATGTTTTGAGGAAGGACCTGAAGTGATCGTTCTTCAATTGCATGAGTATCAGATGCATCAAGGATATTCAATTGAGGGTCGTGGTACTTAAGGATGAAGCTATCCTTTTTAGATCCTGCCGTGTTGCTGATTAAAGTCTTGAGGAAGAATCTGAAGTGATCTCTCTTGTTTGCAGTCGTATCATCTGATGCAGCAGGGGGAGTCATTTGAGGGTCGTGATCCTTAAGGATGAAGCTGTCCTTTTTAGATCCTTTCGTATTGCTGATTAATGTCTTGAGGAAGAATCTGAAGTGATCTCTCTTGTTTGCAGTCGTATCATCTGATGCAGCAGGGGGAATCATTTGAGGGTCGTGGTCCTTAAGGATGAAGCTATCCTTTTTAGATCCTTTCGTGTTGCTGATTAATGTCTTGGGGAAGGATCTGAATTGATCTCTCTTGTTTGAAATCGCATTATATGATGCAGCAGGGGGAGTCAATTGAGGGTCGTGGTCCTTAAGGATGAAGCTATCCTTTTTAGATCCTTTCGTGTTGCTGATTAATGTCTTGAGGAATGATCTCAAGTGATATCTCTTCTTTAAAATTGTATCACCAGATGTAGGAGGGGAAGTCAATTGAGGGTCGTGGTCCTTAGGATCAAGCTATCCTTTTTATATCTTTTCGTGTTGCTGATTAAATTTTTGAGGATGGATTTAATGTGATCTCTCTTCAATTGCGTTAGTATCAGATGTATCAGGGGCAGTCAATTAGAGTCGTGGTTCTTCTGGAGATGCTTTCCTTATTAGCTCCTTTCGTATTGTTGATTGAATTCTTTAAGATGGATCTGAAACTTATATCGTATTTTCCAGTTGCTTTGTTTCAGTTCTATAGTGATTCCATGTACCTAGGTGTAAATTGAAAATTCGGAGCATGACGCAGAGCTGAAACAAAATAAGTTAGATCGAAAGACATTTGTGCCAGATCCCAATTGGCTGTAAAATAAAATATCTTGAAAAGAAATCTGAAGGAATGGTATTCTCGAGCTAGTTTACTTCAGCCCTATGCCGAGTTTTAAGTAATTTTTAATTATTGTAGAATCATACATGATTCTCTATCTCAATCTCTATCTTAACTTGTCATAATTTCTAACTCGATGATTATCTTTTTCTTTTATAATGACAAATCTTCAATTCGACCAATTTTTTAACTTCAATAATATTCAAATGTACTTGTTCCATTTTAGGAAGTAGAGTGGTTGGTCTAGTTAAATTAAAGGTCGTGTACGTTTTATACGTGTGATATTTGATACGTTGGATAAGTTTTCTTCTTATTTTACATAAATTAATCTTCTATAAATAAAAGTGAACACTATAGTGATTCAAAATACTATAATTGTTGCAATGTGGTTTGTGTTATAAGCAAGTAAAATATTTAGACATTCGGAACATTTTCTAATCGCTGATTTCAATAACTGCAATTGAACGCATACAATTAGATCTTTTCCGAATACATATAAATTTTATCGAAACTATGAACGTCAATTCTCACAATACCGTTATCTATGTATTTCCCATTGCATCATCTCTTCGATTAAATAGAGAAGTGTTTGAAGATAGTGCTTATAATATTTATTTATAATTTCTCAAGGGCGATTTTTGAATAAAAATAAGTTACACTTGACCTTCATTTTCTAACTGTAAACGTTATTTCAAGTGTACGTTCTCATATTTTCAGTATTTCTCTGAAACTATGCATGTCTAATCGATTTACAACAATTGATTTCAAAAATCATTCAGTATCAATTATTTTATAAGTAACATAAGATTAATAATATAAATTGCGAATCATGATGCAAAATGATTTGATTATAGAGAGCACTACTTGAAAACTATTAGATATTTAAAAAACATATAGAAAAAATGTTAATAAATACGCACGTAAGAATTTCGAAAGCACGCATTCAAAAAACGTATGACAACAAATTGCACAAAAAATCAAACATATTTCATTGCCTTATTATTGACATTAGAAATTTGAGACGCTTTCTCAAATGTCCGATCGTTTAATTTTTTTCACAGTTTCATCGATATTTAAACAATTTAAATTATTTTTTTAGCTTAATCAAGCAGACGCGATAAATTAGTCGCGATAAATTCACTGTTTCTGCGATCGACCATCTATTTTAATTATAAAGGCCATAGGTTTTGACATTTGACAAACGGCAAAAAGCATTCCGTAGACGGAACATTTACAAGCTTATTTACTCTCATTATCATTATTTTTAGAATCAATAATTGTCAGTTGATTATCAACACAACTCGAATGGAAAACCATCGAAATTTCCAATTCATATTATTATTTAAACGCAAATTTCTCAATAAAAAATGCGCAATCAACACATCTTTCGTGTAAATATGTAATCAACGCATTTTTCTCATTTGTGCAAATCTTAAACATTTCTAAACACTTTTTCAGAATCATTCAGCGACTTGTACTGAAAACAAAGCAAATCGTTTACGTTTTGTCTGAAACCGAATTTAGTTCGGCAACAGGAAGAGCACAAGGACGATTCAAATTTTCGAAAATATCACGTTTCGAATCTGATCTTCGTGAAGATTTTTTTTAGAATTTGGTCCAGTGATATCAACATTGTGCTTTTTATATTCGAATGTTATGAAAAAAAAAATAACCTTTCGAAATCTGGCAATGGTATAGCGGCCTTGGCGATGTATGCGGATATTGCGGCTTTAGATAAAGGATATTAACGTAAGAAAATTTTGTACATACTTTTAAAATGTTATAATTAAAAAATGTTTTGAATAACATAAGTTAATTAATCCGTTCATCATAGTCGTGTTTTGAGATATTTATTCAATGTGTAGTTCTATTAATGGCATGATTCTTAACTTAACCTAACTTATAACATGATCCAATTCAATTTAGACTTAAAAAGATAAAAAAAAGAACTACTCTGACACAATCTTAATTTGCCTGACTTGTCGAGTTTCATACCATTGATATACAAATGAACGACAAATTATTTTAATCCAGCTTTTTGATTCATTCCATTTTCTTATTTAAGGGTTTTTTAAAATATATCCTGATTTTCAAAAACACGTCGAACACGTTTTCCATTTGAATTGATTTTCTAGTAGTACCGATTTGGCTTGAATTTGAATTGTTAATTTGAGGTGGAATTTGAATTGATGATACAAGGACAGTTTTATTTTTAGCTTGAATGACTAATTCGATTTTTGTTGAGGTTTGAAATACGGAATTTTGTTTAGTTACGAAAAAACAGTTTTTTAGTGAACTAATTTTATTTAATTGCTTCATATTAGAAATTCAAATTTATCATTAATTATTTATTCTTAATTTATGACTGTTAATTGTAAAGTGCGCGTTTCATAAATCATATAATGAATGAAAAATTTAGTTTTCAATCTATTTATTGTATGCGGGTAGGCATTTCACAAGAAATAGACAAATTAATTTTCAAAATTTTTATTGAATGATTTTCCTAACTTTTCGTCGCAATTACAAAACAATATATTTTGTCAATGAGTATAAGTGTAATAATAAAATCGATGCACCAAAAACAAAATATAACAATTTGCCATTGAAAATGTGACTACAAGGTGACAAAACACCCCTTGATTTTTCTACGCTACAAAAAATAATTTCTTGCTATTTTTTTAAATGTCCACTATGTAAACATCATATTATGTAATATTTACATCATCATTAGTTTACATTATTATTATTATTTTTAAACATACATGCTCATTCGATAAAATAATATAATGTTTGCTTCAGTTCACATTTTATATATTTACAAGGATTCTTTGGTTTTAATTTCGAGAAAAACAATTCATTTACAATTTTCGATCTGTTTCTTTTTTGAATTATTAAACTATACTTTCCGAAGTCTTTCAAAAGAATATTACATTCAGATAATAATTTATTATAATATATTATATTATAATAAAATAATATACCACTCGTATAGAGTGAAATTTAGAGATCGTTTAATTTAAGTTTTTCTTACAAAATACAATTCCAAATAAATAAGAATTCAAATACATGATATGAAATTTACAAAATGAGTTGCAAACTAATATAATCAAAATATTCAAATTCAATGCATTGTGTGTTGGATGAATGCTTCCAATTAATTTTAATCCTCGTATATATTTATGCATGCTTGTATGAAGCTGTTATTTGGGAAGAAATCTTATCTTGAAAAATCTTAGCACACAGATAACATAAGGCACTTTTGAAGCAGACTAACATAACCCTTTATTGAAGTCAGACCATTGTATAACCTATATAAATGATGATAAATGCAAAACACATTAACACACATCACATATGTATACATATAAAAAAGTTTCGTATCATTTGGTTTTGAAATAAAGTAAAGAAAATTAAATAACACATATTGACAACTTTTTTTGTAAAAAAATTATGTATGATTCATCATTTCATATGTACTAAACAAATCCATAGATTCTTCAATTGTTTTTTTTCAACATACACAGTTCAGCGTCAATATAATAAAAAAAAACTTAAATCAAAATGAAAATAATAAAGTTGCCACAATGATACAATGAAAATTTTTTAAGATTTTTTTTAATGTATGTAATTTGATATTTTCATAATCACTAAAAATGATTAACTGCTTATTACTATAACTATTTGTTGTGAAAATTGGTAATTATCTATATATAATACATATTATATATTTAAGAGTGGCTTTTTCAGATAGTAAAAATCACTTATATTTAGAAGTTGACTTAATTAATATTGATTTATGTAACGTACTTAAGGGAGAAAATTAAAAATCGCAAGACCTTTGTGGAATTGAAATTACAATTTTGGTATATGATTTTTTTATTTATTTTATGAATTAACAATCCAGTCTTCAAGAGCCTTTGATTAATTTCGAGTTTCAAATAATATTGTTATTAATGCTAAAAAAATTGACTTGCGAACCTTAGAATTCGCATCATTTTATTCTAAGAAACGATCACCACAGAACCGAGGCAATCATTAACAACCTTAACCCAATATATTGCATTCAACAAGCGTGACTAAAACATTATCTAATATTCTAAAATTTCGAATTTCATTTCCTCAAATTTTAATAATTGCCTTCTATTATGATTATAACCTGTACTATTATTGCAAGAAAAATTCAGTTATTATTTAGCATTTTAAGTGATTGTGATACATTATTCTCTAGATCAATTCAATCATCATCAAACAATGATTGCCAAATCCTTTCCCAACTTTCGCTGTCAGCAAAAGAGATTCTATATTTATGTACACATTCGAAAATATACACATGCATACTTATACAAAAAATCATAACAAAAACATATAAAAATTCATCATTTGAAAAAGTTGGATATATTTTTCACTGCACCAATAATTTAATATAAATAAATAATATAAACCATTCATACAAAATAGCAAAGGGCAAATACTATGAAATGGTTATTTTTATTGATTCACTTAAAATATAACGAAATTTTTACAAGTCAATTTATATTAAATTTTTGTACATATCTTCCAGTTGAGGCTTAAAGTAAGATTTGATTTGAGGTCTCTTCGATTTGAATGTAGGTGTTAGAAGTCCATTTTGAACAGAGAATGGATCGGGATGAAGATAAATATCTTTAATCTGCAATAAATAATACAAGGAATTAGGCAATCATTTGAATTGCAAACAATAATGCGACTTTGACTTTCAACTAACCTGCTCAAAGCTAGAAAGTCCAGCTTCCTTTCCCCAAGCAATCATGTCCTGCATAATAAGTTGTTTTACTTCGGGATTATTGCATAAAACAGATAAAGTGCCAGCGATTCTGTTTTCCAATGCCCAGCATTTCACTACATCCACATCGGGCACAACAATAGCCACGATGCAAGACTGAAAATATAAATGAAATTGATCGCAGTTCATATTGTTAATCCTTAACAAAATATTAGACTTTGTAACATACTTTCAATGATTCTCCATACACAAATACTTGTTCGACATATTGACTTCTGATGTAAATATTTTCAATTTTTTCTGGTACAATATATTCTCCTTGGGAAAGCTTGAATATGTGTTTCCTTCTGTCAATGATTTTCAAAGTTCCGTTCTAGAATCATAAAATATAAATTATCAATAAAAGCAAAAATAATAGAAATTGATGATTAATCATTGATAACTTACAGGTAACCATTGACCAACATCACCTGTATGATGCCAACCTTCAGCGTCAATTGCTTCTTTGGTTTTTTCAGGGTCTTTATAGTATCCTTTAAAAACATTAGTGCCTTTAACACAAATTTCGCCTTGACCTTGGGTAGCATAATATTCCATCTCAGGTACATCGACTAACTATAATTATTTAAATCAAAGTTAATATAAACACAGTCAAAATTAAGGCATAAATAATTGACAATTTTTTTGGTAAATTACTTTAATTTGGTTACAAGCAACAGGAGGTCCAACATGTTCAGGGACATGATCACCTTGAACTGTTAGTGAAACAGGAGCAGTACACTCGGTTTGACCATAACCTTCTACTATCTAAAATAAAAGATTTTTTTTTATAATTAAATTATTTTTAATTTATATTAAAGTTAATCGCACTCACTAAGCATCCAAGTGCACATCTGGCAAAAGTTAGCACATTTCCAGCTAGTGGAGCACTTCCAACTACCATCAGACGTAACCGTCCTCCCATACCTTCTTGAATTTTCCTAAAAACTAGTTTATCCCATATAGAATTTCTACGCACAATTCCTCTGAAAATAAAAAGTTTTATAAGTTTTTGCATAACATAGAATTAGAAGAAATAAGAAATTTAGAAACCTTTTCAATTCTGATTCTTTAGCAGATATAGCCATATTGAAAAGTGTCCGTTTGAAGCAAGACCCAGATATTTCTTGTTGAGCTCTATCGTAAAGACGATTTAAAAGTCTAGGCACGGCCGGGAAAACAGTAGGTCTTAAGGCTCTCATATCATCTGCTAAATTTCTGATATCGCCACTGAAAAATCCTACAGCGCCACCAACCATGTACACTGCATTCTGAAACATATATAAATCATGAAATTTATAAATCAAATTACATTATTTTTGAAATAGAAAATGAAAAAAATTACTTCACAACATCTTTCGAGCATATGCGCTAAAGGTAAAAATGATAATAACGTATCATTTTTATTAGGCTTATGTGGACCAAGTTGAGCCATTACACTGCATAAAGCAGACATAACATTTTCGTGAGTAAGCATTACACCTTTAGGATTTCCAGTAGTACCAGAAGTGTAACAAACAGTGCAAAGATCATGAGCTTTTGGAGGCTGCAATGAAAATTATTTATTTGTAATTAAAAGAAAAAAACAGAAAACTTCATATTTTTTTTATAAATCAACATACCATCTGTGGAAAATCTTTCTGTGCACCTAATAGTTCTACATCAGTGTATTTAATAATATCAACTCCTCGGTTTTTCGCTCTTTGGATTGTTGCAGGCCTTACTTCTTTAACAACAACTAATTTGCGTAAGCTTTTTGGTGATTTATCAAGAAGAAGGTTTGCTTTTTTGTCATCCTCACAAATAACAATTGATATATCAGCTATAAAGAAAATTGAGTCATTTAAATTAAATATTATTTTTTATTTTATACAAGAGCAACTGATGAAATTTACCTTGATTTATTATAAAAGAACAGGAGTCTGGTCCCAAAGTATCATACAAAGGAACTAAAACCATGGAATAACAGTAAACTGCTTGCTCAGTAATCACCCATTCTGGACAATTTTGGGCATAAATACCTGAAAATAAAATAAATGTCATTGATCAAAAGCCAAACTATAAATATACCAAAGTTTATTAAAATATATTAGTATTGATGTTCAACATTTGTACAAACTTACCAACAAAGGTTTGAGGCCCTGGATTCAACCCATGAGCTATAAGACCCGAACCGAAATTTTTGGCTCTAAGCAAAGTTTCATTGTAATTTGCCCAAACGTAAGGTTTGTTCGGTCCTTCTCTCCATCCGATGCATGGACCATCATCTGTAATTAATTAAAATAATGTAATACCATAAATCTGTAATGATTTATAGAAAAAAAGTTAAAATAATACTTGATTCTTTTGCGCCTCTTCTGAAACCTTCATAGAGTGTTTTGGTATCCTCATGGAAATAACTTAAAAATTTTCCATTTTTAGCTTCTTTATAAAATTTGGAAACGCGTATCATTTCAGGACCCTGAAAATCATATGAATAATTATAATATTGTACATCTATGAATAATATATTATATTCGTAGAATTTAATCTAATGTAATTTCAAAAAAAAAAGTAAAGAAAGGAATGCTAAATATCAAGGAAACCTTATATCTAACCATTATGGTTCATTGCAGTTTAATGAACTGTTACTATGTATTTACTATTCATTCTCAACAAAATAACTAAGAAAATCTATCGTTTTATAACACAATCTACTAAACATGGACACATGACATGTGTTCAAACCATTACCGATGGCATGTTCAATGAAATGTGTCAACCCGAGGGTTGCCAGCTTATTGCACTAGCGTAAAAGTGATGCAATCTGTCTAGTAAGAAGAATTAAGGTGGCAATTCATTAAAATTCATTGAATGAATAATGGTACAACATTTGTATGGACGTGAATGTTGTGCAAGTAGACCCAAGTCTGATCGGGGAATCTAAAAATGTATCAGTTGCATAACGGAAAAAGTGAGATGTAAATATTGTGTAATTTTCTAATGTTAAGTTTAACCAGTTACACTGGTCTACGGAATGAAAAAGAGTTGAGGCTAACTTCGGATCACTGCAAAACTTGGCAACGATTATTTCAGTAAAATTTCTTGAATAATCCACACAGAAGGAGCATCACGCTGCGGGGGTGATTAATACAAAACAGTTGGTCGTCGCGCCTATTCTATATCTATTTATATTAATTTACATAACTGACATATTCCAAGACATTTATGAGATATTCAGGACAGAATTGCAAAATCATGCTTCTTTTTCAGTTTATTTTTCATTTTTTACACTGTGTAAATACGTATGTAACACTATTTTGAGATGTGAAATGTAAAATCTGTCGCTTTTTTGCAAAGACTTTTTTACAGAATGCATTTAACTTTTGGCATCACAGATGATTGTAGCGAAAATAAAATATTACTGATTTCACGGATAATAAAAAATTTCACAGCAATTTTTCAATGAAATCTGATTTCATTCAGCTCCATTTAATATCCATGTTTCATAACTTCAAAATATTATTGATTCAATAAAATAAATGTATATTTACTTCTTGTATTTCATTTACAGAAGTATTTTTTCCTATTGGTCCAATGACCTACCGAAGTATTCCTCAAAATTATAAAACATTTCATCCAGAATAATTTCACCAAGTCTGAATAAATAGCACCTACACAATTCAGATCAAACGAGACATTTATGCCAGTTTTTAAATTGACTCAAAAAATATTTCAATCAACAAAATCATTTCGATCAAAACACATAAAATTCTAAACACTTTTAGCCCCTAGCATACGTCGAAGAATCTCACTCCTCACATCACGCCATCCTCGAATATCATCAAGAGGCAATCAATCGAATGCGACGTGACCATCGTCAGATGGCATCTGGAACGTGTCTTAAGACTATTTCCGACTGAACTGTGCCTAGCATTATAGTGAAATATTTCACGAGGAATTCAGAAATAGCTTCGGCGACCGCGTGACTGGATTCAAGCTTCCCACTATTTATAGGAATGCGAAAAACCCTTCCAATGTCGCGTCGGGAATAGAATTTTCCGCGATGAACGAATGGTAAGGTTCTTCCTGGGTCGCTTTTAGATTTTAGATTCGTTCGTGAGAATTTTCCGATGCGTTTGTTCCGACGGTTTCGGTTTTCTCGAGGAACGATTGACGTGTTGGCATAAGTTGCTCGCCGTTTGTAATTGGGTTGGAAAATTGTTGGATGTTCGAATAACAGTTTTGACTGATTCGTGTAAATCGATATTGATATTAAAATGTGTGTTAAATTTTGTATCAAAATTAACAATACTTTCGTAAACATAACTTAGGGAAGAGAATTGTTCACTGCAATGATGAACTAATTGTGAGCGGTGTTTTAATTCGTTAATGTATGTAAGTCAATTTTTTTTTAACGAAAATTATGTTTACAGAAATAAAGCGTCATGCCAGAAACATATTACTATTATTTTTATATTTAGATTGTTTCTATGACATAATCTTTAACCTGGAAGTCGAATATTCGTCATAGTCCATAAAAAAACTATTAAATTTTTATAATAGGCGGAACTTTATAGCTTTGAAAAATTTTTAACGACCAAACGTATTGAATGCTGAAAACGTTTCAACGTGTTATCACAATCGGAGCGTTTGTGAAAAGCTAGAGTTTATAGTGTGGAAATTGGACAGAGTCCATCAATCGTAAAACTCAACAAGTCTATTATAACCATTAGATTTCTAGAGTGCTGGATTTCATTAACACTGAAACCAACTGAAATAAACACTGGAAAATGTGTTTTCATTTTATTTATACAAGTAACATGATTCGTATGTACTTTCAAACTGAATTTTCATATTGAGATTTCGAAATAAGAATAAAATACTCAAGGTATAAAACCGTATCATTAAATCAAGACATAATAAAGACACATAAAATATGAACTTTCTAATCGATTTTCGTATTATCAACAAATCTTTATATCTATGATACCAATTGTCAAACAATCAAAGTCAATTAAAGTCGGTCACATCTTCGATCTATAAATTGTCACAATTTACTTTCTTCGCTCAAAAATAACAACTAAAATTACATAAGACACTCTCGTAATTGCCGTGTAACCCCGAGGAATTTTGCGGTAATTTTTTCGCGAAAATTCTCTATCTGGATCAAGTCCAAGGAGTACGAGGTCGCATGTCGCGCACGTCAGCTGATCATCAAAGCACGAGATTGAAGGTCTCGTGATCGAAGCTGCCCACGCCTTCGGAAAATTCCGAAAAACACTAAAACAACCCCTAAATATAACCTTCGAAAATATTTTTAAGCAAATCCGGAAATGAATGTCGCGCTCTTCACAGCAGACGCATTTGTCGGGAGCATTTCATCATTATTTTTTCTTAATACATTTATAGGGAAACTTTGCTTAATGAGCAACCCACATAATAAGTGACAAGAGGGGAGATATTGTGACTTTGTATGCAGAATTTCCACTTTTTGTTGTTCATAAAATATCGTTTCATTCAACGAGTGTTCCGCATTGCGAATAAGTTTCAGAAACAAATTATGCTCGTTATGCGAGGTTCCAATATATTATACATACATAAAAGTTCAATTCAACGTAAATATTGACTTGATAAGAAAAAGTGTAATTTATAAATGGATTAAAAAAATACATATAAACGAAATCTATACGATTGTTTTTCCCGAAATCTGTTTTCGTGTTTACATCGGACATACATATTTTAGTGTGAAAATTGAGCTAGAAAAACATTCCCGCAATATACTATGTCGTGTTGTTCTTATAAAACACGCGTATATGTGAATGCCGACTTTCTATTCGGGCATTCAAATGATAGTTCCGTATTGAGGTCAGTAGTTCACAGTTAAATAAGGCGTGTTTTGTATCAAGAAGTAAACACTCAGTTTCATTAGAGAGGATACGGAAATAGACATTTTTCTCGTTTCGAACCGAGAGCTTTTGAAAGCTCTGAAATCATGCGGAAAAAATAACTTTCAGACTAGAAAATCTAACGATTCATATTAAGAAATTGAACTGTGATTTGAAGCAGTGATTAATCTTAGTAAATTAATCAATCAGTTTCTATTGAAGATGAAATATGTACTATCATTTTCAATTGAAAAAAGTGAAATTCGGGATGACGACGCGGATTCCAAATAGAATGAATTTTCTATCAGTCTCACGAAATAACGTAAATCACAAGTCGAACCGTAGGCAAGAGTCCAAAGCTGAAAGTTTTCATTATGAATAACGGTCGCGACGTGCAACAGAGCGTAACGAATGCGTAGCGGTACGCAAAAGGTTAAATTTCCCAACAGCGAAATGTCCCTTCAACAGTCAACATTTCAATGTCAGTAAACGACCACGTGTAATATACATAGTATTCACACGCGTATTTACTCATTGATTAAAACGTAATGGACACTAAAAGATTTCTATAAATAAATGTGGCTGCGAATGTCGTCTCGACTTTTCTTCTGCATCTGTTTTATCGACAGTTAAATGAGCAAGTTTTTTTTATGGAAAACATTTACATGATACATTAAAACGCAAATTTCAAGAAAAGATAGTGGTGAAATTTAACAAAATGAGATTTGCAAATCGAAAAGGTTAGAAAATTATAAAGTAATCCAAATTGTGCATTAGAACAACATCAATTGTATCCATGACTTATTGGCATATAAATCATGAGATGCCAGTGAAAAAATACCGTTAATCGAGTCTGTCATTTTATTGGTAATCTTTTCCTCGATGTACTATTATGGTATTCGATACCCAAACGGTTTAGTAACCGCACGAGTTGCATCGAAACGGTTAAAATAACTGGATGTAAAGCTATTATATCGAACACACATTCACATCTCGAACCTATAGCTTATACATTTTAATAGCACAGTATCACACAGATTAAAATCAATATGCATACAAAATAACATAATCTATACATTATTGTGAAATCGGACAGTCTATTAAATCGTTAAATTGAAAGCTCGCAGCGATAAGCACATGATCTTTATTGGCTTCCTGATTTCGGAAAATTGGCCAAGCCATTAGCGAATTACAGAGTTGCACATTATTTTCGTCAACAATAAATATCATCAGCATTGGACACGATGTTAGATGACGAATATCTTAAAGAATAGCATCGTAGACGATTGCGCAAATCGTTGTCTGAACGATTCGAATTCTTGATTCGTCATTAGAGACTTGCCATCGTTAATGAACTACATTGTTTATAAACAATGTCGGGGAAATGATCCAAGATCGAGTGGATCCAGACTAGAAGTGATCGACGACTGGTGTAAGAAAAAAATCACATTAACGGAATGTCGCTCTCTTGTGAATTTTTCGTATATCGGACGATTTATAAATACTGTCGTTGAAATTTCGTTACATGAAAATAAAAACGTTGAAAATATAACATAGGATAGATCGGAAATTTATGGGATGCTTGAGCATTTAGATCATCGTCTATAATGGGACTTTGATCGTTTCTCTTGAATTTCGGCTGCGTGTGTAGCCTTTTGAGACTTCAGAGACGAATACATAAATTAAGAAACGCTTTGAAAAAAAATTGAAATAGATTTTATACTACAGTTCAGCGAACACGGGTTTGAATTTTTAAGCGATTAATCTGCGTTAATTTTAATCATACATCGGGCGAAAGCTCCATTATGGTAAAGGGTTTTCCATATTGAGGCAACTATGAATATGAGATAAAGGTTAAGGCCTCGTATAAATAATTGAACATCATCACAACACGATCATGTTTGCGAAGGGTCAAATCGTGTCTCGATATACTACAGTTAAAAACCATACAAAATCAAAATTTTCATCTTCGGAAAAATTTTCAAATCATCACGATGCACAAATATAAAATGCGATTTCTGAATGTGTGAACATCCATATTTTGTCAAACCAAAAAACCATGCTTGATCGAGCCATAAAATGCAGCTACTCGTGCAGGACACGATGCAGGAAAACTTACACTAACTTTTATATTGTCGGATTGAGCATTTTTGTCAATCGGCGTCGTGATAGGCGGCACAGAATTGCAACACCCACAGCAAGCCATCTTGAACTCGATTCAGACTCCGAAATCCAAAAAAATCCCAAAGATCCAAAAAACTCAAAAACAGTCCCACTTCACTTCACGTATCGACGATCATGATTCGCGAAGATTGCGTAACACTTTTCAACCGATTTCGATTTTCAAAAATTTTCAGAAAATTCAAATATACAGTTTATGATTCACAGATTGATTTTATCGATTGGATCAGAAACTCATCGAACTTTAAGGACGTCGAAGTGTTATACGCGACCGTGTCCCGTTCGGCACTGGGTGTCCAACGTTGGGACAACTTGACTTGGAGCCCAAATAAGTTGGCTCGGAACGCGAACGTCTCGAATCAGTGGTTTCAAAACTGAAACTGAGCCTGATGCTGAAGCCGAATCGAAGAGAAGCACCATTGGCACCATGTAAAAATATCGGCGACGGAAGACAGCTTTGCGTTTCCTCCCGGGTGAAAAAAAAAAGCTTTACGAAATATTTAACACTCACGTGCGGTTGTTTATAGTTCGGTTGATTTCAGTTATTTATTACGAGAAAAATAAGCGAAATTTGCCAAAATGTAAGATTTTATCATACGTTTATAAGCGTCATCTTCATTACTCAAAATACTGACGAGGTTGAGTTTCAAGCTCGATAAAATTTTTCATCTCTTATTTTGTCGCATCTTATATTTTAAATCCACAAGTTTAGAGATAAATTATTAAGTTTATACGAAGATTTTTTAAAAATAAAATTCAAATTAGTAGAAGAGCGTTTAGGCATTTATAATAAATATTATACCACGATGGTTTTTGACTGGAAACATGTGTGTATATTACAAATTATATGAGCAATAAAATATAAAAATGCTATTTAAGAGAAAATAAAAATAAATTCATAGAACGAACTCGGTGACTGACTCGATGAGATAACAAGAAAGCAACAAGTCAATAAATAACTTAAGAACTTCTCAAGAAAATGCATCAACATCGATAAAGAACGAACTTTAAAGTTAAGCAAAAGCAGTCGGGAAAGCGAGATGCGTTTTGAAAGAGAAAGTTCATATATTCTAATAGTCAGTAACATTCGATTATTTATAAACATCCAGAAAGAAAAACCGACAAACGAGAGAAAAGTTTGAACAACACTAAAACTTAATCGCTAATCCGTTCGAAAACGGACAACTGATTTAACCCAAACGGTCGAGAGAAAACAACACGTCGCTAAATCAACTAATATCACAAGCAAAATCCATTAGCAACTCTTTATAAAAAAAAGTAAGAGCAGATGTTGCATCGAAGTGCATAATAATTCCGATTGCACTCTCGTTTCAACGAAATACGACGTTGCGTTGAAGTTGATGTGCGAACGAATGTCGCCGTAGAAATATTGTTATGACACTAACTACTCTTTGTAAGTGAACGAGGGTCGTTCTGAAAGTGTGTTCTGCTGAATGATGACATTCGAAGACGGTAAATTTTCGGTTTATTTTCGGGCGAGGAATGCGTAATGAGCGTTTGTTTGGCTCGTTCTGTGTGGGCGTGCGATATTTTGTTCATAAAATTAGGTTTCGATTTGTGGGAAAGTGTATGTAGTTTATTTTATTATGCAGAGCGAATGCCTTTTCGAGTTATTTTGTTTTGGTGATCCTAGTTAATTTAATAAGATTCGTTCTAAGTCTACTTATAGCGCAATGAAGCCCAAAATGGGATTTCACTCTAGATCTGTCAGATTTAATAAAAATTAGAAACCATGTAAGAAAAATGAAAATTAATCGATAAGAGATTAAGATTTATATTCTATCTCGGGGTATCAATGCAAAATAACAATTTGAAATTAAATATAAAATTGAAAATCATAGTGAATTTATAAATATCTCCTTTTATTTTTCATATTTAAACGAGTCTCCACTTGAAAATTAAAATTTTAATGACTTCAACGTTGACGGCCTGTCTCTTGTCAAAGTGATTTTATTCTGAATTTTCTTCGTGTCTGATGAAAATTAGGTGGAGTATTGTAGCTTTCATCAATCATTTTGAAATTTTATCTCGTAAATATTTATTTTTAATCCATTCACATGATTAATCAACGTACCATTAAGAATATTACATCATAAACAATAACAAAATTGTTATTGATATTGGAAATTTCAATTTCATTTAATTTTCTAGAAAGGTAATTTTATAAAAATCGATATTGCTAGATTGCGCATGATGATATTTACGTTTTGATTTGATACGATATTCCAGGAACTCGATAAGGTTGAAAATATTACCTATCACCTGATGATGCTATTACTATATTTACTTACAATATTTGCACAGCACAGATAACGATCGAGTCATAAAAATACAATATTTAGATAGAGATAGCGAATTACATGAGTTATGCACTCGATTACAACTAGGGAACGATTTAAAATAAATAAAAAACAATTTGATATGAATAAATGTATGTACTCACCGAAGGGGTTTCATTTTTTACTTCGACGCATTGGGTGTCGAGGGGAACGAGGGGTGCTTCGGGTGATGGTCTCGAAGCCAAATAAAACGCTGAAGCAGCAGCAACTCCTGTCAATGCCAAAGCACCAGCAGGACCCCCGACATACGTCAGGTACTGGTCTAAGTCTTCCACTGGAAAATAAAAATAAAGATCTTAATATTCTATTCAAAAATGTAAAGATATAAGAGAATTTTTCACTTTTTGTAGGTACAGTAGTGGAATTTACTGAGGTACTTTTCATGTGATGAATGTGAAGTGTCCACAAGTAATTCCACTACTGCATGTATTGTAACTAATTACTTTTTTATCAGGTAAGACAATAAAAACATCAGGGTCAGCTAAGGTAAGTACGACTGGCGTTAATATCATTGAAAATTTATGAGACATTGACGCTAGCTGTACTTCTATAAAGCATTTGCCCCATGAGTCGCACTTACCCAAATTAACTCTATTGAAAAATGTATTACTAATGTCGATTAAACATTAAAATAATATAAATCGATAGATCAAATGAAAAAAAAATGATACAAATTAGACTCGTTTCTCAAAAATGACCTATTATGCGTTCGGTGAAGCGTCACCGAAATAACGAGAGGACATTGAAATCGGATCAGAATAGACGAGCGTGGTCGTAAATCTTTCATATATTGATTTGTATCTTGCATTTGTTAGAGGTGCTAAGGAAAAAAAATAACGTTCAGAAGACAATTTGTCTGTGGACTTGATCGGCGGGACCTGCAGCTCTAAAATAGTCTTGAGTTCGCGCCAAAATGTGACGATTCTCAAATTGACCCTAAGCGAGGACGTCAACAGTTCGGCGATTAAAAAATCGTATAATATATTGTAACAGTTACGTGTGTCTAGTTTTTCGTTCTGAAAAAAGATTTTCGTATAGTTGCGCATTTTTAAACGGCGTTTATCCTTGACATTTCGAATGCGAATGCATATCTCGCTGATACGACGAATCTTTTCGTTTTCGTATAATTTGATCGAATGTACTTACAAAGTGAACACATACGATATAAAATAAATAAATTAGAATTGATTTAATAAAACTCACGTAGAAAATTTGAAAACAATACTTTTATTGCGAGTGTTAATAAGTCATTGTGATTCTTCGCGGTTTCGTTTCAAATAATAAACTATTATCGTTGTACTTAGAATTTTCAACTTTCTTAGTATCGATCACAGCAAAAATAATGATTAACAAGTATAATACTTTGACAATGATAAATTATTCATGTTAAACAGCAATGTGCAACGTCCTTGATCAAAGTGTTAAGTTTTGACAACGTCCTTTGAATATTAAACAACCGAAATGCGGCAGTTTTCATTAAACTTCAAAACGCATAGTAAAACAACTACGAAGAATCCGACGATGACGAAACCAAAAATAAACATGGATAGTGAAAACAAGAATAAAGATTTTTTTACGATAAAAATGTAGAACTCTTATGCCTACGAAATTCAAAACACAACTCATTTGAATGAAAAAAATATCAATCAAACCGCGAAAAAGGACACGTTCCCAATAGAGGCGAGTTTCTTTTTCGATACCGATCCGCCTCTATTGTCGATCAAAAGTGTTACGATAACTTTCTTATAACACGAACGGAACACACTCAGAAAACAAAACATTCGAAAGAGATTACGTTAGAATCGATAGTAAAAATGACGAACAAGAGAGAATCATCATCGTAGACGAAGAAGAAAAGCCCGAGGCTAACGTTCGAAATGTAAGGAAGTGGGCCAAAGCCACAACACAATTATGTTTCAGTGTTTCACGCGGTTATATTATTCTCGGAGCACTTTCAAAGGCTAACGCACTCTGGCTCTAAGCGAATTTCTAACAAGCTGTGTTCACACGACACTATATTAGTTCGTATCCGTTCTCTGTCGTTTTATGTGAATCATTCACGACTTAAATTAAAACAAAAGTCGAGAAAAATGATACACGTTTGATGTTTTTTTTTTAAGGATGAGCTGATGATTTAAGCTAAGGATGAGACCAGTTCACGTTAGAGTACAGAATTAATCAAAATTGCTTAAATTATGATTTGACTTTTCTCTTCTTTTTATATTAGTTAACGGATGCTGTGTGAATTCAGCCGTAGAATTCGTCTCTAGAAATCGAGTCGATGGCGGCAAGTCTTTTCGCAATTATCCAGTCCAATTTTTTCAATGATTTACCCTTGAGAGATATGTGCCAGTCTGGAATTAATGTCGGTCACTAATTTGTTTATAATTACTAGGTCAGAAGTTAATCGGACGAAGAAATAAATATATTTTTCGAATGTGATGACTTCATGGTTAGTGTTTACTAATGGATCTTGAAATTTCAGATTATTTTCGACTTCAAAAGTATTTGAGTAATGCGGAAATTTATTTCAGTCAATTTTGTTTTTGTTGATAAAACATAAATTTAGAATGAAGCATCACAAGATATTTGTCACAAATCACAAAAAGTCCACCGAAGACTCCGACTAAAATAAATGTCCAAAAAAAGTCTACTACATAATAAGGCACTCAAACGCTATAAAACCGTTTCCAACTGTTATTTCTTTGTCAATGTCAAGTGTCTACGATTCAAGTAACTGGTTTATTCGCAAGAATGATTGACAGTCGCGCCATCGCAGAATAATCTCAACCCATAAATGACCACGAAACTGTCAAACGATATTTTACAATGAGTGAACCAATAATAGCATAATTTCATGCTGATTCTGTAAATTCAAACCGACAAACTCGTGAGAGTAGGATGGCTAGAAAATAGTGTGAATTGGGAACGTGTTTGTATTCGAAAGTGATGATCGAAGAGAAAAGTGCACTTTTTTCGCTTTTTGGTTGCATCGAGGTCGCCCCGACCGAATTTGGAACCACAATTAAGGTCACACACTGCATTGTTCTTAGAAATGTGCACGAGCGTCCTTAAAAGGCGCATTTGCGAAAAAATCGAAAGTTAAATATAAAAAAAGTGGATAAACTTAAGTTAATTGCAACAGCAAAAAAAAACTATAAGGAAAATCTCAAATGAATTGTCAGATGCAGACCTTTACAACTCTAGTGAGAAGATTTACATATTACCTATGAATATTTATATCTTTAAAAATGTATAACATTATAAATAATTCGAATAGAATGCCACTCGGAAAGACAAGTGCAAGTTTTTCTTTTCCAAACTTCAAGACAGGTTCGTCTCTCTGGGATTAGATCAATGGAACAATATTCGACCGGTTGTCGAGAGGTTATCGACTTACCTCCAGTTTAACAGCTAGTCACGAAATAATTCGCTGGATAGTGTTAGTCGTACAATGACCTATCATTATAATTAAAACAGGTATACCGTTTAGTATGATGCTAATTAAACGCAACATGAAAAAAATCTGATCCAATATCGCACAATCGAACGTAAACATGATCGTCATATTATGTTTTGATCGAAACGCCAAAATGAACACCTGCATTTTTAGATGTATGTATGATACAGCCTCTCAAAAAATATTTGAATATTCGTGTGTAAAAAACTTGAATGCATGATGCAACTAATCGCCGACTAGTTTTATTGCATCTCGACTTCCTTGTTTACAATTCAACTATGCTAGTAATAAAATGCGACCTTGTGAATTCAAGATAGCTACAGACACAGATGGCATCAGCCAAACATGAAAAAAATTCGATTGCATTAAGAAACAATTAAACGGCTATCTGCATCTGAAACGGTTCTCAGTGATGCAGATCGATTGGATAATAACTGTACATACAATGTACTCGTGGGTTCGAAATATCGATAATTAGTTTTCAACATAATGAGACATGTTAAAACGTATGAGAGTCGATTTTTTTTTTCGTCATTCACTTCGGTGAATTACGAGATGCACTTTCGTTATTCAGGGTCGTTCGCATGCAATAAGCTCCGAAATGAATTGCATCGAGCTTGTCAAAAAAGCCGATTTCAAGGTGAACGATATTTTGTGTGGAAAAAAAAGTGCATTCGATGTATAAGTTCAAGAAATACAGTATGACTTTAAATCGGATTAAGATTTTATTTGAAGTGAGTAACAAATATATTTAGGATTACGTATTGAATATGAATTGAATATGTACATTCAATAAATACAATGACAGAAATATCGCATAACCTTGATAGTCTTTATCTATTGAGTCAATTGAGTATGGCAATGCAGCTGTGAGTATACATAACAATGAAAAATAAACATATGATTAGATTCAATGACAAAATATTGAAAAGTGACGAGATAAACAATTTTCACTATATGGAATAATTCTAAGTCGAATCTAAAATCTATAGGTGCGCCACGTCCGATGTAGATTATCACACACCAAACTATAAACCTGAACCATAAAGATACAAAAGCGATAACCGAAACGTAAGAAACCGTTACGAATTAAATACAAATCAAACGAGCATCTGAGAAAAAGCCAACAACCGAACCGACACGAGCTCGCTTTCCCGGAACCCGAACTTTCCATCGTCAGAAAATCGAAAGAAAAACGCCTAGAAAATAAGGACTCACACTGCCACCAAATCTTCCTCTCGCGTTTCTTCTTCTTTTTAGACTTGGCTTCGATAAGATTATTGTTGAGCTGATCGGCGAGAGAATTCTCGTCCACGCGTCCCATGATGCTACCGATGAAAAATCTTAACGAAAATTCAGAGTCGGATCAGAGGGACATCGTCTCCGGCGAGGATCGGACCAGACCAGATGTCGATGGTTTCCCGAGGGGACACACACTGAAACGAAGAAGCCAGTGCCGGCATCGAGAGGTTGCCGGACCGCCCCACCAAACCAGCGAGAAGACACACACAAATCGTCTTATACGTATACAAGAGAGCACACACACACATTCGTGGACGAAGAGTGAGACAATAGTGCCTCTCGAACCGTGGTCCGCAGTCGGATCGACGAGGTGTGTGCCCTTCGGGAGACGAGCGAAAGTGGTGAGCCTCGAGATCCAGACGAGGTCGAAGATCCGAAAGGTTTCGAAAAAGGGTTCGAATCGATCTTTATTGTGGTATATAATTACTTTAATGGAAGCGTGTCCGATTGCGGGAACGTCCAGTAGTTGACTAAGCTAAGTGCGCGATGATTTACTTTGAAGTGTTCTCTCGGTAGACCGGTCGGTATAGGGAAAGAAATTTTCTGGATAACTGTGTCAGCTTTTCATAATTACGCGGTTTTCCTCATAGAAGATTTAATTGGAGTGCAAATTAAATGTAGCAGTAGTCGCAAACAACTGAGGATTTATATGAAATTCATTATTATCGAATAGTAAATCTAGGTGTGTCCACTTCTATTATAGGAATAAATTAAAAGAAGTAGTTTCAGCACGAAGCGCTCATAAAACACATAGGTGTGTCATAATTCGAATCGATCGGAAGTCGATGTTGAAGACGTGCAAAATTCTACATCCTGCAAGCACGATGATGAAGTTGACAATGACCGTGGTTATTTCTTCGTAATTAATTTGCATGATAGTTTTGTAGTGTCATTATATAATTGCTGTGACTGTGTAGATATGCACTGACGCAAACACACGCGACCTTACTTTAGTAATTCTCGTATCTAAAGAATAACTGATTAGAAGCAAATACACGTGTTGTCATGGTTCTTATCGAATATTTCGTCCTTGATCGTGAATTAATTGAAAATATAAGAAAAAACTATAATTTTTCTATTCAATGTGCTCTTATCTATATTCGTAAGTTGATATTATGGTTCATTGTGTCGATGTGACTCATTATCGCAAATAAATAATGATAAAGAAAAGTTTCATATTAAAATATAATTCAATCTTAAAATGTAATACGACATCGTAGAGTTAACAGCGAACTTTATATACAGATATAACCATCAAAATACGATTAGGGTCTATAATAAAAAAATCTAATTAAGAATTAATCGGAAAACTGTTGCTGAAAAAGCAACATAATAAGCATAATTATTGTAAGTGGCAACTACCGTTAACCGTAATGATCCATTCTCGTACGGTTCAAATGCTACTGTATATTATAGAAAAAAATGATGGAAAAAGTAATATTTCGGAATGTTAACAAAAAAAAAAACTAAATTAGCATAGTTCGACTATACCTAAAGAAAATATAATTCATATTTAATGATAGCAAGTTAATAAGTAAAATGAAATTTAATTGCTACCTTTAAAACATAAAACATACATAAACAACAGAAGATATCAAGATCGTTAAAAGTTAATGAACATCTGAAGGCTTTCGAGAACATAACAAACTTGATCAAAATTAATAAAGCGATCGTAAAATAAATTGGGTCAAACTGAAGCCATCGATTCGCGCAGCTTTTAAGGTGATTATATTGAAACTACATAAACATCTTTGACCTATATGAAAAAGGATCAAATATCATGCAAAATAACGAAATTTTCAAACCATTAATCTCACAATTTGAACAAATCAAAATACAATCGATCGTATACTCAAAAAGAGATTTGTTTTATGAAACTAAAAAGTTTTAAATCACGTTCGTGGTATCTGAATATTTTTGTTCGAAGACTGAAAAGCTAATCGATAATCCATAAAAAAAATACATGTTATATGAGTCATATTCAAATCGTTGACGTATTAAACGATATTGTATAATAAATATAAGCTCCAAGTCTTCGGGACTACCGCATTTTGTTGTGGAGAGGCAGGTCGACGACCCGCTCGACAACTACTCTCCTTATTTTCTTACTGCTCTTCATATACGGCAATGACTGAAAGTACGACTCAGCTATTAATTATTTGGCCAGTTCGATGGCCGATCGATAGCCAAAGGCGGTCGAGTTTGGATCATAGAGAAAAAATTGAACCAACGACCAACAATGAACCCGAACGAGTATTTTTTGCATACGATATTCGGATCTTGGGATGTATAGTTTAATGAACCTGAATTGTTTAGTATTATTGGATTGTAGTTGTTAAGATGACACGTCAATGATTGAAAAATATATTTTAGAAACGTTATAATTATTTCTATATCGTAGATATAAATTAGATTTTTTTTTGTAAATAAATGGAAGAGTTAAAATTAACGATTTATAGATGAAAAATCGATAGGATCCAGCTTCAGAGACACGAGCGAGCGGTCGACAGTGAAACCCATTACAGAATTTATTTTTGGGAAAAAAATATTTTGTATCAAAAAATATCGAATTCTTAGTCAAATTTTAACACGCGAGCTTACGCACGTAATCAAAGCTCGTTTTGCAAAAATGCACGCCTCAAATACGAGTTTCGTTTCTCGAATTCAATTTTTGAACCGGCACGTTCACGATTGTCGATGATTACAGGTTTTCAAGAAATATTCAAAATTTTTCCCATGAAACGATCTCTGATCTTTTCAAATCGCATGATTTATAAAACTGGTCGACAACAAAAGATCGAGCTCATTCGAAAAAAGCTCGATAAAGTAAAGAATCCGACGCTCGTTAAAAAACTAACAATGCTTATTTTAGTGAACTTTGAAACAGTATGAACTGAACTCTAAAAGTCAACCCAGATGATTTATCTTGCGCGACAATGGCCGAAGTAACGGTTAAACCACAGTCAGACGAGACGAAATTTATATGAAAATGATGAAAATCTGAGAAAATTGTCGAAACGAAATTATAGCAGACGACACATCCTTGTCCATGTGGGCCATCTCGAGTGATTTCTTTCTCCGATCATCCTCATTTTCACTCTCCAATTTCGTCATCTTGTTCAAGGTTAACAAGTGTTTCGTTTTTGATTTCCGGTGTTAAGCTAACGGTCACTATGATGACCACGCAGAACAAAGGATCCACGGTCGTTGATCTTGATTCCTTCGGTTAAATTCGAATGTATGTACGCGGTTATCAAGCAAGTCCACTTGTTCACACGGGCTGAGTAACACGCGACGTTTATCAGTATGGCGTGACTGGTGTAAGGCTAAAAGTTACGCGATAATTGAAAAACAATAACGGCTTATCTAAATTGGTGAATTCGCTAAAACAAAGCGCACTTTAGGCCAAGTCGATCGTACGATTTTAACGAGCGAAAAGTGCAATGTACAAGGTTCTATTGAGAAGGTTGTGCTCGTGCAGAGATAGGTTCGGTTCAGAATTGTACAGAGTGCATTCACTTGCAGTTTAAATGCAACGCACGGCATTGAAATCGACAAAACGACCAAATTTAAACATAAAAGCTCCAAGGGCAGCCGTTTCGCAGAGATTTAAAAAGTCAATCGATTCGATACATTTGAGTTTACACAACAGTTTCATCCAGATAATATGAAAAATCGATTCAGAAGTTAAAAAAAATTGAACATTAATGTTGAAAAATCGAATCGTTGGGATTGTGGAGAAGCTTCGATAATTCAGCGATGAAGAAGAGGAGAAAGAACAATGAAAAAAACCACTGAGATGATCAATTCTAATGAATGATGAGAACCATTGGTCTGAAAAGCTGTCACCCCTGAGCGATGCTTAATTAGAATCCTGGCTGCAGCCTGTGAAGATAGATTTTTCGTGGGCATGCTTTGGGTCCAATTTCCTCAGAGACTCCCACAACACCATCAGATTTGTATCCGGTGGTGCTCATAAGAATTTATTGAAGATGAAGGATCAAAAAAACTCAGCAAAACTCCAGATTTTCCGACGAAGCCAGCACAAAGCGAGACCTTGAACGCCGACCACCTACAACATCGTTTCCAAGAGAGAGAAACCATCAAACCACCGACCAGCGACGCGGAGTCCTTTCGAGCTGAGCTTTGTCGGCAATCGGAGGTCGTACGTTGACGTCTCTACGAAAGCTGAACGAGAGCCGACTCGAGATCAACGACCCGCGGAACGACGACGAAACGCAACGCGATCGAGGAGCAACACGAAGAATAAGAACCGAAATGAGATGCGGAGAAAATATAATGCATATTATGTATGTGCGCGGTGAGAAGTGAGGCTTCACACCGGCGGCAGTGGGTCAACGGAAGAGAGGCGGCATTTCTTCGGTGACGTCGTCGTCCGCGGAAGGTCACCGTCAGGCCTTCCTCAACGCGGATTAGTCACCCGGTCGGGAGGAAGACCCGCAAGTGTTGGAGAGTTTGACCATTCTGATTATTTCAAATTGTGAAATCAAATGCGTATCTATATGAATGAAAATCAATGTGAGTTTTCTAGAATCGCTTGTGGATTTTCGGTTAGGCTTTGAAGAGTTGTTGTACGCACGTCTGCAAAGGTGTCTATACTATTATAATAATTTTACTATCGAAAAAAAAAATCAGCACAAAATCGAATGAGTTACTCAATACAAGGGTTACACAGCTACGAGTTGAGATTTTTTCCCCTGTAGAATTCTTATCATCGATGACAATTGATTGTTAAAATGTTAAAATTTTACATGGAAAAAACGTCAACACGTTGCCACATAATACTTGAGTCGAGTAACTGACAATTGGAAGATCGAATCTAAAAGTCAATAGTCCAAATCACAGCAGTTAAATTTCATAAACATTTGATTAGGCACATAACCGTTACGTTTCATTTACTAATTTCACACGTCTCATAGTAAATTCTATTTTATATTCAAGTATTTAACACAATATTAATAATATAAAATATCAATGTTTATTATGAATAATAAATATTTTGTATTAAAGTTCGTAATGTAAGAAAGCGGGGGCGTCGGTTACTGTCATGAGCAAACATTCTAGCCGTGGAACTTTTATTCGGGCGAACCTGTTGTGAAAGCTCTAGGAAACTGATCGTCTCTTTCTCTGAGCACAATCGTGACTAATGCTATTTCTGGTCTGAAAGACGTCGTAGATTATAATATTGTGCGTTATTCTCGATGTTTATCCGTGGAGATAGCTGTAAACGCCGTCGAATACGCTGCGAAGTTGCATATTGATGGGTTTCGATTGAAGTAAATCGATAAATTGATTATCGGAATGTACACATGTAAATGTGCAATATTGCATAAATACGTCGAGATTCTAGTCAGATTGGATTTCAGATTGTTTATATAATATTATACAGTCGAACGTAAATAATTCATGAACCCTTTTTTTAATCATAATCTTTGAAATCATAGATTATATCAAACAATTGATGGGAAAAAATTGAATAGACATCAGAAACTAATCGATGATCTAACCGACAATAGTAAGACTTTTAGAACAATGGTTATTTAAAAGAATAATATCGATCACTAAATTATCAAATTCAATTGAAGCTTCAGGATTGCAAGATATAAAACTTAAATACATATTGATTTTAGATTATCTTAAATGAGTGCAATATGCAATATTACAAACAGCAAAATCCAATCTGATAACTAATCAACGACAATCCCATAATATACAATTATGTCAACGATCGATATATCAAACTACGCAAAAAAGCATCAATGTCAGATCAAGGTAACGCGTTAAAGTATAATTTTTCTACATAATTTAAATGTTATTATCGCTAACATACAATTGAAAGATCATGCATATCATAAAGAACAAAAATTCAAAATTCATTCGATAACCATTTCCTTGAAAATGAAATTGAACGTTGTAATCGCACGTCGCTAATATGTACTCAGTTGAAAGATCGAATAAGGGAAAAAAGTATCAAAAGAAGACCATCACCCAAACAACTGTTTCTTTGACAACGAATTCGATCGTTGTCACTAACGTGCAATGGAAAGATCGGACAATGGACCGAAAAAAAAAATTGAAAACATATCAAAAGAAAACCATCATCCGAACAACCGTTTCTTTGACGATGGTGAAATGGGTCACCGGAGGACTAGCGGTCTCGGGTTACCAAGGACCAGTACCTCAAGGCACGAGGCACTCCTGGTGCTCGAAGGTGGCCAGGTGGCGGGGAAAACACCGTTACTCGGAATGGTTACCTCATTTCTGTAGGTACACCGAACCGACGACGCTCTGAAGAGTGCTTCGGCTTTTTGTCCCGCGAAGAACCCGACAATGGGCCGTTTACGCTTAAGAGCGAGAGAATCGTTAGCTCACAATGGGATTGGATCAAAGGAAAAAAATAATAATAATAATAATTTAAAATTTAGTTTAAATAAATCAAATGTTAAAGAAAACGACTTAAGTGTTCACGAGGTCACTCTTAGGATAAAGCGTAATCTTTATGTGTCGATTCACCTCTGTCTGGACTTTTTTAATTGATTGAAAAAATTACAGGTCAAATTTTGCATTGCGCGAAAGATTATGCAACATACACGAGTCTCATGATCGATAAAAAAATATATTAAGCTAAAAACTTGATAATATGGAATAAATAAAATTACAGCCCAACAACAGAGAAAATAGTTCAATGATTCAAATAAAGAAATTGAAACATCGTTGTTATGTAAAAAACAAATAATCGATAGGATAGTAACTAAGTGCATTTGCGCAATCGAACCATGGTATACAGAATGTACTCGAGCGAGACAGATGAGTATTTTGCGATTAACGAAAAACCTTTCGATTAAACGGAAAATTTCCAATAAACATTTTCGTGATTAAAACGAAATGCAAACAAAGTACCAATAAACAGCAATTGCAAGAGAAACGTTCAAAATCGCACCCCGCTGACCCTTTTCCCGCTATGCGACAAGCGGCATAACGTAAACCAAGGCTTCTAAAACTGTACTCACCCGTTGACCCCATTACCCTAAAAACATACGCAACCCCAAACACATGCACCCATTCCTCTATTTACGAACTGTCAAATATCCTCACTAGTGACGAAAGACTAATGTATGTATGTATGCAATACTTACATCTTCGTATTCCGACCCTTGCTAGTAAATTTGACAGTTCATAAAGAGTTTATGGCGTTAATTATGAAATTAGTGTGTTTCAATTTTTTTCGAAATCAAATGTTTTTTTTAATCTAATATAATAGACCAGTTCAGATGTGTATGAGTGTGCTAGGTGAAATTAAATATTACAAGCACAATTACGATTTTTTTGACGATTTTAAGAAAAAAATATCACTTCACAGCAGGTAGTAACATTGAAGAATGAATCTCCATAAAATTTAACATTCATGATAATAAAATGGACAGTACTTTTTCTTCGACCAACAAAAAAAAAATGCATTCTAACCATAAAAGCATTGATATTTTCAACAATCTGATGTTATTAAAACGCATTTTATTAAAAAAAAATCTCCACAGTTGAAAAAAGCCTGTCATAAATTGATTAAAACCGCCATAACACCTGCCGGGAGGGTGATTCGCAAAATTGCGTCATCCCTCCGATTATCACACGAACCATGTCTAACCTACCCCAATGACGTCATCGAAAGTGGCCTTCGAGTGGGCCGCAGCCTAGCCCACTTATTGACCATTTTTCAGCTTTCAGCAAATTCGAAGGCTTGTCTGTTTTTTTTAGCGTACTTCAGCTGAACTTGTTATCGGGTATCGTTCGATGCTGATAAAATAATCGGGTGTCGTATTTGTGTAGTTTGAGGATTGACTACTGAATGTATCGTCGAATGGAAAAGTATCGGATTTTTTTTTGATAGTTTTGAAATTTTGTAAAAAGTATTTGGATGTCGATTTCTAAAATAGATATTATTCGTTTTTAAGTGACTATATTATTGAAATTTTGCAACGTGCCTTTTTCCGGCAGGTATTGTTTTGTGCTCAATTGATGATGATGATGATGATGGCCAAAAAATGATAATAATCGGTACATGGAAGATTGCATGATTGTATCAGATTTTAATATTGAAATATTTGTTTATATTCATTTATAAATATAAACATGTATTTATTCAAATATATTAGAAATTCATACATATGCAAATATTTCATATTTTCGAAATATAATTAAAGAATCAATTTCGCTTATTTTGCATGAAAACAAGTCAAGTACCTATACTTATTTCTGTGAATTCGATTTTTTTATTAATTCATATTTTTCATTTTCAATTGCGACGTTGAAAGGAAGATGATAAAATACATAAAATGAAAAACATTATATGAGCATTAAAATTTTAAAGAATGTAATCATAAATAAAACGAATGAGATTTAGATAAATATAGGACATTGAGTAACAAATATTTGCAACGAAAGCCTTTGATATGAACAATACAAAATGATAATCCGAAGACAAAGAATCGTTTCGAAATTTCAAAAATACAACAATCGAATAAACCGAACTTTAGAATCAGATTCGAAATAACATCTAGCCAAAAGATTAATAAACATAAATGAGCCGTAAAACGCAAAAATTGACTAATTCTATAAAACAAAAAGTCGGGAAAAATGATTGATGCGTTTTTCAAACTTCCTTTAATGCCTTTTTTTATTTAATTTACTCGAAATTGTAAACATATCAATTTCATTTATAATAAGCTACTGATGCGATCAGTTCTCATTAATATACAGAATTAATTAAAAAGGCTTCTGAAATAAATGATTTATTTTTAGGCGGACAAAGAAATTTTGACATTTATTGTTATTTAATTTATTCAGAAAATATATTTCTCACTTTACTATTAAATTATTTTTTTAAAGTGAAGTAAATCACTTCATGCAATGAACGACTCATATATGGATCTCACTTCTGCAAGCAATTTTCTAATTTCAAACAGCTCAATCTTTAACCATTCAACTTCAGTAACACAAACGAACCAACTACAGACGAGAACATAAAAAAATCATCAAACCCTCAGAAAAATTCGACCAGCTTCAAAGAGCCATCGAAGACCAGCCTCATGCAGCATCCGAAAGATTCGCGAGCAGATTCAAAGTCGACGAAAAAAAAAATACCCACAACCGAAAGAAATGAACGGCGGTTCAACGACCGATGTCGCGGAACTAGGGTCGATCACGTTTAAAAACCGTAAGAGAAAAAAAATATACATACTATGTATTGAATAACAGTTTTGGATCAGTTCGGAGCGAAGAGGTTCCCTGGGCCACCACCAGCTCGGAGCGAGCGGTGTCTTTTTAGCGAATTTCGCCAAATTCGCATAGTTTATATACGACGGTCGTTAGGAAGGTTTGTGCAATTCGACGGTTGCAAAAAAAAAAATTGATGATAATATGCACACGAGTGTGCTTTTTGTTCTGGACGATTTTCGACGATGGCGCACTTCGGTCGATGGTCATGATTATCAGGTGAAAAATGTGCCGATTGTTGAGTCGATGGAAAAAATTCGATTTATGGGTGATTTTGTCTATTCAGTACTTTTTGCTTGTGAATGTTGGAAAAAGCTGAATGTCTTTTTAATTCCACGGAAGCATTATAAACATTTGATGTTATTGATGCATATATTGTAATTTGCGATTTATTCAAAGTCGATTGTATGTACGTTATAGTAATATATTGAATGTCAACATTAATATTGATGATAAAATATTAGTTATATGTACAATATCGAACTCATGGTCATTTTATTTTTTTCCATAATTTCACTGATTATTTTTTTATTGCCGAAATTTTGTAAATATTTAAACAGTGTCGTTACGTAAATAATTACAGCACAAACTACAAGCCCAAGTCATTATCGATTTTTTTTCAAATACAGTACGCAAAAATCAAAGATAAAATCATTTATGGTCTGATCTTTCAATTGTGTGTACTTATTGTTAGCAACGGTTAACATTTTTCATAAAAATTCTCATCGTTAATCAATTGCAAACATACAATTGAAAAATCGATCCTAATAGAAATGGCGTATATTAAATTTTATGTAAAGATTCAATTTAACTTAAAATTATTGGCGCGGAAAAAAAATGAAAATCAATGAAATGTTAATGCAGTAAAAAGCAGTATTTCAAACAAAACATTGTTCAAATAAACTCTACAAACAACTTGAATAAAAGATTGAAAAATAATACCACAGTTCTTTATGATGTCCATGTTTGAAGAAGTCTTCGAGGAGAAAAGATCGAAAATACGATGTTATTAACGAGTTATGTGTTCGAATCAATGTCAGAAAGAGTACTGAATTGTTTCGTTCGTCAGTTTTAGCATTTTGATAATGTCAATGTGATTATGTTGTTTCGCACTATGGAATTGAGATTACACATAAAACATGCTTTGTGTAACGACATATGAAAGAGAATTTATCCGCACATAACATACTCATTATACACAAACATTACACGTACATACGATTAAATTTAATTTAAAATTTAAGTCATTATAAGATAAGATTTATAGCTTATATAGCAAAGTTCAATTGCAATAAACGATATTGGATGCAGAAAAAAGTGTTCTTTTTTTTATTGTCAAGAGTTTAATTTTTTATTAGAAAAACGTTTAAAAATAGTATCTATCTACATATTTCCATTGAATATATATTTGTATATGTAAAGAAATTGGGGAGAATCGATCCCCTTTTATTTTTTATGTCTAACTCCAGTATGTCAGTTAGAGTAAGAGAAAAAAAAAGAAAGTCAAGTCTCCCCTTATATTCCTTTCAACGGTAAATAATTTGTTTTCTAATTTCTATCCAGAAAAATAAAATAAAATCAAAACTAAAATGGTTATGTGCCAAATACAAGAACCACATCACTGCATTTTTATCTCACAATGAATGCAAGTTGAAATCACAGATGTCCCTCAATATAAACCATTGAAAACATCCATACATAAGTAATGTGGATTGAAATTATATTGAAATATATTTCAAATTCTGTAAATTACATTGAAAATTATAAACAAAAGGAGTAGGCTTTTAATGATAATAAATCTTATTTATATTGTACTTGAATTTTAAATGAATTGAAATTCACTGCAGCATTCAAAAACGACAAGGAAAAATATGAAATAACCATCATTTCAAATAGAATGGTAAGGAAAAAAGTTAATGCAAATAATATATCATAATGTTCATGATTTCCTACTCTATTGATGTTTGATAAAATAAAATGATTTATGTACTCACAGCATCGACTCATCATATTGGAAGTTGAAGTCACTGAAATATTATTCATATCAAATTCTTGATAACACACACTAGAGAAACTTTTCACTATTTTTTTCAAATATAATACTATCTAAGAGTTTTTTTATAAATATAGATCAAATGAGCGTTAGAAATTGATTGAATTGTTTTACACGTCATTCGTAATAGTAATTATTCGGTAGATTACACGCACTTCATTTGAGAATCTTCAATTGTCAGTAAACTGGAAAATCTGTAAATGAAATAAGAAAAAAATAATGAATCTGCATATAAAATAACATTTGACATAAAAAGTTATAATAAAAAAAACAATTCAATAACAATAACTACCTTACTCTAACGTATTTTAAATAAATTATTACATCAAAACGTTTCAATTGAAACATCATTGAATTTTTTTCTGATTTTATAATGAATCTACATGTAAGAAACATAGTTCCAACAAAAAAATGCAACTAAAAAATGAAAATTGACTAACAATAATCACCTTTAAATCATCTTATCATATTGTAAATATACAAAATTATGAAATCAAAACATTTCAACAAAGAATTATAATAAAATCACACAAGCATCACAAAAATTTTTCAATAATAAAATGACTCGGAGATGGTTTATCTTTAAAAACATTTAGGACACTACTTCAAACATTTCTAGCGCAGCAAAAACTTTTTTCAAGTTGCATTAAAAATAAACAGTGATTCCAGATACCGATCAGAAAAAAATGATTGGATATTATATAATTTTTAATGAACAATTAAAACGATTTACAATATATGTACATTATGCAAAAAATCCTTATAAACAAATATATTAACTGTTAAATTCTTAAACAGCATTACACTTAAATGAACCGAATCTAACTCAATTCAACCTAACCATAAACCCAATCTAATCCGGAGTGCCATGTTTTTGGAACTATTATCCTTCACCACTTTTATAATTATTTCAACATTTTTTTTATTAAACCTCTTCACTCCAAAATTCAATCGAATCCATATAGCAACACATCTCCACACACACAATTTTCAACGCTGACAACACCACACAACCTAAAGTCATTATGGCAAATGGCGAGCCGACAACGCATCGACGGCGACGACCTCACAACGACAACGCACCAAAACAACGACAACAACGCAACTACAACGGCACCATCAATCCGCAACGACACCCAACCAACAACATTCGATTTGAATTTCGCGCGAATTGCCAACTGTCAAAACTCACCGCACATCGCGCGATTATCGATCGCACACATAACCACAACACTAACCGTTCTAAAACGCGCACAAACTCACTATCGAATAATATTTTACGCAAATACGTTCATTTTCACAATCAATTTGCGATTATCGATCGCCTTTCTATCGACATGACGTGGACATAACCTCAAAAGCCGGGCGTCACGTGACGCAACTGCGATCGATTGCGAACATTCGAAAACGATATTCGAGAGCTTTTACATAGTTTATTCGATCGAATGGTCAGTATTGATCTATTTTTAAACGATAAATGAATAATTTCGATGAATTTGTATATGTACTGCAAACATAGTTGAGTTTAAATTAGCATCGATATATTTTTAGATGCAGCGTGTAGATCAATCGAATGTGTTTATTTAGGTCACTAATATGTGCGTATTATTGCCAAATTGATGTTTTTTGTGAAATTGTTGAGCTAAAGCTCGCAGTACACTCACCCCGTGCGTCCGTGCGCAGTGACGGTACGCCAATGAATAAAAATCGCTCAGTCGAGTTGGCGAGCCTGGTGCGCGTTTGCGAATTTCCTTTTTGCGCATTCCTCATTCGTTATTTCGGCTTTCAGACGCTCCTCGGCTCGTCTGAAGCGTTCGGCGTTATTTTTTTAGATTCTTCGGCTATTCGAAGACGTCCAGCCGCTATTTCGACTGTCGGCCGTCGGTCGGGGGTTGTTTTTTCATGGTCGGCGATTTCGCGAATTGCGACCGAAGCTCGGGGAGGGGGTTGCATGGAAAATTCACCAACTGACATGTCGTGAGCGATGGGATTTTTTTCCGGTTCGGCGTCGGAAAGTTCGATCGGTCGGCATTGAAATTTAAAAATAGGCCGAAATCGTGGTCAATATTTTTTTTATGTGCGAACGGGACGTTTATTTTTGAATGTGTAGTGTTTTTTTTTTCACGTTCGGGTTATGTGATGGTTGTGAAATTTTCAGCTTTGAATTTCGTATTGCGTTGCGTAAATGAAAATTTTCTATTACGAAATTATTTTATGAATCGTTTTACATGTAATATTATTTTCATTAGTAGCGTAAAATGCACATTTATGAAAATTAGCTTTCGCGAATGAATCAAGCGTATGATTTTCAATTTCATAAAATTATTAAATATGAATAATATCTCAGTAATTAAATGTGATTTTCATCAATTTGGTATTTCAAAACCGGATAAAATTTCAAAAATTATTAAATATTTATCATTTAATGATTATATGCACATATGTATATTAGTCATAGGATTCAAATGTCAGAAAGATACAAATCATAATAGAAACTCCGATAAACTATTCTGAGTAGAAATAACCATAGATATGATTATTTGAACTTTTAAATATTTGAATACTATTCAATGTTATCATTTCTTTCGCAGCATGTAGGCACTTTATAAAATAACTTTCACAAAAGAAACCGATATATCTCAAAGAGATAGTTGAAATACCTCTTTGTAAAAGATAAAAAAAATCAGCATTAGTATAAAATACATATAGATAATTTGCCAATACATACAAACTGAACAAAATCACCATCTAACACTTTCGAACGTAAACCTACAAAAAGTCACAAATCATCATTTTTAACGAACACAAGTGAAAAGAACTCACAATCGGATGCACTATGCTCTCATTAATCGATAAACTATTTTGAACTTCGACAAGAATATTTCAATTATCACTTCCGATTCGATAGTTATATCGAATTTAACAATTAAAAATACAAAATTCATCAATGATCCAATGTTGAACTTGCATAATATTCGAATTGGCGGTTCTTTGACACGAGTGAGTCGAATCTTCAATTCATCGCACATAAAAAGGACGATTTTCCGGTTCTTGGAAATTTAATGCCGCTAACTTAACACACATGGTTAGAATTGGCGATTTTCACATCTAAAAATTGTTCAACAGTTCCGATTTGTTGATTTCGAAACTTCGATTCGAGGAAAATCAATTATCAGATTTCACATGCGTATGTAAATGTGTGTTATTCATGTTTTTTTCCTCCTCGTATATCGTGAGAGTATATGCATAGTGTGTAATTGAGTAATATACATTATTTTATTTAATAAATTATTGAAAACATATTAAAATTTCAATGAAGTTTTAAATTTCAGTGACGTTAACGAAAATTGTTCGAAACATCACATTTTATTTTGAATGCAGTTTTTTTAATTCATCGCAATCGTAGATTCATGACGTATTATATTTAATTAATTTGTTCTATAACAAGCTAACTGTTTTAATAATTTTTGAAGCATGAACAGAATAAACAGTTTTGATTCGCTGTGTAATCAATAATGTATATTTTGTGATCAATTTGTTACACATGCGATAAAAAAAATATGTATGCTGATTCCATAAAATTTATAAGAAAAATAATCAATAGATTTATAATACTCTTTAATATTAAAAATGAAATTTTAAACCAACGGATTAAACGAAATACTACGCACAAACATAAGCTATAGAAAAGATTATGGATTTCCATAGAACTGATAAGTTATTTATTATCACATTGATATGAATATCAAAAAAGCATACACTGCATATACATACAATCAGCAACATTTCGAATACAATTCCACCCCTTTATTATAGTATACATATTCCATTTTATGGCAAAACTGACCTGGTTAGAACTGGCAACCATCGCATACAGAATTACAGATACAGCCAATGAAAACTTTTCAAATGAAAAATCCAATTTACTTAGATGTTAAAAGTTTTAGTGATACTAAATTAATATTTCCTCGTAAAAAAACTATATTTATTACACCATTTTATTGAAAAATCTTAACATTTATGCACGTAAAGATTTTATCATGGTGTTGTGAATGTTAATGAATCATAGCATCGTGAATTACGATGCGATTGAATACAAAATTGATCAATTTTTCAAATAATTTATGGTATAATCATAATAAAATTTATTACTATGTTATCTTAAAAAAATACACACATTCCAAAGCGAAGTTCACATTATCTGATTGCAATGCTATGTGCAAATTTCGATATTGACTATTTACATTATGAGAAATGTTAAGTGCAATAAACTTGCACATACTATGTTAAATTGTATGTCGTATAATATATTATAAATCTCACCTAAGAAAGAAATTGAATCGGAAACGTAAAAGGGAACTGGAAATACTATATAATTCAAAATCAGCTTTAAGTCTGAATAGTTTCGAGCAACTCCGGTGGCAGAAGCAAGTATAATGTAAATCTCACCTAAGATTTTTTTTATATATGTAATATAGATAACTGTTCTATGGAAATAAGCAATATTACAAATTCAAAATCGAGTCAATAATAAAAATCGACTAAACTAAAAAAAAATACATACAACAATCGCAACCGAACAAAATCAGCTGACTACAGCAGCATATGGCCGACGCGAAAGCGGAACGAAAAACTCTTTGAACTGTCGAAATAATAATCAAAAACGCACACAGATCCGACGATAATTATGATAAAATATTACAAAAAAAGACCAGCAAGAAAGCGATAACGAATGCGACACGAACCGTTAAAAGTGCGTTTCGTTACCTCTACGTTAACGTTAACTTTATGTACTTACAACTACGTGGTGGCTTAAAACTGACGATCGTGTATCGATTTTGGGTCCGACACAGAAACGTGCACGCGATGTTTACTCTTTTATGGGAGACTTGTGTTACAGAAGACGACTTCTGGGATTCGTGTTTCGAAAATTCATATTCGGTCGGTTCCCTGTGTGGATAGGTCAGGGGTGTTCCGGTCGAAAGGTTCCCGAGATAAGTTTTTGATGATAGGCGGGTCACAGTTTCGTATAACTGAGTCATGAAATGCACGTGGGACTCGATTTGACGAGGGACTCAAATTTTAATATGTTTTGGGAAGATATTTCATTTATTAGTTGCTCAAAATTAGTGTTATAATACGAAATTTGACTTTTTTCTGTATAGAAAGTGACAGTTTTTATTGATAATGCAATCACGTTCATGGTTAGAATTGTCAAATTATAGAGAGAAATAAACGCGAATTCGTGTTTCGTAACACTAGTTAATGATTGAGAGATGTAACTATTATTTTTTCGCATCTTTGGATTCGCTAATAGCTAGTTTTTATTATCTTGTGACTCTTTAGTAACTGTCGGATATTGGCTTTTCATGTGCAGAAAAATATGCTGTTTTCAGTTTTCACACCATAAATTTAAATTTATTATTTGAGTAATTTTTTCATTGTAAATATTTAAAACTTTAGAATATTTTGTTAAAATAACACCGAACGAGTTTATTTAAATAGATTTGGATTTAGATACATTTTGAATACATAATTTTGAAATAACTAAAATTATGTTGTCGATTTCGGAGTTTTTTTTTTAGAAATGGTTGTGTACCATTGATTTGTATTTTTGAATCAGTCATAACACACAGTTGATAAGTCGAGGAAATGTTTTATGAAAACGTTTTCGATTGGAAAAACCACATTTTTTTTTTCAAAATACAAAGAAATTTTAATGTCAGGCTAAAAACTAAGGATATAATGAATGTTATGAATATTGTCAAAAGTAATTCTCATAATTTTTGATAACGATTTACGCACTATGGGAAACAATGGACTATTACACAACGGGCTATAAGTGCATATAAATCAAAACAACCACAATCGTTCTCGCACTTACGATTAGATCATTACACAAACGCGAACCATTAGATGATAAAACCACAAAACAATACGAGAAATAAAATCGAAATAGAAAAACGAACAGCCTTAAACGATTCGCAGGCCGAACGTGATTCAATATCGAGAAAATAACCATTATGCTAAACAAACACACAACTCTTTTCGCAGCGGAATTTATTTACAGAAGTTCTCAGCTCAGCTTCGCTTTTATCTTTTATGCTATTTAGAAGCAAAAACAGGCACAATTCTAAATCAAGATAATGTATTTTTGAAACTGTCCCGGTTCTAGAGTCTCGTTGACTAGCCGGGATTTTTTTTCTGGCATTGGAGTTTTCCACGTGTCTTTGACGACTTTTCATGTGAAAAGTCGATTCGGTTCGGGAAAGCGTCGCTGTGACCCACTTACTGATATTATTTAGTGTAATATAATATATTTAAGTACAGGGCTATCGAAATACTGAAATATTGAGCTGAAGGTTCGATTTCAATTAAAATATTGACTAAGGTTTCAGTTTCAATTAAAATTTATACACGCCTAAGACTGAACTTATACGCAATTGGAAATTTCCTACATAGCTTTTTATGTAAATATCGTGAGATAGAGAATTATAGAATACGTATACGAACCATACAATCTTATATGAACGTAGCCTAACAATTAGAGAGAAAACATTTTAAATGCGTTTCATCCATAAGTTGACCTTCACACGTTTTTTTCAGTCAACCCGAATTTTAGATAAGAGATGTTGCATTATTTATGTAAGCAATCAAATTTCAACATATATTAACTAAACAAACTACTGTATTCTACTTAAAATATCATATTTTGGTAAAAAAAAAACACGATTTCCACACCACAGCCCTGGAAAATTGTTACCCAAGAATGTGTATTTCAATTGTAAATCGCACGAATCTCGAGACGTCACTGAAATGAAATTCAAATAGGTCGTTCCGTGTTAGATTCTGTGTTTTTACGACGAGATGAAAATATTTTCGTTATTGGACGCCAAAGTATATACGTGTTTATTGTATTCGATTGAAATATGTGGATGTTCGTTATTCGATTCGGTTCGTGTTTGCGATACGTGCTTAGTTTCAAATTGGATTGGATTTTCTTTCTCGGCTCGTTATGACGATCCATAATGTAATCCAATTACGTATTCATTAGTGATTTTAGTACGGAGACATAAAAGTGGCAAGTCGTCAGTCGGAATATCAATATTTAACGAATCGATTCCTTATAAATAAATAGTACTGGCCTCGGATATCGTACGTCATTCAAATAAGTTCTATGTACGGTGGTGTTTTGAAAATTTAGCGTTGGTCAATTTATTATTTATTCGATGTCATATTCGTTTCGATATGAATATTGATTGTGAATTAGGTATGTATGAAAATACGGTCATAAATGTAATAAATAAGAGGTGCGAGGTCTAAGGGGCGCGACTCAAAGGAGTTACGATGCGACAAAAGTACGTTCTGAATTGTAGATGATAATAGAAAAATTTCTAATTGGAAGTGATGTATAAGCATTAGTTAGTAGATTGAGTTATTTACTATAAATCGTCAATACGTGTAATTTGAAATGAAAAAGCTCAAAGAACATAATTATCGCACTCTAGTGATGTCGAGGAAAATGACCTTGTAATACATTTTCAAGAAAAAATATCATGGATTTTCCATGAATATTTGATGATAATGGTGAAATTATGATTACACATAATTTAGAAAATTTCAAATTAAAAAAAAAATACACACCGGATACTTAACTATGATAAAATTGATTAATAATACCTTCATATGATAATTACGAATAATAATTTTTTTATGAATTTTTTGCAAGTTTAAATTTTTCCATGCCTCGATGCGGATATTCAAAATGCTGGAACAATATTTAGATTTAAAAACTGATAAATATTTTTAAACCGAAAGATCAAACACTGTTTTTGAAATATGCAATATCTATAATAAAAAAAGAATTTTATAGCTTTAAGGATCAATATTTAAAAAAAAAAACATCACCGACAAACCGATTACTAGAACGTGCACGTACGACAACATTAAAAAAATTATCACAAATCAACACCAAAAAAAAAAAAAATAATCATCGACCACTCGAATCGAACGATCAATCAAACCACCTTATCAAAAAATACGCAACGTAACCCCGAACCGAACCGAATCTCCCCCAAAAAAAGAGCAAACACCTCAAGTCAAACACACCTAAAATGATAGCCGTGAGCTTACCGATTGCGATTATGTCACGTGACATTAACAGTTTCGCACGGTGGCCGGCACGTGGTCCGCAATGGCGAGCGCTCCCGGGGTCCGCCGGCCGAAGGAGGCTCTCGGGCCGCGGCAAAATCCATACTGCCGCATGCCGGGGGGGCGAAGCCTCCCTGCGCCGCCGCCCCCCGGGGTGAGAGCCCCCGTCCCACTCGCTCTGTGCGCGAGGGAAGCACGCCGGGAACTTTCGGTTGGCGAACCTGCGCGTCAAATGTGTGTGCGTTCGTTCTATGGTCGATTCGCTCACAATGCACGGTACAGAAACTGATGAACGAGACACATCTATATGATGATACAGCCATCTCTCTTACTCTCAGAAAAAGAAATATCTTGACTCAAGTGTTAAACGATTGTCCACTGTCAAATTCAATAGAGAAAAAAAATAGTAATGGTGCCTTTATATTTTGAAGGTTGCGAGTCATATTTCAGTTGTATTGCTGTCACAGTAATTAATAAGGATGTCTCGAGAAAAATCTGATCTATCCTTATTCAATGTATGTGAAAATTTTATTGATTTGATTTGAAATTAAATGTAATATTGAAAGCTAGTCGTTTCCCAAAGGAAATCAAATATTAGGTGGATTGAAGTTTTAACGACTTGTGCTTTTGATTGATTTTAGTTAAGTACATCTTGTCAGCTTTGAAAAATAGTATGATGTGTTGTATAAAAATTTAGAAATAAGTAAGATTCGTTTGAAAATAGTCTATCTAATCGTTTACAAGAAATAATTTAAAAAATACTGTTTTTTTTGTATGATTAATTTTTTTGGCAGTTCTCAGCTCAGAAAAACACTAATCTCTCATTTTTTTTCACCCATAATTTATTTAAGCTAAAGCAATAGTAACAAGTGTATTTTATTCAATTCCATGTAATTGTATCTATAAAAAATATTCTGACTCAAATTTTAAAAATTTTGACGAATCATACACGTAATTAAATTAGAATGAATTCCGCTATATCTAATTCACAAAACCACAACTTCTAAATACGTACCAACACTTACTTCCTCAAACACCGCTACAATAATTTACTTAAAATACGTCCAATTACACTAAACAAAATCATCACTTCAAATTACCATAATTTTTAGAAATTTCACTACAAACACAACGATCAACACTCAGATTTTCCGAGCACTAAGCCGATTTTCCCCAACTCCACACCGAATTTTCCGAGCACCACGCCGAATTTTCCCAGCTTCATCGACTCCCGACAAAAATAGAACATCTCCGGAAGCTAAACGAAAACACACATCCTTTTTATCTCGTCGAAAAGAACCGAAATCGTGTAATTCCGTCGAAAAGGTTACGACGCCCACGCTCGCGTCATGCGCGTCCGTTTCGCATTTTACCACCTACACCTTCGTTTCTATGGGGGTGAGTTTCGTTCGGTAGTTTAGAATTAATTTTCAACCCTTGGAGATTAGTCACAGGTTGTTGTGATTGCCTGTTGGGAGTTCGAAGTCAGCGGGAGTCGAGGGTGGATTCGAGTTTCGCGGAAAATTTCGTTCTGGACAATTTGAGTCGATTTTCTATTGCGTAGGATATTGGATTTTAGAGGGGTTGGAAAAAGGATTTTTTTTTTAAATTTGATTTTAAATTAAAGTTGTTATATTATTATTTCAGAGTCAGAGAGATATATTTTTAGTATATGTGATGAAATTATTGGAATATGTTAAATTATAATATCACAACTGAAATTGTGTTTTCACTGTACCAAATCAATATAATTTTCATAAAATAATTCTTTGCGTATTGTATTTTAAAAACCGAAGAATTTTCATTATTGTGTTTTCATTTTCTCTTCTCGAAAAGGAAAATAAACATTCTCAATGAAGCTCTCTGAGAAATTTATATTAAAATTCTCAAGTAATATTGGATAAATGTTTATTTATTTTAATTTTGTATACGATTTCAAACTTCTCTGTATTTAAAAATAACCTTCGATCATTCAAAAAGATTAAAGTCTTACCACCGGATTCTGAGCAGCGAAGAATAGTCTGCTATTCATAGATTTAACTATTATAAACTCAGAGGTTATACACTGAAAGATACTACTGACGAACACTAGAACTTAAGTATCAATAAGAATGAAACACTAGCGTTGGCTGTCCTTAGCACAATGGCGTCGAAGACAAAGATGCACTTGAAAATAACACTTTTTTGCTCATGCATTTCATTACTAAAATGTGACTAATAAAACTTTCCGCCTTAGTGGAAAATTCAAATGTTAAAAATACATTTCCTTTATTCGATGCTACGTACCAGCATTCTTTATCCTTTGTCAATTATGCGCAACAAGGAAAAGTTCAAAGACCGTCTGTGTGCTCGATAAAGACAATTTCGACGATAATTCGGAAGCAGTTTATATAGTCACTGAAAACGATTTAGGCGCCAAAACCATTTGCAAATTTGCATTGCAGTGAAATTCAAGGCTAGATATCTTCACTATTTAGTCGTGTTCATAGTCACTTATTTCATACGTGTCTTTGTTTGGTTTAGTTCTGATGCTAAGTTTTCATTTAAATATCGTTCAGCTGTATTGTATATCGAGGCGGCTCTTATGATCGGCAAAAAATTCGGAATCCATTTCAGTCAAATTGAAGGTTTTAGCGAGATTTTAAATAGACTTCCAATCGAAAACAATGCTAGGTCATAGATTTTTATATAGATATGGATGATCATTCGTAACGGATTTTCTGGAACAAGACTTGATCTAACAAAATTTCCCGCACTGATATGAAAATATTCTAGATTATTCTACTGAAAAAATAATGGTCAGCTTAGTCTCATATTAAAACTTTTTATTAAAATCATGATAAGCTTTATTATAGAGGAAACACGATTCAAATGTTGTCGGCTACTGGTTCGGTTTTCGTATTTACTTCGTTTCTATCTCTTTCTCGTGTAGGGGATAAATTCAGGAGCGGAAGAGATAGCTACATTCGGCCACGTGGCATAAGGAAACATGCGTCATAGGTCAGGGATGGTTAAATTGGGGACATTTGATTATAATCATGATTTAGCAAATATGCCACGGTGTAGGCTGACCATTATTTTATTAGTACAGTTTGGGACATGTTGTTGGAAATGGATTTCGTCCCGGAAAATCCGTGACGAATGGTCACCTCTGTTACACTAGTGTATAACTAGTTGAGTATCAATGGCTTTCCGTTATAAAAGCGATTATAAATTCGATATATAGTTTGAAGAGTATTATATTTTCATAATACCCGCCTAATATGCGTTTGAATACGATTATTTCATCTCAAATGTAGTAAGATGAGCATTAAGCGTTAACAGTCACAGACACACAAATTAGCACAATTATGTGAACGAATTAGTTAACATTTCTGACACATACATAAGTGTATTGCAATGATGTTTTAATTGAAAAAAAATATTCTAATAAAATATACTGCTTTTTCAGTATTTTTGACAATAGAAGCCAATTCAATCGATATCTTGTGTGATAAAGTTATATCTTGTTGAGTCAATAGAATTGATAATGACATTTAGAAATGAAATAGTTTTATTTCCCTTTAGCAATATCAGTTAACACATCCAATATCGTTTTTCAAAAATGAAAACTCTTATTAGAAAACCTAAATTTTACAGTGCATGGGTGTTTTTCACATTATTTCCCTTCATATGTGGTAATATTATTTCTTATCTGTACTTCTATGAATCAAAAAATTTATTAATATTTATTTTGTGCATTAAACATCACAGGTAGCACAGGAATATACTATAGTTTAATATACACTTGTAAGTTTTATATAAAATTACTATGTAAAATGAATGTAACCTTTTCAAATACGGAATATGGTTAAACAAATTGAATATTTTCAGTGCAATATTTGACTTTGTTCATAATAGCAGAGTTAATTTTACGATTGTCTCAAGTGATTGAATACAACATTAATCTCAACAGGGGAGAATACATATCAAGAAGAATTTTTTTTCAAATATGGTCATTCAACAAAAATTCTCTTTTGACTATTTTCGGTGCTGTGATTTTAGTTTTAAGTTTTGGACCATCTGAATTTTTTATTGATTTTCAGTATTCATTTCCAATGATTTGTGCATATGCATTTATAAGAATGGTGAAATTTGTAAGTTCAGTTATAAGATTCTAAGCGTTTGTGCAATAACATGAAGTGAAACTTTGTGATACATATATTGAAATTTCAGAATGAAAGTGTTTATTTGAAAAGCATATGGATAGAAAATTCAAACGGACTTGATTATGGATCTGGTATGGCATATAGTTTCTTTTATGGCTATCTCAATATCATTTTACCAAATAGGGGCGATGAAAACTACGCATTGAAAGAATTAATGGAAATATATGAGAATTCGGAAAATATTAAATTTGCTGTAAAAAAACTATTCATATTGATTCCAAGATCTTTATATTGTCCTCCAAATTTATGTGAGGTTTCAAAAGGACCACAAATTCGCATGGAAGCTGCAAAGGTTAATATTTGAAATATGTTTTTCTTGAACTTTCATATATTTTACAAAATGTGGAAAATCATTTTAGACATTGGAATCCATTGTAAGAAATAGAGCTGGTGTAAAATCAAGAATATATAAAAATTCTGTATACAAAATACATGTAAGTGGTCGAAATAGACCAGTGTATGTAGCTGCTGAAGGAGCAACACCATTACTAACGCTTTATGAAACTATTCAAACTGATGGAAAGTATCAAAGTAATATAAATTGTATTTACATTCATTGTTAATCCTCTTCAAATTATTGTGTATAATTTCATTTTATTTCTTATTAAATTTCAGAATATTATCGTGAAAATAAAGATGAACTTGTTTTGCAATTTTACTATGCATTGAAGTATTTAATCGACACCAATGTTGAGATGAAAGATTTGTGTGAAATAGTATATTATGATGGTAAGCTTTTATTCATCTGTAAAGAATACAATATCGCCTATATTTTTATTAATTTGAATGTGAATATTTTTCAGATTTAGATTCTAATGTTAACATTGGTGAATTATTGCTACAAAAAATTAGCGAAATTCAAACTTATCAAGGAAATGGATCATATTTGACAAGATAAATTTTATAAAATGACTCTCTAATTAAAGTCCTTTTGATATATGTGTGTGTAGGGTAGTATGGAAAGTTTTGATTCCACTTCATACTCACTTTTGGAGTATCATATTAAAAATAAATCTACTATGAATTTCCAAAATAAAGTTAAAAGCAAGAAACAAAAAAAAGAATCACGTCTACCCACCCTACCTCGATGTAAATGAAATATAAAACTGATCTATCTATTTATTGACATTTTTGATTTATGTATTCAATTATTAGAATTCTTAATAAAATATTACCAAATTTGTAATAAAATTATTTATTTTTTGATATTAAAACATGGCCGAGAATTCAAGTCTTTTATTGATGTTAAACTTTGACGTTTGACGTTTTTCTTAGAGGTTATGTTCAGTCGTGGTTCTCACGTGTGTGTTTACCTCACCAATTCGAAAACGTTATAACATGACAATCATTAATAAAAAGAAGAGAAAAGTTCAAGAAGAAAGTAAGAGTGATGATGCTCCTCCAACTAAAAAACCCAGCACTGAAAATACTAAAAGAAAAGCTAAAATCAAGTCTGAAATAGAAACCAATGAAATTGAGAAGAAAACGCCTCAATTTGATATTAAATTATTTAGAAAAAAGTTAAGTGATGTTTCTAATAGATTAGTTGGTAAGTTTCAGTTTTACGTTTATACTAACTATGTTTTCATTTCACAATGTTCACCAAACATGTGTTTTGTTTAAGGTCTTACTCAGTTTTTGCATGTGTGCTCAAATTCTGAAGATAAAACAGATTTCATTTTGAAATATTTAGAAAGCGGAGGGAGTCCTGGTGAAATTTTAAAACAACTAGAAGGTCAGAGCCATAAAGATTTATTATTAGCTTCAACCGTATTTGAAATATTTTATTTGATTACGTTGAAAATTCAATCCTCTGCCGCGCATATGCTACAATCTCTCGAAGACACGTGTCGTTATTTTTTAAATACATACGTTTCTACACTCGAGATAATGCTGAGTGACAAGTCGAATTCAAAGCAACAAAAAATCACCTTGAATTTACTTACTACAATGGTCATGATGAACTCTGAACTTGGTTTGACTGTATTGAATCAATTGTCTTTGCAGCCTAAAATGTTGGGTCACTTAGTGAAACAGAATAAAGCAAATGTAAAAGATGACGTTCGTCAAAGCTTTGTGAAATTTTTGGTATCTTTTCTAGTCGATAATAACACAACTCTGACCAAAACTCTTTTGAACAAGCAAGGATTGTTGGCGATCATTTTTCCAGGATTGATCAATGATAATGCAGATACCATTTTGATGGTTATTCAGTTACTTAAAAAATCAGTAATGGAAAATCCTGCTATTTCTAAAACATTAAAAATACATTTGTTCAGTCATCAGGCCATTTCTCATATATTCAATTTGTTCAATTGGGGTAAGAGAATAGCAAAATCTGAACGTATCGAAGAAGAGTTGAATGAAGTTAAAACTTCTGTTAATGAACTGCTTTTCATATTATTTACATCCACAAAAAATGGTATATATTTCTATGATAATACGTTAGGAACAAGTGAAATACCTAAAAATAGATATTTGTGGAAAGCTCTTGAATTATTAGAGGCACCGTGGAATAATGAACATGCTGGAAAATGTATCATCAAAATTATATCTGCCAATCCTGAAATGTACAAACCCATCAAAAGTAAAATTGAAGAGTCATTTGATGCTAAATACTCAGAATATTGGTTGAAAACTTTGTATTTCTTGAAAAACTGTCTTGAATCTATACAACCAGCATTGATAATTAATAAAACTGTTGATATGGATCCTTCGAATTTGGCCAATTATATCAAAAATGTATATTTATCTCCAACAATAATTAGAACTTCAAAAATTATTTTGAAATCATCTAATGCAGTGATGATTAATGAAGTTATTGTTTTATTACGAACTTTTGTAGTATCTGTACAGAATATTTTGCAATTGGCAATGTCTGATTACAATTTATTGAAGCCCTTAAAAACAATCTTAAAAAGTCGCTTGGAAGAATTCATGCAAAAACATTTTCCAAATGTAGATGATTTGATTTTAACTTTACATTCTGTATTAGACGAAATTAAAGAAGAAAGTGTTGAAAATTATGAAGAAACAACTGTTAAAAGCAAACTGCTGTTGGATTTATTAGATTTCTTGCTATTGTATAATGAAATTTTACCTAATTCTTTTGATCCAGTTTTAGTCAGTTTGGATGCCAAACGATTGTTTGAAAAACTTGAATTTTTCAATAAATCTCAGCAAACGGAGTTAAAATTGAAAGCCATCACATTTTTGTTAAATGTTGATAAATTAGCATTTTTACCAGACAAACCTTTATTTAAGGAGATTCTGCCAGCTATGTTTGAAGTTCTTATCAATGATGATGTGAAAATGATTGAAAACGCTCACAGCATTTTATATGAAATCCTTGATGCAATTCATATTTTCGATGAAAACAAATCGGAAATAAATATTCTTTTGTACTGTGTTCGAATCGTGGCTAAAAAATATGATGTAGTAGTTTTGCAAATGATTGTGGAAGTAATAGAAAATGTAATATGTAATGCCAATGAGTATAAGCTAGAATTTTACAAATATACTACTGATAAACATCAAATTAAAACACAACGAAACGATAATATTGATATCATCTTTGATAATTTGGAAAATTTCAGCAAGAGTAAGAAAGAATTGTATTTCATTGAAGATAGGCCATTATTCTCATTTTTCATTATAGGATTGTTTAAAAGTGTGAACAAGTCTGAACGTTTTCGTGAATGTGCATTAGATTTAAGTAACAAATTTGTATATTGTTTAATGCATTTCCAAGATGATCCAAGCAAGTTTTTCAAACTTTTGTCAAACTTCAAAAATGAGATTCTCATAGATGATTGCATTCTCGGTTGGAAAAATAAACCACACGGTGTCAGCAAAAAGGTATTCAGCAAAAATAATCTTATTTATAAATTGAGTACATCACTCTTAAGTGAGCATGAAATCAATATTGAAGATACATTCAATTTAAAATGTATCAATGAATGGTCTTCAGAAAATCTATGTATAAAAATTGGTGATTCAATATACACTGTGGACAAACTTGTTAATCATTCAGAAATTTTGATTTTACTTAACATTGTGATATTTTATTTAGTGCAGCAACAGAAGTTTGACAATTTGAATCTAATTAAAGTATCAAATGCTACAAAAGCACTAATTTGTATTTCAGAAATGTCTTTGCTTGTAGATACACAAGAAAAACAATTTTACGTCAATTTACTAAGAAGATTTTTAGGAAATCCAGATTTACTGAATAACTTCAATCCTTTTGAAACTCAACCATCTCTTATATCGAATATGATTCTTGATGTGTTTGATTATTGCAATAACAAACAAGAGGAAACAAAATTGATCAGCATTATTTATAGACCATACAAGAATAGAGTGTTTCTGTCTCTGATGAAAGAATTACGAATTATCGAAAAGACAAAAAAAGGGACTGTGATTAATAATATTGAAAAAGTGTTGAATTTGATGAATTTAGATATAAATGATGCTTCATCACTTCTTGTAGGAATATTAAAGCTTGATACTTGTATTATGACAACAGAAACCAATGAAGCATCATCATGGATCTTCATAGTATGTCATATTTTAAAATTATATACTGATAATGCTTTAATCATATCTGAAAGTGATTTTGTTGGTGTATTATATTTGTACTCTAAAACCATCACTGAATTGGAATCTGTTATCAATGTTTCAGATTTGGAGCTATGTTTGTATAATTATTTGCTTGTTAATTCTAATTTTATCGAGAAAGTACCTGAAGTTGTTTTTGAATCAATGTTTAATGCAAAGCACATCAGTAAAAATACTGCTAAATTGGGATGTATTATGTTATTTCCAAATGAAAGAATGTTACCAATATTTATGAAATATGCATTAAATAATGAGTATTTAGCGAAGAGAGAATTTATGATACCTCTTGCATTAGCAGCATTTAATCATCCCAAATTTAAATTTGAATTATCTGTATTGAATAATATATTTGAATATTTCAAGCCAAACATACAAAAAATAATTGAAAAACCACAAAAAGCATCACAGATTTATGTTGAAAACTTCGATTTAATTAAGAAACTGATATTTCATTGCATGAGTATGGATGACTGTGAAAATTTTTTGAAGAAAGTCCACAAATATGACTCTTTAGAAATATTTCATGTATCCATACTTGAAACAATATTTTACAAATACACTTTATCAAATGAAAATGAACCTATCTTCAAGTATTTGGAGTCGTTTTTGTTAACACTGCTTCAATTATTGATAATAACTTTGAAGAAAGATGAAATACAGGAAGAAAAAATTATGAAAATATCAGAAACTTTGTCGATAATTCTATCCCTGATTTTCGATTATAAAAACCGGCATCCTCTTGAAGATTTTAATTTAGACGGCTTGATTAAAAATACCATTTGGCAAAACTCTTTTAAATTTTCATTAAAAGCACTAATGAAGTTAGAGGAAAATATGCCAGTTTCAAATATCATCGGAAATATCAGCAGCCTTATAGATTTATTTTATCCTCAAGATAGTGGAGAAATTATTGACTTCTTTGAGATGACCACTTCTCATTCGGAATTTCTCAACATAATGCTTAGCATGCAGCATTCGAATGTGAAAAATCAACTTGTCCGATTATTGTATGTGCTAGTGTGTAAAAATAAAAATGTAATGAAAGCGGTTCATATTCCTGTATATTTAAGTGCTTATCAAGCTACCAGGAATTCAAGTGATCGCACATTACTTATGTTACTACGATTGTATGAAAGCAATGGGAACTCGATGATAGAATATAGACCTTATTTATGGAGTGAAATCGGCGCTAACTATTTTGCACTGAAAAGTAATCGTAAAAAAGCATCTTTATGGAGTAATCCAACGGTAAATCACATATTGAATCTTCTGGATAAAGAAATGATTGAAAAAACTATAAAAAATTTCCCAATTGATGAAAAACTCAATTATGATTCTTTAATGAATATATTCAGTTACAATAAAGATAATCATCTCATTGAAACTATCGAAGATGCGTTTAGTATTATCAATAAAAAACCTCCAAAGAGAAATGTCAACAGTATGGATTTTGACAAATATATTCATATAAAATTGACTCGTCCTACTTACAAAGCTGCCTTAAAAGATATGGCTAAAAAAGAATTTGTAGATTCTTCATTTTCATCTCAATATTCAGAAATTTATGATCCAGCATTTTTGCTGCCTTTATTGAATTTTGTCGTAGCACCTGGCTCTATAATATCTTGCCATCGTATCTTGCGCTGTGGAATTTTAGCAATACCATTGATGGCTCTATCTTCTAATTGTCCCATGATGCGATCAGCTGCTTATAATGTATTACATAGATTTTATGCACAATTGGAGTCAGAAATGTGAGTATATTTTATTTATATGTATATATAATAACTTACTAAAAATTCAATAAATTAATGTATTATTTTTCCCCTATTCCAGGTTTTATAAAAATGATAAACTACTGTGGACACAATTTTTGGACACTGTGAGATGTAGTCTTAAAACTGCTCTTGTGGATGCTGAAAACAATTCAGATGCTGTGACTATTTCATCGAGTCCGAAGTTACCCGCTGTTTGTTCTCTATATTTAGCAAGAGCAGCATTAGTTATGACTAATCCCTTGGATCCTCTTTTCAAACCTATAAATAATTTTATTATATCGAAGCAATTCATTAATTTCACAATTGTGCCTGATTTATTGGACTTGTTTCATAATACAGACATAACATATTTAGAGCGCAGAATATGGATTTTGAAAGTCATCCGAGATGGTGTTAAATCATTTGAAGATATTAAAGTCTTACTAAAAAGTGTTACTTTCAAAATATTGTTAGATTTTTATTCAAGCAGTTTGAGTGATGTTAAATCTAAATTGCTTATTTTGGATATTTTAAATTCAACTGTAAAAATTCCTCGAGCCGCTAAAATTTTAGTTGACAGTTATGGTTTATTTCCTTGGTTAAATACCACTTTCAAAAATTTTTCAAATGAACATAAAGATGTTATTTCTCAAAGTATCCATTTGACTAGAAATTTATTCATTATTTTGAATGTAGAATCTACTTCAAAAATATTAGGTAATCACAAGGATGATAGTTTTGATCTATATTTGTCAGGAAATTGTTTCAGATTGAATGAATCTTTGCAATCTGAATTTTTATTTTTGTTGGTGAGTTTAATAAATAAAATATCTGTAGTGAACATTGCAGATTTAAAAATTTATTTGGAGATGTTGAAAAAAATATCTTTCGTCGCTAGAAAACAAATAACAACCTCCCAAATTATAAAAATAGTTCGAGAATGTGAGTTGATTGGAGATTCATCTAGAAATTATTGTAAAATTATAATGTCATCACTTTTAGGAACAAACAAAGAATACAATTCTAGAATATTAAGGACTTCTTTATCAATTATTGACAATTCGAAAAGCTTAACAGATGAAATTGTTATTATAAAACTTTTACATGAAATTGCTATATGCTGGTTGTCTGGTGAAGCATATGTATGAACCTTGTTTTTTCTTATTCATTGTTTTATATTATTTTTTTTACAGCTAAATGAAAATTTGTTCCCTAAACTCCACATTTTCAACATTAAATAACACTACCAATCAAATATTTGATTTAATTTAGAAGATGAGTTATATTTTTTTCATGAAATGTATTGTTATTTGATATATTGATTAAAAACATATTTTAATATATGAGTTTTTTTTATCTAAAAATTTCATTACCCATTTCCGTTATCTAAAAATAATGTATTTTTAATAATTCATGAGTATATAAAATCACCTTTAGTTAAAAAAAAAAATTAAAGATCCCGACTAAATAGATAATTATTTTGATACGCACAATTTGACATCCACTGAAATCATGCATACCCTACTATCATCGAATTTGTTTTACATTTTAAAAACAATTCACAAATACCTGCACGATTAAATGAAAATATATAAATATTAAAGACTTCCGCTCACACGTAAGTATTAAAAATAACATATTTGAAATCAACACAGTTTGACAACCGCTGCAATCGTGCAGCCAGAAACCGAAACGAGCCATCGGCAAGCAGAAGATGGCGGCCGGCGTTCGGCGCGCACCTGCCGTCGCGGAACGCGCTTGAAAAACGCGCTAAAATAACGATTTTTGAATTCAAATCGTACCGATTTTCCCGCCAAAAGTCCGTCACTATGCCACGCGAGTGATACGCCGCGAAAACCCTCCTGAAACCGATCGGTTTAAGCTGAAAATCCGATCGGATTCGAAGTGGATTTACTATTGTTGTTTTCGGTGTGCGGTAGTTTTACGGGAAGTTCGTGTTCGAGGTGATTGATAATTTTGAATTATTGCCATTCGCAAACATTATCATTTTAGTTGTGTGGTTTGGATATCTAATTTTGTTTGTTTCGATTGTTTTGAGTGTTTCGATTTTGATGATTCGATTATGTGATTTCACTTTTCAATTAAAATCGATGATGGATCGAATTTAAAAACTGTGTTTTTTTTTTGGATTGCAAGTTTTTGATATTTGTGCGATTTGTCTATTTTGTGCGGATGTTTTGATCGTATCGTTTTCGATTTCGAAATCAGCGCGAATTGTTTTAGAACATTTTGCATTTTGTGAAAAAAAAAATAACTCGTGATCAACGACACGTGACATTCCTACATGTTTCATTTTCTTCGCAAAGGAATCTCCCCTCGCGTTCATTTGTTATAAATATTCAAAATTATTTATTGTGTTGTCATCAGTTGAGAAATAAATTATTGTCTGTGCTATAAAATAAGGTGAAAGTGTAAAAGGATGTCTAGTGGTGATTCGTTGGAAATTTCGAGTGTTTGCCAGTGCTGCAAAAAAACGTCTTCGTTGAATCGTGGATGTGAGTATGTTTACATATTTTTTTCAATTTTACACGCTTTCGATGAGAATTTGAAGATTTTCTCGCTTATTTCACAATGAGGCTATAAATTAGGCCGAATCAAATTAATTCCGCATTAATTGGACATTGAATTTTCCGACATTCCGCGATATATCAACGCGCACTTTCGTGAGCGAGGGGTGTTCAATGGGTTATTCATTATTTTTACGATCGTCGTTGAATATTCGTATCAAAACTCATCCAAATTTATACGCCATTGTTCCGTGGAGATTCGATAAATTCTCAAGAGATAATTTGAAATACGTATTCACAGTACATATTGGCTCAGAATGTGAAATAAACGCTTAAAATGTTGATTCTTTGAAATTTATTAATGTTTAAGTAAACAAGTTTTAATGATTGTTTGATGTTACTCAAGATTCGTATGAGGAAAAATTGTTTAATGCAAATATTTGTATATGGTTGCAATTTTTATTTTTAATTGTGACTATACTTTTGTATCGCTCTGTATGATATGAGACGATTAACTTCATCTTTAGTCGGTTGCTGAAGGCGAATGGTCATCAAGACGATGGTGATTTAGCGCTGTGCGTAATTACGTGTTGAGAATTAAATTGGCGATTAAAAAGCTCACCGCGTTTGACGATGAAGATGTTAAAAGGGTTGATATCGTAAAAGAACCGGTATTATTCGAGATTTCGACTTGGACAATGAAATATTCAAATAAGACCGAAACTGGGGTTGGAATAAACATAAAAGGGTTACGCAGATGGACGGTTTTAAATTTCTCATTCATGTGTTAAACTCGCCTATTGTTGGTCATTTCGATTTTGTCTGGTGTGGTACTGAGATAATCCGAATTGTGCATCTGGAATTCAAATTTTTTAATCTGACAAGAATTATAGTTTTTTGTTATATTCAGAGTAAACTTTGTTAGTGTAATATTTTTGTGGATTTTTTTTAATTAAATCAATTTTGCTAACAAAATTGCATATGAGAATCAGGTTTAAAACCCGCTGATTAAATTCGATCCGATATTATGTTGCATTTTATTCACGTTGCGCAATTCTACAAAATGGATCGTCGTTTGACGCCGCGTTGATTTCTGAACGCTTTCCAAGATGACTGGAAAAACTGGAGTAATTCGAAACGTTTCGTTCCACACAACAAATTACAACCTTTCATCTTTTTATGGTCGTCTCGACAATTCAGGCATTGTCGACTCGTACGACGACTAGCCATCGACATCTACGATTCATAATTCATGCTGTTATTATGTTAACTTGTCACGATTGCCGTTTTTCACCAACGGAAAATGTATGTGTGGCGTACGTGCCCGAGAATATCGCACGAATGTTTACAAGTGAAAATATTATTATTAATAATAATTTTTCTCGACTATAATAAACTCGCATTCGCTATAAACAGCGTTGTAATAATAAAATGTTTATTGACTATTTGTAAAGATGGAAACTTTGCATTTTATTACAATCACCTCGCGGTGTAAAATATCAGAGTTTAGCCCCGATGTAAAGTTTTTCCGATTTTACGACAAGCATTTTGAAAATTTATGTGTCGCATGTAGCGTATTTGAGCCATAAAAGATCTCAAGAGCGTAAACCGTATTGAGAAATTTGCACCGTTTCCACTCGATCATCCTTTAAAGGAGATACAATAAAATTTCAATTTCTCGAAGTGTTTTAATCGATGACAGTTTTTGCTCGAGATCCTCATAAGCGACTCCACGAAGCATAAGGCGACCGAACCAATATACAATACCATGATTCTTCCTTGCACTTCTAAGCCTTCGAATATGTATTCGAAATCTGGTTTGCTGTTCGGAAAGTGTGTGTGGGTGTTTGTTGTTTGCCATTCATCAATTTATATTCATGCTCTCGAACCATTGTTCGGCGGCAAACATTGAAAAGTAGCCGAGTGTGATTGCGACTTTGTTATACCGGGAATTCGCTCTCTTGTTGAATATGAGCGTAGGAAATGGATTGTCTCATATTTTCACTTTACTGCTATCGAAACTGCAATAAGTCAGTCAGACTTGTCTGATGTGGAAAAAAGAAAATTCTATCTGACTTCGATTGCTTTCGAGCATCGTACGTCGTTATTTGCGCAACTAGAGCTCGCTGATTGCGTATTAAATAAGAAGTCACTTTTGTTTTTCAATTAGATGTATGAATTCTAGTTTTTTTTCTCGTGGAAAATTTTCATGTTGATTCTGCACAGTTTATGTGATTTATTGTTCGTGGGCAATTTGTAGTTTCATTTATTTTTTCCACATTTACCAGTGCGTACTCATAAATTTTAATCAATTTTCTTAATCTATATGTACCTTTCATCAATATTTCAATTCAGGTTATGTAAAAATAGACTCGTTCGACGTTAAAAAAAAGTAGAATATCTATCAATACAGCCTTAAATAATTCATGAAACTATACTATTCATTAAAAATCATTCTATTTCAATATAAAGATGGCACAAAATACACACTTCACTCTAAAATCTCGTTATCTCTAAGCACTTTTAAAATTACGAAATGTGAGTAATTTCAAGTCGAATTATTTAATCTGATTGGTCGAATTTGAATCGACCAATCGCAACCGAGCACTAAAACACTTACCGAACGAAGTCATGTCGAACAAAAAAATCGCGCGCCGAATTCGCGCTTATTATCCGCATCTGCAGCGGCTGGCAGCCAGCTCGGAATGTCCATCATCGTCTTCGAGAGCCAAGAGTCGAGAGTCGAGAATCGAGAGTCTCGAGTCTCGGGAAAGCAGAAAAAAGCTGCATCGACTGGTTTCGGGACGCATCATGGCCGACGGACTCGCCGGACCGCTTCGGCTATAATCGATTTTACAATTCGCGTCTCTCATCGTTTGCTTTTATTATTGTTGTTGTTGTGATGCTTGTGTGTTTTAGTTTTGAATTTAGGTGAGATTTGGATTTGGTCTATACGATTTTTATGTAGTTAAGTTTCGATGAGTTATCAGGCCATTGAAGATGTCAATGCGCATTTCGTTAGAATAGTTATGAGATTTATATACTGTGTAATTTGGGTTTATTTCGGGCAATATTTATGACAGCAAAGTAGATTTATAATAGAAATAACGTTTCTTCCGAGGGTGAGTTTGATAGGTTTGTTATTTACATTCGAGGATACAGCCAAATAAAAAGCTTAAAAGGCTTTTAAATATTTTTTTAGACTCTGCTTTTCAATTAACGCCTAATAATTTAATTCAATTAGCAGGTTTTCACTTAACGGTAACTATTGTTGATAGCTGTAAATTTCCAGGAAGAAAAAAGTTCAACAACTAATTTAAAGTGGTTTAACTATTGAAAAACCGACCCTTGGCATATAATTTTCCGATAGAAAATGCATTGATGTTTACAGTTTTTTTTTCGCTAATGGAATATAAATGTTGTCAATTGTTTGGTCATACATTGGCAACTACTTACTAATATCCGCTTCATAGGTAAAACTAATAGGAAATCCGGTGCAATAATTCGATTTTATATAAAAAACGTGAACAAAATATATTTTTATTTTATAGTACTTCGGTATTCACAAATTCTGAGCTCAAAATCAATTCCTATTATTACAAAAATTCGATGCATTCGGGACAAAAGCTCATGTTACCATTTTGCAAAATTCGGATCAAACTCGCGATACGGCATGTTTAATAACATCCGCACGTATAAGCGAAGACATGTCTTTGTGAATTTTAATCATGAGAACTGTCCCGTTTGCATAAACAACAATAAAAATGTGGGTGAAGCTCACCGTCCATCAAACTATAACCAGATCTTCAACATAACACGGTTTTGAATTAATTTCACTGTGGCTCTTCTTTGCATAATTGCTAAGAACGTTCGCACGATAAAGGCAACTTTTTTACCCCTCATTGTTATCGTGCGTGTTTTTCTATGTAATCGCATGTCGCAGTTATTTTTTATTGATTTTTTAAACTGCATGTGTTCGGATCGATGCAAGATATAATTTGCGGACGTAATTGAGAAATTAAGTAATTTGATGTTGATGTTAGTGAAGTATTAATAGCAAATGTTATTTAATGTTTCTGAGTTGAATGAATTATGATTATATGCATTCAAAAATGAAATATTTCAAAGTGAAACCTTGTACAGTAGAACCTCGATTATCCCGGTTTGATGATTTGCTGAGATTTTCCAATTATACTTTTTTTCGATTATTCTGACAATCTTCACCCCCCAATTAGTTCGAATAATCGAGATTTTACTGTATTAATCTTTAGAACCGGTATTTTATATGCAACTTGTTCTTTTTGCGATGTTTTCATACTTTATTGAATTATTTGACTCATATCATGTTCTTCGAAAGAAAAAAAAACATGTCGATTTATTAATATTGACACACGAATGTGGTCCAATTTAGCTAGATTTAATTAACGTCCTTTGGCGAAATAGCCTCATTTGCAAGTCAATCGTTCGCGGCTAGCATATTTTTATTATTAACCCATCGAGCGCCGGCTCGTGAGTATTATAGTAGAGACACTATCAATTTAGAAACGCATAAATCGCTTCCTCGTGCCTTCTTGCACTAAAAACGTATACTTACGATCCTCGGTTGCACTCGCTGATATTCGCTAACGATGTCTAAACTGCTTCGGCTAAGTGTCTGAGGTGTTTATCAGACTTTTTCCGGTGTTTGGCATAATAATTTTACGATTTTAGCGTAATTTACGCGCGTTAGATTTATGTGGAAGTACCAGTTGATTTGATTGTTTTATCGGCGTGTATTTTAATCTTCATCGATGGTTGGTCGTAAATAAATTTAGTATTCATTACTTCGGTTTTGATTAATTCGATTGATATATGATATATATTGAACGACAAAAATGTTAGTTTGTTATTCAGGTTCGAGCTTTCAATCGTTAGTTGTTAATCTCTAGGATTGTGTATTGCGAGTTGATGTTTTTTCCTTATTTAAATTATATAGGGGAAAACATTAACTCATGCTACGCAACATTCAAGTTGAGTAACTGATGATTGAAAATCATTCGGGACTTAAGGGGTTAGTCGTCGAAAAAAACTCGTGTATGATTTGAATTCGTCTCTTATTAATATCTGACTATGATATTGTAGTTCGGTGTTAGTTGCATTCGAAAAACTAATTTGTTTCATTTTTAGAACTTATATTTAACGAGATGTCGTTTATAAAAATTCAATTAAGAATCGTATTCACAATTCAATTAGCGAATAACGCTTGCATATTTTAAAGATTAATGTACGGAATATTCAATCGATACTTTGATCTTTGAATAAATTAATAAGTAATAAAAAAATACTTGCTATGTATGATGATATTTCTATATTTTATTATTTAAATTAAAAAATACTAAGAACTATTTAATTGAAATGAAATATTTTCATATTTGACTCAGAATGTTCCAAAATAAAAAGAAAAACATTCCATCACTTTCATTTCAAACGCTACATATATTTTTTTAAACAGACATAATCAATTTGAAAACTTTTCTATTCATCTCGAATACGAAAACCGTTACAACACGATCTAACCGATTTTTCACAAATTTGACACCCTCAATTAACGTTTCGGGATCGAAGTCGTGATTCTAAGCGGGAGGGCGACCGAGCTCGATTATAAAATAAAATAAAATCCATAACAAACATCGCATGATGGAGCTGTATTATTTTCTTAAAAGCGTGTCTTCTACAAAACTGTGTCCTCGTAAATCAAAATCGGTGCTTCGGGTGAAAGTCGCCTCGTAAAGTAAAAGCCTTTCTTCTTCATCTTTATTCCGTGAACGGAGATCTTCTCTCGAAAATGTTTGCCATTTATTATTGTTGTTTGGTTTAATAAATCGATTTGGGGAGATTCTGGTGATTTTGTTTGAAAAAATATTATATAATGCGGTTTATTAGTTTGATTGATGGAATTGTGCGTGGTTGTTTTTGTTCGTGATGTATTTATTCTTAAAATGCTCGTAAACGTATGAGATAAGAAATTTTATTACATCCTATGTCGTAGATTTCTAATCGTGGAAAATTATAATTTTTTCTTGCGGATGTATAAAACATAATAGAGCCACTTTGTCATAACATTTCCTTCTTAAATTATTTTTTGTTGTATTACATTTGATTTGATAATAGTTTTTATAGTTGAAGTTACGATCGCCTCCATAAATAAATCGATAACTCAATCTTATACATATATTACCGAAGTACATATTTTTCTAGATTTATTGAATTTTGTGAAATCGAAATCGAATGGAAAAATGAGATAAACAATATCGATATTGATTTTAAAGTACTGCTTAAAGCGTTTCATCATCGTCATTCATTCTTAACTTCCTCTGTTTTTATCAACGATAAAAAAACGCCGAACGAAATTAGTTTAACTTCCTCTCTCAATCAATATAGATAGGATATGTGAGTGCTTTCGTTACACATTTTAAAATTCAAAACTGCCCCAGGCAACAAGTGGCATTAACGAACTGCGATAACTTTTCCTAGTGTCGATCTCGTCTTGCACATCTCTTTGTGTGTATAAGCGAAAGCTGTCAAAACTAATTGTTTTGATAATTAAATTGGCATTTTGTCGAAAGTTTTCTCTCGATTCTGGGTAACGTCAAAACACTTCGAGCTTTCGATATTTCTTGAAAGATTTATGTGCGGGAATATATGTAGGTTGATGGTTTGTTTGATTGTGAAATTTCACGGTTGCATATTCAATTTAATTATATTTAATTGGATATAAAAAACTTTCATATTGAAATGAAAATTGTCTTCTAAAGCTGTATGTAGCTTACATATTTTTATTATTCATTTCACATGCTTTATATTTCTGTCATCATAAAATGATAAATTAATTGTTAGTACATTTAAATTGATTTTCATTAAAACTTTGATTTTTATCTCTCTTTTTTAGAAGGAAATGCTAACTTCAGTTTGTCAAATATTTAATGAATGTTCTTGAGTATAATATATAATTTTGAATTACGAGAACATGAATCCTAATCTGATACGATCGTTAATTTTAAAGTCGTACGACCCACAAACAGAACAGTAGATTTCATTTAAGATAGATATATAGCCCCAAGAATGGAAGGTAACATAGAAAGTCTTTATCGCAACATAATTGAAAACGAATGTTTCAATTGGAACCTTTCCAATAAACAATTTTATAGTTTTATATCGAATATGTTGTGGCATATTTTTAAAAATATGAACAATATCCATGATAAATTACAGCACAAATGAACGAATTCATATTTAACAGGCATAAATGCACCATTACGAGATTACAATGCAGCCCCGGCACACACAACAATCGACAACGATCGCCTCAATCACAGAGTTTCTTTAACAAAACGTTGCGAAAATAAGACGAAATAAGTCGCTCCAGAGTAGAGTTACATATCGCATTCGTGTTTTAAGTTCACGTTTTACAGGTGCATGCATGAAAACACTGAGATATTATAATAATGCATCCGAACGAGCGCCCCGGGCTACGAATTCTTCCTTCGGACCGTTTATGGACTTGATGCGAGAAAAGTTCCAACGAGTCTCGAGATCGGGGCGTTTCGTTGGAAACGAGTTCGAAATACGCACGTGTATCGAATTCTGGTCTCGTTTTTGATCCTTTCTTCGGGATTTCGATCCTATTTTTTGGAGGATTGTGGTCGATTTCTAGTTTGAGTTAATTTTTCAATGTAGAGATAGTGATTATTAGTTTGTTTAGAATCGAATAAAGGTTTTGGTATGACGCAAATATCAATAGGAAATTTTGCTTTGTTTGTTGATTTATAGTGAATTTAGAATTCATACAATATATATTATTCAGCAATTTGAAATGAATTTTAATAGAAAATGGGGAAACATTGAATTCGTCCTGGTAACTTTAATGCTAGCTAAAGCACGAAACCCAAGGAGCGTTTATAATCACATTTGTAGTTAAAGTTACGTGTTTAATGATTTATAGATAGTTTCATATTTATGTATAAAATTACTGTATATTTGAAACGCTTAGCATGTTTAATATATTACACGTGGATCGTTTATTAAATTATTACAGTTATTGATAATTTATTTCCTTGTTATACTCGTATTACATATTTTTATTTGATTCGAATCGAAATCTTGTATCATCTTCTAAACATATTTTTCGTTGAATCGCAACACAATGAAAACGGTTTCATATTCACAAACAGATATATCATTTACACTGCATAAATCTCTTTGAATATCACCGCCGAAGACGCGTTTAAGACCTTCCGACAAACCACCCGAATGAAGACATCTCGAACATCGGCCAACATTAAAATCGAATAAATCATCGCAGCACGCGAGAAAAGCTCATCCGACAATACCTCAATATAATACGAGAGGAGTACACTGCATTACTTCCACAATATACACGCTTACAATACATTTGTACGGCCTTTGTGCAAATATTGAAATAGCTTTTCGCAGGCGGCACGCGAAGAATGCGCTCGTTGCACAATGCGAGCTCGTCTCGCATATAAAATTCATATAAATGCATATAAAATGTAAAGAGGGTTGTATGCATATGCGTGCTATTTCTGTGCATAAATGCGCTCTTGTATGGTAAAAACGTGATATGTAATTTCATATGCTCCGTTCTGTTCGTTGTACGGTTGCGTTTTGTATCGCGGGGAAACCGCATCGGCTCGGGGCTATTCGGTGTTTCGTGTTGTAGGGCTTTTTTACACGGTTAAAATCGATATGGATTAGTTTCGATGTGTCTTGTCGAGTGTTTCGTGTAACGAAGTTAACGTGATGCAGGATTTTCTTTGAAGTCTTCGATGTCGGTGCGCCAAAGGATTCGATAGGAAACTGCGTGAAACGTTAAAGTCTTATAAAACTTTATAGCTACTTGAATAATGACGATTAGATTAGATGTTCAGAATTTTAAGTTGTAAAAAATTTCAATTTTATTGTGTAAAAAATTCATAAATATTTAAAATTCAAATAATAAAGCTTTTTATATTATTAGACAGCTTTTTGTATCGAAATGTGTATATTTGAGATAATTAACGACGTAATTTAGAATGGAATTTTTATAACGATAAATTTCACGACTACAATAATAGTAATATTTTCCGTAAGTCATTTACAAATGTGTCTTCACGCTTTTATAAATCCACGAAGGAATTAATTACATTTATAAAACTTTGATGTCACTAAACGATGATTTATTATTGAACAAGTTCCGTTGCTTTTCAAACATGTACATTTGTATTTAAATGATAAAATAATAGAAATTAACTTCGAAAATTAATTCAACTTGAGTCTCAAAACATATACATCTGACAAATCGTCATTTTCAAGCTCCATTAGCAGAATTTTGCACATTATAAACAGCGTTTTATCCTTCTCAGAAACGATACTTACCATACATAAATCATTCGAAAGCTATTTGCATCGCACCACGTTGAACTTCGTTATTGTTCGGTCGAAAATGATGAATATAATCATTTTTTCAGGTTCTTTATACTCGTTTAAATAACCCTTGTCGTTCGAGACTCAGAGATTAGTTCCAAGTAATCACGATGTGTCTAAACGTGTCGTGAGCAGGATACCATTAATTTTAGAACGAAAAATAAAAGTAAAACCATTCCAACCCGTGCTATTAATCTGAATCATTTAAAAGTACTTATAATAAAATGTTAATATTATATTAAAATTTTCGATCGAAGTGAAAACATAGAATTTCAGTTTGAGGTCGATTTACAGGGCGAAACCTTTTAACCTATGCGTGTCAAACGCAAAACTTCCCATAATTTCGAAATAAAAGAAAAAACTGTACATATCGCTTACACTTATCATCATTTTCGACTATTTTAGAAAGTAAATTAATTGCTTTCCAAACATGGGAACTTCGTTGAATATTCATACATTTTACGCAAGTGATACACGCCGTAATGGAGGTGTAGTACTACGTAGGTTTATTTATTTACGAGGCTCTGTATTTTTCGAATTGGCCGGTTGTTTCGTATTTTATCTTTACCTGAGAGGACGACGAGTGAGGGCAAAGGCCCATCCGAACCCTATAATCATAAAACTAGAATTATTAATCGATGCCCCCCCGAACCGCATTTTTCTTTGCCGGAGATTCTTCTCGGAAGAGGTAAAACGTATAATATAAATTATCCTCGTGCTCGATGTGTCCGTTATTAAGGTTCTTTTGGAAAAAAAACGATTGTTAAGAAATATTAGGAATTCTTTTGTAACATCTAGGTGTGAAGTTTTAGCGAAAGTAACGTTTTACTGATTTTTTTTCGGTGCTTATGTAGCAGACGCTTGATGGGTGAAGTTTTGGTGTAGGTTATGTTAGTTATTTTATTTTTTATGTTAAGTTCAAATTAGTTTAATTAAGTTGTGTTTTAAATTAGGTTAGGTCAAGATTTCGTTTTAAATATAATACTTACAGTAGTATCAACTAACTTCTGACTAATCGTAAATCTAATTTTGACTCGTTAACGATTTTTTTTATTGTATCAATTAATTAGATTATTTTTCTTTTATTTAAGGACTTTACAGTTAATCAGAGCGTATGAATAATTGTCCGTTTGAAATGCCATTAACAGCCATCACCGACACCGACAAAAAACGCGATGATAACATCTCAACACAACTGGGTTACACTCATCGTAAAAGCAACAAATTTGGCACTCGGCACACATTTAATAACAGTGCTTCGAGATTTTTCACCAACAAAAAGCACATTAAAGAAACACCAACAAACGTCATTAATAGCGGCACATCTTATAATTCGATTAACTGCCTTCGCCAGAACCGGCAATCTCGCAGATTATTATAATAATAACAACAACAACCAACGATAGCAGCAGTACAATTCTAGACATTTTCCCCTATCTCATTATGCGGGTATTTGACGTTTGCAAATTTCGCCCGAGCCTTGTTCCTCAATTATCGTCGTTAAAAAGTAGCCGAAGGCCGGTTAGGAATTGATAAAGTGCTTCAGATAATGCCCTCTTGGATATTTCATGTGCTCGATTTTAACATTTTTCAAGTGTTATGTCTCTATTATCTGCAGAATTAATATTACACTCGGTTCACCAATTAACGCGAATACAAAAATGCGAGCACTCGTTAGTGCAGTTGTTTCTGGCGCGAACTTTTACTCGAATTTATTTATTTTATTTTGTTGTACTGATTTTTTTCCGCGATATGTCCAAGTTGTTGGTATGTCCAGCAGTTTCGTGCTAATTGATTTAATGATCGGAGTTTCCGCGAAATACAGAAATTTATAGGTCTCGAGTGCTATGCGTTCCAATTATGTGTTTCCGTCTTAATGAAATGAAATTATAACGATTTATATAATATTTGTTTTTATCGAATTAATCGCTTAATTCAGTTTCGATTTTTTTTATTTCAGTTGCAAACGGAAACGCTCATTATATGAAATTGATTAAAATAGCACGTTTTTATCATTGATAGCGTTCGATATTTTTTTAGAAAGTCATTCGATTTTTATACGGAAACAATATTATTATCTTAACTAATGATATTCATGTTTAAATATAAAATTCAAGTTTATAATGGTATTTTTGTTTTTCTAAATGAATAAACATTTCAAACATAAGAAAGGATCACAATGCTAAAACAACACAAATTTTCAAAAGTCGATCAACAACACCAAAGCTACCGTCTCAAGCATTATTCAAACAAAGTCAACCAACCGAACTGAAAAGACAACCTTTTACACGGGTAAAAGAAGCAGAGTAACGTAGGGTTACCAAATATTTGCTTTTATTTTTCATTATGACAGATGTGAAATAGTATGAGGTGTGTCTAAAAAGTTTAATACCTTTTTTTTTTCTAAACAAATATAATCTAGAAAATCAACCTAGATATATAGATGACCCTCATGCAATCGTCTTACGAGTGAATGAATTCATTTGATTAGAGGCCCTTAAAACGAAAAGAATTAGGAATTTGTTTGTATTTAAATAAGGTCCGATTTTTCGATCGTATGTAAGCAATTATTCAGCAATTAGATCTGTCAAAATCTATGAGAAACAAATGTTAAAACGATGCTAAATAGCTTAAAAAACAATTTAAAGATCAGACCTTTAAACGAAAATTGTGCGAAATTGGTCAAATATCGAATATATTCGAATGAAAACCCTAACAGAGAAGCAATCAGCCATACGAGAATTTCGTCAATCTCCAACCCACCTGACCACCACCGGCTTGCTGTCTACCGTCAGCTGTCCTTTGAGGACACCTGTCGCCTTCGCAGGATAATGTCGAAATGTTAAATGTTAAACGGCCCGTGGGACTCGAAGGCATATCGATGCGGCCTATCGGTGTCGAAAGTTGAGCTTTTCTGCTCCACGTCCTCCGTATAACATACGAGGGGACGAAGGACTGCTTAATTAATCGAGCGGACTCCTCTTATCGAAAGGTTGTCCTCGATCGTAGATTGGGGGTTCGGTTCGTTTGTGCTTTTACGAAGTGTTGAGATTTTCAATAATCAGTGTCTTGTATTGAAAAAATGTGAAGATTATTATGATAGGGTTCATGGTTTGAAATGTTGTTAAATATATTGTTTTAATGAATGTTTATGGTCTTGTGATGAAATAAAATCAAGAATGTCTTGTATAATGCATTAGCATTAACATTTACAATGGAGTTAATATTAATGTTGATATTAAAAGCGAATTAACATTTAACTCATAATATAATTTTGATGTAATTACGTGAAATGTAAACGACCGTTGAAATTTTTCAATACGAACTTTTTTATATAATGCCGATGGGTAAATTTATAGCAATTTATGCTCATAAAAGCTCCATTTGCTCGAACACAATCGAACAATTCTTTCAATTATGATAAACGATTTTATTTTCAAAAGAAAATTTTCACTCGTCGCCGATTATCTTGAACAATTGCCATTACTTTTTTAAACGCCTTTTTGCACAGATTCTTACCGCACTAATTCGCTTATAATTCGTACCGACAGTGCGCTTTCGTGCAGAAGATTCAAAAACAATGACGACCGCTAACCGATTCGATAATGCGATAATTAAACACGTCTCATTTTCAAAATTAACGGAAACATCTCGTCTACACACAAACGATCTTTATACTATAAGACGCGACGCATCTAACGAAGAAAGCTCTCAACAAACCCAACACAATGCACATAAATAATGAGATCGTTAAAGACTTTGTACATGGAACAAGATTTTCACATCGATTCCCCATATAACAATGTTTTCCTTAGTGGGTGTTTAAACGGAATTCGACCGTCGAAACGATACGTGATCGAAATGTGCGAGCGCTCTTCTCGATTCGATATTCGTGTGCCCACTTTGCGATGTGAGGAATGTGCCTTTTTTTCTCCACTTGCTTGTGCATGATAAAACCGTTGTTTTTTCGTGAATGCATGGGGTTTTTGTGGTGTTCTTTATGTGAGGCCGTTAGCTCGTTGCGCGAGATTGATTCGAACGGCGGATCGGATGGTGCTCGCCGAACAAATGATGTCGAACAAATTGTGGAAAATCCGTGTAATTATTCTCGGAAGTTTGGAAGGTGAATCGATTTCTTTTGTAGGTTTGATATGTCAATTATTATTTTTTAAATTGAGCTTCGTATGGACTCATATTGAACCTTTTCATGTGTATAATTTAATCCTTTTTAAATTTTCAAAAGGTTCAATTACTTTTTCATATTCTACCTATGAATTATAAAATCGAGACTACAGACTAAACCCGGATGTCTCTTAAGTCTATTTGTGATATTATTCAAAGTAATATCTTTCCGGTTATGATATAATAATCAAATAAAGCACTTAAGTTTCAAACGAAATATGCGATCTGCGACATTTTCATCCTTCTCAAGATGAAAATTATTCAATTACGTTCTCGACACTAATCCGAGAATGCGATATCCTTTTTTCTCCTCTAAAGCGATTTGATACATCATAACGGTCGTATTCGATTAAAGCGTCACATTGAACAATTCATCGAAATAAATGCGCAGTTTTTAAATTGCACCATCGGCATGTAGATCGTGGCGATTTCTTGCGTCCTTGTGAAATTCTTCTACGGAGACCAGCTCGTCGAAGAATCCAACCTGTGCCGTAATGGAGATTCCATTCTTTTATCTCGAACGCTTAAGAACGTTTCGGAATTGTTTGAAAATTCAACGCGCCAAAATACAAAAACTCGACAGAACTTCCGATACTTATCTCTAGTGAAACATTCACACTTGAGCCGATATTTGAATCTAATAACAAAATTTTATATTATAATTTGTCTTCTAATTAGTGATTTAATCCTAGAAGGGTATAATTTGTTTAACAGACCACCACCTTGAAAAAATAACACGCTGTGAAATGCAAAGTAGTGAATGTATTATAGCAACATATTGTCAGTTAATGTCAAAATTAAATTTAAATTTAAGCTGAAAACATTTAAGTTGAAAAATTTTCGTGAAAACTTCTTTTACTTAACTCGCAAGTTTGCAATGTGCAACTGGAGTATATGCTTTATTATATAATATTACCTATACATTACACAGTAGTGCTTTTTTTCAGTTGGTTATTTATTAAACAAATTACATCCTTATCTAGACTTTACCGTTAGTACTAATATTATACTTTTAAATAAAATCTCGAAGATTTGTTCAAGTGTTTATGTTCCATACAAGTTTGTGCATATTACGGCTTGAACTATGACACGAAAAACGCTGCACGTATAAGGAGCGGTGTTTGTTTGTTCGATGCGGTTAGATCGATCTATAGATCCATAGATCTTTTTATTATTTATGCCAGACGCGCATCGCGGTGCAAAACTCGATATACTCGATCATCGTCCGGTCGATCGTATACAAAAGTAAAAGTGATAAATGATTGTCGGTCATTTTCTTAATGCGCACACTATTATCGGAATCGGACTTAATAGTTGGCGAGTCGCTTTCGATTGAAGCTTTTTATAGATACGCAATCAATCGCGTATTTATCGTTGGTGTTTAATTATGAAAAAAAATCTTTAATCGTTGACAGTTATTGTGTTCGAATTGTTCGAACACAAAAAGATAATCGATATATAAATAGTTGATTTGAGTCCTTGGCGTTTTTCGAAAATATTTTCGTTCAAGGTAGTTTTTGAATTCATATTTTGTGTGTTTGCGAAAACTAATAAATTTTCATTGAAAAATTATCATTAAACTCCGCTTAGATTTTAAATTAAACGATTCGACCTTATTTGCTTTTTTTGAAACAACACTATAATTGAGTATGATTATAGTCTTGATTTAAGAAAAGAATATATTCAGAAGGTCATCTCGCTGTTTACAGAAGCGATAAATTCATATTATTCATATTTGACTCCAAAATTTTTCATTTGCATAAATACAAACGACGATGATATCGATTACATTTCCTGAAATATGATCGAAAAAGCTTAAATCTTTCAAACCCGCTGTGCAGAATTTCGCACATAACATTTTTCAAACCTGTAAGATTATTATTCAAAACATTATATTGTGATAGTCTGGCTGTTAAACATATTCTATAATTTCAGCTGGCAGAAACCATGAAATTGATCATTTAATCTGTATATTATTTTTAATCGAGCGTTCTAAAAAGAGGAACACGTTGGGGTGTGAGTTTTACCCACATCCTTTTCCCTAAGTGTCTTCGCAAGGGTTTTTCAAATTTGTGCAAAATTTGTTAAAGATACAAAAAAACTGTAAAACAGTAAAATATTTTCCATTTAATTCTCTACAATATTTGTCCAGCACGTATATCAATAGGACTAATAGTACTTGAAATATATGAAACATATGCATATTTAAATCTCATTTTTTGAGGCTAAAAAGCCGTACTATCCCACAATTTCTTCAATGCACAAACCAAACGGTTCTCGTGACATAAATTAACAATAGCAACATTTTCAAAACACTGAAAACGACGCGCTCACGACTTAGCCCTCGCGCGATAATTAAACGTCGAACGCACCACCTGATTTACTGCGTGGGATCCGCTCGACGGTCGCAGATCTCATTCTCGTACAAAAATCGCAACAAGATTTAAATACGTGCCCAAAAACATACGTATAATATGTGTTAGTTCATCGGTAAAAAGAAAACTGGCGAATGCGTGCGTAATCGATTTGTTCGGGATGGCCCGCGGGCCGATGGTTCGGCACCACCTACCGCAATTTATAAAGCGTTTGTTTTATTGCCGTTCGAAATCAATAAAGACGCGATAATTGTCGGTTAGCTGGCTTGTGCGGCGAGCTGTGTCGCCACCGATGAAAAATTGCATCCTTTTTTGAATTTGAAATGTTTTTCGTTTAAAGGTTTTCAACCTGTGGCTTATTAATTTTGAGCTGAAGAAGCCAAATGTTGAGAAAAGTAGGCGTGATTGTGAAGCTTCGTTCTATAGTTATCCAATGTCAATATGACATTATATTCAAAGTATGTATCGTCTAATATGATCAATAATATTGTCAATCAGTTTCTTCAATATCGTCACTCTATATTGAAAATGTTCATCTATAATTTCAATTAGCATCAATATGGTCTTTTATCAAATTGGCAAAATTATTGTATGACACATTTTAAAAGTTGAACTGCTTTGGTTCGATTTCATAAAACTATTTTCAAAAGTATAGATTGAGTGTATTCAATTGTGAGTTTTTATTGCGTTTTTAGCAGATCGTAATAAATATGATTTCAACGATCGATTGTTTGATATTCGTTGTGTGGCTTTTAGATATCGTTTTATTGATCGAATATCGATTGCGGTTAGAGTCTTGACATTTCCCGATAAATTCAAAATGAAAGTCTTGTTTAGAATTGCTTTATGTTTTGATTGCATCTGTTTAAATGTGTCGTGCAAAAATTTTTTTCATTCAATTTTACGATTGAAATAAACAGATCTCTCTTATCTACTTTTTGAAATACGGTAATGAATGCAATTTGTTTAAAGTAAAATTTATAATAAATCGATCGAATAGCTCAGAAGATAAATTTGTCTAGAATGCAGGTGAAAAGATCAACGTATTCAAACGTCTTAACATTTCGATATATCGCGGCTTGAATGTCTTATTATATCTGAATGACGAAATGTGATCGAATCAATGTCACAATAATGTGCCCATACGACGTGTTTTTGAAGAAATTTTCATTCAAACGAGCGTCAGGGATATTTATGTTTCTGTTATTTGAGAGTTTTTAGTGTGAAAAAAGTCGATTTACGATCGATTCTAAGAACAACGAAAAGCCAAAGATCAAATGGGAAACGCCCTGTGCGAGATTGATTCAAGCGTTAAATTATGCTAATGCTACTTTAACAACATGAGAAATAAAATCTACTATTTGTCCCAACAACACTCCCTTCAATTTTATTCAAATGATTTTTATTGTGCATTTAATCTGATTTTATTATACATTGTAATAATAAGTAGCAGATGGCATTTTCGTCAATTTATTTTCAGTTTTCATTTGAAATGGATTGCTTCAGATTTCATTCGAATGAAAAATGAGGACATCAGCTCAAATAATCTACATATCTATTGTGAAAATATACTAAAAGATTTTAACGGATTTTGTCAATGATGAATGCCATTTTTACCATTATTGCATATTTATTGAAGTCGATTCAAAATGGGCACATAGTGCCGATGGAAATAAAATTTGTTTATTTTTTCGAAAGCATAACCATTAATAAAACGTATTGTTTTCCGTGACATTCAAATATTTGCCAGTTGCCACTAAATCTTATTTTCACATGTATTATTTTCATAATAACACATTAAGACGAGTATCATTTTGCATATAATTTCTTATATTATTATGATAGCTAAATCTTAAAACTTCACAGTATAATTTTTATTCAAATCTATTGTGAATAAAAAAATAATTTTTCGATTCGAAATTTTCCATAACTTCAAAAAACCATCACACAGAAAATTTTCATATTCAAATCGATCCATCGCTCCGAACAAAGGATATAATCCCAAGAGTAACAACGACGACGAACACAACCACAAAATCGTGACCGTATCTCCACAACAAACAAACATATCCACATCCTTGTGCACAGCTCGTGATTTATGACATCTGGATAAAACGAAAAATAACCCAACTCTAGATATACACACATATTTGCATCGCATTGTCGTTTCGCTCCGAACCATCTCTGGAAAATACTACTATAACAGAATATAGAATGCAACATTCAGATTTTCACATGATTCAAAATACTAAATATAAAATCGGTACGGCACAGTGTCATCATCGATAACGGTGCACATCCTGTTGTGTGACAAGAACAATAGCATTTGCCGGAAGTTGGGAACAATTCACGCGTGCTATAATATAGTATGAAATGTAAGTGCAGACCCACACACGCGTCGGTTATTGGTGTTTTCGGGTTGTTAGTCGATGAGTTATTGTGCATTTTTGGCATGGGTGTGTTTCGGAGTTTTCGTGTGATGAAGATTTTCCGATATGTCGAAAGATTCGAGATGATAAATAATATTGTTTTGATGTAACGGTTCCGTTCGAATCACACATCGGTGAGAAAATCGTTTTTTTTTATTCGTCTATATGTTTTACATTTAAAATTGTGCGGAATATATAATTATTAGCTTTAAACTGCGTCGTTATTTTCTCCGAGATGAAATTATGCAAAATAGTAAAAATATTGCAAATTGTGCAATTATTTCTCGTTAATTATAGAGCGGAGATGTTTTTATGAACAATGTTATGTGTTTCTATAATATATGTAGTTTAATATTATGTTAAAGATATTTTATTCCGCTATAAAATCTCAAATACATCACAGATCATTAGTAACGCAATCGAATCGAAATTGCGTTTCTCATCGTAAATCGTGGACGGTTGATAATGGTCACCAATTTCGGACATTCACGACAGCATACATACGCATTTGAATCAAAGTATCGATTCGAGAACAGGTTCGGTGATAATTTAGAGTATATCTCTATAATAAGAGAGTCATATCATAACGCAAGAGATTCTTATTAGCATTTTTATTGGCGTACGGACCGTGACAGTAATGGCTTTGTTAGCGAACGAGACGCGACCCTAATGTCAACGTATTTATATGCTAAATTCCGTAACATCTGAGTATTCTTATCATATTTTTTCTCGTTGAAATAAAAAGGCATTCTTTCGAGCCTCTCGTCGAGTCGACGCTAATTAACATTCCTAGAGCATATCCGATGTTTATGTAAATGTTTCACCTCTTATCGTGGATCGGAAAAATCGACGCGCGTCGATTTAACGCTTATTAAGATCAAATCTTTTCTCGAAACGAAATTGAAAGATGAAAGAATGTGCCGTAGACTCGTGTTGATTTAGAAATCGGCAGCCATTCAATTTGAATATGCTTAGAATACGGATTTTTGAAATTTCCAAGGGCCTGTTTTTCTACGATAGGCTTGGGCTTTAAGCTCAAGACAAATAAGGCTCTTTTACAAATTTGACTTTTCTGGCTAGGACTCTATCTGAATTTAGTGGAGGTCACAAATGTACCTTTTAAACGATTTCTCACAAATCCTCTATTGTCTACAAACAATTGCACAACATCAAAAGCATCAATCATTTCGCACAAAATGTCAAAACGATTCAATTCCAAAACACAATGCATATGGATAAAATATTCAAAAAAACCAATTCACACAGATAAATCGAATCTAATATGGGTCACGTCTACATTAAATGGATCGGTATTAACAATCGGTCGTTCGATTGAAGACGTAACGATCATACATTTACCGCAGCTTCAATATTGTCCATTATCGAAGGCTTCATTATTGACGGATCAATGATCGTTGTGACATTTCGCCGGTCGGGAAAATCATCGGCCGTGACAGCCTCCATATGATGTCGTGGGAAAAATCGGCAGACCTTCGAGCCGAATATGGTGTGCAGATCAGACGTGGTTGAATCTGGGATATTTATTTTTAATGGCTGTTCATAATCGGTAATGATGTTAGTTTTTCGACTCGACGTTTTTGAGGCTGTGTAAAGATGTGGCGTAATTGCTTTGCTTAACTAATTGGCGGTCGCTCTTGCGAGATCTAATTAAGATTTTACAATCGTGTTCGACTGTAATTATGAAATCAATGGTGATATTAAAAAAATGATTTTTCTATTAATACTCTCGGTTTTTGACCAATATAAAACGAAAGTTGTTAGAGTGAGACAAACTAAGTTTGTCTCTCAGAACTCAAATTTAGTTTGACTCGTTAGGTTCGGAAAATATCAATTTTGTAAGTCGAAACTAAGTGTACAAAGATTTCTATTCATATCAAAACCTATGTTTGTTTGTGCATAAATTGTTCATTTGATTTCGATCAAAATTTTCAGATCATTTTTATTCACATTAGTGAATATTTCTGCATGTTCTATCGGCTTAAGTCCATAGAATCTCGAGCAGCACTAAATCACGGTTACCATTCTTAATAAAAACATTAATCTATCTCGTTAATTTATTGCATTACATAGATTTAATTGAATCTGACGTTTAATTGGTGCACATTTAATAGCATAATAGACACAATCGCACTCGAGCCGCAAGCAGAAAAGCATTTCTCTCGCAGAAAAAAGTGTCGCAGTCGCATTCGAAGTCTACATTCTTAGTCGGGTGGTGCTTCTCTAGAAGAGGACATTCTTGATCTAATTACCCTTCGGTTAGAAACGGCCAGCTTTAATGGCCGGATATCGTCCTGTGTCTCCGTCGAATTTACTGCCCCTTCTATAAAGGAACATCTCTCCTCGAAAGCCTTTCGAGTCGCAATCTTCGCGTAAAATCGGACCGTTTGTTTTAAAGAGTCGCAGTTTGCTTTTGATTTCGATTCGTGCTTCCGGCATTTCGAGCGACGTCGTTAAATGCGAATTGACGATTTGGAATTTGCCTCGTTTTATTTTTAGTGTCTTGTTCTCATTATGCTTATGTGTTTTTTATGCACGCTGCGATTTTGCGATTCTCACGTATGCGAAATCGAATTCCATAAAATATTCAAAATATTGGACCGATCTTTCAATTGATGGATTGCAGTTCGTTAATTCATATACGTTCCTTTTCTAGAGTTCACAATTACATTTATCGAATCGAAAAGCTATTATGAAAAAGATTGAAAGATCCGCTTTTATACCAGAAATCTGGAGCAAACGCCTTTTTGAGCTATTTTGCTTAAGATTTGCACTGTGATCTAATTAAATTCAACGATAATCATATACAAATCGTATTGAATCTCTGTGCAGATCTGAATCAATGTAGCTCGAAAAATCATTTGCTCTAGATTCCTATCTTATAGTTTCACATAATATTATGTTGATAAACTCTCTTTGCATATATCTAAAGAACAATCAACCGATTAGCAAGCGAATACGCCTATTTTGGCAATAATGGATAAAAAAATGATTTGTACTAAACGCAAGGTTTACGACTCCTGCCACTTTTGATCTCATTGTGTGCCCATCTTCCCATGTCTTTGTTTCCGATTGAGGACTCGGATCAATACGCGAGCGTGCCATCATCAACGTCGTCTATAAGGGCGTTCACTTCCGTGCCAGGGTTCAGTTACCACGAAGCCATCTCCTGCTGCAATCGTCTCCTAAAATATTCAAAATCTTCTGTAAGTCTTTCGAGATACCTATAAAAACACTTCCATTTGCAAATTTATTAAAATCATTGTAAAAAATTTCGACGAATCTACTATTTTTTTTAATTAAATATAAAATTTAATCCTGATATAAAGTTTTATAGTTTTATCTTAGTATTCTAAGCATGACAATCTGAAACAATTTTCATGCGAATTCGTTCTTTTTTCCCGCAACTTGCGCCCACTCTCGTCCCGCTCGTAAATCCCTATTAACATTTTATAATGTTACACCTTTTGCGAGATTTCATATTACGCGGACCGGTCGTCGGGAACCGGTCGTCGAGCCATTATTTTATTGCCGTCTCTTCTCTTCGAATGTTGAGAATTCGTAGTAGAGGGAAATTCGAATTTGCAAGTTTAATGCGTGTCCAGCAGCAGCTTTGTTTGACACCGCGAGACTCGTTCGAAACAATATTACGCACGCACTCTTGAGGTCTACCAATTGATAAGCGAACTGTTAGGTAGTCGTGCTTTCAATCTTGATAGTCTCACAGTAAGTCCCATTTCATTCGTTTCGAGGTATTTATTGATTTTCGTTGGATTTTGTTAGGTTTGCAGTTGAAAACATTGAAAATTCTACTAAATAATTCTTTTGATTTAAATTTATGTAAATAGCATAGATCATAATAATGAAAAGTGAACAAAATGGTAAACTCTTTTTTTAGACTTATACCAATGTCACATTAGAGGGCAAGGTATAATGTGTTGTGAGTTCGTACTTCTGTCAACTGCTCAATAAGTCCTTTTCTGTATAATGTGATTCGTGTCAATTTTCTCTTTAGAAAAGGGTCTTATTAAGGTAGATATTTTTAATTGTATAAATAAAGCATTGATGGGCACTCAGAAATTCTAAGAGACAATTAGTGTCAGGAAAAAATTGTCTTTTTTATTGATGATCCAACTTTTTGTACTTATGAATTATGAGTATTTTTTACTCGATAATATAATATGTACATATATACATTGTGCACTAAAATATGTTTCAATTATTTTTGTATAGCAAAGTATGAATAAATCAAATTCATATTTACATATGGCCTAAAAAACGTTTCGCCTTGAATCGATAATAGGATTTTTGTCAACTAATTCAATTAGGTATGTATAATGGGATTGATTCACCTTCACACATTCGTAAAATGCTTTTAACTAAAAAAAATAGCACATTCCTCGTTCATTGAAAAAGGTTTTTTGTTAGATAATTCCATGCATGCAATGAAACTTTTATTATGTTAATATTTCACGATGTTCAATTTCTTCATTCGAAAAACGTGTTTTACCTTTCGCAGAGCTTAATAAAATTCATTATTATCGAACATCCGTTAAATTGCCTTTTCATTGTGATCATGAAAATATGTAGACACTTTTTTCCTCTCGCCATAATAACGACCATAAAATGTAAAATTTTCCGATCGATTATATAGTTGTAAAACTCGAGATTTCGCACACAGGTATACGAGAAAAACACGATATACAGACGCAGAGACACGATTGTATCTTGGCGATTTTACAACACTTTAAAATTAGCCGTTTTATGGAAATGAACATTTGGACAAAGTCAAAGGTTGCGTTAAAATTCCTTCGTATATGAAGCAGTAAAAACTCGATTATACTCAAGCTGTATGTCTTTATTTTTCCAGCATAGTTTATGGTAAATTTATTCCATGCACAAATTGACATTTTACAATCCGAATTAATATTATTAAAGTAAATTTAATCAGCGTTATCTTCTATTCGATATTTGATATGATGCCGCAATCGAAATTCTCACACTTCGAATATGCGTAGCTTAATTTTGAAAGTGGATTTAATTAATTTGAAAATTATCGGAAATGCTAACTGGATTCCTTCTGCCGCGCATTTAGAAGCAGGTGATGGTTTTCTTGTCAATTTAAAATGTAGTTTCGATCGTAAAATTTCAAATTTATACGTTCTCTGATGAAAATTCTAATATTACCTATAATTAATTTATATTTCATTTCAAATTGAAGTTTCTGAAGCATATAAATAATTTATAGGATTCATGAGTTAATTGAAAATATAATGAGATTTTATTCATTAATATAGCATTTATTAAATTTTGAAATGAATTGTTATTAAATATATTAGAAAATAGATAATATATGCAAAACTCTAACAACTTCAAATGTTCAGCTCCTACGTATTACCTTCCGTATGAGTTTTACGACGATACAATCATAAATTTCGTTCAAATTATATGTGAAATCGGTCATCTATTTTAAGATCAAACACGCACTTACCACGAAAGATTAACATAAAAAATCATGAATAATGCACTCTTAATACAAAATCGATAGATGATTATCAATTTTCTGCTTTTACTCAGGCATGAATTATCATCTCGACTCGGCTAGGAGGTATCGGGAGATTTACGTCCGCGGCTAATCCACTGTTTTGCATACGAAATTAATAAATAAAATCATCGGACTATATATAATACGATACTGCGGATGGAGGATCGGTTTCGTTTTTGCCAAGAGACCACCTCGCGGTTGTGGCTCTCGCACAATTGCCGTCGTTTCGCTAATAACAGTGTGGGCGATTTAACCAGAGCGGAATAATCCTCATCGTAATAAACGACATCATCGAACATCATAAAAATCAACGAATATTCTCGCGGAATCGACACAGATCGATAGATCCGATCGGACTGATTTGTGGCTTGAGAAAACTGTAAAGCTTATCCTTGCATGATTTAAAATATGCTTATAATACATAGGCCTACATTCGCATATTTGGTTTTTGAAAAACAATGAAAGCAATTGTAAGATTTATTCATTCGTTGAAAAATAAGAGTGAAAAATTTCCGCACCGAAAGAGCCATACGTCAATTTCATTATGAATCGATCATTTAATCGTTCGTTGGTCTACTTAACGACGCGTTAATGTTTTTTTCTCCATAGAATTTGACATCTCATATCATTAATTTATTACTAACATATGATTGAAATATCGAGCCTTGGTTTATTATTTTAACCTAACTTCCTATATTTTCAAATTGGTTGGTATTTGCACACATTTCAGCAATAATTTGTGAGCGAAAGTAAAGAATCACCTGTATTGATTTTCTTTTTGAGTCGATATGTATCAAGATTTTTCAATCCAATTGAAATAATCTATAGATCTTTCCAAAAACCGGATGCGTGATCGATGAGTTCTTCTAGGCAATCGAACGTAATAGATTTCGAGATGCGAAATCGGCGATAATCATGTAAATTCGATCGGTATTTATCTTTATGGGCGAGTATTTAGCGTAATTCAGACAGTGAAACGACCATTCTAATTAATTTACTCGAATTCCTGGGAGGTCGTTTGTTCGTGTTTTCGCCTTTTTTACGCGCATTTTATTTATTTTGGGTATAAAATTTAATTTTCTTCGGAGTTATATGGGATTTTAAATCATCGCACCCACATGATGCTGCGTGATTTTTTTGAAATAATAAAAAAGTATTGTAGGCGTTATCTCGATGGATGTATACGAATTTGAATGAAATTTTTTCGTGGTGAGTGTTCCTCGAATTCAAATTGGATTCAATGACGAGGTTTTTATCATACGCTAATAGCGTCGATTCTAAAAAATATTTGTCGAATACATCCAACTATAAATGTGATATTGAATATAAATTTGTATAAGAACATATTCGACTGAAGAATGTATCATCATAAATATCAATTTTTTCATTGTCTGATATTCTCACCTCATTAGTAATGCTTAAAAGATATCGAATATTAATTTTCGAATTTGAATAATGTTTTCGATAGAATTTTCGACTTTAATCTTTCGGCATTTCGATCGATTCATTTTGTCACCTATGCGCATTAATTCTTACCCAATACATTTGACAAATTCTCCAAGATTAAAATTTTATATTGAAAAATGGAAAACTCAATTCAAGCCAGTATTAAAATAATTTAGCGATTATTCAAAACGATTATTATTAACGATTTTTGTAAAATCAAATATTATTAATTATTTATAGACCCATAAACACTTCAACACCTCAGATTTTGCAACATTATTGTTTTGCACCATTATGAAGACACATCACGCAATATTTCTATAAAACCGAATCGAATTCATACGTTATTAAGGTATTTCTTATCCAAGTGAGATATTTATATTATTCCATTAATGTCTTAAAAATTTATAAGTAAATATTTCACTGAATATAAAAAGCAACTTCATATATTAAAAATATATATTTTTATTTCGATGCTAGTGAATCAAACCAATTTAAATCAGGTTTTTCAATAATTGAATCTTAACTTACTGATTTTTTTTCTATATAATTAACAGTTATGTGAAACAGATAAGTTGCTATCCGAAAGTTAAAATATTAGTCCTAAGTGAAAAAAAATGATTGCAATTTGATTTATGCTGCTGTTATAAAGATTGCATGAAACAACACGCGTTGATACTCAATAGATCGATTATTCGTAACATCTTGATATAGATGAGATTTGTGTGAAATTACAAGTAATTATCAGTGATATTAATAATATGTTTTATTTTCAGATCTGTGCATTTAAATGATGCACAATGGCGCCTACAGGAGGAACGGCTGGTGTTGGCCCGAAGTCCAAAGCTGGTGCGGCCCTAAGAGAGGCCTCGGCTCACGGTGACGTGCAGAGAGTGGCCCTTTTATTGCAATCTTCAACCTCAGCCATCAATGAACCAGACGAGGTGAGTTTTGCAAGTCGATAAAAAATAATTATCAATTAAGCGGCCGACGCCCGTTGCGGTTTCTTTGTGGGATGGAATTTACACCGATCGGATAAAAGTGGGTTCCATTTTTCGTTATGGATATAATAAATTGGACGAAACTCATGTCCGAATGGGTCTTGTCCGTTATCGAGCTGTGAAAAAGTTAAGGCTTTTCGAAGGCGACGTGACTCGCCGTTTCGTAAATGTTCTGTGGGCACGAAATGGTCTATATGTTTCTATTCGATTATTTTTTAGAGTTTATGTATACGAGTGTTGTAAATAATGTTATTTATTTCACGTGAATGGTGATACGTAACGTTTACATCTTTTTTGAATGTGGAGAACGTGATTTTTTGTTCGGAAGACAAGAATGTGAATTGATATTTTCGTTCGAATCGGTTCGTTTTCTAAATTTTTCTTTTAAAGTGAAATGTCGTAAAAATATATTTGTTATTTTAAATTGAATGTCTCATAAAAAAAAAGAACATTATATATTCTATCGAAGATTCGACATTGCGAAATGGCAAAATAATACGACGAGCAACGACACATCCTCATTATAGATAGGATCTGCATACGATTTATATGCAGCGGCGAAGACGATTCTTCGGCATCTCAAAATAGAATCTAATATCGAGTAATAAAAAAAAGCTAACTTGTTGTCTTCTCACATGTAGTGGAACGTAGTTTTCACTAACGTATCCGAATATTATTTTTTGCGGTTTGATTTATTGCCGTGTACAGTACACGATGAAAACGTTCAATTACGCTCAGCGTAGCGACAATGGGTTCCTTTCCAATAATTCTTCGGCTAATGCAATGTACGACTGGCTTCCAATTTTTTATACATTTTTTTCAACTTGGTTCGATGGTCATTATTTATTGATGACGTGCTTCAGACGTGAGGGTAATTGATCTGGATCTCAGCACCCGTTATTACGGACATTCTTCTTTCGATGCACGTACTTGGCGTTTGCTTTTGAAAAAATATACAATTTTCTCGTAAATGTATGAAATTTTCATGGAAAATCTAACTGTTATGTTAGATATTTTATTTTCTTTTAAGTAAAGTACATATTTTATATCATACATTTTCATAATAATGCATTAAAGAAGATTGTACTCCCATAGAAAATCTTACATGAAAACGGTAGTTCCATTCTATGTTATTTACCCAAACAATTACTAAATTAAAATTAATATTTCTTTTTTTAATAAAATTATCATTTTAACGTATGATATTTAAAGTCATCATAAAAAATGCACCATCACTAAAGTATGATTCGGTTATAAATTCGAAATCGATACTTCGTGCATTCCGGTACGATTTTTTTGTTCGTATCGAAACTCGTTTTTTCGGATCCGGTGAAAAAATCACTTTCGACATTTAAGGATTAGGCAGAATATAGATCAATTTATACAGTCGATCGAATATGGAACTATTTATTCAGTTCGGTAGCACACGATTTGTTGAATTTATATTCGAACTAGTGTGTTGGTCGAGTTGCACAATCTGGTATTGCATATCAGTATTTACCTTATATGCTTTTGCGTTTTGTTACTGTGAATATCGGATATTTGTCGAACGTTTTATTGTTTTCAAATTGTTATATGAATATTTAAATAAAGCTTTGGATTTAATTTTTTTTATGGTATAAACATATTATTTTGTTCAAGTTGATATGAATCTTAAATTGGGCTTAAATGTTTTATTTGAAAATGAATGGATTGTATAGCTGTTTTATTTATTTTTTTCATAATAAATTGTATTTGTGCTAATATGATATACGAAAAAAATATGTATTCACTATAACCTGTACCTATTAGGTAACGAGATTCAAAGATAGCAATGACTACGTTTGGTTATCGCTCTCGGCAAGGCTGCACAACCACACCTAAAATGGCAAATATGCATCTAAATCTACAAAACAAAAAAAGCATACAAACATACGCATGTCTTAAAAAAATATTTGATATTTGCGAGCGTTTTGCTGTTGACGTAAATCAAAAAATCATACACGACATTCGATATACAACTCGTAATGTGCGGTGTTGTAACTGCGCGTTAGAAAGCACCGTATGTACCAGTGATGTCGTTTCCTTGTATATAGGATGAATATAAATAAATAAACGTCGACATTATTTTGCCATATGTGCCGTACGTAATTATGGGCAATTTATGGGATATTGCGTTAAAGGAAAGAGGAAAAGATCATAGGTGCGCGCGGGATGTTCCCAGGCTCAAAAGTACAAATCGGATTTAGAAATGACATTTTTAATAATTGAAATATGATTTATTTCACATTCAAATCATTTGTAAAAAAATCTGCTATTGATTATTTGGTGATTTACATTCAAATGAACTTTATGTAAAAGTTGAAGGTTACACTTTTGATAACACACGCGCTTATTGAATTCACTGAATTGTTGAATAGGTCAAAAAAAAATGTGATGCATTAAACATGTGATATAAATGATTTTTAGTAATGTAATTTTCAATTATTTTTTTGGCATTTACTGAATAATTTTAAACCATAGTTAGAATTTAACCATTCGTTACAATTTGCGTGTTGATATTGTGAATTTGTTAGTTCCTAAGGGGCCAGATACACGTACTAGAAACTCGCATACGAGTATCCATATTTAAATGGGAAAACGCTACATAGTCCTACTTATAACAGGCATTATTCGTTCAATTTCGAATGTTAATAGCGTTTTTCTATATAAATTTGGTTACTCACATGTTAGTTTTTAGAACGTGTACTTGTACCCTTCAGGAATTAACAAACGCACAACATAAATAAGAAAACCTAACGTAAAGAAATGTCGAAAGCTTGTCTTCCGAAAAACGGCTACTCGCATACGAATTTCTAGAACGTGTATCTACTAGCTCTTCAGGAAATAACTAATGCCCAACACAAACAAACAAATTCTAACGAAACAAACGTGAAAATTTGTCTAAAGCTCTTGCTCCCGTTAACATCGAAAATTGGAGAGCCTCGGTCACGACTGGTTAACACGGCTCGTTCGTTTTTCCAGCAAACGGTTCTCGTTGGTGCGGTTTCGCAAAACGCCCAAGAATGTCTCTCCGTTCACGATCTTTCAACAAGTCTCACTTGCATCGTGTCGTATTCATCCGTTTTTAGGGCCTCGTAAGAAGTCGCCTGGACGCCTCTCCATATGCGAAATATGATAATTCTCGTGTCGTTTACGAATGTCGCGCTATCGATCCGGCGTCGGATTGAGTCGTCTCTTTATCTTTCGTAGAGTGTGTGGGCAGCTCTCGATTGAAATTCGCTTCGATGGTCTGTGGTCTTTCGCAGTCGTGAGATAGAATCGTTTTTCCATATCGTTGAATTTTATATGCATTTTCTAGGATTTTGTTTTGTCTAGATGGGAATCGTGCGGTTGTTTGATCGTAAGAGGTTTGAGCATTTTTTTGTTTTGTTTGGTTTAAATAAAATATTTTTGTTTTACGAGCACGTAAATTATGATGTTCTTTAAAATATTTTGTTTGCTTTTGTGCATACTTGAACTGTGAAAATTATTTTTTCAAATGATATATGGTGCTGAATAGTTAAGTCAATAGAATGATATTCGATGTGCTACGTTAGATTAAATTGAATTTCACTCGTTCGATTTGGATTTTCGTTAGGAGTATACTATTGTTACTCAACGGTATCGATATGTACAGAAATCGTGAAATTTCGATAAAATTATATTACCGCAATAAAAAAAATATTAAAAGCAATAATCGATGTAACACTTTCTCAGCACTATTTCGAAACAAACCACCAATTTTCAACACACATAACGTATCATTTTCCACACGCGCTGAAATGCAATTTTTCACACCGAAATTGCCGAAAATAAATCGAACACACGAGAGATACGAAATGGCCTATGATGCGTGTAATAAATTCGTAAAGCATCGGAATTCGGTCGTTATACACGACGAGAGCGTAATCACAGTGGTCGTACGCTGGTCACATACATTTTCATGTGTTCGTTTTTTTTTTTCATATATAATCTCACTGATGAGTTTTTGATGACCGTCCCATCAAACGCTTTCTTTCGAATTTTCATTAAATTCTTTCAATTTAATATGTGCCCTCCGCCGCGGGCTAGAATTTACTTCCACCGAACAAATATAATAAGCTACCAAACTCGTAATTAAACGGAGTCTGGGTAAACTCGGCGATGTTCGCAGTTTTATTGGCTCTCGTTGATATTTCTTAAGATTCTCACGGAAGTGTTTCGTCTCGATTCGGTCGTTTTGCAAATCGTATTGTATGGAGGAAAATGTGGGGATTTCGTGATTCTCGTATGCTTGATTTGAGTTTTGAAATAAAATTATTTTTAATGGCATATTAATGAACGTATGAAGTGTATTGATTTATGTTTTGAAAGCTTTTTTTATGTATTAAAATATGATTGTTTTTGGTAAAAAAAAAACGGTTTCATGTGTCGAAATTAACTAAAACGTCTCTTTGTATCATTTCGAACGAAAACAATGGCTTTAAACAACCGTGAAAAATTAACTTTTGCTCGAGTCTCACGAAAGTCACATATTTATAAATCTGCACGTATCACCGAGGCGTTACGTCCTTTTATGGTGCAATTAATCTTCCGTTACAACACTCGGTGTTGAGCCCAATGTCTTCTTGTCCTCTGGTGAATAAAAACGAAAAAAATAAAACAACGGCATAAAAACCACCATTGAATCGCTGAAAAACCTTTTCAAATGGCATTTAATTTTCTCACCTGGATTTTTTCTAACATAATAGCTTTCTGGAGGCGAGCACGTATCATCAATTAAACAAATTACGAGATCGCTTACTTGAACGGGCCCCGATTCAAATCTGGTTCTTTTTTGTGCGTGAAATGAACGCGAAAGATGCACAGTCATATCCGAGAGATTAAATATTATGTGTGTGCGAAGTGCTTTATTCGTTTTCTTTATTTCTGAGAACGAGAGTTTATTTCCTTTCTACTACTCGAGAATCGTAAAAGTTTATTATTTTATTCCGTATCATATCCATGAAAGATCGTTAACTTTTATACGCGGCGAAATCTCTTATAGACATCTCAATGAAATAATATTATGAAAAAGCTCATCGATTGCGCAATATGCCATTTTATGAAAATATAACTGAATTTTTATAATAACAAGCGGATGCCTTTTTTGTACGTCACCGCAAGTCTCGATGTTTATCATCTCTCGAAAGGTCTTTTATTGGCCTTGTCCGTGTACTCTTTTTTTGATCAATTTGCTTTTTTAGAGTTCGGTAAACGATCGCCGGTCATCTTTTAATGTGCTTTTAACTCTTTACAGTCGAAGATTTCAATCTAAATGGCCGACGACCGTATCAACTATCGATCTTGACTCACTTTTGTTTGGCGGGATGCGCTCTGATTGACGCCGATTGTCATCAAACCGAACTATTTTATCAATCGAAAGAATCAAAATATATTTTTTTATTGGAAAACAATAAAAAAATATTTCATGCATGACCTTCACGAATAGAGAATTCTAAATTTATATCAGATTCTTTCGCGCCGATGCACGTTTTTATTACCGAAATAATTCGTCTTAATTGGACGTAATACGTTGTTGCTTTTAATTGAATTTGTTTTTTTTTTTCATTCAACTGGATCGACTTTTCTATGCTTCCGTCTGTTTTAATTGAGTTCAGATAACATCTTCATTCTTTGCCCTTCATATTGAAAATATTATCTCGTTTCGGAGTACAAACTGAACACCTATTTGAATTCCGTTCTCTTTTTAACACAAATCGTCTTATCGATAGTTTGAATATTTTGACCACCCACGTACATTTCAAGTTCAATAAGTTCTAAAGGATTTATGTACATACAATGAAAAAAAAGCAAATAAATCCGTATTATATTCATATATCACAATTTATCTAAATATTAAATTAAATTATATCGAGGTATATCCCACTTTAGTCCAGTTTGCTATTGAAAATAATTTTGATAGATGGCTTTTGCCCAACATCACGTTTTGTTCTAATAGCATTTGTTCCAATAAAATCGCTAAAGGTTACAAGTGTTAACTGTTCTTTGGAACGTTTTATGGATGTCCAATACAAAACATTTCAAATCGACATAAAACCATACTAATAAAATTCTAAATCTTTTATTTCATTTTGTTCAATTTATCAATAAAAATAAATTTAATTACAAAAAGTATTATGATATATCATCTCTATCTACTATATATTTTTTCGCATATTTGACAATTTTGCTTGTTCTGCCATTTACGTATATAAGATACAATAATTAATTTGTTAAATTTACATAGAAACTGAACACTTCTATCCGCAACACGTTGTACGACTATAGAGGTGCGACTTCGATACGAATGAAAAAAATATTTTAATTTATTGAACGGTTATAATATTTATTTTTCAATTTACACACGTCGATTCAAAGGATGTTATTATCGAATGAAAAAAGACTATTCGTTTGTATAATATTAAGAGCATGTACAAATTAGGGGTTTGGGTTATTGCTGTGTATATCGAGCAATAAAATAATTATTGTTCGCGTCTCCTTTTATTTGGATGATTCAATTTATTTTTTATGTAGGTTAGTTTATAGATTGGAGCAAAATCGATCCGTAAAATCGCTTATGGCTTCAATAATGATTGATACGATCGTGTTTGCCGAGAACGAAAAAAAAACTAGTTTGTTTTGAACTAATTTGCTAATTTAATAGTTAGAAATCGATGCACACACGAATTCGCTATTAATCGTAACCTATTTATTTTATTGGCACGGCCACGAAATGTATTTGAATCGTAAAATAAACTATTAATAAAACACTTAAATTAATAGTACCGGAAGCCACTACGTTTTGGTCAAAATCTGATTGCTTTTTAACGCTCTCTTCACTATCCAGAGAAATTAAACTCCTAACTTATGACCCTTCGGATCTATTAAAAAGCGATATAGCCCCCTTCGGTTCCGAATCCAAATCTGATTAAAATCGGATTTACGACTGTGCAGTGCAGATCGTAAATCGAAATCGTACTGAATGTGAATATGCATATAGGGAGTACGGTTTGTATCGTAAACGAAAGGTGTCACCGTAGCTGTTAACCTTTTGACGCCATAAATCGAGCCTGGATCTTATTTTATTTATGGCACGTCTTACCGTAAACGGATTGTAAATATAATGGGAGGTTCTTTAGTTTTTCAATTATCCGATTGTATAAGTTTATATGAAATATTTACGTCGATTCATTTAAAATGACTTTATTTTCGTTTTTTATTTAAATAATGAACGAAGCTACGTACATACAGATCCGTATTCGTACTCGTTGTAGTGGCTGACCATTTTAAGGGATGTCATGAAATTGGCATACAAAAATCGATATTTTTCTTCTCGTTCGAAAAGACGAATTCCGATGAAATGTCTATAATATAAATAGAAAACGAACAATCTTACCTAACCTAAATATATTCAATATATCACTTTCTAGAACTATTTCTATTTATGTCAATATTTTGTGAATATACGTTAAATGCGACAACTTTCAAATGTCTAGAAAGTTTTCCTAAAATGTAAATAAAAAGAAATGTCAGAAAATACATTCAGTTCATTTGACTAAATTTAAATTTAGACTTTATTTTACTTTTCGAAAATCTTAAATTTGAATTTTTGTCACATTGAAAGCATTGACAATCTCTGAACGGCCTTTTCAATGTTATTTCAGTGATGAGTTCGAAACCGAAACGAACCGATCGCTCATGATGCGTTTCTTTTTCACCGTCGATGATTTATCGCGTGTCTTTCGCCGCAGATGCAACACGGTATCCACTTATTATTTGATATCACTATGTTTTTATTCCATATCAAAAAGCGGTATCCTCTCGTTCGACGCCACACGAAACGCCGATGACCGATCGCTTTTGCGTGCCTCATTTAATACGTAAGTGTTGGTCTTATAATGTTTGTAGGAGTTTTCGAATTAATCGCTTCTGGTTCTTTTTTGGTCGTATCTAGTTTTGATTCGATATTAAACTCATGAAGAAAATCATTTGAGTTCTTTTTTTTTGTTTAAAAATAAACACAGCTGTTTCCGTTTGAACGTTTTTTCGAATTGGATGTATGTACGCTAGTTCTCAGATTCAGATCGAATCTTACGATCGTATGTATTTAATGAAAATGCATTGTACGATATAATATGTAAAATAAAATGTTACCATGTTAAAATGGTCTGATTTATTAATAAAAATTTAGAGATGTTAAGGCATTCCTTTTCAAAAGAGCTACCAAAAAAAATTCTAAACGAAGCGTTAGTCCATTCGGCTTCTGCTTACAATTTTTATAGTGGCCGTGTGCTTAGATGTAGTATTTTTTGTTGTTGTTCGTATACAAGGTTGTCTAGTTTTCATCTGGCCACATACGCACAATCAATATGGTTTTTGTGCCCCACTTTACATCACCCACTCGTGATCGTAACCTTTCCGATTTATTTACAACAAACACGAACCGTACGACTCGTATAAATCGCACCGATACTAATCTGCTATTTTGAATATCGTAAATTATCACTTGCATGTGTAAAATAGAAACAGTAATTGTCGAAATTAAAAAATGAGGTCATTTTTCATCGATTTTAAACGGTCATTATTGATGATTGCAGCGAAATGTTTGATCTTGTCTAGATTGCGCATTTATCAATGCACTTTCTCTTTAGATAGTTTTTATATTTTCGAATTTATCTCGGTTCACATTGTACGTATTGTGAAGTGCAAAGTGAAGGTTGTAATTAATTACTGTTAGCAACACATATTAAACACAACGAATGGGCGTGTTGTGGTAATGATCACGTTTTCTTACCGTATAAGCTTTAATAGCGAAATATCGCCAAACGTTAACGCTTATAATTTTCTCTGTAAATATTTGAATTGTAAGCCATTTTCAGCCATTATCGATCGTGATGGTAATGGTTGTGTTTAGTTGAGTTCGTACAATTAGTGTCAAGTTTTGCTTTCGAATTAATTTGTATAGGATCGTTTGTTCAACGGTATTTCGAAACATTAACGATAGACATATCGGGTTAAAATTGCTTATTGAAATTGAAAAAAATCGTTTTCGTACAATTATTTCAACAATTTAGATATGCAATGTCCTATGGAATAATATTTCATTCTATTTCGGTTTCGTTCCATTAGTCGTATTTTATTTAAGTTTTTTTCTTCTTGTAGAAAGACTTGTTTCCACTTGATGGCTAGTGTGTAGTTTTTTTATTCGTACATTTTTAACGTATAAAGTCTGCTAATAAATACGATTGAATGATTGATGTACGAAATTTAATGACCACTAAAATTTTATATCTTTTCTATTTGATTGATAACACGTAAGAATGTTTTGAAAGCGTTCTTTTATCGAAGCTTCCAATGACGAGTTATACGTCGGTGTTGATTTTTTTGAGTTAATGTTATAAATAAAAGCTACCGTTACATCTCAGTACATTTTTTTCAACATTGGATACAAATCAAAATGCAATAATTCAGACCAAATGTTTTCATGGTTTTCTTGGGTTTCGTAAACAACCGTTCGCTTAAGTCTATGAAAATTTTCCGTTTTTTATCATTCATTGTCGTTTTTAAATTAAAAAATCGGAATACTAGAACCGATCTTTACACATTGAACATTACTTATGATAATATACAGTTATTTCATTTATTTATACAATGTATTATAACTATAGTATTTTATATTGAAGTAATTTTCTCGCGGATCCTCGTTGATGTACTACCTCTATTAAAAGCATTTAAGGTGTCAGAACAAGATAAGGAGCCATTTGTTAACATGTTTGCGTAACGAATTGATCTGACGGTGCCTCCATACAAGAAAAAGCAGATTTCTTTTTTAGCACTTGCATTTATTTATATATTTTGTTTTTTCAACTGTAGAAGAATCGTCATTTCATAGAGGAAAAATTGAATATTTTTTCGAACGTTCTTAACTGTTATGCTCGAGCAATACTGTTATGAAAATGATTCGTTTTCACATTAACAAATTCGATTGTTGATTTTTGATTGCGTTCATTATTCGGCGAGTTAAATGCGTTTTTTATGGTACAATAGTATATTTCTTCATACTCGAAGATATTTCTGTGTCCACTAATTATACATCAAAATATGACCTCTGGCATATCTACATTCCTGTGATGCCATAATAGTTATATACAGCCAAGCCGCAAGTTCGAGGATGTATCTCACAAAGGATCTTGGCCTTGGAATAAATCAATTGTTTCACAGTGTTTTATTTGGAAATAAAACACCTTGATCGAATATGTAATTGATTATAGTTAGCATATGAAAAGTTGATTTTACATGTGATTTATGTTGACTATAATGTGTATTATACTTTTTTCAGACGATTAAGTGCATTATTTGATCCGAGTTTTCTGGATTACTAACCATCCAAGATCGTATACTTAACAACTTTTCAACCGGTTGTTAATATTACCATTTATAAGTATAATATATGTAACCGACTTACAATTTATTTAAATTTATTTGATGTTATTAAATGTTCAATTTCTTGGGCGAGTATTAAAATTAAAAATGATTCACGAGATCACTGAAGTTTATCTCTCTTATTTATGTTTGATAACAGCTATAAATTCGCAGACTTTCATATGTGCGTAATTTAATTTATAATCTATACCCATATATAAGATTTTAAAATAGATAATCTTACGTTATCTTGTGAAATCGTGGCATAATGTTTTTAAATAGATTAAAAAATAAATTAGAAGTTGAAGATTTATTACAGATTTATTCACATATGAAACTTGTTGAATAATGATCAAAAATCCGAACCGGCATTTGATCAATCTTATCATAGACTGCTTGTGGGATAAGCTCATCCATATAACTGTATCGGATGAACAATGGCTGTAAATAATGGCCATAATTTAGATAAGCCTAATAAGTTACAGAACTAATTTGCTATGCTAGTCAAACACACGGTAACGATATTGTGCAACAATGCAAATCATCATTCGAAATAATATTCGGATTGTTTGATGTGTCTGATGTTTACTATAATGGAGTCCGTTGAATCTTTTTTTCGTATCACAAATATCTCTTTCGAAATTATGAATAACGGGAGCCAACAATGAAAATGCCTGAAAGATACGCTTTATTGTGATTTTCCTGCGAAAGTCAAAATTGGTCATTGTGCGTGCTCAGATGCTGCAAGTCGAATTTGATAATGTGTCGCTTTGTTGTGACGATCATTATCACAGAAAATTTGAATGCAAATGGGAAAATGTTTTTTACGTTTTTATTACAGTGGAGTCTAATTTTATTTAAATTTGTTTCATAATTCATGTGCAATTTTGAATTAAGAAAAATGTTGAAATCTATAAAGATGACATTTCATTTAAAATGAACTATTTTCTAAAACTTTTAATCATTTTGATAAATTATTTTTATATGTACGAATATATACAAATGATAAAAAACAAATATCACTATGAACATCGCAATTCATAAATACAACGTAGGTTTTATATGACAAATATTGCGTTTTTCTAATTTAATAGATGTTATATTTCTCGAAAATTCTAACAATACTATCTGAAATTATCACCATTAACAATACAACATTGAACATGTCCGAAACGAAACTCCCACGTACGAATAAAAAGACATCTTTATCGAAACACGCACGAATCTTAGAACATGTAACATAAGACACTCTTCACCAATTATAGTAGACATTAAAGAACACACATAACATACAGCATTGACAGTCTATAAAATTTATATTTCTCAGAAAACTATTTATTGAGCTTAAATAATCTATTATTTTCTTCTTCATTATTGTCAATCGACAATAAAATTGAAAATACGCGGTTAGAGCTTAAGCAGAAAAGTTTGAGAAGGTAATAGCTTTAGATTCACGAATATTTTTAGTAAATATGAAGGAAGGATAACTTTAAGCTTAAACAATACTATTTAAGAATCATAAACGACACTCCACATCTACTCAGATACGAAACCTCGCATCCGAACATATCTTCGGCACGAATATAAAGCGAAAAGCCCCGCTGAGAGCCAGAACTCGACTTTCGCGACTTATGTGACATTTTATCATGTCGGCGACCAGAGTGTAAAGGGGATAATAGCCACGAGATATACTCACGCATAGAAACGCCATGTAGTCGTACTAGACAATATCTGGCCTATTCGACCGGTCTGAACGACTTATTTGTAGATACCGCTCTTCTTATGCGACCGCGTAAGTGTTGGGACTGTGTTCTTCTGGACGGTACTGTACTGTACTGTACTGTACCGACAGTGGCGTGTGTGCTCTTAGGAAAATATTTGACATGGGTCTTAGGGGAGTTTGTTTGACTCTTTTGTGTGTTTAGTACGGTTGTGAAGTGTATTTTGAAATACAGCAGGTTCTTTTTAATGAATTCATATTTTTTTATGAATATTCAAGTCTTTTTATTTACTACTGTAAACATACTCTCATAATTAGTAAGAAATCAATTCTACTCTTAAAAGCTTTTATTTTATTATGCAGTATTATGAGAAATTTTGTACGTTTTCGATAAATTCGAAAAATATAGCATTTCAAATTTAGACTGTTCAAGTAAGGTTCTTAATATTGCATTCAATACCGACACTTAGAATGATTTCCTTGGAAAAACTCGATTAAACGAAAACATTACTCGGAATAAATTATTGTCGAAATTTATAAAATGAATATTTGAATAAATAACTTAAATATTGTATATTGTCTAAATCCTTTAAGATATAGATTTTAAAATAAAATCATATTTTTTTACATTCCGCCAATTGTTGCAACTCTTTCGAGTAAAATCATTTAAAATGTTGGTACCAATTACAATATCAAACACCGTACTTGGTCATTTTTTAAATTGTAGAAGAAACTATAAATCTTTTTAGTACAAAATTTACGAAAATATGCAAAATTTCTTATCAATTAAAAAGTGTCCCGAATTAAAATGGCGTAATACGCCACTGTGCACTTTATATGCAATGGCTATTCATCGAACAATTGATAGGTGTTTACTGCAGGAATCTTACTTACCCTGTACTGCGAATAGACGATGCTGCTTGCGTTCTCATAAATATAATATTGTACAAAGAGCGCAACGATCAATTATAATGTATTGGTCGCTTGCTTGAATTTCTGACGATTATCTGTTGCGTGCTTATCTCTCTTTCTTGTTCTTGTATGCGTATGGGATTTTCTGTAGCTCGTTATTACCGTTGATCGATGGATTTAACACTGAAGTTGGATGTACGTAATTATGTGTCGAAGGCGTAAAAGAACGTTTTGTATTTGTCTGTTTAGTATTTGCTTTGAATTCATGCTTTTCGTTCTATTTAGTGAGCGACTGACGAGACTTTGTTTCTTTTATGATTCATCTTTAACATAATTTTCCATCGAAAATTTCAAAATTATTCAAATTTTATACAAAATTATCTGTTGTAAAATCTGCGCATATCAAACCCATTTATCTCAGAGCCTACCACATAAGAACACAGAAGCCAACATCTAATCTGAATTAATCTACAGAAAATGCAGAGATTCAGCGATACGCAGCACATCTCTCTCGAATAGATACACAAAACAAGATAAACACTGACCCCAAAGGGCACAGCGCTTTTCCTACGCAAAATGCATTTCCGAGGCCGTTAATACAAACATTCAACATCTCTCACTGGGCGGCCAACATCGTTTTAAAACACCTCGACATCTTCAAAATATATGTTCTTGTTAAAAGCGCACGTCCACGCCAATATTTATCGCTTTTCGACGCATCTCGAATGCGTATACAAATCTCCCATTTCTCGGAAGAAAAACTAGTGAAAATATCACGTAAATTTTCCCGCTCTCTATAAATCTACCGCAGATTCACCTGTGTATATCTATAACGAGATCTGACATTTCGGACGTATCTTAGAACGTAAAAATTTCACGCGAAATCGCCGAAACGCATCGCTCGTTTTTCTTAGGCCACTTTCACACTCGGATCGATATCGCGAAATTTTCGTTTTTTCGAAAGTCATCGTCGGATTCGGAAACGCGTCAAATTAACACCGCAGTACAAAAGATGCGACCGTTACGCTTGTTTATGGCGAAGACGTGCGTCAATCATCTGTTTGGTTCTGTTCGATCGTTTTTTTTTGCGCGAGTTTATGTTTGTGCCCGTTCGACATTTGTATGTCAGTTGCATTGAACAAACACAATGCTGTATTTCGACGAGAATCAAATCTATAAATTTTTAATTTTTTTTTTATATCGTAGGTTGTTTAATTTTCATTAGAATTCAAATTCTTAATGACAGCTCTAATTATACTGATCTTACAGTAGTTAAATCTTATATGGACCAAATAACTGTTAAATCAAATTATTGTCTGTGCTGTTGTGTTTTTTAAGCTGTTCATATGAGTTCAATCAAACTTTTCAGAGTTATTGTGCTGGAAGGTTTTTGAATCATCATTTATTATTAAACTGGCGTCTGTGATCGGAGCTGTTCGAGATTCTTCGTACTTTAAGCCGATTATGAACTGTTGTATATTATTTCCTTATTCTGTGGTGAATTTTATTGCGTATGTAGGCTGTACATGACATTTGGTACGGCTTTCCATCCCCCACAAGTGAAATTTCGAAGTAAAAAATGCCATAAATTGTATAATATTAATGACGCAAAAATCTTCCCAGATGTACATATGATAACACTGGAAAGTTTAACTTCCAAAAAGATCAGCTGCTAATAAGTCTATAAAGCACAAACATACCTATGTACATTTATTTTTATTCATATCTGTACTTTGAAATAATTCGCAATCAGCTTAAAGTCGTCAGAGTCTCGAGCGATTCCAGATCACAGCAATATGAATTACGACTTACGTTAAGATGAAAACGGTCGATTAATGAATACGGTATTGAATGGGAGTGTTAATCCAGATCTGTTTCACGAATCGTGATAGTTTGGAGGTTGTTGCTCTTTAGTCGGTTATTATTATACACTTGCAGCGTTGTCGTGCACCGTAATGGCAATCTCAACATCTCAGAGGCGGTTGAACGTGTCGTTAGATCAATTTCGAATTCGTGTTTTCGTAACGTTTTATATGCACCTTGCTCACGCTCTGCGATCTTTTTATTATGTTAATCGCTTAATAATTTTCCGCAATCTCTGCATCCGAAACGAATCTCGCGCGGGAGACGAATCTTATAATGTTGCACTTAAAAAAAAACCGGTACGCTCGAGTTATTATCGAGGAAAAATTCAAATTGATATCGGGTCGTTTCTCGCATATTCGGAAAAAATATAGGCGTGAAATTGTTATTTTTCGGAATTCGTTCATCTGTATGGAAATTTGGCTTCTTTTCGAAGGATTTTTATTTGAGATCAGAAGTTTTTTTATTGATTTTGAATTGTAGATAACAAAATTTGTCAATTTTATTTTGAATCGCATACCACTACATGATAAATTTGAATAATATTAAAATGTTTCAACGTTCATTAAACCAATTTTTGTCTTATTTTTATATCATACATCATCCGATTTTTTACATGCATGCAATATTTTGACAATTCCCATTATAGGTTATTTATGTACCGTTACGAATTACATCAGATCAAACATACGATTAGTCAAAAGATACGCATCTACGCGTTATACAATTCCAATTTTCTTTTTTTCATAAGCACAACCTTGACAAAATATTGCTCGGATCCACCGTAAAGAATAACGGAACGTTTAACATGAATATTTATAGAACGGATATAAGACTTTAATTAATTGAATCGATCTTTTAGATCGATACAAAAGCTTGACTCGACTGCCAATCGCATTACACTGAACAACTACCATCGATCTGCTAGTATGGTATATCATTACACTACAAGTATTTGCTGTTTTAAGATATTAGAATTGGGTGATTATATCAATGTCAAATTATTTTTATTAGTCAAAATATTGTTCTTCATTATATTTTTAATTTATTTGAATGATTTAAATATTTAAATAATATTGGAATATTAGGGCTAGTCTTAAACCAGTTGCTTAAAGAAACACTCAAAATATTTTAATTGAAATTTATTACATATCATTTATTTTCTCAATATAGAAATTATTGTCTCATGCATTTGAATATCTCATTGAAGCAATATTTACTAAATTCATTAATTCTCAAGAATATTCTGAAAGATATAGTAGTGTCATTAATTTAAGTAATTCTAATTTATTCTTGTTTTATTTTAGTATACCTATACATATAGTCGAATACACGATCATTAATTATATCATATCATTCGAATTTATCAGTAAACGAGATGCTTACATTAGCTCTAAAAAGATTATCAAACGATCACTGCATGTAAAAAAACATCATTAAACTTTTTTCTGACTAAATACACATTTTTTAGGATTATTTGATTAATAAGATATCCTTTAGATATCCGTGTGAAACAACAGAGCAACTTTTCTCAAACAGAGACTATCAACGAATAGGTCAACTCAAAAAATAAATAGCGCAAAAATCATACATAACACAAAGACCAGAAGTCGTCGAATATAACAAACAGCACACATTGACCCTAACTAAACCGAAGCCACTTTTGCATCGTTTTTGTTTGCTCTGGGCACACGCGAAAGCCTCAACATATCGGTGGCTCTCTGCGGGTGTTCGATTTGCACTTCTCGAACGAGATCTCGACCATTAATCTTGCATTTCTTATCATCCACAACCATTATACACAAATACCATACATTATATCGGCAGAGTGCAACCGCGAGAAATCCGCAGCCATCTTACATACTATACAAGCCTTTGTCAGAGGCGCATTTCGCCTTCATTACGATGATTTATTCGTCGGGCGATTGACCTTTTCGATGAAAAATCGACGCTAATTAAGATCGATCGATCGGTATTTGGATAAGCTCGTTCCGAGCGGAGTCGCTCTCCGATTATGTTGTACAAACTAGAATTTTTCGTACGGGTTTATCGTCGAAAATACTTGCGGTCGGTCGATTCGTTAAAAAAGTGAATTGTCGGAGTCGAAAGTGGGCTTTTCGAGGATTTTTTCCTCGTGACATTGTCGGCTTTGTGTTGAGGATTCGAGATTGTGTGCTGGTCGTGAGGATCGTGAGCGAGAATGGACGTTGGTGTTCATGTCATATACAACGTACGAAACGTGAGTCGAATTTCAAAAAAGTTCTTTTGTCTCCGAAAATTCGGAGGTGCGTTTTTATCTTCGGCGTCGAATTGTTTTCGGTAAAGTACGGCTTCGATTTTTAATGATTTATTTTTCGTTGTCTCATTGAACTGTAAAAGTACAACAATTGCGTGCTTCGGCGTTACAATGATGTTTATGGTACTTTCGTTCGGACTCGGCTACAAGCAATTGAAACTTATACCGCGAGAGAACTATTGCGGGAATGCTCGGGGTAGGTGTTACAAAATTTATTACGGAATAAAAGCGAAGACAAATTACGAGCTAGATATTCCAAGTTTATCTGTTCGAGCATACGACACCGATACCGGGGAGAACTGGCGACACTGAACTCCACACAAGATGCGGTTATTGACTTCCATCCATTTTCTCTCTCTCGACAAACATCTGTTGCATAAAATCCATAAATACTATATTAATGCAATCTCAAAATGCAATCCCTATCGATGCACGTGTGAATAAATGCCATAAAAGTCACTTGAATTGCATACTGCACTTATTATGGCGTCGATTTCGTTATTGAGTCTTCGGATTTGTAATATGGCGATGACTTAATTTAGCGAGAACGCGTTTGTTGCTCGATTTGAAGCAGCCTTTCATTTAAGCTTCATTGTATTATATCATATAGATGGATGTGCTGTAAGTGAAACGATATTTTTTTGCATAATTAAAATTTCATTTGACCGAGCCTGCTTTTTGTTAGGCGGTGGATTGAGAAGAATGGGATGAGGTTTTTATCGCGTTGTTAAATAAGAATGGAATTTTGTTTAGTAATGTTTTGTAATAGCTCTGAAATTTGTGGAATTTTATGAAATGGAAAAATATTTCAGTCTTATAATGGAAGGAAATATGAACGCACGGTTATATCGAAAACCCGTATCTGTTTCCAGTTTGTATATTATGTGTGTACTCATCTCAATTTTATCAGTTCGATTTTTAAGGAGTCGAAATCGATAATCGTATTAATTTCTTTATCAAATGATTCGTTCTTTTTTTCAAACGAAGTTATCGGAATTTATTCACGGGTCGACCTTTTGTAATTAATGGCTTTCTTGTTATCTTTTGTTTAGTTACATTAACATCTTACATACAAAATGAAAACTCAATAAAATTTATTAATCTCTGTCTATTTTAATTTTGATAGGCAATAAGTTTGTCTAGCAGTCGTTTAATGTAAACGGAAGATTTAACACGTCTTTGACTATTTTCGTTCATTATGTAAATTAAATTAAATTTATCAACATTAATATAATATTCAATCTAACACGAAAATGTATATTTTTTGTGATGAAATTGATTTAAAATACACATATTTATACGTTTTAAAAGAATTTTTTCTCGATCATATTAAAATGTAGAATTTTACATTCGTACAACGAAATAAGCTTTACTTCAAAATGAACCGGTTCGATAAGCCTTTCGACCGTATTTTGTTCGTAACTGTATACATTTTTTGGGGTTACAATATGACTATAATTTTTCCAGACAATCATCGTATTTGTGGGAGTGATTTGCTAGATCTGTGCAATCAATAACTGATAATTTTGTACAAATGACCCTAATTTGTACGTGCTAAACGACCATAGACGCTACGTTTGAATAGGCTATAAATTTGAATGTGTTCTATCACTGAGTAAATTGAACACTTCTAAGCAATATTTAAGCTCAATTAATTTATTATATATCACGTTTTGATTGAGACATTGAATAGAGAAAACTAGAATGTTAATTCAACTCAATCAGGTCGCTCTCTCGTGGAGAAAAATATTTCTAGATATCAATCGATATCTGTTCTACAATCAAAAGTGAAATTGCTCAATAACTTGATTATGTGTCCAATTCATAAAACCAATACCGATTATGAAATTGACATCTCAATGCCGTTAAAATGGTATGAGTTTTTTGAGTATTTTTGTATAAAAGAAAAATTGGAGCGGATCTTTTAATAACCGACGCCCGTATTCTCAAGTGATGCAACACAGATATAATGTCTTGATTACCAACCGCTCTTCTTGTAATTGTTCCAAAGGCTATTGCCCAAGAAGTTTCCAACAGATTAATGACTGCCTGGTCTCGTTGCTCATTTAGGATCTCACGAATAATTAATTTCTAAAACGGTTTTGTCTGCATAATCTGCTTTGACAGTTCGACTCTATTGTTCTGAATCTTATTATCGTAGCTATTTTCCACTTTTCCTAGTTAGATAATATTTTTTACGTAACTGTTTTCGCACAAGAAAATGGTAGTCGTTTGCACAACGACGATCCGCTGACAGGATAATAGTTTTTCCTATCTGGTTCGATTATTGAATGTCAAATGGCTTTATTCGTACGAATAGAAAATTATATATTATTATACACTATGAAAGTTGACTCTCAAATATCCGGGCTATTCCGAACCAGATTTGTAATCGATTTTTAATGCACGTACACACACACGTGATACTCACAATAAATAACTCTATAAGGCGAGACTTGAGCAAGAATTTTTGATTGATTACCCAAATATCTGGTCCAGAGCGACTTCTGGTCGAGCTTCTTGATCGCCAAATAAAAAAGAAACCTGCGAGCGATTCTCATATGGATTTTTTTATATTTATTTACCACTTCATAAACGATGATTCATTGTGCTCTCGCGCATAACGACGATCCATTTCTCATATCTCAATCATGATTTTGAGATACACATAAATTTTTATCGACTCTCCTGAGATTGATACCCCTAATATTGAGTCGTATATGAGCGCGTTCGGAATTCTTATTTATGGATCGTTAACGAGCGGATTCAATAAGTTCTAGATTCAAATCTGCTTTTTTCTCGTCCGGATCTCTGCTGCATTGAGTTTTTCAATTTCGTTCGATAGAATCATCACGTGGTTATTATTTTGATTTATTCAAATTAATATCGCGCCTGCGTACGTAATTCGATAAACAAATATTACGGTTCGACAACCTTTTGTACGTAGAAAGCGTCTCGACAGATTTTTCGTTGTCGTCGGCTTTGTCAAGCTCAACAATTGACATTTGAATAAAGGAGAGCTTTTCGAATAAATTATGGTGCTTTTAATACCGAGGCTCGAGTGCTTTTATCGTTTTGAATCTTCGGAGAGTTCGGTGAAAGTCGAGCCGGTTGATATTCGTGACACACAATTCACCGACACACGTTTTATATATCGTGACACATATTGTATATCAAAAAATACGCATGCATTATAAATCGAAGGAATTCCATGCATTCGAATGGAACTCACTAGGATCCGCATCTGAGCTGCAAATTTAATTCAGAACCGGTACGTTTAACGTTATGTGATCGCGTTCATTGAGCCTTATCTCGAATTGCAACCACTACCATTTTCGTAGTAGGCTTAATTGCGAAATAACGTTAGAGAGTATATATCAAATGCGATCTCGTCGAACTGCACACGCTTGAGATATAGTATGGAACAATAAAAACGCTTCGACTTTGAACTTGGGTCGATTAAAGTCGATGGAAATTAAGAGCGAGTCGGTCGTTAAGAGTTCGTTGCTTGTAAATATAAGCTTTTCGCTTTAAGCCCGATACGCGCTTAGTTATTAAATGCAAAGTATCGCATTGTTGTGTGCAGTATTTGCGTATCCGAAGTGCATATTTTTACATGCCGAATGAATATGCAGTTGCTGCAAACAACGCTCGTGCGTGGGCTGACGTATGTAAATGCAGTTATTAATAAGGATCGTATATCATATAGCAATAATATGACTAACACAACGTTTAACAAATCGTTAATTTATATTCGTATATTTTTTAATCCTTATTCTCATACGTAATATCAATTTCGCTACCGTTCGATTGAATCGCGCCGATCTGAAGTTTGTCTTGTATAATTGGTACGAATAATCGCTTTTGTTACGTCTGGAGCTTTTTTTCTTTGAACGTTCAACAGTTGTTTATTCGATTTAACACGCCGTTAAATGCGATTTTACGCTCAATTCCGTTTAGATAATGCGAAAGCGATGCCGATTTTTCACGTCGCCGTTAGCGAAGCACTAAAAAAACATACAAAACTCAAAAATAGCGATTCGATAAATCGTCGATGAGGCACGAGGGAGACCCATTCATTAGTGTTACATTGATTTACAATACTAATTTCTAGAAATGAGCTGAAATCGTACGCACAGCCTTTTACGAGCCGCCACACCAGCCTTCGGGCCTGGAACTAGTTCTTTAATTAACAGAGTCATGCTTCGGAATCGACTTGTAACGTTGACGATGTAACTTGTAACCATCGCACAAGACATGCGTGAGGTAATAATGGTACTGCTACGTTCGTTGGATAGTATGATTATTCGTTTAAGAACGCATGAAAAAAAATGGATGGATAGTTCAGTCCATTGACGTTTGTTAATCTGAGACTTATTGAATATTTTCTTTTAAATTGTATTTATGAATATTATATAATTCAGTAGTCGATAATCGAAAGACATAAGGAGCTTCGAGTAAATTATATCATACGGTGTGTATTTAGAAGATTCCGTAGCAATAAACCCTCTGGCCTCGGGTGTTAATAAAAGATAAAATTGTAATTTATACGTGTACATCTACCGATAGCCGATTTTATTGGCCATATAAAAATGTCATTATTTAATGAAAACGAGGCTCATCAAAGTCACTTGCGGTGAAAAGTGTCCGGTTTTATTATGGCCACTGAGGCTGTGTGTCAGTTCGTCGTTTAATTTTGTCGTTATTTATGGTGTAATTTTCGTGATGATCGTAAACTAGTTATTAGTGATCGTGAGACATCTTAATCCTTGATTATGTGGTAGACAAAACGAATAAACTTAGTATTTGGACAATGTGTATTCGAATTGATCGATCGTGGTTGTAAAAAGTAAATTAACGGATTTTAGAAAAATAACTCTGAATTTAATTATGCTTATGATTTCATGGAGATTTTCTTTCTTTTAATAAGCTAGCGACTCTGTAAATCATACCCATTAACGTGTAAAAAATATAATATTTTTAAGCAACTCCAATAAAAAATAGTTTATTGCCAAGAATATTATTAATGGTTCCCTCCATCTTTTCAGTACGAGGGAAACTACTTAATAAATTAATTTAGTGATTTATACACCGAAGCACAATAATTTGAAATGATCGCCCGAAGCACGGTTGTATGATATACACTAATTCTAAGTGCGAAAAAAGCTTAATTACCGAATTGCACACGAAAATATACGAGCATTAAAAACGGTATTATTTCCGCTCAAGGGCAATTTCGCATGCGGCTTCTTTGATCGCAAAATCAATTAGAAAAAAATCACACTTTTTCTCACACCATATATAAATAGTGTGATTGAGATATGGAATAACTCGGGATACAACCACGCATTCATTATCCATTTTTTTTTCTTCAATAAGATAAAATGATTGATATATTCAGTTCATATTCAAATACGATTCGTTGACGTGTTGGATCAAAATATTCTGAATACATAATAGAATCAAGATCGAGATCATTTTCGATCGAATCCTTATAATTATACGATTTTCTTTCAATAAATCATTGTTAGTTATCCGTTATTCATATGCGTTCATCTGAACCGGGTCAACTTGTAGAAAAACACACATTACATTCCAATCGCATCTATAATTGGCAATGGTCTTTTCTGTGAGTCGCACAACATTTTAGTTGTCTGGTTTGATTTATCTGCATCAAAAGTTTACGACAGAACACGTCGACTCGTTTCCGAGAACGTAATGAGAGGTGTCTTCTAGTAACCATTACCGGTTGCGTGCGTTGCTTCTAACTAAACGCTCATTTGTAACGATATGCTGATAAATCCCTGTGTGACTCGTGTGCAACGATTATTAATGATGTATGAAATCTTTCGAGAGAGATAAACCCGATTTTTTATCATAAATTATTTTCAGTGTCGCGCTCATTTGACAAATTAGCTTTCACATTCTTCAAGCTTTCGAAATGCGTGAAAATTCAAGTCAGCCTTTCCTGTCACGTACTTGCGTGTGTATGCAAAACATTCGATCCATTTTTAACATATTTATACAACATACGTTGACTTAGTGTGAAAAAAATCAACAAACATTTATTCTTTAGCTAATCCGAAATGTCAAATATGGGTCAAGCGTTTCGTGAAAAAATACGACAAACATGCACGTCTTGTCGAACTGCTTCGGAAATGTCTCTTCGGCCCACGTTCTACAATTTGTCAACCGCTAACGAAGCAAGAAACTCGTACATCCGATGGACTTAATCCGTTCATTAATTAGTGAGGAATCGTATTTCGAGTGCACGTGATTCTTTCTGTTGTGTTATGGAAAAAAAAATGGTCGAATGACTTCTATTTGTGAACGAGGAAAGTTTTTGCTTTGAAGTCGGTCAAATATTTGTGGGAGTCACGATTTAGGTGTTAAAAGAGATGCGTCGAGAATATTGAATGAAGGTTGCTCGCATTGAATATTCGATGATTTCTAATTAAAACTTTGTTCAATAGAATCTGATGTAATATATATGAAGCTTATAAATTATACATCGACGCATTTTTTCAAAAAACCAGTATATTCATCATTGAAGAAGAGACAACTAGTTTATTGACTCGTTGCTCTCTAGTTCAATTTGTAACAGCTAATCGGATCCTCCTCGACGACCGGCTCTTGATGAATGTACGAATCCGTTTATCGCTTTAAACATACACTGCTCCCCTTATAATACATCATAAATCTTGTTTGCTTAATCGCCATGTTAAAATTGCACAGGATGCGCCGTCGAAGGGTATTTGTCGGACAAGATGGATCCATTGGTCGTTGGACGCATCAAACCCGCAAAAAAGGATACCCTGATTAGGTTTATGGCGTTCGATGTTTCATAAAATTGTAATATAAATCATCGATTTGTGTTCGAAGAGTTAAACGTGAATTTTATTATTTTCCGTTCGAAAAATTTCGTTAAAAATAATGAAGGTCGTGTTATAATGACGGACTAGTCTGCGATCTGCTTTCGAATTTTATAGCATTTGATTATATAATAAAATGAATTTCATCGTGGCTATGCAGATTCGATGCAGGAAAATGGTTCTGTGTAATAAATTAATTATTATCATAAAAGTTTATTCGTGTACAGATCGCGTACGGATGTTTTAAATACGACCAGACGTTTATGAAGCGCGAGATCATTAGCCAAAAAGCGAGAACAGGTCAAATGTTTGAGTATGAGTTCATTAATCTTTTCGCATGATTAAAACAGTAACTCTGTTTTATTGTATCGATAATAAGTTTTTCGGACATGTCCTAGGGCATTATTGCATTTTTTATGCATCAAAATGCAATTAAGAAAATCTCACTTCATACATCGATTTTTTTTTAATTTCAGATTTAATTGTATACTATCATTAAAAAGCTTTATTACGTAGCTGTACAATTTTACAAGGGGGTTCTCATTAGTTTCATTCATGGACATATTTATTGCGGTTAAAAAAAAAAACAAATTTAAAAAGATTACAGACAATTCGAACAAAATCGCTATTTGAACAATAATCAATCTTCAAAAATTTTCAAATTGAAAAATAAAAAAAAAAACTAGCATTCCTGAGATCAAAATAGAAAACCCACCTGTCATTAAATCTAGAATCGTCAGACATTAGGTTTTCTTGTTTGTGTGCTTTTGCGGTATTGCGGTTGCAATTGGACCGTCCGTGCGTGACCCATTAAAGCGATAATCGGCCGTTTCTGCGGTCGTTCGAGGGTTAAATTCGAAATAATCCACAAATGCTATGTTTGTGAGTGTGTGGTATGTCGGGTACCATGTACAGATAATGTGAGACCACAGAGAGCTATCTGGAGCTCTAGATGGACGTCGGCTTCCTGGATCGTCGATCAATCATCGAGCACGAGTCGAGGAAACTGCTTTTGCCGTTGTTGAACAATTGTTGGTTTGTTTGTGGACTAGCGAAATGGTTTTTCGTATTCGATCGTGGTCTTAGTGTTTAATATTCGTTTGTATTGTTTGCTTTTGAGTTCAAATTTTTTTGAAGTTAAACTATGGAGTGATTATATTTAGCTACTAGTCGAAAGTTTCATGTTCAAATTCAGACTTATATAATATAATACATGAACTTAATGAAAATGGGGAAAATAAAGGAACTTATGAATTTGGGAATTTAAGAGTATCGTAGCAATTTCTTGAAAGTAGAGAAATTTGTATATTTTTGTAACGATTATTGGATAAGTACTTAAAAAAATGTCTCAATTTGTTCTGAAATACACGTACAGATGAAAATTTTCATGTCTAAAAAGTTCAATGGCATACAAATAAATATGTATTTTAGATTCAATTAAGAATCATATCCATCATAGCAAACTAAAACATTTTCATTCTTAATGTTAATATCTTATCAAATAAGTACAATTTTCCACATCTTCAAGAAGTTCTTATAAATTAACACTAAAAACCCGATCAAAATCGAAACACAATTTATCATAAACGAAAAAATCACACAACAAAACATCAAATAAACACGATAATTTACACACAACATGCGAAAAAAAAAAGCTCAAACACGTCAGTTAACCCTTCAGAGCCCGTTGTCGATCGCTGACCTCCTACCACGGCACACGTTCACATCGCTCTCTGAGAAAACCGGGGTCATGGGTCGGCGGCTCGATGGCGCGGATAATACGGCCCTAGCTCGAAAATCAAACCGTGATTGCACACCGATCGCCATCACCAACACTATGGCGTGGTGGCTGTGGTGTGCGTCCACCCACGAGGTCCGTCCTGCGGTGGACGTCGATGCGGACGTTGATGTGGATGCGGCTATCGTCCGTTTCGTGCTCGCTCTTTGTGTGAGGTTCGTTCTTGGAACGGGTGTGGTCGATTGAGAAAGCGTGGTTAATTTTTGAAATTGACTATTTGATTTTTTTTCATAGTTGGGATTTTAGGGTTTGAATTTTTTCGTCTTATCGATAACAGTGAGGTATGTTTAGAATCGGTTATTGTCTACGTTCAAATTTGCATGGAGTGCGATTTTCATATTTTTAGTCAGTTTTCAATATTTACGATATGTATCGTTGACAATTCATTATAGAATTTTCATTTCAAAGTGAATAAATTTTCATTTCAGGTTAAGCATTTTTCAATTTAAATTGAATATTTTTCATTTAAAATTCACTTGTTTTCTTAAAATGAAATGAAAAATTGTATTTATTCATTTGATCGTGATAAAGATATGAAAATCTCTCGCAACATTTTCTTACATAAGACAATTCGTCAAATTCGGTACTTAAATCTACATTTCCATTTACATCAACAGAGCGACATCAATGGAAGAAGCTCATTTCCGCACATCCCGTAATAGCGCCATTGTTCTCGAGAGACACGATCAGACAACTGCTTATTGAAACACCTTTCGACGAAATTCGAGACCGACATTACACACAATACAACAACGAGTTTGACTCTAACTCGGATCATTTATCATCTCGATCGGCGGACATAATTGTGAGCACGCTGTACCAAAAAAGAATCCCATATGATTAGCGAAACGATCTCCATGACTCGGGGTCAACTTGCCCTAGGCGCGGTCGTCGAAGTTACGTACGATCGAAATAACGTTAACTTTTTCGAAAAATCAGAAATGATAATGAAGCAATTTATATTACAGTACAGGCTATCGATTTTTTTCCGCGTTTACAAAGTGCACAAAGCACCTGCCGATCGATTTCTATTCAAGATGACGCTCATTCGACGTTCGCAAAAAATGGTCATTAATACGTTAACTGGATTCTACGTCTTTTTTTTTCATTATGGAAACACCTTACTTACAACATGGTGTGCTCTGTGTGGTGTCCTTTTTTCCTCTCGTGCTTATTTTCCATGTACAGAAAATGTGCTTTCCTAATTAACGACAAACATCGTTGAAAGTGCACGATTTCAGCTTAATTAGTACGCTTTAGTGACTACTTCGACGAAATGACTAATTTACTTTACATAAGAACGTGAATAGATTAAGTAAGTTCGTGTTTCACATTTTTGTCCTGATAATCTTTATAAAATAATCATGATCGAATTTGTGGTGAAATACTACTGAATGTGCCCTTTGAGTTTTCTTTTGATTTCAGTTGTGAAACGCATCATGTATGTTTTGAATTGAATATAAAATCACTCATAAAATTGTGCAATATTATTACCGAAGCATGTAGTTATTCATAAAATTTTTGCTTTGAAGTATAACAACAATATGTTGATCAAATTATGCTCATTGTAGTATAGGGTATTTTAATATAATATGTATCTATGCTCAAACTTTGATAGTTTACTACAGATATTTTAGTGAATCTATATCTAAATCATAACAAATGAAAGTAATTGTGGTTATTGGTATTATATTCACGACTTGTTTTATATTATTTCAAAGATCGAACACTCTTAATGAAAAATCTCATACTACATTGTATAATATCGAGATATCAATTTAAATCAATCATGTGAAAAATATTTCAACAAAGTTGATAATTTCAATAAAAAATTCGCTTTCATTATTAATTTTACGCATAAAATTTAATCGATCGCCTCATAATGGATCGAAAGACTATCGAAAGTACACGCGCATCTTAAAACCATAAATAATTTTATAATCAATCCCCCAACGAACCACTCCCAGCAGCGTATCGAGCGCGTGAAAAATTCGATCAATCAACAGATTGATATCGGCTAAATGCAATTTAAATTGATTTCGCAACACATGCTATACTTAAGCCTTCAGTGCATAATATAAATCGCACAATGCCAAGACGTATTGCTCGAGAACATTAATAAGCCGGTCACGCGTGCCCCGTACTACGGTTAAAGATCATTACTGTTTATGGTGGCAAATTATGGTACGTTTAGGCTACCGACGACTGACGATGCATTGAAAAAATGTAACGGATTTTTATGCTGTTTAAAAATGTATGAAATCGCATAAAATTGAGCGAACTTTGTTGTGAGGTTCAAATGTGAAAGAACTTTGATGATGCGAGGGAATTGTGTGATTGTCGCATGATTGTATTGAAACATTAATATGCTATGTGCATGTGATGCAGTATTTTGATTATATAGTTTTTTTTTTTATTTTTGTACTTTAATTTCGGAAAATTATTTCTTAAAACTATCGACTTTAAATAGCATTTTTACCAATATAATCGACAATACTTCGGCTTTATTCAGAAGAGGTGTCCGTTAATATTCAACAGGCTATATATGCAAATTAAATGGCTATAACTTCATCAGATTTTATTAAAATTAAATAAATTAAGCAATCTTGTTATATCTTTCGGTTCAAGATGATCGTATTAAGAAGATTAAATTGATTTTAATCAAGAAATATATCCAGCGTGTGACGAAATTACTTATATTGACGAAGTTATAGTCATTTACCATTTTCGTAACCATATAAAAATGAAGCTATCCTTAGATTATATTTAAAATATGCTGTATACATTAAATAAAATTCAATTAAATACAATGTTTTTACCGATGCGGAAATATCCTTAACATTTTCATTTAACACCCGTATTAGTTACACGTAGATAGTTTTTATCGCTTTTCAATGAACACGAGTAAATTATTTTAATTATTTTGCCTTTTAAGGGTTCGTGTATTAATAGCGTAGAGGAGGCCCTACAATTGTGAGCACCATGCGTGAACACAATACCCTGCGGTGTCGATAAATTAATAATTTTCCCACGCGATAATAAAAAGGAACACACTGTACCAATATACGTACAAGCGCAGCATAAAGCAGAGGGAACTTTCTTGCGTTATTTTCATGCAAATGGAATTGTTTTCTTCGGAGATTCCTACGGGCGAGATCGTGTCGAAGATATACGAGCGAATTTTCTCACACGAGTGTAGAGCCGGCATTGTTTTCGAGCTGTTTTAATTGTGCGGAGAATTGTGTCGAAAGTGCATTAGTTCTCGGTCGCCACTATGTAATTACACGCTTCTCAAATAGAACAAAAAAACGGAAAAAAATATAAACAAAGATTTTCGAAAAACGACCGTTACTTTTTCGCGCGCAGGAAAACATAACTTTTCGCTAAAATATATACATTTTTTTTTGCTGTTACATTTCCGGATGTGTTTTGTACGAAAATTTGATAGGCGAATCATGCGCACGTTTTGGCGATTTACGTTCAACGTAAACGTTCGCAATTACGCGCGCTTCTTGCACAAAAGTCAAGTAATTATGTCAAAAGAGATGTCTTGAATTGCGCGAAAACGCTTATAAATCTAAAATAATCGTCGTATTATTCTAGACTTTCGACGTGCGATATCTAAAAGCGATTACGTGAATTTATTAACCCATTCGAAAAGTATCTTTTGAAATATTTAACATTTAACCTTTGACGCGCCGGATAATACGCCGATAAATCAAACCGAGGTATTTAACTTTTTTTTTTTAATCAATTCGAATTAATGTTGTGTTCGTGCTTGTATCCAATTTGTCACAATCGTAATGCGATACGTGAATAAATATCAATTCCATTTCATTAGTGGAAATGCTTCGAATTCTGCAAGAGTGCATGCGGCGTTATACTGAAAGCTATAATTTCAGCGGTAGCCAACAGGTTAATCGATTTAGAAGATTGAATATCGTGTCGAGTTAACCCTTCTAAGGACTCGGAGGACGGGAGCCGGTTGTCCGGTTATGCGGTGGTAATTGCTCGCCGGTTAATTGATTTTCGCATGGAGAGGGCTTTAAAGCCATAATAATTTGTACGTCGACCGTTTTGTATGCAATATCCATAGACTGTCGATGTTCGATTATTATTTTCCAATACGGTCTCGGGTCTGATTGATGAGATGTTGAATTTGTCGTTAAGGGTTCGATGTTGATGCTGCATAAATTTGCATTCATGCATGTATGGAAATTTTTGTTTAACTTTATGTGACGTAAATTAATTATTGTTTGTCGTTCTGGTTATGCTATATGAACTAGTTTTGTGTGTATTTCATATTAAATTTTTAATATCGATGTTTGATTAACTCTTTGGTATTGAGTGAACTTTCGAAATATAATTGCGAAAGAAGCAGGAGTAAGGGCAAAATTGCACTTTTTGAATATATTTTTTTAATCATATAAAATTCAGAATTTTATTGTTAATTATTCGCAAAAACTTCGATCCGGTGACAAAGGGTAGAATACAAAAAAAAATCTATGAGTTTTCTTATATGTATCAGCAAATTCATTCATTTGAATTATTTATAACATCAATTAGAAAATTTTATATGTATCAAATGAGGCATGATTTTAAAGTGTATCAAATTGGTTTTATATTTCTTATCTATCAACAAATATAAAAAAGATACCATGTCTGTGCACAGGATGTATATTTTCTATCTATGAACTCAATTAGAAAATATGAAAAAGTAGACGAGCAATATTGAGTGAAAGTCGATACGCAACACAGCCGGTGTCTACTTGCACTTTTCATTTAATAACTAGACATTTCCGCCAATGTTTGTCATCCATCAAAATACCGTAAGACAATCATGATTAATTGTTTCCACTTGCGTGAGCTTTCCATTTAATTTTTATTGCGTTATTTAATACTATTTTCGTTGAAAATTTAATGGGAAAAAATTAGATTGCACGAAAGCGGTCTCGTTTGCGAAAGTATGCCGTGTAATTTGTTTCGTATTTTTACGATCCTCATTACTATTATGGTTCTTTGAAATTAGTAATCATTACAAAGTGATTTTATAATGCTCATAGTTATTAATCACATAAATAATTTTGTACGATCGCGTCGAATTTATGTATCGATAAATTATTTGTTTTTTTTTATTCGAGTCACGACATTCAATTTTGCATTATAATTCATCTAAATTTAATTATACTAGATGATTATTATTTTTCATATTTAATTTAAAAACTTTCAGTTTTGAATGAGTACAAATACCACTTAAAAATAATTGCAATTACGAATGCGCGTACATGTGCAACATTGTTCAATGACAAATAAAAAATCATTGATCGAGTTTGTCACAGAACAAGGTGTTACTCGTACATTTTATCGGTTTCTCGTTCGAAAAGAAAAAGTTGAAGGAATCGGGTCATATTTATTATAGGGCTCCTTTCGATACGAGATTTTCTCGTTTCAGATCAAAAGATTGCGCTCAATATTTTCTCGATTGGCTCACATGGGACTTTTTTAGAAGCTTCAAACTCTCCACGGACAATAAAAGTCGGAATCTTTGATGAATTTTTCATTGAACTTTATTAAAAAGCGTGAAAACTCCCGTCACGTTTCTTAGAAGAGGCTACCGATTTTTTTTAGTATCGAAAAGATACAATTCTGTCACTGCCATCCATCTTTTTATCACATCGCTGTCATCCATAGAAAAAGGTGACTCTCTGGTGATTTATTTAATCCAGCTTCTAAAAAAGGTTAAACTGGTTGCCACGAGAGATGTGCACGACTCAAAAAGTTAGTTTCTATGATTTCTATTCAGCGGATGTATCGCATGTGGATTCTTATCGAAAAGTCGACGAAAAAAAAATTGATCGACGAAATCGCTCGCCCTTAAATAAATCGATTCATGTTTCAATTCATATTTTAAATATTCAATAAATAAAAAGAGTACGAGATGCGCGCCGTAAGGTGTGTGTTATTTAATTATTACGTACACGGAATTCCATTAAAAAAATCCATTATGTGATGATTCATGCGATGAGATCGTAAAACGGTTCAAGCTTCGAAACTATACTGACATAATCGATTTTTTTTTCATATATAATATACAATCGATACATTAACAAAGCCTTTGAAAATCAACCAGCATTTTAAATTTATTTTATACGTTTTTGGCACGCGACTCTAAAGATTTTTTTAGATTCGATCACAATAAAACGACATCGAAAGTTTAACGATAAATATACGCTCAATAATAAATCTATAAACGAAATATGCATATGTGTGAGTCAGACGAAAGATAGATTTAATCGAAATCACGATAATTTCTCCATATAATAATTTAATATATAAGATCGTTATACCGGAAAGGTCGCGATTGTTCGAATATGTTGAAAACGATAATCATCTGGAAAAAGAGAAATTCGAAATGGCCGGCAATTAACAGTATGGCGTTTTCAAATTGAGCGATTAAAACGTATCAGATCGTAAGCCGTCGACGAATTATAATATCGATTCTTTTATGGCTTATAATTATCCGCAACACCATAAATTGAACGTCATCGTAAAACGAAAGCTTCGTATACGAATTATACCGAGACTTTTAATTCGTACCGTGCTTTTATTTGGATCTAGTAATTTCACATTAATCGTTGCTAGATTTATCGACGGTTATTTGGCGTGAGTAGGTACACAATTTGTTTGATTTATGTATTTTGTCTTTGAGATGAAAAGTTTTCGAAATTCTCATGTTTGTACATTCGATTTGCATTAGGGTGTTATGTTTGTTTCGTTTCTGTGACAAGATTTGTCTTTAAAACTTTTTTTTGTATTGTTTATTTAGTTTGAAATTTTATATTGTGCTAGTGTGACGATTTATAAAATAAGGAAATATATAATTTGATGTTGAAAATTCGATTTCTGTTGTATGAAATGTTTGCACGTATGTTGAGAAAAGTGTAAACATCGTTGTACTTAATTACATATAAGCTTTCCAAAAATGTGCCATTTTAGAGTCTTTACAAAATTTTACGAAAATACATTAGGTACCCGATTAATATATGCATATATTTTATAATTTTCAACTGTCTTAATAAAATCTCGTTTATTAACATGCACAAGTATTAGATAAGAATATGCATAACGACACAATCGGTTACTTAACAACTACGTTTTCTCGAAAAAAATAAAAATAAACAGCAACCTTCAATCAATAGATACGATCATCCTAAAAATTCCATCGACCTCATTGTCGAACACAACACTTTTTTTCCGGCCATCGACGAGAAGAGCTCGCAGAGTGAAGATAGGCGACGACATGTCGTCAACGTCCATGCAAAACCGGCTCATTGTCCCTCCTCGGAGCGAAATAGAAAAGGCCAGAGACCAACCAAGAATCGAAGCAGAGGAGCCAGAAAGTGGTTCACGAGCGGAACCCGTCCGTTCTCGTCTCCAGAGATAGCGTCCTTGCCGTTCGATATAATTGACGGAGATTCCTCCGGCTGCTGCTGCTTTTTTCAACTCTTCGCCTCGTCTTTTTGCTCCTCTCGAGAGTGCCTTTTTTTTATCTTTTAGACTTGTTGTTCGTTTTGGTCTTTCGTCTCGTTTTGTTTTGCGGTTGGTGCGTCGAGACCGGTTGCGGATTTCGCGCGCGTTTTCGGCTGACGCCATCTTGAATGGTCTAAAAAAATTCGTTCGAGTGTCGGGTTTAATTTTCATTGTTTCAATAATTTTGAACCAGTCATAAATAACACAGTGACATTGTAATAGCAATGAGTTCACGACTAATATGTGCTATTTTCCTATGAATATAAATACAAGAAATTGGAATAATAGTGTTGATACAATGTTTTAAATATGTTTACCCAACTCTAATTTTATTAGGTAAAATTGCACAAGTGAAGTTAAAGACTCATTTTCGTCACAATTTCGTTGTAAAATAAACACAGTATAAGAATTATTAAGAATATAGTTTCATGAAAGTAGAAAAATCGGGAAAAACTCTCATCATTCATTCATCGATCGTGGGATAGGTATTGTGCAGAGTAATTTTGAGATCCGTAATATAGCAATTTTCTTTATTCGTTATTTCCATTCGCAGTATCAATTTGTAAATTGGCCTTTACTTATAGATAATTTTATGGTGTTTTATTATAGTATTCGATTTTTATAGGTTTTTTTTTCTTTTATTATAGAATGGCTGTACGGCTCTTCAGAGGGCGGCGGCTGATGGTCATTCGGAAGTCATAAAATTGCTGATACAAAATGGTTCTGATACAAATCGGCAAGATACTTTGGTAAGTATCATATTTGAATTTCAAATTTTGAAATACCAAGTTTAAAATTATTTAAATGAGTTAAATATTCTTATGTTCAGTATCTAAATTAAAAATGCCTTCACGTTGATATCGTCCGTATCTATTACACGACGAGATAAAATCGAATCTTCGGTAGTCAATGCGGTTGATAAATATTGAACGACTTTCTCACAATTCCACACCCACAATATAATATAATATCTAGAATGTTTTATTCATTTCCCTTATCCTTACCGTGGACGCCTTCGTGCCACATTCCCATACATCATAATGTCGGTTGTTGTTGTTGTTGTGGTTGTTTGGTTGTTGTTTCAACACACGATGGGCGGCGAAGAATTTGATTAAGGGCATGTCCGTCCGTCTGTAATTATTACGGACGAAAAGCGTAATGGCCGAAAAAGCCGAATACGTGTTCTATCTTTTTTTTAGTGAAAATTTACGAGTTTATTCATATACTAAAATTTCGATGATAAAAAGCGTATGTAAAAACGTGTGTATGTATAATGTGTAACGACTCAATGTTGCAATGATACATCATCAATCGTACGTTGGCTTCCAGCTACGAATGCAATTTAATTCTACGCGAAACGGACGTAGCTCAAATTTAATATTAGAAACACATTGAATAATTCATATTCGGGTAAAAAGAATTTTAATTTATCGATATTGGACGTTTATAGAAATTAACTAACAGCATGAACTACCGAACGCGCTTCGGTTACAGGCAAAAAGTTCCGGTTACGGATTTAATTGGCTCGTTTTTCTTCATGTTAATCGACGATTTTGCACATTCCACGTTTTTTTTCAAATGTAAATTCGCTTTTTTCCTCGTCGCCGTAGGAGGGAGGCATATTCGTGCTCAAATACAATATTTGAAAATTATCATTCACAATTGATTGACCAAAATTATTTTAAATCGTCGTATAACGTGCTTTGTGCGCTATTGCGATTACTCGATCGACTTCGTAGTTTTTTCTTTTTAAATATCGCAATTATTTTGTATTCAACGTGCAATTTTCACAATGTTAATCCACCGAATCATAGACGTAACAAGTCAACGACGATGAGCATACAATTAAGCGATGCTCAAAGCGAGAATCTCACGTCCGTGGAAGACCAGTAGTAGTGGTTTCAACCACCGGGCAATTCCCTCATAATTGCTGGGCTGGCCTCTCCTCGCATCAGTTCCCATGAGTTCGAAATATTCACACAACGGTTCGAAAGTTTATCTCGCGTCTGGGCAACGAACGAGGCCATTCAGCCACCTTCTTTGTCTCCAATTAAACCCTCGAACGGGGTCACGAATCTGCATAACAGCCTCCTAATGAATGTTCCCTTTAACTTTTTTCAGCACGGCAATACTGCTCTTCACGAAGCCGCATGGAAGGGCTATAGTCGCTGCGTGGCTCTGTTGTCCACGAAAGCCTCTCTCCATATAAGAAACAATGGTGGGTTCGCTCCTCTTCATCTCGCTTGCCAAAATGGTCACAATCAAACGTGCAGGGAGATTTTGCTGGCCGGATGCGATCCCGATATACAGAATAATGTAAGTTTTGATTCAAATGTCATTTCGTGATATGTTTTCGTGGTGGTCTAATTGTGTGGTTTCGTTTCAGTATGGAGATACTTCGTTGCACACGTCAGCTCGGTATGGTCATGCCGGAGTCACTAGAATTCTTATTTCCGCCGAATGTCATGTCTCAGATCAGAATAAGAACGGAGATACTGCTTTGCATATAGCCGCTGCTATGGGCCGAAGAAAGTTGACGAGAATACTCTTGGAAGCTGGATGCAGTAAGACGTTGAGGAACAAGCAGAACGAAACTGCTAAGGATATAGCCATCAGGAAGGAGTTGCATGAAATTGTCGACATATTGAATTTGCCAACCTCTAAAACCCGCAAAGAGGCAAAGAAGAGAGATAAAAGCAACAGGGATAAGAGTGTTGAACGAATGATTGATGGACCAGATGGGCCAGTCGATAAAGTGGTCAAAAGAAAGAGTAAAGAGAAAGACGAGGTGAATCAAAGTCCAAGCAAACCCAAAGATAAGAAAAAAGTTAAAAATGTTCACTTTGAAACCAATGCGAAACATTGGTCGCCCTATGGTTGTCATTATTATCCGGATCCTAGAAATTTTCCGAAACCGAAGCTAGATTCTTTGCCCAAGGAACCTTTGAAAAAGGGTGAACAGTATTATTTGGATTTAGCTGGAAATATTTGTAAAGGACCAGTAGGAGTTGGTTACACATGTTATTGTGCGCCATTCTTTAGGCACATGGAAGATAAACTTAATAGAGATAAACAGGAACTGAAACATCACATAGATAAAGCCCATGAAAAACTCGATCAGAAAGTTGCTAATTTGGAGAAGAAAACGCAAGGACAAATTTCAGAACTAACAAGATGTGTAGCGGCTGAAAGATTCCTGTGTAAGGAGAGACAGCAACATTTGGAACAGTGGTTAACTAGAGGAATGATGTTCAGAGTTTCAGAAAGGGTGAGAAAGTTAGACTTCAGTCCTAAAGGATCAGTAGATATTGCTCCATTGAAGAGGACCAGAAGCTTGGAATTGTTAGATGTGAGATCTAAAACACGTAACATCATAAAATCATTCAATAGTAAAGCAAATGAAACTGAAATAACAGAACATGATTTCAAAAAGCTAACGAGAAAAACGTCAAAAAGCGCCGATTTGCTGGATATTAATTCACATAACTGTTCTGGAAACACTGAGATTGAAAACTCAGATAATATGAAACATCCAATTGAATCAGTATATTTTGACAGAGGAAAGAGCTTACGAATAAGCGGTAAATCATGTAAGTCATCCGATAAGAGTATTTCTATAGCAAGCTATGCACCAAAAGGAAGTACAAAAAGTAGTAGTTCGTCTCATAATGTTACAGCTGAAATTCATATGAATTCTCATAATACTACTATTGCACAATCTCCTAGCCATATACAGTCAGAAAGTGATGATAAACATTCTATTTATAGTAAAGCATCTAATAAATCAATATCTAGCAGCAGACGTAGATGGATATCAAAAGACAATACAAATCAAGTTCAAAATGCTTCACCAGTGTCGAATTCAATCAGTAATAAAATAGAAACTTGTAAAAAAGAGTCAGAAGATGATTTAAACAAATCACTATATGAAAAAAATAAAAATCGATTGGATGTGATAGAAAATGATGGTTATATTAAAATACCTAGATGTGAAGATAATTACATTTCACGAACAATGACATCTGAAAACGGTTTACAGTATAGCCCAAGCATGTCGAAAATCGAAGAAAGTACAAATGAAATGATAGCTGAAATTACTGAAAATGGTCCTAGAAGATCTGTTCACGAATTAGTGGCTAGAATACAAGAGAGACAATTGATAGACGAATTACAAAGATTATCAAGATCACCGACAAGAGAAATGAGGTCTCCTGGTCACCGAAGTATCGAAGGAAACATGAGTAGATCAATGTCTCCAAATTACCACATGAATCCTTCTCAATATCAAAGTAATGATTGGCAAAATAATACAATTCCTTTGAGTGAAAATACACATTTCAATACAATAGAACCGATAAATCAAACGATTCAACATGCACCACCTACAACCAGCAAAACTACACAAAGTGTTAAATCTCCAAAAAAGTTCAGCTTTCACAATCTTATTCCCTTCCCAACAAGAAAAATGTTTAACTTTCATCATAAATCTGACGGAAATCAATCTGAAAGTAGTGACGAGGAAGATGTTCCGATAAGAAGTCCTTTAGAACCAGGTTTGATGCAAAATTCAAATTTGCTAACAACACTACCATTACCAAACTATGAAAACATGATAAATCAAAATGCACAACCACAGAGCCCAAGTAAAATGAATGGCAACGGCCATTGCAATAATTCTGAAAACCACATTGCTCTGAGAAACAGTATTTTGCCAATACCAAAAGATGCTTATTTTCATGAAATCCCTAACAAGCAAAGATTCCACGAAGGTAATCAATTGTTTTCTGGCTCTGCGGATCACAGATTTATAAACCAACACGTGCACCCTCACTTTAAACCACCATTAAGTGTACCACATTTGCCGATGAATAACCACATCAAACAAAATGATATGCATGTGAATTTCAGTAGAAACAGAAATCCAGTCTATAGCACCAATGGACTCCTTGGTGAAATGATGCATGACCACATCGATAGGGAATTGTCAAGAACTCCACATTCTTATACGAGCCAGTTGGATCACAATGCTGAAATTGAAATATCAAATATAAATGATTGTACGACATTTCGAGGGCAGTATAGCGGTGGTTCAATGCAACCGCTTCTAACTAATAACCAACATCCACAACATGGTCATTTAATGAACGGTTTACATGGTTCTCTAGATGGACAAGTACTGAGCTTCCCAACTCATATTAATGAAAATAATTTGACGAATAGGATGCATAACTTGGCTATCAATACGCATCTATCGGAACTCCAAAGTCAGCTCGATAGGGATTCTCATAACGATTCTGGATACAGCACTAAAGTTTATGGTAGTTCACAAGGTGCATCACCTAGTTTGTCAGGGAACATCGATTGTTCTGAAAATGTTATAAATCAAAAATTAGGCTTGGCTGTAAATAGAAACTTGACGAGTAACATTTTGAATCATCCGTCTCATCCTCATATAGGTGCGTCAAGTCTTGTGTAATTTTAGCTTATGAATTTTAATATTTACTAACCATATGCACTGGTAAAATGCATTAAATACATCACAAAGTACAACATATATTTAAGGTTTATTGTAATTAATATATTGCTTCTGTATCACCTGCCATTTTCGACGAAAAAAAAAATATCTTTACTTAAAGTAACATACTTTTACTCAAAGGGGTAAAGCAATATCTTATATATGATTAATGTCAATGGCAATGTAACATTAATTTTATCGTGTGCCACAAAATGTATTAAATATTAATTTTAAGAAAATTTGTGTTGTAAAAATGATTATAATTGGATTTTTATGTGTGTGTTTATCGAGTGTTCGATAATTTCTTAATTTATTATAAGAGAATATTTAAAGATTGTATTGTATTTTGCGAAAATATTTATAAATGAAACAATTAATAAACTGCATATTTTATTTTGATATCTTCGTTATACACTAAATTATTGAATTCACATAACGTAGTATGAAACAATGGTGTAGCTTTTAATGAAAATGCTGTCGATGAATCTATTTTTACAGCAATGTAATCACCAGATTCTAGATTTTTGGTATTTGATGATGAATGTGTTATTGGAATTTCAATATTAGGAAAATATACTTTTCCATTTCTATCATTTCTGCCTGAACATACATTAGGTGTTTTTTTCAATGAATTTTCGATCAAAATTAATTGAATTTCTCCAACTTGAGCTTGTTTCAACAGTGCAGAATTTTTGTTGAAAATTTCTATCATGCGTGCTACTCTTTGTTGTTTTATTTCATCTGGTACATCATCTTTATATCTTCTGTGAGCAGTTGTTTTCTTAAAAACAAAAAAACATTTTTTTTAAGTTCGTCAACATATCTAATCGTAAATTTATATGAAAATAAGTTTGATTACCTCTCTCATACTGTAAGCAAATAAATATGCCATATCATATTTAACAGTTTCGATTAAAGTCAGTGTATCTTCAAATTCTTCATTTGTTTCAGAACAAAATCCACATATGAAATCACTTGATAATGATACTGAAAATGTTTGGATAATCAATATGTAGAATATATTATAGAAGTCAATTATTTAAATTCAACTATTATAAAAGAAATTTACCTCCAGGAAGATTTTCTCTCACATTATCGATTAATTCTAAGTAACTTTCTCTGGTATAACCCCTCCGCATTCTTTCCAATACATTAGAATTACCCGACTGTGCTGGTAAATGTAAGAATTTGCATATATTTTGTCGTTCTTTTATTATTTGTAAAACCTGTAAACTGAAAATGTTAAAAATATTTATGATATATAAAAGGTTACTGAAAAAAGGATTTAACCTCATTAGGAAAGTCTTTAGGATGGGGCGAAGTAAACCGAATTCTCATTTCTGGATCGATCAAAGACACTTTATCCAATAAATCTGCAAATCTAAGACCGCCTATCTTTGGTTTATATACTGTTTTAAAACCTTTTGTTGATTTGGTAGGTTCCGACATATTATTTGTGTTGGATAAATCTCTGTAACTGTTTACATTTTGACCTAATAAAACTATTTCTTTTACGCCTTGATCAGACAGCTGTTTGACTTCTTCTAAAATGGAATCAACTGCTCTAGATCTTTCTTTCCCTCTAGTGAATGGAACTATACAATATGTGCACATATTATCACATCCTCTCATGATTGAACTGAAAGAAAAGATTATGAAAAATCCTATTTTGCTGCTGAAAGTATATTGTGATTTACACAAATGCAGATTTTGAATTTTCGTTTAAGCGAACAGGCATTATATCGGCATACGTTTCATCCAAAGAAAGTAAAACATTGACAGCGGTTTGATTGTTTTCTGTCAAAGCCAATAATCTTGGTAAATCTTTATAGCTGTCTGGACCAGCAACTAAAATATGAAAATACTTTTTCAATAAAACAATACCAACTGATTTCTGAAATATTCATTAATATGCAACAGGTATACCTAAGTCTACAGCTTTTTCCTTTTCTATTAATTTCTCTTTTAACCGTTCAGCCATACATCCTAAAACACCAATTTTCAAGGGATTAGAAGCTCTTTTTCTTTTCAAATTTCTGAAAAATCCCAGTCTGTGCCATATTTTGCTTTCTGCTCCGTCTCTAATGGCACAAGTAATGATGAGAACAATGTCTGCCGCATTCAAAGATTCAGTTTTGAGAAAATTATTCTTCTTCAAAATTGACCAGACGATTTCCGTATCGTTCACATTCATTTGGCATCCGTATACTTCAAAATATACTTTTTGTTTTCTTTGATTTAGTTCAGCGTTATTTATATAAGGAATATCCTCGTGAATAAAATTATGATCTTGAGTATTTTGATTGCTTTCTTCTATGAAATCTTTTAAACTAGGACCATTAGAGATATTATATTTAAATGATTTTATATCTTTATCATGTGTCGATGGATAATTATGTTGAGAACATAAATATTTCAAATTAGTTTTCATATAATTTCTGATGAAAAGTCTAGTCAAAAGCGAAGAAGATATTGAAACCATCTGAAATCAAAAACACGAAACCATTTGGATAATTATAATTGTATATTTGAAGTTGAACGAGCATTTAGATTAATATGGGTTGAGTTTTCATAAATGAATCTATTAATTTGGTTCAATCTAATCGTAAACAACATCCTTACAATTAGATATGGCATGTTTAAAATTGAACTTTTAATCGAATATTTGAAAGTTTAAATTGTAAATCCACAATTTTTTCGACAAATATGATTTTGATTATTTTATAACATTATTGGGATCAAATTTATCGAAATTTTTTAATTATCAAATTGAAAATGGAAATTGGAAGGTTTCGTTTGAAACTAAAAATTAAAGTAAATAATTATGATTTTATTCGATAAGAAAAATTAAATTAAATTATTAAAAAAAGAGACGTGTAAAAGCAAAATCAAATTTCAATTTCATTAAAAAAAGACAATGCTCAACAAAGTGAACTATTTAAGACTAACTTTTGATGCGGAACACAAAACGGTTGGCAGCACTTGCAGTGAGAGAGAAACGAAGTGAGGAGCGAGAGGAGAGAGGTTCGATCGACGAGTCTTCTCGAGCGGAAACTCGCGACGATGAGCCGCCGCGAGAGAGAGCGAGACAGAGACAGGGACAGGGACAGGGAGAGGAGTCGCGGGGGCCCCACTTATCCAGGTACGGTCCTCGAAGGGCGGATTCCTCGCGGAGGGCGAGAAGCGAGACGCACGCGCCGCTCTCGCCGCTGCCGCAACACCAGGCCTGCCAATTTCACCACTCGACCATTTGACAACTCACTTTTTCCATCTAGCTTTAGAAACGCATTTCTGTTTCACGATTTGTTTTTTCAAATATGACAGATTTCAGGTGTTCGTCCGTTATATGAATGCCATTATCACGGCTTCGTTTCGTTTTTTCAATTATACGCTCAGCAGTAACAGCCGTCAGATTCAACAATTGAAATGTCAGTCCTGAATAAACGAGGGTTCATTTAGAACCAAATTCAACATGCTGCCAAGTGGCTTAGAGCCGGTCACTTCACTACTCTAGTTAACTAACCATAGAAGTTACAGTCCGTCCTCGCGACTATAAACTGTCAAAAATCCGCCTAACAGAAACGGATTTTTGACATTTCGAAGTTAGAGGACTGACCGTGACTATAGTTAGCTAAAGCAGTGAAAAGATCGGCCCTTAAAAACAACATAACGATTGGTGATAGAGTGGACTCATCCACAAATAAATTTCAAATATATCTCATTCGATAGATATTAATAGTCGGATATTTTTGACAGCTCGTAATTGTAATTGTAGGACTGCGTGTAGTTTGAATTATTATTTTTCAACCAGAGATGAAAAGACCAACCCTTAGATGTTATACTTGAATTTGAATAATGAAACATACAAAAATGAAATGATTGATTGAAAAGTAGAAAATGTTAATAGGTTAATGTGACATTTAGACAATAAATTTAGGGAATGTTTAATAAGAAACAAAAAAATGGTTGATAAATCTGTAGTTAACTTCAAGGGAGGGATTTGTTTCAATACGTGTAATCCCAAGAATCTGAATAAACGGAGCATCTGCATATTATGTAAATTCTAACTGTTCACATTCTGGCTCTATATGTATACTCATTTTCTTAATTCTCAGTGTGCTTATATTAAAAACTAATTTGCATTATCATTAAATTGCATTAAAAAAGAAAATTAATAATTTTATATGATTAGTTGTTGTGATCTATTGTCAGTTTTATAAAAATATGCTTATAATTTAATATTTTACTCGACACTGCATTATATCTTTTGCATACATTTTAGTCTGTATGCCTATCTGAAAAGTTTTAAAAAGTAATTCCTCAATTTTCTCAAAATCATGCTAGTTTCAAATAAATTGTGTCATTTGCAATTTACTAATCCCCAATTGTTGCTAAATTTCAACAATTCAGTTTATTTACGACCCCCCGATAACTTGATCTCAATTTTGCCAGTGTTTCACATTGCCAGGGTCTACGTCATCAAGAGAAAAATCTCGTGATGATCATTACAGAAACTCAAGGAACAGTCCCGTTGACAGATCTAGAGACAGAGACAGGGATAAGGACAGATGGAGAAACAGGGACCGAAGCCGATCAGGCAACAGGCAAAGCCGACGTTCTAGATCTAAGGAATATAAAAATAAGGATTCTTATGATAACACAGGTTTTGTATTTTCATTTTCATCCTTCAAATATTTTAAGTATGCATTGCTTAATTCATTTTCGTTTTCAGATACGCGAGTGAGAGAAATGTCTATAAGTCCCAATCATGATGACGATGAGAATGATGACGATGATAGAGTGCCTACTCCACCGCCACCTCCGAGAATAAGTAAAATATCTATAGGTTTTAATAAGCCAGCACCCAAGGTAATTTTTTAAATATAATCAATATGTAGTATTTGGTTTTTATATAATTTATGAGTTGCTTTTAAATTTTACAGCCTCAACCCATTAAGATGACTCTTGGTCCAGCACCAGTTCCGCAGACTTCTTCAGTTTTAAAGCCCAAAGTTGCCTCTGTTTTTAATGAAGGAAGTGATGAAGAACCCGAAGAAATGCCAGCTGAAGCACGCATGAGGATGAGAAATATTGGGAGGTGATGAAATTTCTTTAACGTAAAAAATGCTCAATTTTGCTCAAGTCAAAAGTTTTATATTGTAACATTATTGTTTATTTTAGGGAAACGCCGACTTCAGCTGGACCAAACTCTTTTGGGAAGACAAAACACGGTTTTTGTGATGCAAAAAATATATTCCAAAGAAATTTAAGAGAAGCAATGGACAAAGTTGCTCCTCCTTCGAATTCCTCTTCAAATTCAAAATATCCTAACACCATATATAAATTACAACAATAAGACTGTATTATATGTATATTATGGTTTTTAAAAGCTTTTTTGAAAAATTTCCGCGAGTAAAAATTATATTATTTCTTTAGTGATGTTCAATAATATCTGAATTCATATTTTGAAATTTCCAATAATGTATTGTATGTATAATATTCATTATTATCAAAACAATAAATTTCTTGTTGATATTCATGTATATTATTTCTTTAAATGTACAAACTTATGTAGATTTTTTTTTATTTCATGCGTTGCATACAATACATACCCACACTAGTTTCGATACATAGATTGACGGAATCAATCCCTATTACCACTAATTACTCAATACTAAATTCATACGAAAATGTAAAATATAATACAATACAAATGAATAAGTAATAGGGGTACTGATTGGATTGAGTAAAAAAAAAAACAAATATTTTTAAAGCATTTTTATTCATGACTGTAACACCATGTAAATTATTTTGATAATACATTTAGCTTTGAGTAATATCCAATTATACATTGTCAATAAGGATAACCTAAAATATAATTGTAACATATGTATTCCCATGTTTTTTGTTCTAATTTTTTATTCTTTTAATATTTTTTTTACCTATACTTTTTCACCAAGAACATTTACAGTGGTCAACAACTGTTCCCACATTCATCGTCAAGCTATAACAATTAATATCCTACTATCCACATGATCATCTATACAAAACAATACTTCAGAGAAACCTTTAATACTTTCACATGTCGCGTATATTGTGCATGTACAGTGAAACATACAATACACAGATGAACTTAAAAGTGAAAATTGAATGAAACAAGTATGTTAATCACACAATAGAATCGAGAAAATACACATTTCCACTGTACATACGTATATGAATCTAATTGTAAGTTATTTACATTACACTTATAAATGAAAATAAATAGAATGTTCAAATTATCACAGTATATAAAAATGTATTGTAACATCAAAGTATCCACATGTGAAAATATTATCTATAAGTTTGCCTTGAAGGAAATAAATTCAATTAATAAGTGAATAAAACAATTTTTTTCTAGTTGGTACAATATATAATGAATAACAAGAATATATTAAATCAATATTTTAAGTAATTTGCTTGATGATAATTTCCAGAGATGCTAAAATGAACAATTTCAATCTTATTCATTAAGAGATGAGATCCGGCTCATCGTGATTCTTGCCAAGCAACAATGTAAAAAGAATACAAACATTTTTGAACGGAACTAAATTAAATATTTTATTGAACAATAAAAACACATTTGTAAGTCAAATTTGAATATACCATAGTCTCTTCATTGCATCGATATATTGATTTTCCGATAAAGTTATTAAATAATATTTTTCACTATAAGAGATCATATTAAATCACCATGCAATTGAAGCAGTGTTTAGGCACAGTTAGTATAAGAAAGGGTTGAAATTTATTAAAAAAAAACTTAAGATATATAATATCACATAGCTGCAAATAAATATTAATAATACTTCGAGTTTTATTTGGTCTGAATTTGTTTTGATAAAAATATATGTGAGAAGAACCCCTTCGTATTTTTTTGTTCATTTCGATAGATGGAATACAAACACATTAAAAATATTTACAATACGAAAATGTTTGCTATGTGCAATTGTGGAAGTCTAGCTGCTATTTTACTGATTTTCAGTATCAAGATCATTTTATACATCGTAAAAATGCTACGTTAGTTAAAATACAAAAGCGCAAATGATACTATGTATTCATTTTAATGAAATCATACACGATAACTGCATATACATACATTTAATAATATATATCCAACATTTTAAATTTGCCCGTTTCTAAACAACTTTTCAATGTGTATCTAAAGTTTCAGTAAAAATATTTTTGTCATGGAATATCTCCTAAATTTATATACACACGCATTCCGTCATATACATCTTACCCATAATCAACTGTACAAGAGGTATTGCACTGGCCCATCAATCGCTAAGTTTCCAAACGAAAACCTTGTTCAAATACTAAACCGATCCATACGTAGGATAACAAGACAAGCTTACAATACCCTTCTTCAAATATTGCAGTCGAGCGAGTTACAGCTTTCGATTGTGCTTTCACATGTTCACCGTGAATTTACATTGTCCACTATACATTCTATCATTCATCTTACATATAAATAATATTGTGTTTTCAAATTATAAAATGAAACAATGACTATCACAATGCTGTGGATAAATACAATACATATGGTATGTTAAATTTATGCAAACAATGGAAGGATACATTAAATACTTGTTAAACAGTTATAGCGATATCTTACATTTGAATTATTTTATTACAACAGGTATATAAGATAATATTCAATTTGGAGCATTCATTAAAATTATTATATTATAAGTTTTAATAATAAACCGAATACTCTATTGATACGATATAGTTCTCAAACATTCGATTTTGATTGTAAGATATGAAACTTTAGTGAAAGAAAACAATATTTTATTTTCTCCAACAATAACTATAGAAAAAAATAAAATTGGAATCAAAGAACAAAAAATCAAAATCAATCAAAGAATCATTTTTGAATTTCAGCACTTTTAAAGAACAAGATTTAGCAAAGTTTTATAATATTTAAGATTATTTGAGTCAACACATTGATCAACGATATATACATAAGATGGATTTCAGAATGCAGGTGAATTTTCAGCTTTTACTTTATTTCTAAATAGCAGTAGAATGATTATCGATCTTGATATTCAATAATACTATAATATATTGACAATTTCAAAATGTATGGTCCATAATGGTTCAAATGCATGTTTAATATCAGAAAATACTGTGTTTTGAATCGAACGCATCGAGTCGCTTACATATTTCTTTATAATAAATGAACAGCGATTGGAAAATTAATGAAAAGTTTAAAATGTTCACCTGAAAACATTCATCGCTCACCGAAATGTACAACTTAATAATAGTAAAATCATACAAATTTTTGGAACATCTCCAGGCTTTAGAAACTTTCCAACCATGCTCGTTTTTTTTTTTTAAGGTACCATATATTTGACTAGAATTAAGTCTATGCAAAATAAATATATATCACAAAATAATTTCAAAATCGATCAATGCAGTGTTCTACTTTTTGACGTACGTAATTAAAAATATTTATTATTCAACAGCGCGTAAATATATTGAAATAATTCTCTCATTTATGCATACAAATCAAGATTAAATATAGAAAAAATACTTTGGTTCTGCCTCTTAAGCAAACAATGCAAAAATATAGTTGATTTCAGATTTTCCTACCAATAAAGCTCTACAAAATCTATGCAACTATAATTAAAAAAAAAGTTTTATATCACATTGTAAAACACAGACAATTTTAATGTTTAGTTTTCAAATTCACAATGCTTTTTAGGAAATGATGATATGTTTTAGTTATAACAAAACAAAATTTCAACGTTTAAACATATAAATTCCAAATAGGCAATAATTCTTGGAGTCAGAAAAATTTCAAACATTCACAAACAACCCAAAGTGAAATGCTCGTGTGAATTTTAACATTGTGAATCGAAAATGAAAACATTTAGGTTATTATTATATAAATAATAGCAATATTATATACAATAGAAAGGTGCAATGATTCATTTATACTGAAAATGAGTATCTTTATAAACTGACTAGTTTTGCTTATACGGTGACCCTCCCACTCTATATCACAAAGTGCTAGTAATAATATATTTAATATTCACATATACAATAAGTTAATTTATAAATATATGAAAAAGGAAAAAAAACTTAAAACTAGACTGAATTACATACAATAAATTGCACTAGTTGCAAAAATACTATAGCCTAATTTTACAATGTTGAAAAGCAAATTTTATTTTATTTACAATTATTCAAATTATTGAGTGACAGTCAAATTTTAAAGTTCTTCAATGTTCTGTCGGAGCAATGACAATATCTGATGAAACATTTTGTATGCTGATAAAAAATATATGTAAGAATATTGTCACCGTTTTAAACAACCTATGCATTTAATACAGTTGAAATATTGTATTTTTTTTTTCAAAATTGAGGATATTCATTTCACAATCATAATACAAGTATTAATGTAAATTGATGAATCAGAGTCCAAAATGGTTTTTGCATCCATTTCAACACATTCTCAACACTATATACCAACCAATGAAATCTGTACCAGTTTTGACGATTATGTCCACTTTTTGATGTAAATATTTAATTGCTACACCGAATGGAATAACTAGATGAAAAAAATGCTAATAAAATATAATAAATAAATAAGATTCATAACAAGATCAACAAGAGAAAATAAAATATCCAGTCATTTCATTCGATAATTCTAATGTGCATAAACATGAAGACACATGAATGATTCATATATTTTACTATTCTATCACAGTCCGAGGAATTATTGACCAATATAATAAATAATTATTTTCTTTTATATGGATAATAAATATTCAGTCTGATTTTAATCGAATTCAGTTTTAAACATTGATGTTTCAAATAAGCTCTTTATTTATCTGTTAATAATTCACCGTGTCTATTGGTCACGATGAATATTTGATGTTTGAAAGTAAAATCGATTTAAACGAATTAAAATTATATTAGTCGCACCATTTACGTACATTACATCGCAATTTAATGTCTTATGCACATTATAAGTAGGTTAGAATTATAGAAATATAAATTTATGTAAGAAAATATTTATGTGTATAATATATAAGTATATTTTTTATATAAAAACAAATATAAAATAGAAATAGCACAAATGCTACGAATGTTATCGAGAAGAACTTGTATTCCTTTCATTTTCATCATTTATCACAGGATAATATCCCAAACACAACCATTATCAATCACAAATTCTATCGTGAAATTATGCATCATATAAAAATTAGAAAAAAAAGTAAAGAAAACAAATAAAACAAATAATTATTTGTCTTCAACATTGGCTTAGTAACAAATTTTGGCATATTTGGCAGACTTAAGAGTTGATAAAAACACAACCTCATATTGTGAGTTCAAATATGAAAAATATAAAATTGAAATAAAAATAGGTAGACGTTAAATCGCTACAATGTACGTACACAATAAAAAGGATATGTCATTATAAGAAGAAATTTTTGGATGAGATAAAAGAATACTGATTAAATATATACGTATAATCTGAAAAAATTCTGATTGTTCCCATTGCATTTGTAAAACTCTTATTTAAAAAACAAACAATACTACTCAAAAATTGATAATTCTATATTTCCCCTACGAAGTAGCAATTAGATATATGTGGGGACATACCGTGCTGGTGTTACGCATTTAATAAACCAGTACAGACTCCATGGTGATCGTATCTCATTTGTTGTCCGAGTTTGCTTGCTGTTGCATCGCCGTTTGTTGTTGGGAGGCCGGATTTTTCCTCGCAGATTTGGATCTGTTAGCATTAAACTTACAACATGTATATAAAACATACGAATTGATAGGTAGGCATTGTGAAAGTTCAAAAATAAAATGAATATGGGCTGATATTTCAATTGTTGATTGACATTAAGTGTTAAATTTCATAGAAAAAAAAACTAACTATGACTGATCAATTTAATCAATTATCAAAACACCAACCATGTAAAAGTTTTTTTATTCACTTGCTGATTAAAATATTTAACAAGTCAAACTATTTTCTTCTATAGATTTTAATAGTCAAAACCAACAGTTACTGCTAACTAACTGGTGATCAACAATAGAAAGAACGAGCCTAATCGTAAATAATGAATAAAATGATTCATATTACATATAATATAAATATATGTTACATGTATGATATTAAATATATTAATTAGATCCTAGTGATAATAAAGAATTTATTTATATGTCAATAAATATATTATCAAGCAATCAAGTAATATAAAATGATAAAATTGCGATATTACCTGATTTGTCCAGCAAGCAAAGGATTTATGGCGTATAACCAATCATGAACTTCTTTATCTCCGAGAGTTTGGAGCAAGTATCCACGATGCTTACTTACAACACTGAAATTATAATCAATGATATAAAAATAACGAATCATATAGAAAAAAATGTATTTAAATAATTCACCTGAAAGTATTGGGCATTTTCACCATTTGTGCTTGATCTTCAGAATATTCAACATGAGCTGCTGCTAAGTTGATAACAGCTCGTTCAACAGTATCTTTCTCAGATCGGAATATGAATACATAAGGCCTACGTACAACCTAAAATATTTTAAGAAAAATAAATATATGGTTTTTGATTGAAATAAAATTTTCAAAAGAATAAAAAATACTAACCACCCATCGTTTTTTCCATCCGTGAGTTTTGTGCTGTAAGACGTTCAGATAACCTTTTCGGGCAACCGCTGCGCTTACTCTTATTTCCTCACAATCAGGTACATAAAGAGGAAGAGGAGTAGCTGGAAGTGGTGCTGCTGGAGTGCTATTATTACTGGCTTGACCTCCCCACATTTGCATAGTGTGCTCCAGCAATGCCCGTTCAGGTGAGCATAAACTAAAAAGAAATACCAGGTTGATAATCGCTAATTTATGATATACGTTACTAATACTTAATATTGAAATAGCTTACTCAAATGAGCTAGCGCTTTGTATAGATGACATAAGACTGGTGGTCGACATATCTGTTACTCCTTCATCAACTGGAGAACCAGGAGAACCAGTCGTAACAGGATTCACTTCTTTAGAGTTACCGATTCGACCTATGAGAAAAATATTTGATTTAACTATTCCAGAATATTGATTTTATAAAAATATTTGTGTACCTTGTATGAGTCTGATGCATTTAGTGGAAAGATATCTTTCTCGATCAGTCATTTCCCATGGTTCGTAGACTGATTGATCAGGTTGATGAGGTGCTGGAGCTCCATCTGTATTACTGGTGTTACAGAATATTGATGTAACTGGCGGTAAAGCACCACCACAACCGGCTTTAGCAACCATATTACAAGCATCCTTAAATTAAAAATTTAATTAAACCATTTAATAAAAATTTAAAATCAATAAAACTCATGTATCAGAAATATATTTATATTAACCTTTTCAGATTTGGTGAAGTCGTGAAGAGAAGGAGGTCCAAGAGATGGTGGTGCCAATCTTTCTCTCAATAAAAGTGCATGTCTTGTGCGGCCAGTTTCTTCCAAACGAGTCAATTTTTCAAGTTCCCACTATTGAAAATAAAAACAAATTAATAATATTAAATATAAATGAGTTCATATAAAATCAAATATCAGTTTTCAATTAAAAACCTGATGATCAAAAATGAGAGAATCTCCTCTAGGCCTCCAACCATGCAAATTTTCTTCTCCTCTTACATATGTGCTACTAGTGTCTAGAACTCTACGTTGTCTACGCTGAACACCTGAAAACATTTTTTTGTACATTGTATTTGAAAGAATGCAAAATGCAAAAAAAGGGTATGAAAAGTTATTTTTAATTTTTAGATTTAAAAATATTTCATAATAAGTATTCTAACACCGCTTAAAGAGTTGAAAAGGATTCAAACCAAAATAGATAATATATGTGACAGTTTTCTATAGAAAAATATAGTAATTGAACAGGTTTTGTATCAAAAATCAAAAAGGATGCGGATATGATTTTACAGGAAGGACGACACTACTAAGGTGGGGCACCTGGGCTACCTGGCTCTAATGCCCGGTGTAAGCTGAGCTCATAAACTCCTGCTAGACGATGACCATCGGTGGCACGAGCACCTCCACTGAACAAGTGTTTCAGAGAGCGCGGTCCAGTTCGAGCATCGCGACCATAAATAACCATTGATAAATCTTTAGTGATGATTGCAGGTCGGGCACAATTCTCGATCTGATATTGAATTAAGTTTTGTTAGAATAATATAGATATATGTTTATTAAATAATCATTTCAGATAATGATAATACCTCCAAATATGCACTTAAAGTAATATAAATAATTTCTCCTCCAACAGTGACTCGATTTAGTAAAGTGGAATTGTGTAATGAACTATCCCAAGCAGCTTCGAACCTTTAAACAATTAACAGCAAAATTAGTAGGTATGAAATTTATTGGTGAGAAATGAAATATTGATATGATTGATTCACCTAAACATAGCGCGGTCATCACCAGGTAGTTCTAATTGTTCACCAGGGAATAAACCAAGGGAAAGAACACATGAATCATTATCGTCTTCATCGGAAGGCTCCGGACTGTTCCGAATGCGACCTGTATAAATATAGTTATATAGTATGAAGTTTGAATATGACTAAAATTTTTTTTATGAAAATAACAAAATGTATTTACCGACTACAAGCTCTCTAACATCTTTCCAACGAAGCTCTGTTTCTGGTTCATGGACTACTGTAATTCTAATACGACGCTGAATACCCTGATGCAAAAGGAATAATCCTCTACATGCTAATTCATCGCTATGTTCAACAACCTGAAAATGATATATTCACTTAAAGCAAGTGAAATGAAATAAATTTATCAATTAATATGTAAGATTTAATGCTTACAGCTGGTACATATTCTCCATTGGGAGCGAGTTCACAGATTTCAAACCAAACCAACAAGTCATGTTTTGAATGAAGATGGCAAGGTGGTGCAGCAGCTGGTGGTGGTGCTCCGCGTGGTGATCGTACAGGTTGTGAGATTGGAATCGAAGGAGGCAACATTCTTTTGGGTGGAGTACGCGATGAACATAATGAATCTTGTTTTGCATCCTGAAATAAATAAGGAGCAAATTTTTCCTTAAAAATTGTATGTTTCGTTGTAATGTGTGATAATAAATGCTTACTTTGTGAAGAGGGTGTTGTTGGTAATGTCCGAAAACTTTGAAAACAATGGGTTGAGTTTTGATATATTCCAAAAATGATTTAGTCACTGGTACGGTAATCTATAAAATAAATAAATGAATATATAAAATTATATATTAAAATAAAAATTGACAAATATTTTTATAACTCACATTTTGAACATGATAAAATCCTAGTGGAGTTCCTTTTCCAGTATTTTTCACGGGTTCAGTAGAAAACGCTTCATCGTGACGATGTAAAAAGCTGTTATATAAAATTGAGAAAATTTTATGAGAATTTTTAAAAACAATTCATCAAGATATTTAAGAATTTTTATTACTTGAATTGGCAAAATACATCAGCATATTCAGTAGATATTCCTTGAGCTTGTAAAACTGTAACACGGAAAGTAAAGTCTCTGCCTGGAGTTAGATGATCGGGGAGATCTTCTTCCTTCAATTCAGATGCAACAGAACTATCACCACGACCACTATCGGCATCACATTCTAATGCCAATTCTAAAATTTAATAAAACATGATTATAATTCTAGAAATATTCAAAAAATAAAACCAAAATACATGGAAAATGAAATGCCTTCAATCTTGATAGATTCTTGACCTTCAACTATTCTATCTTCAAGATTATGTTGATTATTTTTTTCATTCAGATTAAGTGTACTTTGTTTACTCTTGCATTTTGGAGCCATATCTTCGTCAAAAGCGATTTTAGCTGACTGTTTAACTCCATTTACAAAATCTGCATTTTCTTCCTCTACAACAGCTTGTACGGCAACTCGAAGATAGCCTTTTACATCTCCCTTCTCATTCACAATGGCCACTTTATGAATAAGAGGTACTGGATATAATAGATTGGACAGATAGACAAAGCACCTAAAATGAAAAAAATATAAATGAAAATACAATTTAAATGTGTTGTGTATAAAAATATTCTCAATAAGATATTTTAATACCTTCCAACCATTCTAAACCACGGAAATCTATCGTAAAAGGGATCACCCCCGGTCAATGACTCAATATTGTAATCGGGTGATGTTGGAGATAATTCAGCTTCATTATGATACATCTCTCGCATCAATTCCAAACGTTGTCTACAATGAAAAAACAACTTGAAAATAATTACACGTTCAGATTAGAGAAAAAATATTGTTTCGCAATTTAAATTCTAAATTTAACAATGCATGCATCATTCCATGCATAACAACACTGAAAAAAATAAGAATTAACAATACGTGTCTAACAAAAGTTGAAATATTATGAAATAAATAAATACTATGAAAATTATTTAATGAACAAATGTATAGTATTTGATACAAGAAATTCAAATACATATTTGGTAGAAATGAAAAGTAATGAAAATCATATATAATACATTATTGAAACTGTAAAACATTTAGATTTGTATTTAACCTTTCTAAGAATTCATAAATATAGTGCACACTGAAGCCATACATTTTGAAGTAACATCACATTTAATATAAACAGGTGAAAAAATATATAGAAATAAACGTGAAAAGCAATTAAATATATTTTTTTCAGCGAAAGGTTTCTAACTAAGAGTTCATTACGAACACGCAGAGGTACTCCCACATATAATATATTCTCGAAGATCAATTACTTCTCAAGCATATTATTAAAGTACATATATTAAAGCTTTTTGTTCAAGTGAAAAGAAATGTGTATTAAGTGGTCAAGGGGCGGGGCAGACAGAGCACTTATGTGAATTCATATAAATATTCTCAGTTTTCGGTATAAAATTGTACAAAAGTGAAGCAAATCATTCGATATATCTATAATAATCACAGCCAGCCAAACAATTCCGAAAACCAAGAGTGTGTTCAAAGCTCAAGCTGCAAGCGCACAGCACAGCAGCTGCACAAACCTCGATGGCAAGAGATTAGCGAGAGATAGTCGCGTTTGGTGGGCGCAAGCGGTCAGACACTGCAGCAGCTCAGATGGAGGAGGTGTATCTTGAACGGATCCGGTGCCTTGAGTTGGCCCTGAACCCTGTGTGGTCCCCGCCGCTTGCGCGGAACCCAACCCCTGTGCTGGCCCCACCCCTTCAATTGCTGCTTCACCACCGATGCTTTCATTCATGTTGTATATTTGACGCATTAGTTCTAGTCGGTGGCTACAACAGGCACAGAGAGAAGTGTTTTTCAATCTCTTGCCTTATAAACTTTATGAATTTATCTAGCATATTGTGAACCTGACCCATATTTAACCCAATTATTCAGATTTTTTTTTTCAGAGAATGTGTTTGATTATGGCTTTCAGCTTCGATGTGGAAATGTGTTCGACAAAATTATGTAGATAGGGTGACCATTTGTCTTTCATTTAGATTTTTTTTAAGACTAAACCAGTTTCTTATTTATTTTGCACAAATAATGACGTGTTCTGAATTTTACAACAAAAATAATGGTCAGCCTATGTACAGATTATAAATTGCTTTCCCAAAATTGAAAAAAAAATACAAACATGAAATGTGATAAAAAATTAAATATAAACAATCAAAATAATACAAATTGTAATAAAATTTTAATAAACAAATGTGTAACTTAAATATTTATTTAACCTGTAAAATATAAAACAAACTACTGATTCTAGTATCTCGATAGTTTTCACAAGGGATTTATCGAGAATTTTTGAGAAATGAGATTCATTACATCAAACTCACCGCAATTTTTCGAGAGTCCAGTAATGTGTGGCACCATTCTTAGTGTCTGTTACTTCTACAGCGACACATGTAGGTGGATAAGGTCGTCCGTATTCATCATCATCATCAGAAGCAGGCCGATTAGCCATAAATTCAGGCGGCAAAGGTGAATACAGAGTGTCTGTGAGTAAGGTAAATTGAAACTGGACCTTCTTCTTCAATTCTACAGAAATAGCATTTGCTTCCTTTAAAAATATAGCGTTGCCCCAAAGATCATCTCGTAAAGATGTGAATTGATGGTACTTCCACTTGCGGAAAGCCCAAGCTGCCAGACCAGCTTCACGGGCAGACCAACATTCTGTTTCAAACAATGGATTGACTGGAATGTTATTATTTTTTTATAGAAAAATAATAAACATAATTTTTATACTGTGACGTAATATTAAAAACAAACCAAATATATCCTCTTCATTATGAAAGTCTTCAGGTGTATAAGAACTGTACATAGACATTGTAACACTCTGTTCTTCGACTTGACGCTGAAGAGCATCAATTCGAGCTTCATAAGTCTGCAAAAAAATATTAATATTGTATTACTCTGAAAAATACTAATAAAACTAAAAAAAAAACAGTTTACTTTTCTTTGCTCTTCAAATTCTTGATCAGCTTGCTCTTTTTCTTTACGGAACTGTTCTTCTAGAGCACACAAGCGTTTTTGCATTTCTGCTTTCAAATCGATACCTTGTTTTTCTAACAGTTCACATTGTGCATAGTTCCAGTCTACAGTTTCACCAGATGCTGAAAATATTATGAAAATAAAGAAACTAAATTCCAAAATATCGAAATTTAATGATTAAAAACATACCAGGTGTATCCAAAGGACTGGCTTTTCCTTTGCGTTCTCTAGCTTGTTCAGGGTGGGTAAATCTAAAGACGTGATTCTTTCCTAAAATGACTCTGGATCCAGTTTTCAGAATAATAGGTTCAGTTACCTATAAAAAAAATAAGCATATAATTTATTGAACAGTGGATATGTATTTAACAATTTTGTTTTGTTTGTTGTAAAAATAGGCACCTCTCTTCCATTTACATAAATAAGAGCTGAATGGTGAGGAATGAGACATATGACTCCTTCAGTATTTTCGAATATACAATGCTCACTTAAAATATGCGAACCACATAATTGAATATCTTGCGGTACATTCGCTTCAGATGTTCCAAGTCTTGTTATGCCTGTAATAAGAAAATAATATAACATTGAAAACATGCGAAAACAAAAGTAATATTAGGACTAGTAAAGTTGATGATAATCACCATCTTTAATGTAATATAATAGACATTCTGATAAATTGGGATCTTCATTAAGATTTACTAAATGCGGAGTTTTCTTTGGAGAAAATACACCAACGGTAACACCTTCTTTCACAGCAACGCCCATTTCAGCGAATACTGCTTCGCGCTGAATCCTAATTGCCTCAGTTCGTTTGAGTTTTTCTTCCCACGTTTCATTCAATTCTAAACAGATTTAAGATGTAAATTAGAATATTTTTTCAATTTACAAGTAAATTTGAAATGATGCTGAATTCAAAAATAACCTGCTATTAATTTCTCAGAAGCTTGCAATTGATCAACAGCTTCTTCTGCAATCGTTGTTGCAGCTCTGCTAAGTTTGGGTGTACCAATTTCAGATTCACTTATGCAACGTTCTCTATTAGCAGGATTATTATCTTCTTCACCTAAAATCGAAATTGAGATATATTAAAGCGATAAAGATTGTAGAATTTGAATTATTTCAATGCGGTTTGATTAGTGCTTAAAATTGAGTATTAACTCTTTAAGTGAGCAAACTAATCAAACTGGATTTCCATAAGTTGAAAACAGATGCAAACGATTTAAAATATCATGATTAAACACAAATATATAATTGACTTCAAAAAGCAGTTAAACTACAAAATTATAAGTGCATGTATAAGAAACCAATAAAAATATAATAAATTGAAGTAAAATAAAAATAAATATGAACTATTGGATTGAAATTTAATATTCATTTTAAGATAAAAATTACAAAAACGAAATATTAACATATTTGAAATAACATAAATAGTTAATATTAGGTATATCGAAATGCCCACAAAGAAAAAAAAATACAAACATAACTGAAAATAATGATAGTATGCATCAACTTTTCATATAACATAGTAAAAATAATAAAATTATCAACAAATTTATTGGAAACTATAAAATATCTTTTATGGACAGATATATTATTGACATTATTCACATATTACGAATTAACGAATATGAAAGCATATTGAGTGGTATCAAACTAACATATTCAGCAAAGTGGTCATTCAATATCAAGCAAATTATTGAAATTTACATTTCGAATTTAAGCAAAGCTGAAATGATGAAAGGCTCAATATAGAGATTATAATTTTGAAGATGCGTAAATGCTTAAAAATATATTTAAAACCTTACAACCATCCGTTTGAATTATTTTTTTGATTCAAGTGAACTTAAATAGCCAATTACTGCCAAATATTCAGGTGTTGTGCCTTTCAGCAAAGTTATTTGAAATATTTGAATAGACACTGCCACTTACCGAGAATATTCAAAGTTATTTACAATATGTGATGAATATGAAAATTCACACAAAATTGAAATTTTGCAGTGTTTAAACAACAGTATAAGAAACATTCGTTACACATAAAAATATTCTGCAAATGAAAGATGGTAGCATTTTTTACAGAATATTATTTATGATTACTTACAATTATCTTCTCTCTTTTCATACAAGACTTTACCATCAGGCCCTAAGAATATATAAATACTGTTACAATCCGATCATTCATTGCCATTTAAATAAAGTGCATTCATACTCAACAAATATAAACACTTTGTTATTGATTATACCATCACACTTCAAAAAATGACTATCAAATAAATGAAAGTAACGAAATAAATGATAAATATCTTCACCTTCTTGAACATCGATGCCTTCTGCTTTGAGTAATTCTCGCAACTTCTGAATTTCTTCTTTGAGCTCTCGGATGAGTTTGGCATTTGCATCTTCGTTGACAACAGCTTTGCAAACAATTTGTTTAGCTCTATCAGCATATCTTAAATAAATAAATGAGAAATTAAAATGTGTATCACTCTAGTTGAAATTGGGGTCGTTACTATTATATTTATGCTAAATTTCAGCACATACCTCAAAGTACTCAATGTTTCATCATAATTGATATCTGCTGGTGAAATAGCAGCAATCATAGCTGTTTTCGAATTGCCACCTAAATTTTCTCTCAGTAACCATGTGAGAACTGAATCTCTGTATGGAATGAAATCTGCTTTTTTGGATTTTTTGTTTTTTGATGCCTGTAAAAGAAATTAAACATTTAAATATGTAGGTATTTACATAGAAAAAGTCAAAGCGAAAAATAATTTAGTGCATTTTATATTAAAAATGATATGATATGATGAAACACTGATCAGTAATCGACTTACCGACTGCATTCCAAAAAGGAAGCAAAAATCATAAATTCATTTGAGTGAATGATAATAATAGACAATTTATTTTCAATATTAAGTAAAAATGATGTTAAATAACATTTAAATGATTTCAATATGTATGAGGAATGTATAATATGAAAATAAGTGATTGTTAAAAGTAGAATATTGACTTACGATCTCAGCGAGCGCTGATATAACTTTTCCTAATGTGGTGAGCGATTTGTTAATATTAGCACCTTCTTTAAGACGTGTACCTTTAGCACCCGTTGAATCTGCTCTTTCAGACCCAGCCAAATCAACAAGGGATATTTTAGATACCTGATTTCAAATAAGAATATGAAAAATCTCATCAAATTTTCTATATGTGAACAATATAAAAGTATAAACCTTTTCAGAGAAAAGATCTGTAGTGATATCATGCCGCTGCTGTGTGAAAAATATTGTGAAAACAGCATGAGATCGGCTAGAAGTTTCATTCATGTTTGTTGCGGCTACAGTTCTGCAAAGAAATAATAAAATATTGTTAAATGTTCAAATTATAAGAAAAAATCTAAATAAGAATGTTTCATACCTAGCTTTGTTTCCTTCGTCTATCAAATCATGTATATCTTGATAACTGGTCACAGCCAATTTTGATAAATCTTCTACATAAGGACCTAATAAAGGGTGTTCTCTCACCCTTAGATTTCCTTTATTTTTGGGATTTAATAAATCTCGTACACGTTCACAGTATATTTCCATATATGAGACTTCAACCTGTAGGAAAAATATTGATATTTGAAATAATGTGAGGAAATTAGTTTTGATTGCAACAAATTATAATGGAAAACTCACAGAATATCTCAAATCATCACTAGTTGTTTGTTTGATGCGTCTAAAAAGATCTTTGCAAATCTGAGGAATGATTCCTTCTTGGCCATCTTCCTGTTTACCCATCATAGTGTAAGATTTACCAGCACCGGTTTGTCCATATGCAAATATGCAAATGTTGTAGCCTAAGAAAATAATGAACAGTTATAAAAATTGAAAAAATATCCAATATCAAGTTATTATAATAAATACCATCAAATGAATGCTGCAACATCTCTTCGCCAATATCTTTGTAAACCATGATTTGAGAAGAAAAATCTTCATCTGATGGCTAGAATAAAGCGAAAATATTTACATATAGGTACATACAAGGTTAAATTTAGCAAGAGAAATAAATAAATTGAGAAAACTCACATTATGTGACCAATAAGAAAAATCGAAATTGAAACTTTTGATTGCATCTTTGGTTCCAGGTGGTGCTTTTGGATTCACGATTGCTGAAAAATAAATTAAGCCATATTGAAAGAATATAAAAACTGTAGTTTTAGTTTATTTGTATTTGTTTAAATATTCTGAAACTCTCAGTATAAATTACATTTTATAACTAATTTCACTCTTATCATAATATTGGTTCTGTTTATAACTTTCATTTAAAATCTCACAATCAGTTAGTAAAACCAAATTAACTTATGATAGTTTAACATGGGTAGATATACCTATATACAAATGCGAATCGACCAAACTGTTGCACTGATTGTCAGTTGCATAATAAACATGACTACCTATATGAGAAATTTTTCATACAATATCTCGATCTGTGTAAAGTCAGCATTAGTGATCAATCATATTCGATTATTTCATTACAAAAACTTCAATTATTTTGAAGAAAAGAAAAATCGAAAAAATACAAAATTAAGTTTTTACTTCGAAAATTAAGCCCATGAGGCAAATCACGTGCCACTTCAGAGCATTTGTTTTATAAAGACGAAACAGTAGAACCAACAAGCAGACTGCTAATTAATTAGGAAAATGTGACGACTATCACTTCTAATTGTAAGAGCCCTAACGCATAATGGGCATGAAAATAATGTAACGTTTTTAATATCTCTGCAATTTGGAGTTTTCCAAAACTCCTAAATGCTCCGAATGTCCTCGATCACCATTACGTCACGTTTTAAAGCTTCACCTAACATTAAACACCGACCGAGGCCTGAAAATACGAGCGATCGGTGACCCGCGAAAAAGGCGCGAACGTCCTCGGATTCAAATGATGGCGCGCGCCTAGGGCGGAGGGTTGAGTGAACCTGTGTAAGGTCGCGAGGGGTGGCGGCACTGGCGCGCTATCGATTCGCCGTTCGCCGCCTTTCGGCCAAATCGCGCGCGGCGCGCCGATCAAGGTGACCACCGTGACGGCGAGGAATTGATCCGAAAACTCAATGCCGGCAATTTGACGGCGAATCGGAAGGCTCGATTTCAAGGATGCTATGATATGATATAGAAACGTTTAAGTTTTAGATTTTTTTCAACATTGAAATCGACTTATCTTGTTTTTTGCAAGTCAATTAATTTAAATTTCAAATTGTTTATATGAAAAATAGAATTAATCTGATTTAGGATGATATGGATAGTGGCATAAGTGAAGTAATTCGATTTAAATTAACTTGAAATGTAAATTATTCGATTTCAAATGGAAAACTCGCAAGCATATTTATATGTTGTTGAGGTAGTTTGATTTCATTTGTGAACAATTGGAGCGTTTAAATATCAACACGAATTAACGAAGATTGATAAATATAATTTTGTAATTAACATATTTTCATGGCAACTATGCATCGTGTAATAAAAATACTGATATAGGAGAATGTATTGATCGAATATATTAAATTTCCTTAAATTTTCATTACGCAAATAATTTGAACGAATTGACATCCTTGAATTATCCAAGTTTATTATCGTAGTTAATTAGGTTGAGAACAGATTTTTCAAAATCTTACGGAACGATTCATAAACAATACTATGATGCTTTCTCAAAAACGAATAACTATAGATATTGATGAGATATTCAAACTAAAACAAACCTGTAGTGTTTCCAGACATTTCGATGATGCACTTGGACTCCTTGCATACTTCGCGCGAGTTGAACGGGCGAACCCGCACCGCAACCTTAACCGACGACATCCTGGAGAACTTCCGGTGTTCAGATCACCAGACAAAGAATAACTGACTCTCGATGACCCTCTGGATATGTTCAGAGGTCGCGTGGCACTCTCAGCTCACGCCTTTTCCTCCTTACTCCTGAAAAAAGTCGATAGAAAAAAGCTATTTTATTCGTTCGTACTAGGAAAAGTGAAAATTCGTATGTGTAGTTTTCGGTGCTCGTATATTTTATTCCTGCGTAAAATATTGCAGGACATGTGAGAAATTGAATTTTACGCTACGATGAAAATTCGCTCCGGTATTCATGGAAATGTTCGCCGATGAAAAATAACGAAGGAAATGTGCGAAAACTTTCCGCATAAATATTCTAACGTTACGAGGATTCCGTTCGCACGAATCGGAAAATCAATCGCTTTTCCGTGTAATTTATTAATTTAGTGCGTTGTTCGCACGAAACAATATTGAAAAAGCGACGATAAAAGAACATATTGATCAATTCTCCCCGATAACGTCCACTCCAGAGAATAATGAAAAGCGTTCATGCAAATTTATCGCCGAAAGAAAAGCAATAAACAGTGACGTGCAAAAGAGGGTCACGGTAATAAATGTCCTTGTAAACTTGATAAAACAATAAATTATTTTCGGAGAAGTTTAGAAAAGAAAAAGTAGTAGATTTTTACAAATAAACAAGAAAAAAACTTCGTTTAACGAGTTCTCCTTTGTGAGCCGTACGCAAGGGTATTTTTATAAAATAAGATATGAAAATCTTATAAATAGTTCAAAACAAAACGAATCGAATTATAAAGAAATTTTAAGTTTGTAAAGTTAACTCTATATTGTAATTTTCATCTTTTTTTTCGTGTAAAGTTTTGATAAGCGCTTTGATCAAAGAAATAAAATGAATATAGCATACAGAAAACTTTCAGATTTTTTTATTAATCCATAAAAACGATAAGAATTCGAAGATTCGATAAAATAAGTTTGATTAACAAATGAATATCGAATATTCAAAATGTTAGTGTTGAGACGGAAAAAAAGGGTTTAAATTGTTTCAAATCAAGAAACATAACCAACATATACGAAAAAGCTTAATTTATTCAATTTAAAAAAATCCAGACGAATCTACAAACATTGATGACGATATAGTCATTCATCTTAATATACCAACCAAACATATGTTACAAAACACAAAAAATCGATAAACTACCAAAAAACATACATACACCCACACACAAAACAGAGAAAAGCGGAAGAACGAGGAGAAAACCCATCGACTTTTATGTTTCGGCGAAAGAGCCTCGCAGTATGGAAATGCGTTGGCACGCATTCGGGCCAAATGCGTCATTTCCTCGGGAAAAACTCGTCGTTTTCCAAGGAAAAACCCCGTCGTTTTTCCCGACGGCGAAAAACTCGATCGAAGGGGAAAACCCGACGGCTGTCGCTTTTCCTCCGGCTGAGAAAAGTCCGCGACCTCCTTTCCCACTGTCGTCGTTCAGGTGGAGAATTTCAATATGGAATTTTCCGTTTTTCGCCTCGTGAGGGGATAAATATGGATGTTTCGGCGAAAGGTAATCCGAGATTCGGGTGTAGGGTTTCGCGAAAAGTCGTAATAGTCTGTGCTTGGGGTGGATTTATCGGTGCGGTGTCGATTTTCTCTGTTATCGATATTGTTTAACAGTGAAAATATTGAATAACATTTCGATTTTGTCGATAAAATTATTAAAATGTTTAACGAAATTACATAAAATCTAATCCAAATAAATACAAAAGCGACTGAAAACAATACAATAATGACTAATTAGGCATAACTATTCAGCTAAAATCACATTAAACACCTTCACATATGTCACGCATGAATCGAACATATAGCGCAACGAATGACGTAACACGAAAACGAGATTTTCCCCGAAAAATCCTAAATGAAAATTCACAGTATCGATCACAATCCGAAGACCACCATATGCAGTGCGAAACGGCACTTTTCCGAATGCTCCAAGGAGATCCGTTCCCATTTTCCGACAGTGCTGTCTCTTTCTCTCTTTCGAATGATCGAAGCGACGAGAGCGAAAGAGATGCAAGTATTCGAAGACGCGCGCACTTGAATTTTCCACTCGAGCGATCGTTGAAGAAAACTACACAAAATGCACATATCACGATCGTTATCCGTTTCGATATGTTCGAAACTACATTTTCAAATTACAATTAATATATCTCATTAATTAACAAATAGAATCAATTTATAAATATTTGATTATATAATTCTATAGATATTAATATAAACATATGCATTTTTATTGATACAATGCGACATCGAAAGTTAAAGGGTTAATTAAATTAATTAAAAATATTAAAAAAATAATTACGTACACTATTGAATGTTGATCTAAATTAAAACAAAACACTGAAATGAATAAAATAATCACCAATTTGTATCGAAAAACAATGAGTATTACATCACATATTGATCGTGCGTCATATTCGCACGAAGACTATCTAACACCAATCGACACATACGTACACCATAAAAACTACAATAAGAACACTATTCGAGACAAAATCACTCAATTTTAATTGTAATTACCGTTGCTTGGATCAAATCAAAGCACCGACTGGTTGCGGAATGGCGACGGAGCGTCCGGCGCTCGACGCGAACCACTTCCAGCGCGCATCTCAAAGCGAAACGCGACAAATGCGGAAAATACGTCAATTTTCGCACAATTTGGACCGATTAGGATGTTTTTTATGATTTAGATTCGAAGGGAAAATCGACGTCTTTTCCCAGCGACGTCCCGGACGCGTCTGCTGCCAGCTGAGAGGGGGTCAAAGTGGCGCAGGCGCTTTTCGATTAAAGAACATGGACGATCGGTCTAGACTAATTTTCGCAGTGAAAACAATATCGTATCTCGGTTTAAAATGATTTTATATATTCTGAAAGATATTCTTGTTCGTATTGGTTGAGATTTTATGGTATTTTTCGGGTGTGGAGCCGTCTTAAGAGGGGTTGAATCGATCGGTTGTTCCGCGTGACGCATACGATGAGTCACGCGCGCCGCTCGACGAAAAGCCGAGAAAAGTCGTTGCGGGAAATGCATCTGGTTGTTGTCTTTTTGTCTGTTAAAGATACTTTGTCTAGTTTTTCTGATACATTGTGTAAGAAAATAAAGTTTTCGTACGAGTCGTAAAAGGAATTTATTCGGCGACTCGACGATCAATATTCGTTTTTGATTAAACATTGCATACGAATTTATAGACAAAATCAAATGTGATCTCATGCATATCAAATGAAGCGGTAAATTATTTTCGGTACATGCGAAAACAAGGTGAATGAACGATTTGAAGAATATTCATGGTAGATCGAAGCTCGCATTTGTTACGTTTGAACTCCATCGACTGTGGTTTCGAGGTCGGAAAATTGCGTGCGGATTCTAAATAATTTTTAGGGGGAATATCGACATTTTGTCGAATGTGGGGCATTTTTAGTGCTTGTTGGAACTATTGGTCACAACAAAAATGCGGTGTTTTTTCAAACGAGTGTAAGCAAACGCTAATGTATGTAAAAGTTCAACGTTTTACGCGTGATTGAATTGAGGCTGAAAAAAATGGTTTTGTCAAAAAATGTACGAAGACGTATCGTTTATGTAAACGTGATAGTTTGAAAGTCAATGCATATAAATGAAAATCTAATATGTACTTTTTCCGAGAAGCTGTACTGTAATATAATATATTTGAATATCGCAAGAGAAAATCGTATTTTATTTTTTATACGAAATTCGATTTAAGTTAGATTTGATCTATCTCGGTATATTCTAAAAATAAAATCGCAATACTTGAATAAAAATGTATTCACACTGTACGCATATTAAGTAGGAGACCGAATATTTCAAATTAAAGCCTCATATAGACCTCAGTCGTTAGAATATAAACGCAAATTAAATTTACAACGGCGGCGAAATGTGCTAAGCCATTTGTTGTGCTCTCAAATGAGAAACGACAGTCGTAATGCGAAATAATACATCAAATCCGCTTAATTGTTATATATTACGAGATGCAGATACGACAAAAACAAGCTTTTAATTAACACGAAAGCTTTTAGCGCACAATATCCTTAAATCGGACCGACTCGATATTAATCACGATGAAAAATTACAACCACCAAATATGTATTACATTACAAAAGCTCTATAATCCGAATCGATAACGACACTATCGTCGAATGCAAACTAGGCTAGATAAATAAGCCCTTAAAACCGATCCTCGAAACACAAATCCCGAATATAACCAAAACACAAACAACGTGAGTACGTAACGAGCAATTTGCATCTTCGGATCAAACGAACCATTCGGAGATATTCGTGATTAATTCCGTTTTTTGAAAAAAAAAAGATTCAAATGACGAAAAATTTGGTAAGTAATATGAAAAAGTACATTTAATCAAATGGCAAAATTTGTTTGTTGACCAAATAATAAATCATTTATTTCAGAAGGCATTTTAATCAATTCTGTACTCTAATGTAAACTGAACACATCTTTAGCTTATTATAAATGACGATTGAAAAGGACAAGGAACAAGTGATATTTTTTCCGAAATTGAGTTATGTACAAGAATCGCTTCAATATGCGTTCATATATTTGGTGGCAAAAGGATATAAACGAATTTGGAACGTGTACCGAGATATATCATCAAATCACTCGACCTCTTCCTAATACAAGTAGGTACATGTTCAACTTTGAGCGCTATTGTCTCGAAATCACCGCGAAGACACTTGTACCCCTTGGCTTTTTTTGAATAGCACAAAGAGTACAAGTGACCTTTTTGTATCTTTAGTCGTCATTTGTATGTTACAACTCCTGAAAAATGAAATAACGAAGGAAATTTCGAAAAATGCATCAAACCAGTTTGATGATTTTTCTTGACTTTTTGCTTTAAGGAGTCGGTCACATTTGCCTCTGAACAGCTCAAATATGAATTTCAACTTATGGAAAATTTACGAAAACCCCATCAGCTGACGTGCAATGCAATTTGAGGGGGGTGGCGAATACAGAGTGTACCGAAAGTTGAGGAAGGTCTCACGTTTTGCCCCCGTGGCATCGTTGCACCATGGTGCACGCACCATAAAACCCACGTGATGTAACGAAATGACGTGCCATGGCATGCACATAGGGGTGGTTGAAATTCGGGGAAATTTTCCGGCTGAATGGATTTTTCGCGGCGAACCGGCCTCGTAAAAGTATGACAGGGCATGAAATTTTGATGGGGTGTTTGAAGGGCGTCGCCCTTTGTTGGCGGTCGATGTGATTTTGTGGCGCTCTTTACGAGTGGATGGGTCTTTTAGGTGATGGGGATTGATCGGTTTTTAGTTTCAGGTGCATATTCAATTGAGAATTTCGTTTTTTAGTCGTTTAAGTTGAGAAATTTGATTTTAAATAAAGATATTTGTAAAGCGACGTGAATAGCTTGAGTGGAATGGATTATGTACAAAATTGAGGAATATTAAAAATAGGATGAAATTTAAGCATATGTAATTTTGATTGAAGCATATTCCGTTGAATGTAATCATTTAACAGATGGAACAATGTAAAGTTTGATCCAATTATGTCATCGTTATGATATAATTCGTCGCTGAATAATCGTTGGCTAAACGAAGAGATAATTTTAGCTTTAATCCTGGGTTGAATAACAATCACGTACGAGTAAAGATAATTTTATATGATAAAATATTCGTAAATCTGAATGTTATGAATAATCCGAAGTAAAAATATTTTTTCAAGGCGAACAGTTCTATGAAAATTAATTTTAAAGGAACGTCTACTATTCTGCATAATGATTATTCACGAGATTGCTCCGGGACTGATCACAGAGTCTATCACGCTAAATAAAGACGAGAAAAAAATAGTAATTTCTTTGCAAACGAGGGACTTGAATAGACGTCAGTCTCGTTAACCAGAGGCAATATTTATCCATCGAAAAATAGTCTGCGAACAAGCTGTAAAATTTTCATACGGAGATTGTATGGTGGGAATAAATTGCGGGCGAATTTTCAATTAAAAAAACGAAATCAGGCAAACAATTGGATCTCTCTGAGTATATTTATCTGCATGTAATTGTGTTACTAAAAGAAAAGGGAAAGAAAAATGAGATTACATCTCGCAGAGATAAAGCAACACAAATATACGCAACAAATTGTTACAGACATCCAAGAGATATTCATAGAATCACACGAATATAAGATTTTTTTTTGGTATTTCATAAACATTTCCACTGAAGAAAAGTGATATGTTTATTTAAAGAGAAATTGAATTTGCAAAAGACTCACCGATACAAACGAAAAAAAAACTTATATAAACAAAAGAATAAAGTGAATAAATATGTACGACACAAATCATAAGTCGCATCGCAAACAGCAACAAAGAAAAACATCACATCAAACAATTTACCACTTGACGAAACGTCAAATCCAATCTTGGCGAACACAACGTCGACCCATCAACACGACACAAAGCATCTAATCATTTTAAACGTCCGACGACACACATTCCCATGCAAAACCCCATTCGAAATCATTGCAGTGTTAATCGTGAAAATCCATTGTAGACAATGGGCGTCGTGGGGGTCGTGACGTCACGGCGCCTATGACGCACGGGGTCGTCGCGACGCCAATGCGAAAGCCTCTACCATTCTATGGTAATGTGCTCGATACACCAACAGTCAACAGTTCCATGGTTCCTATGTAGTGTAAATCGTAAAATGATACGAAATTGAGTAAACTCTTATTTGATTTGGAAATATTTCATTCGAAGAAAAAGCTTGGGTTCTTTATGTTCTTCAAGCTATCGTTGAAATTTTGTGATGACATCGAAAAAGACAAATTGTTGTTAAGTCTATAGAATGATTATTAAAGGTTGATCATTTCAAGTATCTTTAGCTAATGTTGTTTTATTATAATTATTGGGTTTGGCAGATGTCAAGGAACGAGTATGTTTGCGAACTTATAGTGCAGAATTTTATAGAAAAAAAAAAACGCACGTTTAATTAAGTCGACTAACATGAAAAGTGCGAAGTTGGGCCCTAAGAATAGAAATGTTTCTTTTAGCTCTAACAAATATAATTTTCAGTAGAAGATTTGTGTGCCATTAAATACATTATCCGTCATGAAAACATATGTATACTTGTACCTATTGAAGAAAACGAAAATACTGTTTTTTAACGTTCATATAATATTGTAAGCTTTTCAAAATTATGCCATTTATGGGCTATTCATACAATTTCGTCGAAATTACTAAAAATAATCTATAGAATTGTAGGAAAATAAGCTTTCGTTGAAAAATCGTGGGTAGAGTTATTCAGTGAAGGCTTAAACTCGTCGAAAATAGACTGAAGCAAAAAAGAACGAACGTCAAAGAAATCGGAGAATATTAGGTACGAATATGAACACAAAGCGTGTTTATTTTTATTCATGTTTTTTCTCTGTAATCAATCTTTGTTTGATGGAATTCGTGAGAGCGATAGTAGCATATGGTATGAAAAATAACAATCGAAAGCTTTCTTTTTTAGTTGGGAAGCTCGTAACAATGGTGTATCGCATGTGCGAGTTTCGAAAGGTGGAATGGACTGGTATAATCAATCAAAAGTGGACAATGTTTACCGATGGACATGATAGCACTAAATTGATGGTTTAAGTGAAATCACCCTCGATAAAAGCATCTAATACGTTTGTGAGTGTCTTCAGAACACATCCAAACGCGTGTGCCTTTCAAATATAAAATTCTTCAATTTAATCAAATGTAAAAGTTATACGGAATAAGCCACAAGTATGCCGATTTATTGTATGTGGTTCGAGGAAAATGTACACGTTTCCGGACCCTTGTCAAAGAAAATGCGGAAAAATTCGCGATTACGAAGAAAAGGTTTCGCTTCGAACATGTTACGTTTGACGATGATGGATGGTTCCTCAGTCGATTCGTCGTAATCGAAACAAAATAAATGGTAATGAAAAAAAATCGCGTATCAATATAGTTTTGCGTGTTCTATTGGAAAACATCGATAAAAATCATATTCCGCAATAATGATAGTTATTATGAAGCATTTAGTGACTTTATACAATATGAGGGATTTTTATTTATAACGCTTGTAATTATCGAAATCCTTATATCCAGTTAACATAATTGAATTTCGATGATGTAAAATTAATTTGATTATAGGAAAAGGGGGCCTGGTTTTCATTTATATAGCGGGAAGCTTTAATTTTCTTGTTTCCTCATTAGACAATGGAAATTGAATCTTCAGACTGACGTATTCAGAAAACATTCTGGAATTCAAATAACGATGTGTCTACATTGGAAACAATAGACTTCGATACTTGTTCATTTGCAGTATAACCGGAAGGATGCAACAAGTTTCGCACGGAATTGTATCAGCTTGTTTCTGGATACAAGATACACCTTTATTTAAACAATATGTATTCATTAGTTTCACTATGCCATATAACCTGATAGCAATATTAATGAAATTAAAAAAAAATGCTATGTATAGTAATTGGAAGTTCATATTTTGATAATAATGAGTAATCGTTTCGGTTAGCTTAATTTATTTAGATTTTCTTACTACATAAACTATTAAAAATTGATTTGAAAAATATGATAAAATTATTATCTTAACAAACTTAAAGCTTTTCCATTGAAAAATTATGAGGTTATTTAGGGATGTTAGATTTTACCATTACACTCTGAATATTTTCAGAATCATATGGAAAATGATGAATATTTTAAAATCGAGATTTTTCACTGTCTCAAAATTCCTTTTTGGGAATCTAAAAATGGGGGTATGAAAACTGCAGTTTTGATGTCAACCAGGACATCTGGTGAACCGACATTAATACAAAATAAACATTAATGCACAATTTTGAACGGCATAAGCCTCGTTCATATATGTATGACTACGCTTCATATCCGTACTATATCGTGCTCTGTCTCATTCATTCTATTATCTACCTGACCTACTTTGTCAGATAGAACTAGTCACAGAGATACGATAGAGATAAAGTCATACGCTACACCCTCTAACTACGAATTGTCAAACATCGCCTGGACTGAGATAGATATATTACAGTACAAGCTACAGTACATACGTCCATCTCTGTCCTAGTATATACTAACGAGGCCACATTCGATACAAATCAAATCGAAAGCACACGCACAAATGAAAAACCAAACACCGATAATTGCGTCGACCTAAATCATCGCCTATGTAAAAAAAAAGCAACCAAACAAACCCTCATCCCTCTTCGAAAGTCCTCGATAGGACGCAGTCGGAAGGTGCAGGTCCTGCGCCCCCGTCCTCCGTCCCCTGTCCCGCGGCCCCCGCGCGCTTTATTGCGCAATAAGGCGGAGCGCGTGGGGCGCAGGGGGCGCGGGGGCGGTGCGGGCGCCGCCGCCCTCATGAATATTGCGCGGGGCGGCGCGCGCAAGCCCGCCCCGGTCGATAGCCGGCGCCGCCGCCCCCCCGATCAATACGAGGGGCGGAGGCGACGGAGAACGGGGAGGGGGACGGGGGACATGGGGGACATGGGGGCCATGGGGGCCATGGGGGCGCGACGGACGGGCGCCGGAGCACCCTCTGTCGACGCGCGCGCTTCGACCGATGCACATTTCTGATGAAAATCATTTTTATTGATTGACTAGAATTTTTGGTTATTAATATGGCATGTTTTTTGGAATTTTTATTGTTCGCATTTGACCACATTGTCGCAATCTGTTGCTGCTGATATCCGTCGCTGGAGGTGAAACCTAGCTTCACTGATTAAAAGGACTGACTAAACGAAACGATTTCTATCAATATAATACAGTTGGTGCACAGTTCGAAAACTCATTCAAATAAGATTAGGTCAAATTAGTCGAAATATTCTTATGTAATTTTAAATTCTTAAGGACATATGACAATAATACGTCAAATTGACTATCAAAATGATATAAGTTTTATTTAAAAAAAAAAACAATTTTGGGTACAAAATTTTAATATAACTTCAGCATAAAAATTCAATCGATTCTTATATCTTCACATAATTGCCAATATGATTTGAAAAAAGTAGGAGTTTTTTTAATGTGAATAACCTCATATATTGAAAAAAACCGATTCGAATATATTGTGTTTCGTATACTTTTGGTTCGAAAAACGGATTTTTTTAATACAGGCGAATTTTTTAATATAAAGATACAAAAATAGAATTCAATTTAACAACGTCGTGTATCAGTAATACGAGTACACGAATGTTGAAAATATATTTCGTATCAAAATATCGAAATAACGATACAGACATATTAATTTGAGTAACATCACCGTAAATATATATTTCGATAAAAATATTCATGAAAATGCGGCAATTTAAACCGAATAGAAATCGAACTTTACGCTGGATTTGCTCCAAACGATCGAGATCGCAATTACACGAGCGATAAAAGTCGCAATATCTAGAAATACGATTCACACGATCGAACTAATTAAACCATTCGAAACGAAATGAAAACCTTATAAAATATATAAAATCCACAAAAGAGAGTCTCAAACGCAATTTATCACCGCTTCCGAACGAAACGCGCGAAAATACTTAATGTCAAACCGCATTCAATAAATACGGAGGCTCAGATCCTGGCTTAGATTATTGCTGAATCAGGGTTGAAATTTCGTCCAAGGACCAGCCCTTCGAAGGCGACCCAGCAGGCCAAGATAGAGGACTCGACCCTGACCCAAAGGACCTCGTAAACGGAAACGGTTTGCCTTTCGCAAACTGTACCCTTTGTTGTGTGTTTGGGTATCGTATTGAAGCTTTTATGATATAATTCGAAAGTTTCTTATTACATTGTTGTATACAGAAGTCGGGATCGTTTATTTGTCAATGCCAGATTTTTTAGAGTGCAGCGTTGATACGTTGTGTTTGCTTATACGTTGCCGAAACTAAAAGTTTTGCATACAAGCAAAAGCTTTTATCATGAGAATTTTCAGAGAAACGTATGTATTTATGTAAACGCATAGAAGCTCTCAAGTGCAGTGATGCAAATATTATTAAATTTTTGATTTGTAAATCGAATAATTATTCAGTCTAATTTGATCAAAAGCCATTAGATATGTTGAGCTATTGAGACTCGTTATTGCATAGTTAATAGTGTCTTAATTTTCTTGAAAGCGTCTGAACTATTGATAAAGTTAAATTGTAGCAATTAATATCAATTTGCTTAAAATTCGCATAATATGCTTGTTTCACAGGCGTAACTATGTGCGAGTTGCTTTGAGAATAATAAATGTCCTTAAAGAGCACGGTGCTTAACTGTGCCACTCATGATCATCCCTTACGTCGACGGCGTTTTAGCGTCACTTGAAACATTAGAATTTCAAAGTAACACGATGAAAATTTCATCATCCCAAGGAAAAGTTTCGACGAGAAAAAACATTCATCAAATCTTCAAAAAGAAAATGAACGAGCTTCTAATATGATATTTTTTAAAGAGGAATTTTTCCCTTGTATAAATACTTAATCTGTATAAAGTAGTCGGTTTATTTTAGTACTGTACATTATAATATAAAATATAATAAACTAACCAGGCAATTTCTTTGTAGAAAATATGGCGTTTAATACCGAAGGTTAATTAAACTGCGCCGTTAACTCTCGTCGGTTAACCGACGCGTTACTGCCTATGAAATGCGAAACTTCGGTTCAAAATCGACGCCTACGCGTAAAATAGTTAAATTCGAGCGCTTTTCATTGTAGTTATATACATTTTGATGAGACTCGAATAGAATTGATTTCACGTACTGTTTTAATCGCTACGGCAATGGGAATTTTTCGTCCGAAGAACGAGTGTGTATGTAATTGATTGAACGATATCACGTAACGACCAAACGCACGCGATACGATGATACTCGTAATTATCGACATCGTAATAAAATTCCCTTTTTTCTCCATCCCCCGTGTGTCTTAATTGTGGTGAATTCCCGGGATTCCACACGAACGCCATACAATTTATTTATTTATCGAAAGTGGAACGTTTCGGTTGTGTTCGTTGAGTGGTCTTTTGTGTAAAGCTGGTTCGTATGCGATTAGGAGATTGATAAAAAATGCGTTGACCATTAAGCTTCTTTTGGTGAAAAAAATCCATTAAACAATATATTGTGCCTTAGGTCCGATAACCCAGTTTAGCTTATGATCCCGAGTGTTTACCTTGCAGCACGTTGTAAGGCTTCTATTGCTTAGGCACGCACATAAAACGCTGTACATTGATAAAAATATGTGCTGAAAAATTGCGGCAATTTTACTGGGTTTTCTTGCGAGCTCGGAGAAAAAGAAAATAGTAGGTCTTTAAGTTTATTCTTGAACCTAATGGAAAAACATTTGTTTAAGAACGGACTATAATGCAACGCGAAGAAAAACGACACAGAAAACGATTCTATGGAAAAAGTTTTATGTACGAGTTGGTTTTTATAAATAGTTGAATAAAAACGCATTAAATAAATTAGATACTTTGTAACTTTACAGAGCAATTTAAATTCAAAGTAAAATGCAGTTTATAAAATTCAAAGAAATTCAAACTCAAACAGAGCTTGAAACAAAAGATGAATATAACGTACAATGTTTAAAGCACTCTCTATTATGAATTTGAAATTTAAAAAAACAAAAAAATTATCTTTATGACAATAGTGAAAATTTTAAGATGTCTTGTAAATGTCTTTCATAATGACGCTCGAGCTGCAATCTATTCTACGCTACTATTACGAAGATTTAATGAAATAGTTGCAAATAATATTTTCAACGGGTTAAATAATCATTAGTAATAATTATGAGATACTTATTGCATCAAAATTACATGTTAAATCAAATTTAAATATTTACAACAAACGGAAACAAGAAGGTTAAAATCACATATCAAAATCAAATTTTATCAAAATCGTACACATTCCCGAATCAGATTCTTAGGCCCATCGATCAAGCAGACCCAAAACGCCCAAGGGACATAAATCCCGCATAGCATCCACGTAAATAACGCCGAATCGAAACCGCAAGACAGAAGCCATAACCAACGCGGTCAGCGGTGCGAGATGGCGTCCAAGATGGCGGCCGGACGCGCAAGATGGCGGCCGTGAGCGAAAACACGACACGCGGTCGCTAAATAAATGAACGAGACCCGGAAGTGGGGAAAATTCGCATTTCGAACACAATGCGGCGGGAAAATCTGCGATCGTTGTTGCTCGAGGGTCGTGCGTGAGTTCGCGATGGATGCTTTGAGGGTCGTGCGGTTGGTTGTTTCGGGTTCTTGTCGGGTGTTAATGGGTTCGTTGGGAATTTTGAGAGTGTTCCGGATTTGTTGTATTGAGTTGTCTGCGGTTTTATCTTGCGTCCGATTTTCGGTTTGGGCTTTCGGTGCTGGATGGAATTTTTGGGAATTTTTTTAGTGAGATTAAAAGTATACAGCGGTACTGAAAATTTTTCGTTGTAAAAATTGATTAAAAGAGAAAAATGTCACTTCGTCGTAAAACGAAATTGAAATTCGGCGAAAGAAAATTAATTTAAAAAAAAATTCATCTAGCAACACGAAACAGTTCATAATTTCATCAAAACATCTTTGCATTTATAGACATACATATTCGAATTGAAAATAAACACGTTTTCTCATCAAAATCGTTTCAAGCGCTATCGAAAATTAAACGAAAACAAATTAGTTCTTAACTCGTTCAAATTCTCAACATAAACAAATACGAATTCTAAAAGCACATCTCAAACACGAGAAAGTTAAAATACGAAACGGCAACAAAGTCGGCTCGTTTGATCCGCGAAAGGACCTTTGAAAACGGAGACTGCGACGCAGATCTTGGCCTGATGTCAGCCAAGACAGGAGAAGGTGGATATCTCACACTCCTTATTTTCGTTTTGAGGGTTTGAGGCAGACGGAGACGTTGTCGTCGTCGTCCAGGAAACTTACTTAACGCCCACTCTCACTATACGGAGAAGCGACGCCACTATAGAACATATGGTTAAAGTTCAAACGGAAATAAGGTAGATTCGTTTCGTTTCAGGGGTGTTTTCAATTTCGATCTATTTCGAAAGAATCAATTAGCAATCTCGCAGTTCAAATATGAGAAATTTTATTGAAGGGAGCGGTGATTGAAAATAAATTGATTGCCTATTAGAAAATTTTCCTATACAATTAATCGAGAAAAGGTTATAGGGGGCGAGAAATAAAAGGCTAAATATAGAAGTGTAATGCGTTTAATTTTAGTATGGAATCGATTTGAGTTAAAAACGGTTTAAGTAAACGTTCTAACTCGCAATATTGTATCGTTTTGAGAAACCTTTTCAAAGAGTGACATTTAACACATATGTATATGATTAATTTGAATCATGCAAGAAGAAAATAACTACCTTAGTCAAATATTGGTGACAAATTAGATTGACGAAAACAAGATAAATACGAAACCCGAAAAAACACAATCTACACGTAAATTGAATCCGCCTACGCAAAAAACTCGCGTCATTCTCATGAAATATTCAACATCGAACGAATCAATTTAGTGAACTTTCGCAACATGGAAAAAAAAACGAAATAATTAATATATTTGCATGCTAGTGGAGAAAACCGTAACATTTTCACGGTCGGCGGAGTACGTTAACGGAGTCATATCAAATATGCATCGCTTCGGACCGCATTACGGTGTTTGTACGTGGACCCTTTATCCGAAAGCTTTTATGAACAAAAATGAGCATGAAACTTTAAACGAGACCACAATTAGTATTCAGTGTGTGCTTACGACCTTTAAACGTCAGAGGTCGACATGCGAATAATGCGATTATCCACATCGGCGAACTCGATTGAATTCATGCAAAATCTCATTCAGATTTTTACGAATATGACAATATAATTTCAAAATGGTGAAACCGGATTCGACTAGATAATAAAATGCCGTTTTTCAGCCTAGTATGTACCTTCGGTGTGAAAGCGAGAGGAAAATTCACCTTGTGCAGATATCGTGTCGCGGAAGCGTTATTGTAGTACAAGTCACAGGAGAGTCATTACGGTCCCCTCGACATTGTATCGGAGGATGCTCCGAGGCACGTATGTGGTCCTCCAGACCCGCGGAGCAACCCACTTTCCCTGCATAATTCAGACGAGTGTGAGGTCGGAAAAACTGGCCAGATACAAGGTTGAGGACGATTGAAAACCAAGTCTGACTCGAATGAAAATATATTGAAAATTATTCGATTCGTGAAAAAATCTTTTTCTATGTAAATTGACGAAACGTACAATTTTGCTTGATCCGATTTAAAACGACCTTAACCCATTTATATACGCGGTTTGTTTCTTATCAAATTTTATTTTATTTTTATACGATAAAGTATTTCTTAAATTTCCTTTCTACATAGTCGGAAGAAATTTTTGGACATTTTATATCCTCTTTTCATGGATAGTTACCACCAGTGAAATCATTGATGAGTATTTGCGGACTAATAAATAACGATTGAGTCAAAAAATGAATTGAAAATTTGTGAAAACAGACAGTTCTCAATAAAAATGCTTTGCATATGGTTTTTATAAATTTCCAAACCTGATATGAATATGTTGGTGATTGACTGGGTTATTCTCACAGGCGGTAGCTTTTCATTGAGAAGACGTACGAAAGTTGATTTCTTCCCAAAAAAATCCAATTATGTGGAAAAGAAGTTAAAGAAATGCTCATTCGAATAAAAATAAAATTTCATTCGAAAACGATGTTTCCACGTACTTTCATTCTAAATTAAACTCAATAAAAAAACGAGCCTCGCGATAAGTAAGAAAACTCTCTCGCATCATTACAAAAACATTCCCATCGCAAAACACAACGGAAAAGCTCTAAAAACTGAAGCCGAGAAAAGAAAAACTCGACTGAAAACTGACCTTAAAAACTGAGCACGTATAAATAAACATAGCCCTATTAAAAGAGGGCATTGTTTTACTTTTTCATCCCGAACAAAATTCAACCTTACACCAAGTAGCGCCCAAAGAGAGAGCTCTCCCAGGTGGGGCCACCTTCGAAATAAGAAGTGAACGTTACGACGAAATAAATAACTTAAATCGCGTTTACAAAGAGCCTATTACGTTTCCCATTTAAGTAGTATATACCGCGGCGTGGCGGAAAATTGGTGTACGTATTTTACTGGTGGAAGACGAGGGGAAGTTCGGACCGCAGGGTGTCTTCATTTCGACATAAATTGCGAATAATGCGCTTAATAAAATATTGTTGAAAGGGTTCGGTTCTCGAGTTGATCGAAAATTGGAATTTCGAAGAAAAAAAGTCGAGTCGGTGTAATTCGGGTCGTTCCGAGTCGACGTATAGCAACGTTATAGTGTCGTATGTAAAGTTTGTCTGTTGGGTTTTTGGAAATTTCGTAATGCGATGTTTTTCTAGGTAGTTTGCGAAATATGATCGTTGCGTAAATATTTTTCGTGTTGAATTGCCTAATGTGAAGTATTTCTCGGAAATTTTGCATGAATGATAATACAAATGACCTTAAGGGAGATGGAGTTCTGAGAATTTCAATTATAAGACACTTATTTAGTTAAAGAGAAAATTTAATACAAATTCTCTTTATCTTCTTATGTTACATTTTAGTATTGATTTTTCTACGCCCACAGACCGGACGATGAAGAGCAAAAGTCAATATGTTTAAGAGAAAAGAAATGTGATTGTCTGCAATATTAAGCAACAAATTCACTTCATAAAATCGAGAAATTCTCCTCTCGAGCTCAAATACAATGTACAAATAAAATGTTCATATTACACAATACTGAATCAAAGCAATTAATTGGAATTAATTCCAAGCACAAAAGCTTCACCAACTGACCACCAAAGTAATTAGTATACGCAGCTTTATTAGGGTACACTACTACGACATAGTTATACGTCTCTTAAGTTAGGATGTGGATAAAATTTAAATTAGTACACAACAAACATAATTACATTCTACAGAATACCTAATATGATAAAAATATATTTTATTTAACAAAATATTTTTGATGTTTCAGAAAATGATTCATGTTTTTTTTAAACAAAATATTTATATTTTGTTTATTATAATAAGGATAGCGAATATAATATATTCAGTGACTTAACACGAAGATATATTCGTAGTGTTTGTTATAAGGTCGCAGGATCGAGGATCCGTAACGGCCGATCAGGATTACCCCTACGACCTTTGTCCGGACACACGCAAAGCAAATAATTTCGTACGGACGGGGGCCGTTTTATACGCGAAACGTGGATTATCCCGAAATTGAAAATAAGAAAAAGCCACGCAGAAAAAGGAAGGATCGGATATATGTACGATGGAAAAAAACCCGAGAAAAATCCGCAAAAGCGAAAGAGAAAAAAATACAGCGAAAGCTCGCCGTTCGATCCGGACTTTCGAACAGGAAAAAAAAGCTCACGATCCTTCGAACCGGGATAATCTTTCAAAAATTTAACGCACTATCTTTGAAGAGGAAAAAATCAGCAGCTTTTGATCTATCCGTCGGATTTTAGTATCTGATCTATTGCGGATGTCTCTGAGACAGGGTTTCTTGAACCTTTTCTGTAATACAGTCCTTCATAAATCAGAAAATTTTTACGAAATTTCTGTATTATACTGAAAAAATAGCACCGTTAACTTTTTTTTCAATAAATTAAAATTATCTTGAAAATGAATAATCAAACGTAATATTCATTGCAGTGTACATAAAATCTTTCTATATTAACGAGGAAAATTTGTTCACGTTTAGTATATAGATATGTTTTATAGTGTTCAATTTTCGAAAACCTTTCAATATCTATGTATAGAACAGAAAATCATAAAAGAGGATCGACAAAAATGATTAACAGCTATTACCACCACCGAGTAAAGATTAATATAAAGTTTTTTTTTAACTTGTGCATAATGATCTGAAAGAAAGGTATAAGGTAATAAAACCGTTAAAAAAATTACATGAAAGTGAGAAAATAGGGCGTATGACGCAACTTGTTGGACGATAAAAGTAGATTTTCTACGAAAACCTGCGCTGAATGTCGTCATAGAAAAATATCATCTGCCTATTTATAACCAATTGAGACACACTTGAAATCTATTTGATGGATTTCAATGAACATATGGAAATATTTTTACCAATTAAATTCGAAACTTTTTGACTAACTCAAACTTGAAAATTCACAACTTCCGCCAAACTCAGCTTGGAAAACCCTACTCCGAAAGGACGAATGTGAAAAATTCAACCTCTTCCACTTCCGATTTCGGTGATTTTGCTGAAAAAACAAACGTTCGTGGACTTGAACCCTTCAGCAGACGGGTCGGCGCCGTCGTTTGTCTTCATCTTCGGTGTCGGGCCTCGAGCGCGGTGTAAATCGTTCCGCTGATAACGGGAAACTTTAACGGCTATAATTTCACATTATGAATATTAAACGAGCCGTTCAGTATGCGGAGGACGTTGCGGATAGTGGGTCTTTCTTCTATTTTGTGAATGAGGTGAGTATTTTTAATGAAAGGGGTTGCTTTGTGTGGGCGTTTTTCGATCTGAAAGGAAATCGCGCTGTGTTATCCGTTCACGTGTTTGTATAACGGATTCGCTTCACATTGAGAGTGTATTGTGTATTGTGTAGAATTTTTATTATATTTGAAAATGTATTCTGATTCGTTTTATTGTCGGTGAAGATTGTATTGATTTAAGCTTGAATGTCGATATATTCAAGCGATTAAGATAAACGAGCAATAAATCAATGATTAATTCCAAAGACCTTTATATGTATTATGCAAAATTAAGCTCGACGGATTATAAACACATACGAAATTGACGACAAAGCCCTTTTAATGCTGTCGCAAATTTTCCACAAAGCGATAATATAATAATATAAAATCATTACATTACCAAACAAAGCAAGACAATTAAAATCGAACGACCTTAGAATATATAAAAAGTACGTCATAAAAAGTAAGTAAAAACGAATTATACCGAAGAATTTGAAACACGCAATAAACGCGTTACAAAATTCAATTCTAACGGTAATTAATTCGGTGAAAAACGAAACCTTCGAGGAATGAAGAGGTGCGATCAATAGGAGAAATTTCCCGACGATTTCCCGCGGGAATGTGAACCGAGAGAGATCTACGGCTATTAGTCAACACCTACGCATCTCCGATAATGGGATTAATCTCTATGGCCTTTTCTAATATTGCGCGATCGACCTTTAACGATATCGGAGTGGGTATATCTATAACGCCAGTCATAAAATTCAGGCGAATCGTATTTCATACGAAAATTAATATTTATTCTCATTTTTTCTCGGTATAGCTAATGATTAATATTGAATGAATCCTAATTGTTCTTATTTGTTTGTTGTAGAAAATAGCTGTGATAGATGAAATCGCATGAAAATAGTTGCAACATCATGAAAATATGAGGATCGTTTTTTTAACAAGTTCAAGAATTTCATTTTTATATATAAGAATTTTTTAATCTACTTTTTTATATAGGTGGAAAAATTGTTTGAATATTTGTCGTAGCGAAAAATCAACTTTTTTATACCCTCCTCATGGAAAGTTGCCAGTGAAGACATTCCAGCTAAAAACTATTTTGTACGTCAACTTATTCAAATCAGTTTTTCGAATTTATCAAAGCTTTATCATAGGGAATTGTCTGTTTTCATTGATTTCTTGTTTATTTTTTCAACCAAATCCACGATGAAGCATAGACAAATACGACTCATATCCGAATATTTTATCATAAAACACTCTTTAATATAAAAATAAACTTGATTTAAAAAAAACGAATTTACATTCCTTTCTTTGATAAAAAAAAGTGCTACATCTTCATTCTATGCACGAATCGAAAACATAATGAAGAGACACGTCAACAGTATAACACAGCAAATCGACAAGTGAAGATCTGCAGACGCAGACGGTGAATATCCGTAGTGAATCTCTCTCGACTAGTCGTTGACCCTGCGACCCTAAACCGAGCAATTATTCTCCACAAAGAGCCAACCGGTGAAATATCTGCGAGAAAATGCGGAAAAGCGAGTTCCACAGACGTTCGATTAGTCAAAATCTCGCCGCTCTCTTACGACAATAGATGTAGATGTAGCAATTCGACCACATTTTCCAATAAAGTGCCGAATCGAAAGGGGGATTAATGCGTTGCAAACGTGATCGGCTGCGGAATTGCGGCTTCGGGATACACACAATGTGTGTATGTGAAGTTTACAAGTGCTCCGATCAATACAGTGTTTGCTTTCGGAGCGGAAAAACACGCTTTCGAGCCTTTAATGCGTCTGGGGATTTGCACTGGAAAAAAAAATATGTTTCGAAATAAATCTGCGAGAGCTCGTTTGATATGTAGATTCGTGTTTGCGCGATAAACGTTCGTTCGGAATCGATATCGGTATGCGAAAGATTTGCGATGTTGATAAGGTTTTTTATGTGTGTGTAAATCTCTTCGGTGTTTGGTTAAGCGGAGCACGCAGTTCGCTCGTTAATGCTCGATTGTATTAACGGAAATAATTAAGTTCGAATGGGGAAAATTTGACGTTGGTGTCTGCGAATTTGAAAGTTATGGTGTTTTGATTCGATTCGTCGCATGGAACGATTCCGTGATTTCTTTTTGATGACTCAATTATGTGAAATTTTGTGTTATATGTTGTGAGTGCTTTTGGGTGGTTGCATATCAACTCGACTGAAAAGCGAAAATGAATCGTTGAGTAATCTAATTTACTGTGTGAACGAACGATTTTTGCGAAATTCGTTGAGTACATTTGCATATGAAAACATTTGAGTATTTTCATCGTTGTAAAATTCGTATGAAACACGCGATTCGAAATAAAAAATAGCAATTACGAACGCAAATTCTGATATTTATTACGAAAGCGTACTATACATGTCAAGTGCACTATAATATGACGTAGCAACTTTAAAATAAAATTTATAAAGTGACAGATGGAAACGTAATAAGCACTGATTCGTATCGAACGTGATTGTTAATTTAATACAAAATTATTTATTGAAATCTGAATCAAAATCAAAAGTTTGATTGTCAAGAATATTTTTAATCGGAAACTGATGAAAAATCAGGATACATTTAATTTAATTTTATAACAAGAAACAGTCATTTTGTGTTTCGGTATATCGGAAAATTTAGCTTTATTTTGTCACAATGTTGATGCAACAACTTTAAATTGGGTCCTATCCTTGTGTATAGAACCAAAGTTTACCTTGTAGTTCTCCGTTTGTGATCAATTCGATAGTATCAAGCAACAATGAAATGACGACACAAATGAATCAATGAATTTTCATGAACCTAGTGTTCATTAACAAGCCGACATAGAATTGGGGTGCAGTTAAAAGGCGGGATAGTGGGCTTCCTTCGTAATGATTCGAATTAATCATTAATGGAGTCCCCAAAAGTTAAATAAATGATATATTTTTAGATGAAAACTATTAGAACGAGACGACCTAAGTTTGAGACCACAGAGATCGTCTACCTCGAACAGTTTCCGCCCGGAAAACTTCGCTTACGTAAGTCTAATATGAAAAATTGAGTCTCAAAATCCATTCAAATTAAAATAAAACATAGATCAAAAGCAAAAACATTTGATCGACAATAGCAACCAGTTCGTTTTTCGCCAGTGCGCAATTAGTCGAAGAACAGTGGCGCCGGCGTCCCGCAAGGGCGAAATTACGCCAAAGTGACCCGCGATCGATTCGCGGTGACGCAGAAGCGGGTTTTTCAACGCGACCGTGCCAAAAATCGAAATGATGGATAACCCACTCTAGATCCACGAAGAATTACCGTGGTTCGATCTGATATTAAAACGAAAAAAAGAATCAGGTCGATCGGTGGTCTCGATGCATTCGAGCGAATTTTCAATATGAAATTGTATTAGCTAGAATTGAATCGGACGTTATTGCTTTTGTTCGAATTCTTTTAGGAAAATATGCCTGTAGGACAGATTAATTTTTCGGGAACGACGCCGCCGGGCGTATTCGAAGAAATAAAATAAAATTTAACACATTCCATTCTCGGGGAGGGTTATTTATTCCTCTGCGCAGTTCGAAAAGAGAAAATAACGTAAAACTCTCACGAAACTTCCAGCCAATCGGTGGCGAAGATAGGCGAAGGAAAAGTTCACATATTTCGTGATATTTTCTACTTACAAAGGAGACGCAAAGGCCCACGCGCATCCAACTTATAAACCCATTACTTGTTTTTGTCACATGCCAAAATAAGAGTTCTCTTTTGTACTACGAAAAAAAAAAGACAGACATAACAGCTTGTACGAATCGATAGCTCTGTGGAAAGTTTCGAAACGTAATGGTGCGCGTTTATCATTATTATCGCGGTCGAAACGTAAGAAAAGTGATTTAAATTCTTATCGAAACATCTGCTGGGAATAAATCTTTTAATATATTTCGCAAAGTATTTAATATGAAACATCAAGTTGAATTAATTTCGAAAATAAGGCGCACAAAAGGAAAATTATAAAGAAAGTTGAAATAATTAGAATTTCAGATTAGACCTTACAGCCAAACAATTCATTTTGACTCAAATGTATGCAGACACTACCGGAGAATTTCAACGAGGGAAATACGAAAAAAAAAGTTTTAATTCGACAGTACACACAAAACTGTATGCAAAAAAATATAATAAACATCATAATCAAATTTAGCAATTGTATATGAATAAATGTTTAACAATATTTTATATTAAATATAATATACTGTATACAGATGAATTTTCTTTTAAATCCAAATAGACGATGAAAACAGACGATTATTTAATCAAAACGCAACCAAAATCAATACGCTAAAATTTCTACACACGAACGTTCGTTGCAGCATTATTTTGCAACAAAAGCCATTCAATTACACACAATACGATATGTTCCCGAAATAACAAACCCATTTCGGAACGCAATCTGGTGAAGTGAAAATTCTCCTTTATCCGTCGCAATATTACGCCCGCGGAACGGCTCTAGTCATTAAATATATTCCTTAATCCAATTACGACAGAATTTGTTTTGCAGAAGCCTCCGGACCAACACTCCTAGGCCGCATAAAAGACTTCGCATTTGCCAAAGCGTGGGATACTTCTGCGACAGATGTCTGAAACAATTTTCAGACGAAGATCTGTTCGATGCAATAGATCAAAATTGAATTGAAATTTATCTTTACGATGATAATTTACTTCGATTTTCGATTTGAATTCATGGGTAATATTTCAATCTTCAGCTAGCAGTTTTGTCATCAACTTCCTTCGGTAACTCGGCGTTGTTCAAGACTATTTGGACTTTGAGCTGATTTTGAAATAATTTATAGGATTTCCTGTTCCCTTAGTAAATTCCATTGTGTGTGTAGATAAGCTACAAAAAAGTCTCTTTGAGAACTGTCAAATGATAGAAATCCCGTTTTTATAAAAGTTTAAATGTGATAATACATAAATCTTTCCAGACGTGGATACAATAACTCTAGAATGTTTTCTGCAAAAAAATCTGCCGTCAAAGAGGCTACAAATAACATACAGACATACATTCAATTAAACTATAGCTAGAGTAAGTTAAAGTGTAGCTCATAGGGCAAGTGTGGTTGACATTAATATCTCAGAAATTAATAAAGACATTGATGCTAGTTGAACTTGTTCCACGAACCACACATGTCCCAAGATTAACAATTACCACGAGAGCTTCAGTTAAAGAATAAACCAAAGTTAATATTGACCTATGAGTCCATAGTAAACTTATCGATGGTTAATTCGGTTAAATCAACAGACCAATTTAAGAACCGCGTCTACGTGTTTAAGTGTTGCGGGTTGTCGACCGCCATTCGAATCGGTCGTAAAAGCGGGACCCTTTCACCGCCGAAGGATGCCATTAAAAGTTTCGCAGTGAAGATGAATTAAACGACTCCGGTCTGAGGCCAAAAAGCGTCTAGGAAAGAGCGGGAAAATTTATTTATACATATAACGCTAACTTTTCTGTCAGATTCCAAAGGTCGACCGGATTCCGCTTCATAATGTAGACTCTTCGTTTGGACGAAAGCCTCGTGAAATATTACGGAGTTCTCTCTTTGTGCTGCTCCGGGAAAACCGGTGAGCCCGGTTTCCGAGTTTTGGATTCGAAAACGCAGAAAGACGAGGAATTTTGTATGAAGCGTTTGTTTTAGCAGTGTTCCGGCGAGAGAAACTGCGTAAATGTCGGACGGTTGCTCTGGGATAGTGAGTCGATTTGAAAAATTAATCAAAATAGTGCTGTATTATTAAATTGGTTCAATTTTTTTCATAATTGAAGATTTTTAATAAGAATTAATATCGAAAAAGTCACAATTCTGAATGAATCCGAAACGTTGCCGTTTTCGCACGTTTTTGCGTAAATGTCGACATTTTTTCAACACGTTTGAATTTTATTGGCATTTTAACGAAAGTGAACTTTACAAAAACCGCCATTTACGAAACGAACGTGCGCACCCACGATTTCATTTTTGTTTTTCATCCTCTCCGACGAAAAAAAAAACCGCTTCGCTTTCCACCCCCGAAAATTGTAACGAACAGCCGCATTAATTAACCGTTCGGTTCGAATGCGCGAGTGAATATTTTTCGCAATTCCATTCGCTCGCGCGGCAAACGAACGAATTCAAAATTAAACGATCGTAAATCTCTTAATTCAATATTCCTTAATCCTTTGTTATCCGACGCGCAAGTTGAACGCGAAAAAAAGAGGCCGCGAAATTCGACAGAGCGGAATAATCCCGTTGCGTGCGCGAAACGTAACGAAACATTACAAAGGGGATTTTTTTTTATCAGAAAATTTTCCGAACAAAAACTGTACGTGCTGTTAAGCTTTTTACGATACTGCGAGGCTTGAAATAATGGCACCTAAGGGCAGCAAGACGATGGTAACAAACCGAAACCGGAGAGCATTAGCGGAGCAAAGAAGCCCCGCACTAAAACAACAATTACCAGAGTTAGCACATTAAGACAATCACCGGCCAGCTCGGTTTAATTCGCCTAAAAACAAAACAATGAAAATTCGACTTTTCCAATTTTCTACACCGTCGACCGACCCGCTTTTCCCATACATACCCTACGGTATGGCGTGCAGTTGCGGTTTTCAAACCGGGTAGGTATTCCAGTACTAATTGAAATTCAAAGTACTTTTCGAAAGTCATTAAAGTTTCGATGAAAATAGATTTCGAGAATTATTCAATCAAACTTGGAAAAAAAATGAAAATATTGCTAGATAAAGTTCGAAATCTATAGGCAATATAAATGTTTTCGATAAATATTTTTAGCACTATAATAGACGTATACTAATAAAAATATAGTGAAATCATTGAATCTGGCTAATGGCTTGTTTTACAAAAAAAAAAATCTAAATGAATGTGAAAATTACAAAAACCTCTGGTGTAAAGGCAAATTAGGAATTTTTGACCATGTTCACACAAATGTGTGCCTTGTGCACATGTTTTAGAAAAATGTTTTTGGAGTGAGTTTTTGAATTTGGGTCGGTTGCGTATGTGAAATTAAATTGTGAAAAATAACGTGAGCTTTCGAGTTTCGTTAAATTAAATTTGTCGCTAGAATGGTCGGAATGTAATGTCTGTTTAATTTTAATAAAAAAATTCGAATCAAATTAATGGATTTTGTGTGTTGCTTTATTGATTTGCTGAAAATTAACCAAATAATATCATCTAATTTTAGTCTATTGTTTGTATTCCGATCGCTTTGTTTAATTTTGCTCTAACAATGAATTTAATGCGATACAAAATCAACATCTTAATATAAATACTAAGTACTATGTATGTTTATAAATTATTTCAGAGATTCAATTCATTCAAATCCACCCACATACAACATGAAAAATATATTTCATCGACAATGATAAATATTCGGCAAATTGAACAAAAAGCTTGCAAAAATAACAAAAGCCTACAGCTACATTTAAAACATTTGTTATTTACACAAAGTATAATACAAGCATTACATAAATATACCTTCAACCAAATACGCATATTTTCCACGAGAACAATCTCAATATTTCATGATAAATGTGACATTTTTATCAAACACAAAACATCCGACATCGAAAAAACTTCGACGATAACAAACGATACCAATACGCTCGCGATAAGGTGGACCGCTTTCATCGCGGAAAAAACGCAAAATATGTACATACACAAATGCGAAAATTTACGAACGCAAACAAGAAAAACCCATCAAGACAACGGAGACAAACACGGCAAAAGGACTAAAAAAAAAAGGGGGAATTTCCATTGTAATTTTCCGACGAAGCCCAGACGGGGACGTCCAGGTGAAGGCTGCTCGAGATAAACGAATTACAGCATCCGAAGACAAAGGGACTTGGACCTTTCCGACGACGTTCAAAAGGGGCGCAAAAAAATATTATGTGTACGCGTGTGAATATACGAGTTCCATATTCCATAACCGTGCATAAGATAACGCGAAAGAAAGGCTCGAAATAGTCGTGGAAAGGAGCGAGGGTACAAAAGGACGAAATGAAGCATTCGGCGAGGTGAGGATACGAGACGAATGTTTAATGTACTCGTATGTCACAGTGAAAGGTTGAAACTGGTAAATCTTTATGTTTCATAGGTGAATAATGGTTATTCTACTGGGTAAGTGTGTATTCATGTAACATAGAATATGAAAAATGCATAACATTGAAATTGAGATAATAAATCATCGTGTGAAATATCATAAATTGAGGCCAAATGATGAATTGTCTTACAATTAAACTCGATCTTCCAACAGTCGGTTAGCAAATAGAAAAGGGTAGGTAAAGAAGATTCTATCAAGTTTTTTAGATGTCAAAGCCAAAAAAATACTTTTGGTCGGTCATTCTTGAAAATTCAAAATGTCGACCTCTTAAGTCTTGGATCAAATGGAATCATCACTTTTCTTATTAACAAATTGTAGGCTTTTCAAACATGCATATTTGGAATCCGAATGTAATTAACAGCCATCGAATGTATTCAAAATTCAGAATAAAACCTAAAATTGCAAAACCCTCTTTCAACTATTGTCACTGGCGAATATACAAATATTCTAGCTTTCTGCCTTTTACAGCAGCACATATTTGTGAGATATTTTTTTACGATGGGTCCGAGTTTTAAAAGGCGGGCAGAGGGGTCCGGGGGGCGAAACAGCCCCCGGGGGCGAAGCCCTAAACGATCCGGGCGTCTAACGGCCGCGGTGTCCCACTTTGCCAAATTAGAAGAAGGCAGCAGAACAAGTCGAAGCCGATGGGTGCAAGGAGTGTAGACGAACGAGAACTAAAATACCTAAAGCTGGGTTCACGGTTGAACCCTTTTTTAGACCGATTACATCATAATTTTAACTTTAGGAATAGAAATTATGTGTCGAGTTCATTTAAGACATTTTTGATAAACATGCAAAGTCATACTGAAAATCAACATCAAAATAGTAATAAACGATCGAATCGAATATAGAATGATAATAATAATCAATACTGAGTGTATTCGATGTTCCATTTATTTTTTTCTGAAGATGGAAGTCTTCGGTGCTGGTTGAGCGCGAGATTATAAAGACGACTTTTAACTAAGCGCGCGTGACTCGAATTGCTAATTTTCAATCGAATGGATTCGCTTTTGTGAAATGAGGGTTTTCAATTTTTTTTCGCTCGCAAAAAATTGCTTATCGATGCATATTTTTCAAGATGGGGCATCGTGAGTCGTTTATTAAATTACGTTAAAAATATTCATCTCGAATCCATTTATTCTGAGATTATAGTACATATATGTGTACGATATGATCAGTCTGTTTAAATTAATTTCATTCGAACCATATTCGTGTGAAATCAAAGGAATATGAAAATGTAAGCATCAAAGAAAAAAATCATATGCGAAAAATTGAAAATCATTGTTTATTTTCGAAATCGAACGAAATATAATACACAAATATTTTCATATGAAAAATTACTTTTATAACAAAGAGAATTCTCATTTACGTATAATGGGGTCGTGACATTGCCGATATGTTGAGTAGAGTTTAAATAAACAAAGAGAAGATAAAGCATACATCATATTAGATAGATAAAGTCATCATGTTGAGAAAATATTAGATATCATGATAATATCTACGATAACACAATGCAAAAATACTAAACATAACCAATTTTATGCATGCAATATAAAGTTATAAACTCCATTAAATCATATTTAAAATAAAACTTTAAAAAAGTATGTTGAAGGCTCAAAGTTTTAAATTCAAAACACCTTATATTATATTAAGAAATAAGAAATAAAAAATCGTTAAGGTTATAGGGTATTTACGTGAGCAAATATTACTCGAGCACAAGATTTGACCCCTATGGAGTCAAAAGTAATTTTCAACGCTTATTTTTATGCTGCAACTTAGAGCCGTTAAGGTCGAAGGCTACGAAAAGAAAATGACAAATTACGGTTCTTGAAAAAAGTCGAAAAGTTCACATGCAAAAAAAAAGCTTTACATTTACTTCGTAAATAATGTTCATTTCGGGAGTCTGTGCGATGAAAAAAATGAACGAAAACCATATGAAAATGTATTGCGGGAATTTTCATTTATTTTCCACTCGCTTGATCGACTCTTTTGAAAATGAATGCGTTACGTATGCGAAGTTAATTTGAAAACTAAATCGAAAATTTGAATACGTCTGGAAGAAGTACGCAGCACGTGGAATCAAATTAAAATTTATGATTCGAATAAAGAGATTGAAATTTTATTTTAAAGGAATATTTCATAACAATCGGTATTATTTCTCTGGGGAAATAAAGCATCCTGAAGCGGTATACTTTTGTGTTTAAGTTATTTCCATTTCGAGATATTGTATTATACCTATGTGTGTGCGTGATATTAACAAAAACTAATTTCAAAAGTGGGCGTTAAGAAGCTTACACAACGAAGTTCGCTGTTTAGAATTACGATGTATAAAGCACAATATGTAATATTGAATAAAGAATTCTATCAAAATAATTCATGATTTTTTTCGGAATTTTAATTCTTGTTAATTAAATGATCGCGTGACAGTCGTGAAGGTAATTTAAGAATAAAAAGTAGTTTTTTTTTCACGTCGAATGATTTCTAATACAACCCAAACAAAGATAATACACAAAAGAAATTGAAATTATATTAACTGTAGATAGAAGACACTTCGTAACAAAATTTATGGATTATCGAACATGAAACAAGGGACCTTTGACTTTTACGCATCAATTTACAATAACGAGAGGCAGAAAGATGAAACGAATTTAAAAAGAGGGGAAATGGCTGCGACAAAGCGATAAAACAAAATCTAAACAAAATACCATGAATTCAAAGTATCTACATACATATAATGAAATGGCTTCATACATTTTTATTACCTCAATCATTAACATACATACACCATTGTGAGGAATTCTAGACATTTTCGACAAATTTCGCAAAATTTTCCCAAAGGAAACAAGTGACCTTTTTATCAATATTGAGTTAAGTACAGAAAATTGTTTTAAATGTGATACAAAACCATTTTCTGTACTCAACTCAATATCGATAAAAAAGGTCACTTGTGCCCTTGTGAAATTCAGTCATCATATATTGGCGACCAAAAAGGCTAAGGAGTAATAGTGACATTTTTGCAGAGATTAAGTTATGCACAGTAATCACTTCTATGTACTCTCATTTATTTAGTAGAAAAATGATATAAACGAATTCGGAACGTGTGCCTCAATATATAATCAAATCACTCGACCTCCTCCTAATACATGTAGATACACGGTCAACTTTGAACGCGCATTTCTCAAAGTCACTCGTACCCCTTGGCCTTTTCAATCGTCATATATAATATCACGTATAATACACGACACGAGAGGACATCCGCCCCCCATTCGAATGCCCCCCAGCTCCGCTCCTGGTGGAAATTTATATGTGGCTTGCGAGCTCCGTGTTCTGGCGCACCAGTGGCGTGCTCTCCCCGCGAGGACATCGTTCATTCGCCGTTCGGGGGCCGATATGTTATTTAGGCTCTGCGGATCCGTGTTTATGTTTAGGAAACATTAATGAAGGGGGTCGATTTACGGTCGCTTTTCGCGAAATCGTCATTGCATATAATCGGAATGGTTCAAATTGAAATTGGGGGGAAAAGGTCGCTTTGTAAGGTATTTGTCTTTTTTTATTCAAGTTGTTAGTGTTTTATTTTTGACGACCGGAAATCTCAAGGGATACATATTGTATGGAATCGACATATAAAATATATTCAGTCCTCATTTATATACTAAATTAATTTATTGATACCTGAAAGAAAATGTAAGATATTGTGCTTCAAACGTGATCAGGCAATAATCGATGCTATGTAGATATCTACTGAATCAATAGGAACATAGGATTCGGATACTGTCTGACCACGTTCATGTTCATGGGAGCACAATATTTCTCTATTTCACTCAATTATCTATATGTTTAGAATGGTTTCAAAGGCTTATATCGAGATATATATATATGGTTTTCCAACTAGAATCTAAAATTTAAGATAGCTTTTAAATATGTACATATCATATCATTATTCTAAGAAGCTTGATAAAATTTGAAAGCGCATTAATTCAATGTCGAAAACATGAAAGATTCAAGCGCTAAGCCGAAACAAACAAAACAAGGGTTGTGTTGGAACAGGTTAGTAATACGAACCGCGTTAGCTGAATATTTCAACGACCCACCGAGAATTTTCCAACCACACACACACACACACACAACTCCCAAAATTATTTAAACAGCCTCAACAACAGAACGAGCATTCGATCAAACTCAAACAGAAAAACGACCCTAACGCAAAACAGACTTTGCGGAAAGCTCCACGATTTTCCACGATTTCCTCGGATTTTCCTACCGTGGCATCCGAGGACGTTTTAAACACCGTCGTGTCGAAGTCGGACAGGACTTCGAAACTGGGTAATTTCGAAAGAGATTTCGTGTTCGGTGCACAACGGCCATTATAGACACGAAAGCAGGCGCTGACCTGCGCCAACTCGGCTCTCATGCGCGCTGCGAAGCCCGTTTTCCCGGAAACGCTAAATTGTACACCTCGCTTGATAATTGTGTTAATATTTTAAGCCGAGTGTGTGTGTGCACTCGTTAAATTCGGATAAAACGACTCAAATGTGAAATCGTAGCATTTCATAAATATGTGATGTTTTTCGATCGTATTCACGATTTTCGAATTAAAAAATTGTTTCGAAGGATAATGCGCAGCTTTCTATGATGATTGGACTGTCCATTTGACACATTTGAATTTGATAACAGTTTACTCATTATGACCCTAAAATATTGCTTTGATCATATCCGAGCTCGAAATCAATGTAAAAAATAGTTCGCATCCATAGATTTCGTTCACTCGTTAACGAAAATTAGTATGAAAATGGAATAATTTAACATCGATTTTGCATGAAATCCCTAAATCTATAGCAAATATCGTCACAATAAAAAATTATGAAATCGCTAATATCTATTGATTGAGATATATTTTAAATCTGTTGAGTGAAAGGTTCCGTTACTACACATTCACATTTCAGAGAAAAACTCAATAATACATTGTGGAAAATTGCGAGGTTACAATGGCTACATATTGTTAGCTATTTTTTATGCGCCGCAATGTATTGACAAAACAAATATTCGTCGATTACGAACGTCTGTTGTGAGAATCGAAAGAAAATTCATAGAATTTTTCATCACACCTCGAAAAAAAAAGTGGAAATTCAGAACACACAAAATGAAAAATTTCAAAAGAAAGTCAAGCGCAAACGTTTAATAATTTCAAGCCCAAAACGCTTTCTGAAAAAGCAAAAAAACCAACACACAACCTTTGCAAGCCCACCTCGCAAAAACCGTAATGAACGACTCACCATTAATTCGGCGGCTGGAAAAAGTCATCCATATTCCTCGCGAGTCGCGGAATACGAAATAACAAGTTTTGAAAAATGAAAAAACACGAAAAAAGGCGTCGTCACTAGAAAAGCCCACTCCTTTTATACTCCAGTGGAGGCTCGTTAACGACGGCGACTTCGAAGCCTCCTCTCCGCGGAAATAATGAAAATAAATACGTAAGAGGGTAAAAATTACGGAAGACTCTCCGCGTGAAATATGGGGTGTTTTTGCGGCGACGTATAAACACGTAACGGGAAGCATCTACGGGGTGGTTCGAATTTTATTACGGGACACCGTAAACGTGAATGGTTGAGAGGGTTCAGTGGGGACAAACCTTTCATACGTGGATCATTCGAAGGATGGAGGACGCCGATGCAGCATCCGATATGGAGAAGGTTCTTTTTTTCTTCAGACGAGGTCGATCGCTTGAATTATTCTGAAATTGAAAAAAAAATGAGTGTTTATTTTATCGATGAGAGGTTAATGTGAGTTTAAATTAAATATTTGTGTTTGAGAAATTGAAATATTTAGATTTTGATATGTTTTTTTTGAGTATTGAAGAATAAGCAATATGAAAATTGAATGCATTATTTTCTCATAAACAAAAATATGTATGTTCATACATAGTTGGTAATATAATATAATAGAAAAATATTTGAGATGAATTTCATATTTACACCGCTTACTTATACATTCACAAAGTAAAAATATTCTATTTACAAACAAATTGATGATATTCTTGAATACGTATCAACTCATAAATGTATTTTCTGAAAAGTGTACACGTTCGAAAAATTTAATTATCCTATCTTCCAACTATAAATATTAGAATCATCGTAAATTTTAAAATAAAAATGTTTGCTACGACTGCAATCTAGGTTATAATTCATAGGGGCTGGCGTTTAAAATATCCAAGCGAAATTTATCTACTTTGCGGAACAATTTCGCTGAAGCGCTACACGTTCAATACTTATAACTCAGTTGAAAATTAAGGTAAAATCTCATTCGAACACATACGGAACTTTATTACTTCACACGTATAGATAGTAAAATGAAAATAGAATTTTATGATAAACAACACGTAAATGGAATGTGCGAAGGCTCTAAAGTATATACGCGCGAAATTTCCTAGTGCGTCACGTTGTATGGAAGATGACGTCATTAGAGATAAAATATTTGGGGTTGTGGAAATATATTGTGGATAAAACCTCAAATATATTGAAGTGCTATGATGCGTGTCTAAAATACTGCTTGTACACGTAAAAAAGACTATTATGCCTGAAACTGAAATGGATTAAAGTTTAACTATACACACGTAAGTCTGAAATGAATACACACTACGTTATGCTAGTTCGTGGAAGATTAATACAATTTCATACGAGTTAATTGAAAAGTTTCACGTTACAATTTTCAGAGATACCTTGAATGGTTTTAACCCAAGAACCTGTTAACGAACACACATTTAATCAATTTCTATGAAATATCAAAGATCAAATATAAAATAAGATGGTTAAAGAAAATTCATACGTATACGTATGCACTTAGATGTTCTGTCGTGCACAGAAAGAATTTTCCATTTACCATTTATCAATAAAGTACGAGGAACGTGTGCTAGAATTATTTTTCGATACGACCAACCGAAACTAATAATATTTTTACTGCAAACAAGACTCAACTCAATAAATACGTACAATGTGACACTACTGCAAAGCGCACCTTCATTCGAAGAGATGAAAATTCAGAGATGCGATGAGTCGCTGAAACGAACTTTCCTTTGTGATGCGACAAAGGGTCAAAATTTTCATACTGGAAAATGGTAAGGTCTACGCTGAAAGCTAAGAAAATTGTTAGCATCAGAACAATGGTCGGCAAACTACGATGACCGCGCACAAAGGGCGACGAATAAAAACGTAAATTACGGTGTACGTGGATAGTGTTTGTGATTTTCAAAATACACAAAATAATAGGTCGAACACAAAGGCGGTTTCAATTCGTGCTGTATTTGCAATTTTTCATAGCGTGTCGAAGCTGAACGCGTTTGACATTCTCGGTTTATCGGTATCGACATCTACATTGGATCGACATGGAACAACGAAAGAAAAAACGCACGGTGAAAAAATAATTTGTTAAATGAAAGAGTTTATCGGGTAACAGCAGTCAAGAATTTAAGAGATAGTGAAAAAAGTAAAATGAATAATTTCACGCCTAATGCTTTTGTCTTTCCTCTTCCGGCCGAAACAATTTCCCTCTCGCATTAATTTCTGGCCCGCGTTGAATTTTTCGAAAAACTTACTTATTCAAACTTTCACTGCGAAGTGGAAATTTTCTTTTTTTTTGTTTGCGTTTTCCGCGAAACCCGTTTCCATCATAAGTTTCGAGTTTAACTTCATAATTTCTCATATCAAAAAAGTCCAAAAATAAACATCTCCCCCTTTGTGAGAGAAATTTCCTTAATAAGCGAGCGCGTGACGCGCAACGTTATCTCTATTTTTTACTCTCAAAGCGTAGAATTTCTATTTTATTTCCGCGACACAAAGCGAGCTTTTCCACGACCAAAGTAAATTATTTAACGATATATACAAAACTCACGGTTCACGTGCGACTTTATCATCGGACGAAACGCTCTCGCAGCGTGTAAAAGCAACATTTCAAAACGCAATAAATTCGCATCCCCGACGCGGACTCTAGATTATTCAAAACGACACAAATTTAAAATTCAATTTTTTACGCGCCGGCCTCTTTTTTTTTCACTATTCAAATTCGCCGGTACGTTACACGAGGAGATTCGCGTTAGGGAAATTTACGAGCCCTTAAATAAACCAACAAACCGCGGGCGCACAAACAGGAGGAGCACACGTTAAATTGTGACCCGTGCCGGAAGAAACGAGCCAACCCAAGGGGTGGGATAAGAAAACCTCTAACCGGAAGGAGAAGAAAAAGGGTAGATGTAAAGGTACGTTCACGACGCTAAAAGACTGGAAAAATACGTTTGAAATACTGTAAAATAATACATATTTATTTTGGTGCTTGTGGAGCAAAATCATCGGCGTAGCACTCGATGAATTACATTAGGTTGAGTTAAGCTTTAGGTTAGGTTAAATTGGGTCGAATATTGTGCTTATGTGTAACTTGGAGATACCAAATTTTCATATTGATACTATTGTATTCTTTAGTCCAGAAAATGTAATGTAAAATCTGAAATATTGACAAAAATAGTTTGGCTAAGCGTCTTGCTTCTTTTGTACTATTTTGGGCGACTTTTCATAAACTCAATATTATAATTTTCATACTATCACATTGCTTAATTCCAAAAATGAATGTTTTGATGTCGAAATTTATGTTTTTATACTGCGTAGAAATTGAAATATCAATAAAATAGTTCTTAGTGAGTCATTTTTGATTGTTCAAAATGGCGACTTTATAAGGCATCAAATAAAATGGAATCATTTTTTTTTTCACTATAGTGAATCTTTGAGCTTTTAAAAGTATACCAATAACTTTATTTATCTACAACAATTTTTTCATTTTCACTCATTCGACTCAAGAAATTGTCTTCGTCGCTCACATGAACGCACCCTTAGCACACCTAGTTCCCATTTCCCGGTGCCGTTTTCGAAGAAAAGACCGGAAGGTGAATGGACAAAGAGGTGTATCCACCAGTGAGTCATGAAAGCACAGACGGCTAAATAGAAAATCATAAAACCACGTTGCGATCAATATTTTCCAACAATCGTCTTGGATACGTGTGCACACGAAGGTGCACGTGAAGGGCCGTCGGAAAAAAAGGGCAAATGGGTTGAGGTTGACGACCTTGCGGTTTTGCGCTTGTTTTCCAACACGATATTTAAATTTGAAGGCTTTTTATATATGAGATTTTTAAAATCGAGTTAAAGTGTACGAGCGAATTACGAAAATCTGCTTTTCTTTCGTCTTGTTTATTGAATCGAGCGAAAAATATTTCGATGCATTCATTCAACTTTCTATCTTGAAATTTAATTTAGCATTTATTTTCAAAACAGTCGCTTGACTTTTAATATAATTTCGTTTTAACTTTTCAAAATGCACTCAAGACCTTTCAACTTTCGCAAAACACTCTAAAAAGTTTACAAAGCGTACTCTCTCATCGTTAAAACACACTCGAACGCAAAAACGAAAATCATACTTGTAAACCGAACAAATTTTCGAGAGAAAAGCACATCCAGACAAACTCTCATCGGAAAACCAGCAGCAAAAGCAGCAGCAGCATCAATGTGCCCTCAAGTCAAAAAGTAGTAATCCCCACAAGGAGCTGTAAAAGCTAGCGTTCCAATTTCATCGTATGTTAACCGCTCCCGGTGCTGAACGTAAACTTTTTATTACTGCGACTTTTATACGCGGGGCCGTTTCGATAAATTATTGATACGAAATATCGTTTATGCGTACAATATAACAATCCCGGTGACTGAATTCGCCACGAACGACAATAAAAATCGAACAGCGGGGAAAAACTTGGCTTTTTTCGGAATTTTTTCCCCACTCTTTTTCCGGCTCCGAGCCGGCTTCAACTTCGCTCTTCAGTTCTGGCTCGTTTTTACACCTCGTCGTTAAAAAGCTCCTCGCTTTCGAGGACTGAATGTTAAATGGAGAAATTACCGCGGCCGCCGCTCTCCTCGAGTTTGTAAGAGTTCTACGTCAAAGGATCCGCAGCCAGTGGCGTAAATGTTGCGCGTATTAACGTTCAATCTGAAACGTGTGCATGTTTAAGTTGGCTATGAAAAGTTTTTTGCCCATTCAAAATATTTTTAAAGAGAAATATTGCGATATTTTTTTTAAATTAACGTGCACTTTTTATTTCGCAAAACTAACGAAACTAATTAAATATGCTATTATTAAGAGGGTGTATTTCGTTAGGACAAGGTAAGGAACGTGTAGTCTTTATGCTCATATCTATAAATATGGGTCAAAGTTCTTTATGTTTTCCATATAAGATGTGCCCTTTTCAAAATTGAATATTTAATTAATATTGAAAGATGAACAAGAGTGCAGTAGTCCGGAAAACCTTTAATAGCTTAGAAGACATCAAATTAAAATTTTATTTCGTAAAAACATATAAAAAGCTCTAATTACATTACTCAACTTTAATCCAATTTTTATGCAAACTTCAGAATTATCAAATTAAATCTTTCAACAATAGTTTAAAAATATTCGATTACTTAAGAAGACTAACAAATACCATTCAACATTTCATACGAAAGATTAAAACAAATTTCAAACCAACTCAATTTTCTCACACAAAAACATCTTTATTCGCAAACACATCAAGAAAAAAACATATTCTTTACCTAAAACATCATCGAAAAAACATACTTACTAACCAAAACATCATCGAAAACCAATCGACGACACCACAAACAAACAAACACCAAACATATCAGAACCTAGATCCGAAGACACCACGCCACTGCTCTCGGCGACCGAATCTCACCCAATTTTACCACCCAACCACCCCAAAAAACCACCCCATGGCGGTCGTGTTCTTCGGCTTTCCTTTCGGCCTCGCAAATGAGGTTATTTCTAGGGGAGGATAGAGTGAAAGATTGGAGGTTCGCAAACGCACCCACCGCACAAAGAGCGAAGGACGTGACGATAATTCTGCACACTGCACACGTACCTCCAAATTGGGAAACGAGCTTTCGACGCCGAAGATGTGTAATGTGTGAGAGTTGGGTTATATTAGAGGCTATGGCATAGATCGAGGCTGATTCGATAAACGGATCTCTTTTGTGCGGGTGAAGTGATTAGACGTTCGAGTCTATTTTTGGAATGTTAAGGGCGTTCGTTTTGGCTAAAGATCGTGTGAAGGTTGGATAAAACGGTCGTTTGATTGTTTAATCATTCTGAATTCAATTAAGTGTATTTTTTCTGTAAATAAAATTTCGTATTTGCTAAAGGAAACCCTATCGTTCCGTATGTTATATGCATCCCACTTTATATCAGCATTAGAGTGGCCTAGTTGGGTCACAGCAACAATAGGTATTATATAGTGAATTCTATATTTAATCAATCAACAAAACTACCATGTAAGAGAGAAATAGTTTATACATCAAATAAGAACGATAAAAAATAGTATATGGATTAAAAAAATCAATCAAGAAAATTTACATTTAATTTATTCAAATCAGAAATAGGATTTTTTGTCTGCCAAATATTAAAAAAATATACATATTTTCAAACGCAGAGTTCATTGTTATCGTTTATATTATATATTAAATTGATTACAAGCACGTAACAAGAAATTCAATACTCTTCAGTAATATTGTACGCTGAAATTAGATTTTCTCGCTTTTTTCTTTTGTAATATTTTAAGAATATTATGTTTGATTTATTGAGTGCGAAGGACAATTGATACGATCGCGAAAGTCTACCCGCAATTTATATTATGTAATGATATTACGTACGAATGGTATTGAATGTCTCTAGATGAAAATCCTATGCGTAACTGAGTCCGTAATATGCATACATATTCCATTTATTTAATAAGAAAAATATCAAACGAGACCGTTTGGTAATGTATAAGATACGATACGCTTTGTGATGAGTAATAACGACGACGACATATGGAGCATATGGGTATGAGAAATATAAATTGAGAGGATGATTAACGAGACGAGAATGTATTGAATGTTTTTATACAGACCAAACGTATCATGTTAATTAGCATTTTCAATAAGTTACGATATTATTGCAAACATTTTTTTTAATTAAAATATAATAATTCAAATAAAAAAATAAAAAGATATTTTGAAATAATTAAATAGTAATTTTAAGAATTTCGGTTAAAAAATAAAAGAATTAATTTGTGGCGAAAAATTTTCTTTTCGGGAAAATTGTTCGGGAAAACTCGAGCGACAGCATCTAGCGAAAATTCAAAAATGCAACCATGACAAGCAATTATTCAAAATACAAAATTAACCGAATTCCAAAATGTATAAATATACAAACAAACAACCTGAAATACAATAAAGAAAAGTGAAAATGAAAGAAAAACGAAAATTATATGGAAACCGAGCGAGTCCTTGGATGCGGTATTGATTGGCGTCGCTGGGCGTTCGCTCGATCTCCACGGTCAACATACTGCACTAAAATAGTGCGTGGAATGTTTCAATTTGCAAAATGAGATCGGAAAATGGAAGATTCATTGAAAATTGAAAGGAAAATCGAACGAAAATTACCTGCGCTTCAACGACGAACGAGTCTCGCGACTGACAGCTGCGCTTTCGAGGGACGCTATGCGCATGCGCGACTTACGTCAAAGTGACGTTTGCGCGCGCAGATTTTAAATTGTACAAAATGTCGCTACATCTGTAGAATAATGAAACAGCTTAAAATTTATAAATTTTTCAGAAATTCAATCTATTTTTTTTTTTTGCATAAAACATATAAACGTTTTAGGAACAATTGCCTCTGCAATAATCTCATACGAAATCTTTTTTTTTTCATTCACTCATTTTTAATGAACAAGTTATTCTATTACTAAATGGTGGTCAAATTCGAACAGTATTTTTTTATAAAAAAATAGATTTTATACCATGTATACAATTCTTATACATATGTTGATTGTGTTAGAAAAATATGCTATGACAATTACTAATAGTTAGTAATCATCAAATTAGAAATGCACGCATTCGAGTTGTGTCATTCTTTTGTATGAGAAGCGATGAGTGCAGCTCTTTGTTCATTGGTTGTTTTTAGTTTGGAAGTGCGCATGCTTGTTTCGATCGTTTGTCGAATCGTAATTGCGGTTTCAAAATGGATTGTTGTTTTTAACATGAAATCCAAAATAACCCGTCATTTTATGAGCTTTAGTAAACTTGATAATTTTCACGTTTTTAGGTCGCGATATGACTTCAACGAAGCCAACAAATTTCCTAAGAAGTTCCATAATTCAAAATTTTAAGTTGATACTTTAATGTGTTTGGTATTCAGACATATAAAATTAATTTCATGGTAGGTAACTCTTGAAAAATTAAAAATAAACATTTCTTTCAATTGAGAAAATTCATAGCAGTTATTGATCTCCGCTGTTATCTTGTTGTTGAAAATTATTCTAATTGAAAAATCGATTTGAATTAAACTCAACTTACTACATTGTCAGTAATGTTTTTTTTTCTCTATAAGTGTTTATTCATTATATAAATTAAACAATAAAACATAATATTAATTGTTTACAAAATATTTTATTAAAATATATTATGCACTATTTGAGAATTTTGTATTTGCATGGGTGTTTTAACTAAATAAATGCAACAATCTACAAATCTAATAACACTAAAGTATTATTAAGCATTTGAGATATTATCGTGTGATAGAAATTATGATAAGAAGAGCATTATGAGATATTCTATCAAAGAGTATGAAGATTTGATTGTAATAGTTAAATTTAAAGTTTTATTGAGCCTTAGCAAATCTTTCTGACACATCATTCCAATTAGCGACATCGAAAATTCTCTTCACATAATCAGCTCTTACATTTTTGTATTGGAGATAATATGCATGTTCCCAGACATCAATTCCAAACAATGGCACAAGACCTTAAAATAATTTTTATCACATTAATATAATGCATATTAATATTCAAATAGAATGCTTTTAAAAGAATAAATACTGATACCAGTTGTTCCTTCAAGAGGATCTTGATTGCTGCAAGTGGCAATTTGTAATTGTTTACTTTCTTTATTGAAACCAAGCCATCCCCATCCAGAACCTTGCACGGCTATAGAACGATTTGCAAGAGCATCTTTCATTTTCTCCAATGATCCAAAATCCCTGAAATACATATAAACAATATAATAAATAATGCATAAATTTATGTAGTTATAAAACAATTTATCAATATAAACACCTTTCGATTGCCGCTAACAATTCTTTAGAAGGACTTCCACCATTGGGTGACAAATTCTGCCAGAAAATAGTATGATTTATATGCCCACCACCGTTGAAACGTAATGCAGGTTCAAGAGCAATAATTCCAGTGACATCACCTAAATATAAATTTTATAATGATCTGTTTTTGTTTTTAAATAATGAGTATATTACAATTTCTTTTGTATGTATTATATGGATTACCTTTACTTTGAGCTGCAACTAGCTTTTCTTCAGCAGCATTTAAGTTTGCAACGTATGTGGCATGATGCTTAGAGTGATGTAGAGCCATAATATCTCCAGATATTACTGGTTCAAGAGCTTTGTATTCATAGGGCAAATCGGGCAAAGTATATTTAGTTCTGGAGCTGTTTTGGAGAAGTCCATTTCTGAAAAATGACAACAATATGACTTATTCATAATGAACATATTTGCATTTTCAATTAAAATGTTCAGCAGATCTAAAGATTAGTGTTATTGAGTAAATATGGAGTATTTGGGTTAGGGAATTTTTGTTTACTTCTTTTTATTAGGTTTAGAAAAGTTGTTTTCATCAGATTTTACTGATTTGTTTCATAGTTTTCAACTGTTAAACGGCAAATCATCGCACTTGTGCAATTTGATTATTGAGGCTTACGAGATAACCTTGCACATTCACACTAATTTTATAATTGTATGATAATAAAATATTATTGAAATAAACTATTAAATATTGATAAAATATAACAAAATAAGGCTTTATATTTACATGGAGACAGCAATTGCACGTCTTGTAGCAAACATTTTGATATATTTCTTTATGAAAACTGGATTAGACAATTATCAGCCGGCAGAACGTAGTGCTGACAAAATTACGCAATTTGACGTTTGGAATTGAGAGATCCAAAGAGTCTCATTCATGTCCATATGCTATTTTTTATTTGAGTGTTAAAAATAAAACCACAAACCAAACAACAATTTTCCGAAAAAATAATAATGCTTAATATAATGTGTCAAATGGGTTGATAAATAAAAATAATATAAGTATCCAAATGTATTTTAATAAAAAAAAATCTTAATATTTGCAATTTGTTTTATAAAGACTAAATTTTCATTCAATAATAAACTTATTATTTATCATAACGTATAAGATAAGATGGAAAGACTAGATACCTTTTTTTGCCTTTAACTTCCTTTTGGAAAATTGTGTTGTAAAAAGAATAACGTCAAAGTAAACGCGCAATTAAATTTCGAGTTAATCGCCATTATAATTTATGAAATACAATTTTCCAAAAGTGAGTTAGAAACAATAACAAAAGGGGATCAGGTCTCCATCCATATACTCTTATTTTAAAATTCTATTCGATTCTCATTTGTAAAGAATTAAAATTCTACTTTTGGTCTTTTCGAAAAATGTTGTTGCAGTTTGGGTTCATTCTCGACATTTTCAACCACTTTTTTCAAATTGGGGTAACTTTCTCTGATTTTCGTTCGAGATAATGTCTCAAGATAGTCTATTGCACCGGTGAAATAAATATCGACCCACGAAAGCTGTGAAAATAAATAATAAATTGTTGTTGAAATAAACACAAAACTTTATATTATGAATGAAATAAAGGTGATTTTTTTTATTATTTTGATTAAACAATCTCATGAACTCACTCTTGAACACCCGAGATAACCTTGGTTGAATTTTGCCATGTTATCTAAACTCGAAAGGTAGAACGGTATGGCAGTACTTTTGAATTCTTCATATTTTGCTTCTTTTGCAATAGGGTCGATTATATCACGAGGAACTCTCATTTCTGATACAAATCAACGAAAAGAATCGTTTAAAATACTATCCGGATTAAAATATTAATAAATAGTTAACATCGAAATTTCTACTCATAATAAAATCGTATATAACATCAGCTGCGATGTCGATTTGAACAGATTCTTGATCACTTATCCCATTCAAATCAGTTTTTTTAGCCAAATATCTACAAATAGCTTTACTCTGATGCAGAGCCAATCCATCGATTTCCAATAGGGGTAACTGGCCCATTGGGAATGCTGTAAAATAGATAATCTGATTAATAGATCAGAGGAAATTTAGAAACACTATCATTTGCAAGAATATTGTAATTTGAAGTATTGTGTACAAATATATGATGTAAAAAAATACTTGATTTTTTTTCTATCCATTCTTTTCCGAATCGATCCAATCTTATGTCTTCGAATTTTATATCACTATATGCTAAAATCATTCTTATCGGTTCACCGAGAGCATTTAAATTGAAATATGTCAATTTACAGGTCATTTTCAGAAGAAAAAAAATACGAATGTTAAAGTGGAAACGTAGTCTTATATCAATCGCTTTGACTTCCAAACTAAATCGTGATGCGATAAAATATTATGAGAAGTTTGTCGGTATTACATAAATATAATATTTTAGACGTTTTATCAATACATAGTTTGTTTTTTTATCACTCATTGTCAGTGTTTGTTATTCTAAAACGTTGAATCGAATTATGAATAATATAAGGTTTTTTTTAGATAACGATGTTCGGTCATCGAAGATCTATAAAGATAAAATTACAATATGTGAATTGAAATTAAAATTTGTGATAAATGCGAAAAAAATACATATTATCTTTAGAAATGGTATCGTTTGTTTTCATATTATTAAAATTAAACGAAGTTGATAGTCACTGATGTTGATTGAATTCATATAAACAATCATAGAATTTGAAAAAAAAAATCATAAATTTTTTAAATACATGTGAAATTACCGACATAGAAATTATTATCTTTAAAATGAATTGAAATTCTAAAACGACAAATGTAAGTAGATAAAAATCAATTTGAGTCAAATCTCAGGCCCATGGAAGTTTTGTTTACATATTGTTAGCGAGTTTTGTTATTTTGTTTTACGGATGCCTTTGTTCAAATTTCGTTAATACACATTTTATTTTTGAAGTACACATATACCTTAAAAAAGAAAGTATTTGACATGAATTGGTAAGTATTCACCATTACATGGAAAATATTTAGCTCGAAATAGGAAAAAAAATAACTTGATACAGAAATTATCAGACATTGGATAGAAAATTTCCATTGAAATTTTTTATATGATGTTAAATAACAAAATTGAATGTGAAAACCGAAAATTGAGGATCAAAATATGATAATTTGATCAGTGTTGCCATACCTAATGAATATCTTTAATTTTGCCGCATGGCAAACTCCGTACGGTGGTATGCGTGAGCGTGTGCTTGTTTACATTTTTTTCAGGCAGATCTGCAATGATTAAATTTATTTCAGAAATCTGAAATTTATGACATACAATCGATCGGAATAAATTTCGTTTCATAAACCGATTACTGATTCTCTAATGCGCGTATTTTTTCCGTCTTTCATGCACCGATTTTAGGTTATGAATAAATCGTAACATTACGGTGCTCGAACTGTGAGGCTCGTTTGCGCACATAAAATTTACAATTAAATATTTTTTCGCGGTAAACAAATAATGTTTTTTCGATCAATCGAAACAATGTCATCTAGTGTCGTTCTACCGTAACTGTACGAGCCGAATGATCGAACTGGCCGCTTTTGGCTCTGTACCAAAATGAATGATCTTAAATATTTTGGCGGAGATTATATCGGGGAATAATATTTTTTTCCGAACAATCACTTTCTATCAGATATACATCTGTGATATTATGTAAAGCTGTTTCTCATAAACTTTTTATGTTGCCAATTTATATTTGTTTTTTTTACGTTTGTTATTTTAAGATGTGTTGATGTTCAATTTTTATGATTCATATTCAACTCAATGTATTTTGATATTAAATTTATCTGCAGTGATATTCCATAGGTATATGATTATCGTTTTTATTAAATTTTCTACTTGGTTATTTTTACAGAAACGAAATGTAAAAAACATTAAATAAATAACGAGATAAAAGAAAAATAAACATAAGTAGATATTAATGTATATGTTTCGTCTCATCATTTTTTTGATTCGTACTTATTATATTAGTAGGAATGTATTTGTACGTAAAAAAATCATATCGTTTTGACTAACTTTTTCAAAGGTTTATAATAGATTCTTATTTTAGTCAATTAATTTAATTATAAATTAATAAAAATAATCTAGCCCGATTTCAACGAATTTCTAGAAAATAATTGAAATGGAATATTAAAATATTTAATTTGGATTGAAAAAATATTGATTCAGAATCAAAATTATTTAACTTGAAATGGAAATAATGCCTTACATATTCAAATAATAGTATTGACAAATTTTAAAAATTTCTTCTAAATAAAAATAAAAATAAATAATCGCGACCCACGGTTGAAGCGCTCGCGGAGATCCGCGAACGCGGAGCTCGTGAACGAACGTCTCTCCGGCGTAGTCGGGCCGCGATCCGTAAATAAGCGGCCGCGAGGGGCGGAGCGCCTCCCGCGACTCTCCGCAGCCCCGCGAGCGCCTCTGCCCCCGGGGGGCGCAGTCTCGACCCCTTCGCCCCCCGGACGTCGAGAGCGGTATCTGCGCGATGTCGCAGCGGGACACCGCCATACATCTGTTCGCCGGCGGGTGAGATTCTCTCGGCGATCGTCGCGCGTCACGCGAGGAATGCGCCCCCGCGGAGTCGCGCGGGGCGACGGGGGGCGCAGGCCCCGCTTACGTAACGCCCTCGCGAATTATTGCGCAGTTCTTCGACGTGCAGAAAGGTGTGCGGGTGTGTGTATGTGTGTACGTGCGTACGCACGAACACGTACGCACGAAAGGGGAGCGCGCCGCGGGGAGGGGGTAACCTGAAAAAATCATCTCGTTTCTTGATTTCTGAAGATAGTCGAAATTTTCAGCCGAAATTCGATTTCGATTCGGAACGCAGTTTTCGGCAAACTCTTTTCGTCGATTTACATAATGTGCGATCTTTGAAATGCGCGCGCTTTTTTTTCAGTTTCAGTTTCGGTTTCGGCGAGTCGAAAGTCGACCATGACCTTGTTTTTCGCTCTTTTGGCACTAAAACACAAGGAAACTATTTCGGAAATGTTATTTTTATTTTTGCATGCGTTAGTTTTCGTAAGTCGATGTTGTAATTGGTCCGTAATCTATTCGAGCTAAAGATGCGTTCACATAGGTCAATATCAAATCGAATAATTTTATTTAATGGTTCCTGTATCATTAGTGATCTACGTCTTGTATTTCAGAGAATTGCCCATAATTTCATTACTCTGCTTCATATCTATTTTTGAAAATTCTTCAACTTATTTGAAATCATTGATTTTCCCCCTGATATCTAATACCCCCATCGAATAAATATTCACAATAATGTAAATGTGTAAAATATTGAAAAATGAAAAAAATACACTAGACATGCATTTTAATAAGATGCAACTTTGAAATAAGTTGAACGTAATTTCATGACATTGTAAAGGACAAACCTGCATTATTGTAAAATCTCAATATTGTTTTTATATCCTTTTTTACAAAATTTTTCTTTGATATGTCATTTACTTTCTTCAAAAACATACGGTCACCGTACTGAACGTTGGTTCATTATGTTGCAATCTTACATCATTATTATGAAACGATTGTATTTAATCGAAAATCCAATTACACGCATAGTTGGCTACACATTGTAGCAACAATTCACATAAATTTTATGTTCATGTGCAATGAACTCATAACTTTGACTATAGGTAAAGAGATTGCCAATTTCATGCAATTAGTTACCGCAGTATGTTTCCGGCCTTAACTACTTAACTGTCAATAAACTTTATTGTGCGCATATACTTTTATTTGAACAGTGTTAGAAGGTCATATCATTTATGGCTACTCATTCGAACTGTGATAAAAATTAGTTTCCGATCTTGATTTAAGAGCCAGTGGAGATTTGTATAAATCTATCAAATATTTCTGTATTGTTGCATTGAAATGTTCTTACAATATCACTTTTGAACTGTTAGAATAAATGTATTGTTTCATTTAGCTCATTTATTTTTAGAATAAATAGGTTTATGTATTTGTAAACAAGTTATGTAGATAATCTTTTGTGTCGATAATGCACGTTGTACTGAATGATTTTTTTTATATAGCGTTGCAGGCACTGCCGGAGCTGTGGTCACATGCCCGTTAGAAGTGGTGAAGACTCGCTTGCAGTCTTCTCGGGGTGTAGGAGTGCCTGGACTTCGTACTCCCATTCCTACATCTCGACTCACTCCAGCCTCACAGGTCAGGCAGTACAGCACACGTGCACCTTATCCTCAGGTCCTTAAATATATCGCATTCTTATCAGCTAAATAGCATAGAATATTTTTATTTGTATACATTTTACTCAGAATTTCACATCTCATTTTTCATTTCATACATTCAAAGAGACAATCTGTTACTATCTGCTGTTTGTTGCAAGATAATTTTTGAATAATCTTGGACATTGATAAGACTGCATATAATAAGGGTATATCAATGTCCAATATCAATTGTCTATTGGATATGTACCTATAATGTTTTTCAAAAGGAAATGAACGTATTTTTCATGTTCACAGACAATCACTAATAAATATTCATTCTCAATTGTAGCCATGTGGACATTTTAAATTAGTTTTGCTAATTATTTGCACTTCGAGGGTTATTTTGAAGGATTCCAATTATCATCTGCTATATAATGCTAGAAGATTATACTCAAGTTGTTTGTTGATTATACCAATTATCCATGTGTTTTTTCAGTATAGTATGATATTAATTTGACATTGAAATCAGAATTGTATTTTGTTGCATGACTAGATCGCTGTGATAATTTTCGTTGTGAAATTAATAAGATCTTCGCTGTGTAATGTGAATTTATTTTTTCTATTTGTAGAAACCAAATTCATGCCGCAATGATATGAGATCTCAGCCACGAATGAGTCTTATTCAGTGTATAAGGTAAAATTACTAACTAATGAAACACATTATTGCCTAACTTTCTATGAAATATGCTAGCACTATACTTAATCGTAATTGCTTGAAGTAATTTACATACCTATTTTATTATTTATGTTCCAAAAATTCTAGCAAATCACTTGAATACATAAATTGTGATTATTTTTATGAACTCTGAAGAGTAATATATTTGATTGATTAATATTTTTATTAAAAAAATGAACATTCATAATTATTGAACCGTAATTAATTTGCTTTTTACAGACATATAGTAGAAACCGAAGGTCCCCGAGCCCTTTTTAAGGGTCTTGGTCCCAATCTAGTAGGTGTGGCCCCATCTCGTGCTATATACTTCTGTACATATTCCCGAGCCAAGGCACTGGCAAATCAGCATTTGCAGCCGGATACCCCGGTTGTTCACCTAACTGCTGCCAGTGCGGCCGGTAATATGGTTTTCAGTATTTTTATATTTTAGCTGCTGTAATCGAACAATGTTTATATAAAAAAATTAAAAAATGGTCAGGTTTCGAACCCATCCCTTATTTATGATTTAATTAGTTTAGTTTTGAATATATTTTCATTGATTGTTTATTGAAAATATTATACTTGTAGATGACGAGTGACAAATTTCAGTACTTGATGATTTTTCAACATTTAAATTCTTTCTAGAACAATCAGTAAAATGATATGAATATATATTCATTAAGATTATTTTGTAGTTTTAGTAATAATACACAATTCAGTCAAATAGTTTTGTCTTCTGAGTTCATTTTTGTTTTATGTTGAAAATAAAATATTTCACACAATGTTTAATCGAAAAATTGTTTCAGGTTTCGTTGCTTGCACTACAACAAATCCAATATGGTTTGTAAAAACTAGGATTCAATTAGACGGTCAATCTGTAACAGCCGCACAATGTATAAAACGAATATATAAACAATCTGTGAGTTTATTTACTTTCAAAAGTTTTTTTCGAAACTCATATTTTGAAAAAATAAATATATATTTATTTTTAAATTCAACAGGGAATTTTAGGATTTTACAAAGGCATAAGCGCCTCATATATGGGAATAAGTGAAACAGTAGTGCATTTTGTATTGTATGAAGGTGTTAAGGCGAGACTAGTTGAAGCACATCAACGTCGAGCGATTGCCAGTGGTGATGTCACACACAATCCTGACAGAAAGCAACCCAAAGACTTTATAGAGTTTATGGCTGCTGGAGCTTTTTCGAAGACTGTAGCGTCCTGTATAGCTTATCCTCATGGTGAATTCTCATTTTCAAATACATTATCCTTACTAATTTTCAATAAAAATGATTTTTCTTTTTACAAAATGCAGAAGTAGCCCGTACAAGACTTAGAGAAGAAGGCAACAAATATAGATCTTTTTGGCAAACCCTTCACACTGTATGGCAAGAAGAAGGTCACAGGGGAGTGTATAGGTAAAAATATATATTTATTTTTTTTACAATATTAAAGGTAATAAAATACTCATATTCTGTTTTTATCAGGGGACTTGGAACACAACTTGTGCGACAAATACCGAACACTGCCATAATGATGTCTACATATGAAGCTGTCGTATATGTACTAACTGCGTATTTTAACTCTTCATTTTACGATAGTACTTAGCATAGAGCGTCCGTTTTGCCATTGGATGAAACACTCTTGCCTCCTTCAGAGTCATAATATAATGCGGGAGAATATTGGTGTTGCATCGGTTATTTATAAACATTTTTTATGAATTGAAGTACAAGCCTTAGTTATAAAATTCAGCGCAATTCTACATATATATATCATTATCACATTAGTTTTACTCAACGATAATACGGATACTGAATGTTTGCCTTTTTTGTATAAAGTGAGATCATATTTTATATGTAATTTTTAAAGTGATTGTTACAAATGCTGTACATAGATATTCTATTCGTTTTTAGATGTTTTAAGATGAATTGTATTTCTTATTTTGTGTTTAATGATATTATTTATGAATATGAAATGATTTCTAGAAAAAATAGTTAAATATTCAGTCGCCATGTTTGTTAAAAAACTTCATTTTACTGATAGCCATTTTTTTTCTTTTTAAAAAATATTAAGATTTAACGTGGCTGTTTCATTGTTACCAATAATATTTGCTTGATTTTGTATGGTAAGCAAATTCAAATTTTATCAGTTAGAAAATGGAAATTTTAAATTTGTTAGTCTCATTATGTATTTAGAAATCGTGCATATGTATCATGAATTTTGTTATTTAATTATTATTTTCAACACTTTAAGGCATTATTAAATTTTATAAGTATAGTTCACTGCTAATATCATTCGATAGAAGATTCGAAATTCGAATACCAAAATTGTAATGTCTGTGAGTAGCGATATAAGTCATTTTTTTTCAATTAAATGGCTGTGATTTATCAGAGATGGTAATGTAGTATCGTTTTTTTTGTTGCACTCAAGTTTCTTGCACACTAATCGATTACTAAATATGAACATTTTGTCCATATAATAAAAAAGTTCAATAACATTTCATGGAACCTATTTAGAAAAACACTCAATATTAGCATATTTTCTGCCCAATTTTCGAAATAATACATATTTTCTTCTATAATATTGATTGTTAAATCCAATTCTAAGTTTTTCTGGTCCAAGGTATACACCTGACTAGTCTAAAGTGATTTTATTATGAATAAGATCTTAAATTTTCATTTTTTTTTCACAATTTAAGAAAAATATTTGTTTAATATTTATTAAAATTTCATTGAGGAAAAAATTAAGTTGTTAAAAATTTATAGTGAAGTAATAGAGGCTGCTACATAGTTTCCTATACATGTAAGTTAGTGCAGATCCCCAAGTATTATAGAGTTTATGTAGTTTGATCGTTTCATAAAAACAAATGCTGCGCAATGCAACATGATGTTAATTTGGTTCATTAAAATCGGTAAAATGGAAATGAAGAGGCCTTAATTTGTAATATAACTTTAAACGCCTTTTAATGCATCGAAAGCTTGTAATTACATAGTCGAATTTTCGGAATTTCAATTGGAAAACAAATCATTTAATAGCTACTCAATGTAAGGTTATAAAAAATGGACTAATTGGAAAATTTTCATTTTTCAGTTTAGATTTACAACATTTTTGGGAAAAATATTTGGAATTAAATAAAATAACTTGATTATTAAAGCATTAGAAATAACTGTTGATAATGATAATTACGGTTTTCCACACATTTTAAATATTGATGCAATTTTTGGCATATTTACCATGTTTTGTTATATAATTTTGATTGTTGATGACTGATTGAAAATGCCAAATTGATTTGTGTTCACGAGTATTTTGGTATATGACCGATAGTTCGCTATAGACTGGTTAATTCTGTCAATTTTTTACATAGGTTTAGCTTTTTTAATTTCCATAATGATAGTTCGCAATATTGCTCAGTTTGTTTGTTCATATTTTTATACTATGTATGCTTGTTGGATATGTATTAGATATCGTCATAAGGTTCAAATATTAAATATTTTATTTAGTTACAGATGTTACACACAATCCGTAATAATTATGTAGTTCACTATAATTTATTGAGAGTAAAAAAAAGTTAATACAAAAAAGTTGAATTGTTTTATTATAATTTGAAACATTTTTGTCAACATTGAAATATGCAATTTGATATTGATCTTTTATAAGTTTAAATCATCTGTTGTAATAAATCAGAAACGTATACTATCGTTCAGGTGATATATTTAAGTTATTTTTTTTTAAATGATTTTGTTAGACTTTTCTGAATAAAAAAAAAAATTAAAATTTGTTTTTATTTAAATAAATTGAGCAAAAATTAGTTATTTACTTTTTTTTTCTCAATTTCAAAATATCAAATTATATAAGAGATTAAAAAAAAGAAAATAATGTGAAAATTTACTGACTAGATTGAGGTACAATTTTCAGAAAGTCAGAAATTTTATTAGCCGTTTTCATCATTGTACTACATGAGACTTTGGAAATAATTACCCACGCATAAGGAGTGATTGCATGCGGAATTTGAGATGGATAACTAAACAATCCTTCAAAAGGATATAAGTTTTGCTTCAGCACTATTATGGGTTCACTTCTACTGGTCATAACGAAAGAAATGATGATAATATGAATCAAAAAGGTAAATCCATACTCAATGATCAATTTTCTTTTAACATTTTTCTCTAGTCTGATCCTCACGATTTCTTTTAATTCATCTTCTAATTTGTTCAACTGTCTTTGAAGCTTAGCATGCGTTGAAAAGAAATCTTTGATTGAGAGCTCGTTCTGCTCCTTTCTCAAAATACTCATTCTGTTTCGCAGTTCTAGCTCATCTGGAGAAGGTTTTTGGATGAATTTGAATATCTAAAAACGATAAATAAAGTACTTTAACACTGCATCTTACACACATTCTACACATGAGGTGAAATATCTAAAAAAATATGATAAATAGTTACCGGCAAAAGTATATAGCGTGACAACTGGCTCAACACACACAAAATGAAGATATATAGACATAAATCCCACCGTGTTTCATAAGAATTATTTACATTTTCTTCTAATTGAGACATTTTATTTTATTTTACAGCACAAGATTGACATTTGAGTCGTTTGACAGCTTTCATACCAACTGTCATCGAGAGGTGTAAACTAAACAAACTTTTATTCGACCATAACAAATTTTATGCAGTTTTCAATATAATTTAAAAAATTTGAGTTTTTTCAATAAAATATATTATAAATAAAAAAATATTATCATTTTAAACTTTTTTATTTTATAAAAGGTGAAATTAGCGGTTAATTTTACTAATAACTGTGACGTATCTTGCAACACTAATTGTTAATTAATTCTAATCGAAAGAAAAAAACATGCAGGTATTTTAAATTAACAATTTATTTAGGAAATTGATTGATTTCATTTTGATCAATATTTTCAATAAATTCCATGTAAACTTTGTTTCATTATAAATTAAATGACTTCTGAAATTAATAAAATTACGCTCGAAGTTTAACGTTTTTGCCATGACATTATAATTCCCTAAACAGTAATATTTTATGCAGCAGATATTACACAATAATTGTATAACGAAATAAAGCACTTAACCGGAGGGTCAGAATTAAACAACAACCATAATTTTGGCTTCGAAACAAAAACAAACGAAACTTTTACTTTTCCATGTATAATAAAAGGACCGGAGGCTGTATGAAACGCTACGTTCTATAACAACTCAGAATTGACATTTTCGCATAATGCTTATGTATGCTCCATCAGAATTTTGTATTAGGTGCGCAAAAATATCTATACATACGAATATCTTAGTCAATGATTTAACGAATAGACAAATGTTCAATCGTGTATTTTTTTTCAATTTATGGTTCAATAGGTTTCAAAGGTATCCATTAGTTCTGTAACCGTAAATTACTTGGGTTATAAATATTATAACACACAAAAGCTTTTTTTATCGAATATACTTGAATAATAATCGATCTGGGATAACTTACACATGATTAATCATTTTGCACTTCGTATGAGAAGTTTGTTTAATAACCTTTTTGTTTGAAGTACGCTATGAACTTTTATAGTTGTGAATATTAATAAATGGTTCATTGATCAATATTAAAATTTTAAATCCATATTATGCACTGGATAATTATATTTTTGGTAATTAATTGGAATAAAAATAATAATTGTTTTCGAAAATATGATACAAAATATTCCGAATCGTTTAATTCGGACGTTAAATAATATTAACTCAATTAACAATTCATGCCGAATCCGTTAGCACGAGTTGCGACGATAAATAAACATCGTGTTTATCGAATTAGACATAATGAATTATTGAAAACGTAACAAAGTTTATATCGTCGACGAGGGAATATTTGAATATGCCAACATCATGATCAAAGGGGATTTGAATATTTTCACAACCTTCCCGAAATGGAAGACGCAACTCGCATATGTGGCTCGTTTGCAAATTGTCATTGAAATAATTCATGTCCTTGGGGCGATCATTTATGAGACCTTTGAAGCGTTCTATCTTCGGAAAGCTTATTTAATTTCGAAACATGTTCAGATTTCGCGGTCATTTCAGCAACACTATCTTGGGATTTATTTTACTGTATATTGCTTTTTAAAAATTTAAGATGCTATCAAATTTGTGTTTTTTTTAGTGTGATATATTTTTGAGCGAAAGGTTTTGTCAAAGGTTAAATTTAATTTTCCAAGGCTATTGATTACAATAATAATATATGAATTGAAGACTCTTATTCGTTAATTCAAGTATAATTTAAAGATTTTTACCCTATAGAATTAGATAGTTAATAACTAACAGTTACTGCCAATTAATTGATAATCGTCGAAAGAAATACGAGCCTCAAAGGTCAATCTTCCAATTTAATGCTTTAAGTACTCAATATTAGAACTGTAGTGATATTGATATGCTTGACAATTTATTGAAGAAATAGTATTAAAAAGTAGATGTAATTTGTGACGTATAATCCGCTTAGTGGCTTCATCTGAAGAGTCCTCCCATTATCTTAAACGATGATAAAAAGTATCATTCGTTTAATCGGCTCTGGAAAATTTCTCTCTCAAGACCGAAAGAGATGTCTCATCGAGAAACCTCGTTTAAGCTTTGAGACCATTAAGAAACAGACTACATTCCTGCAAATCCTTTTAACAATATAACGCGAGCGTCTCAACCATAATAATCCACCATTGTCTTTGCGAAGCTATTAACGCTTCGGATTTCGGTCACGACTTGCCACAAAAAACATTACGGCGTGTTCCTCATATCGAAAATGTATTTTTGAAATATCCACAGTGTGTTGTGTACACTAAAGGTTTCCAAACTGGGTCTCCTGAGCCTGAATAAGAGTTTAGCCAGGTTTCCATTTGATCCCATACCTGTAGGCCGCCATTTTGAACTTTCAAAAATGTCCGAATAAAAACCATCTTGTTGATATCTCATTGTCAACTTCTACGAAATATAATTTAGACATTTAAACATACATTTTTGGAGTTAAAAATTCAACAGTATCGAATCAAAGGTACGGGTCAGAATAAAGAGCTGCCCAACGGAACAACGTAAACTTGAAGTTACATGAAAATTTCCGGGTTTTCGAAGGCTTCACTTACAGAAAAGTTTAGGAAATCCTGTATTATATAAAAATATGAAAAAAAACATATATTTACCATTTAAAGAGCGAGCCTCTCGAGACCGTCACGCGTGACGTCTGAGCGGAAAAGTTTCCTTTTGAGGGTTGTCGTGTCAACATGCCGAATATCAAATACGTGTTTTATTCCGAATCGAATTATCTATAAAAAATCTATCGTATCGTTGTTTTCTATCGGCAAAAGTATTTTTACGTACTCGAGCATAAAACGAATATCTTTATTATTCGAATGGGCGTAGGTACTCGCGAGATTCGCACTGTGTGCTCGATATATTTATTGTGTGCAAATATTTTTTGTTTTCTATGTGAGATGAAATTATTTATTTTGTATTGAATAAATACTATATTGTTTTTTTAATATCCTTTATATATAATTTTATAAAAAATGATTTGATAAATAATCCGGATGTGAATTTTATACGATTAATGAAAATAATATGTATACGATTTCATAAATTCTAAATAATAACTTACGTAAAATTAAATAAGGCGAAGATTTAGCGATAAGTCAGATTCGCTATTTTCGATTAGGATTATGTTGTTTTCATTAGTATTTTGTTAGATTATCTCACAATTTTCCACAAACAAGTACAAAATTTCACATTTATGTAATATTATCAAAAACTTAATCAACTCCTTACAAAATTTTTCTCCGAACTTCAAAACGAAAATTCGAGCCAACTTCAGAGTTCGCACATTCGCTTCAAAGTTAGCCCGTTTCGTCACGAAATTTCACACATTTCTCACATCATTTTACACAATACATTATACCTATACAAGAGACACGAAGGACATATTTCACAGGCTTTTATTTATTCTCCGCCTTCTAGATAAATACGGGCGTGTTTAGCCATTTTGACGTCCCTAGTACGTTTGTAAGATTTACATACATTAGCATCGAAACGAAGTTGGCAACTTCGGCCTGCCACACATACGTATATTACTATATATAGCCAGTTGAGATTTACAGGTTATGCTTTTTCGCGGTCGAAGGCTTATGCGCTAAGGCTATATAGGGGTTGGACTCACCTAAGTTAACCCGGAGTAAACACGGGTGTCGAGATCGATAATACGTTAAGACACACCCGTTTATGCATATTCATTCTTGTTTAGTATTTTTTTTTGTAAGAATATGGTCTCATTAATCGATATACATAGATAGAATTAATTCTGGATACTTCTGAATATTAAAAAAAATGATAAATGTTGCAACGTTCCATAAAATTACTTGAAAAGTTGGTGTGAAGTGCAATATTAAGAACCGTACTCGTTCATAGTTTAACATATAAAATGAACCGAAGAAGAAAAATTAAATGAGTGCTTATCAAATTTATGAAAAGTGCTTACAATTGATTTCAATAATATGTAATAGAAGTGTTTATAGCTTAATTTACAATAAGTCGTTTTCATTTTCAAATATTTGTTATTGAAATAAGTCTTATTTAAGCATTGGTAACTGAGCTTAAAATGTGAGAATTATAATGAGAAAATAATTTTGTTTGAAATTTTAAATAAATTTTGACTAAATTAAGAAGGAAAAATGCTGAAAGTTAAATATAGAGTGCGAAATTTTGTAATGATTACGGTTTCTTTGAAATGCAAATTTCATTTTTGATGTTGGTAAAAATAAACAGATGAATAAATGGACGATTTTTATATAAATGTGCACTGAAATATATTTAAAAAAAATATACCAATGTATCATAATCGGATTAAAATGATATAGTTTTTCATATTTGATATGAAAAGCATTATCTATATCAATAAAACGATAGAGCAATTTAAACATTACAATAATTTTAATCGATTTACCATCAACTTCACATGAATTATAAACGACCAACGAACAAATCAAACATTTAATTGTACAATTGCATGCAAATTTCTTTATACATAACACAAAACACAATCTAAAATCTCGAAATGAAACACCATCATCGTTCGCAAATGTCATATGGGGTGCGCGATCTCGAGCTCTGGGCAAAAACACGTCTCGAGGTATTTTCCCGGGAATTTCGCTTTTCTCGGGAAATAGTTGATGAAACCGATGTCGTTTATTGTTTGATTTCAGAGCGTGGGTGTTTCGAGTCTGAAGATGGTCTTCTATGTAGTTTCGTGTCGGATGTGTTTATCTTGATTTCGGTTGTCGTAAGAAGATTTCATGTGAGGGTTCTCACAACAAATGGCGTTTTCAGGAATGTTTTGATTTAATAGAATTTGGAATTGAGCGTGTTGGTTTTTCGATTTAGAATTCGTGCCGTTTTGTTTTCGTACGAATATTCGATTTGATCGTGTGTTTAAATATTAGAATATTTGATATCGCTTATGTGATATGATAAAATAATGTAATTTCGAATGAAAATGTCAAGTCTTTTGGGGATGGTGTGTTTTGGTGAAATTTCATAACAGAATTAAGTGATTAGATAGATTAAGATATGTTTAGGCTGTATTGGGTCATTTTTTTTTCAATTAGATTTTCCTTTTTATAATATTACATTCGTAAACAGGCTTTAAACATTAAAAAAACAATTGAATTGAAATTTAGAAAATATTGAATTTGTTATGAAAAATATTTGACATGAAAAGGAAATAATAAACGATTGAAGAGGATCAAGATAGGTTAGATTAGAACTTTTTTAGTTCGCTTCTCGATTTTCGGTTTGGTTTAGGTCAGTTTTTCATAAGTTTTTCATTTTATTATATCACAAATTTCAACAGCCAAACTATAAATTATCGTATTTGTATTTTTTTTCCAAAACTTAATCTACGTTGAGATTTTTCATTAAGTTTTTTCATGTTATTTTATAGATTTCAACTATTATACGTAAAATTATCGTACTCGTGTAAATTTTTGCAATGTTTTACATTTTTTTAAACTAAGCTTTATCTTTTAGAAAAATGACCATCTCCAAAACACAATTTTAATAAAATACAATTTTATAACCCTCCAGGAGATATTTTTCTTTCACATTTTGACAGGGTCCACCGAGCAATTTCGCACTCAACTCAACGCGCCCCAAGATAAATTGCGGGTCAACACTCGTATATCAAAAGCACACTAGACGCTACAAGAGAAAAAAAAATCACAAAAAATAAAACGAAACTAAAAACCAAAAGATGGAATTCTAGCCGTGAAATTCAACCCCTTCACATTCAACGGGCCTTCCGTGTACCGAATTCGCGATTAGTTGAGGAGCAATAGGGGTTGGGTTAGAAACGGACGATTTTGGACATCGTACCCTTTGATACTCGACACAAAGGCCGTTAATTTAACGAGGTCGATCAGACGCTAAATTAAGCCTGCGATTGTTCCATTTTCGAGGGAGAGAGTTGCGAATGATGGGCTCGTGAGTTATGGTCTTGTCGGGAAAAAATGGATTTGGAAATTCGGTCTATGTAAGATACATATATTTAGGTGTATTGATGTGATAAGTCTTTTGGTAGTGTATAGATTTGAAGCGTTTGTGTATGTTTTGTTAGGATTCAGTGTCATCATGATGTTGGATTCGAGTTCTGTCGCATACTATTAAGACTCGTCTGTTGTTTTTCATGACTGATATTGTATGATAACTTGATTATATCTATCGAATATTTGACTCTAAAATTAGTGTTAAATTAAATTTTATGAATTATTGTCTAAAATTGGATTTCTTGATTAGTTTGTATCGATTAAATTACATCGATTTTAAAATTATTTTTCGAGCATTCATATTAACTCTTTGGAGTTGCTTGGTTAGTGGTTCTGCTTCTTCGCTTTGAAAGTAAATGATTAATTGAGTAATCGAATAAAATAATTGAATAACAATATAAATATATGTTGATATTTCGTTTATAGTATAAAGTCTCATTTTTTGGTATTTTTTTTAGAAAATATGCTAATCTACCAAATCATCATAATAAAAAAAAACCGAGCAGAAATGCGAATACAAACGTCGAACAATCGAAAAGCGAAAAGAAAACACTTCTGTTTCGAGAATAGAAGGACCTTTTCGTGAAACTTTCTTACTTCGGTAAGATTTGTCTTTATTGCTTTCTCGTTGTACGCACGTTTTTTTCATGCTTCAGCTTTCAGCCAGTAAACACAGTCTACGTAGACAAGTTCATTTTTTTTTGATACCATATTGGTTTTTTCGACGTCTTTCGAAGTGGGTCGAAAGGTATTGCTATCTATAAAAAAAAATCGATCAATATATTAAATATATTTTTAGGCTTAAATTCTTCTTATTTATATCAGAACGAATTTAATTTCGATCGAATTCAAAGACAACAATATCTTTCTTTAAATTACGATTCATGTCGAATGAAATATGTACGATTTCGTAGGTGTAACAAAAGGGGTTGCTATAAATATTTCGAAGAATATTCGTAGTACGCAAAAACGGTTCTATTTCAGGATCTTTCCTTTCGACTACGGTTCGTATATTCGAATTCATTTTATATTTATTCGTTGTTTCGAATTGCCCCAGGCGATTTGCACATAACCGCACAATATACACGGGTTTGAATTTTATGGCAGAATTACAACGAAAACATTCAGCGTATGTGGGAAAATTGCAGCCAGTACAATTATCTGTGTGGAAATGCATCCAGAATGAGGACAATTATGTACTATAAAGGATATTTATGTCGGAAAATGGATATGTGCATGTTATTGTTGACTATGAATTTTTTATTGTGTTATCGATGAATATAAATTCTTCATTAGGTGCTCAGTGAACAACGTAATTAAGTCCGTATAACAAAAAATCGAGGAAAATTACAAAACGTGTTCTATGCGTTTTTAAGATTCACTTCATTATTCCATAATACGATATTATTAGCATACTTTCTTTTATAAAACTGCAAATATTTTCAGTTCACATTTGAGTACAGAATTAATCAAAATGGTCTCTGAAATAAATGATTTATTATTCGAAGGCAAAATAATTTTCTCATTTGATATTATTTATCTTTATTATTCATGAATGATATTTCACACACTAAACCAAATGGTTTAAGATATGAATTTCATTTTTTTCAAATCACTTTATGCTCATATACGAAAAGTATTCTTTCACAGAAATTATTATGTGAAAATAGGAAACTCTCACAAAGAAACTACGAAATACCCATACGAATTCCTATCATACCGACTTATAAGAAAAACTATACTTCGATAAATATTGCGATTTATATTCGTGTGGCTACGAAACACGCTCGTATCCCTACAGGGTGTGTATAAATTAATTAGCGAGCGCGTTCGCATATTGCGTTATTTATTCGCTACGGATTAAAGGGTTTTGTATGTATGTATGTTTTGTGTTAAGGACCAATTGTTAGACCACGGCTGTGTTTAATTAAGTCTCTGTGAAATTGTTACACGGTTAACATTCATGGCATCGATTCAGATATGGAAATTGGCTGGAAAATTCGATAGATTGGTCGCCTGTCCTCAATATATTTTACCTAAATTCAAAATTAGATAAAATTGTAGTTTATTATATATAAATAATCTTGAATGTGTAGTGAAATATATTACTCGTACACGAGATGTCTACGATTTGTAATAAAACATCGTGTTCAACAAGAGTAAAAAAAGTACGTTTTATTGCCGCATGTGAGGTTTCTTTGTTCAATTTGAAAGACAAAGCACCGAGATAAAATACAAAAGGGAAGATGTGTCTCGTTTTAACAACGAAACATTTTATATGTGCAATGATTATTTTGATATTGATTCTGAACAATCGTAGATGTGTGATTTTGTAGAGAACATGCAATTCGAATGCCTTACATAATGTAAGTTGCAATTTAGTAGGAATGCTTACAATTTCTAGTTACAGTAGCGAAATTAACAATCAGAGTCGATCGATTGAAATGAACAGCTTTATGTGGTTGTATGAGTTAATTGAATCGTTTCAAATAAGAACAATCAATATTGATTTTATTAATGATTCAACTTCCAATATTCCGAAGCTCGTATAAAGCTTATTTATAAACAATTGTATGGATGTATTTTGGATTATAGCGATATTTTTTCGAAACGTGATTTTTTCTGATGGATCGCGTTTCCAATAGGGAATTTCGTGTTTGTTTGAAAAGTTGCCGATACGTATCGAAGTGTTCGATGTTTGAAAAACGTTCGCTTTCAATGTGGTCTAATTGGAAAAACTTGGGTCAAAAAGCAAGGAAATGTTTTTGGCGCGAAAACTTCTACAAATGAATGCTTCGCTGGCGATTATTTTTTTCCGAATTTGGTGGATTCAGCTTATTCTCGCTTTGATATGTTTTATTTTTTCATTAAACTCACATGAAAATATTACATACCTGAAAAAAGTTAATTGGAGTCTGATCAAGCGAGCTATTATATTTGTTTAAGAAGATTATAATTAGATTTTAATTGAAAATGTGATGTTCAAGAACATATTCAGTATCATGGCAAATTATAACAGATCTCTGGAAATTATTAATTATTAAAATCCATCCATTATTCCTAGCTATGCAAGCGTTAATAATCTATTTTAAAACCGTTTATGTAGTGTCGAGAACATTCGCATTCTGTCTTTCGCGGAATTTGCAATTTAATTACGTAAACATGGTGTAGAATCTATTTCACAAAGTGTACACGGCTCCCATATTCAGATTTCAGAAAAGGTACAAACGAACATAATCAAATATGAAGTGTTTGAAGTAATTTTTTGTACGGCGAAAAAAAAATAATACTCGAAATACAAAGCAGTAACCCACGCGATTATAACGAGTTGTTTATTAAAATTTACGAGTGTCCTCAAATTTCGTATTATCATACTTTTTTCGTGTCGTTTCAGCTTGAGTGTGGAGCTTGAAAAGTATAATACAAAAAATAATTGTCCTCAAAAACATTTCATTACACACAACTCCTGTTAATATCATTACATTATCTAGCATGTCGTTTAAGTTAATTCTAGTTTATGATACATTCATAAAAAAAAACTCAGCATTCCCTTAAAAGATTTCCAAAATAGAATCGATTATTTATGACGTCTGAAATCTACTTTTTACGACCGTCATAAGAACCGCACACCTCATACGTATTCCTTTGTAAATATTATGAAACTCGGGAGTCTCTCGCGTGAAACTCTCCCCGAAATTTGAACCTAGTCTCAATTTATGAGCAATATATTCAAATGATATGCGAACCGAACCAAACGGCATACAAGAATTTGCATGCGAACGTGTCGTAGGGGATTGATTTATCCGAATCGATTCTTAAGTCGAGTGCCGAATCATGCAAACGAGACTCATCCCGAATCTCGTTCGCGATTCGATGTTTTTAAGTTACATCTCGTCTCTGTTTTAATCTAACGTGTCGATCGACACCTTGTCTATATATATTTTCAATAAAATTTAAGATTTTTTTAATTAAAATATTCGAAAATGGCATGAGAGTTTGGGATCGTTGTATGTGCTGGCTTGTCTTATTGATGCAATGACAGTGAGATATTATTGATGAAAATGTTTGGATATGTTTCAGTGGTGTTATTATTCAAAATCGATGAGAAAAGCATTTCGGTTTTGGAGAAAATCTGAAGAAAATTCTATTCATCTGTCCACGATCGGTCTTTAACTGTGCGACAGGTTTTAGTTCCAGCTGTCGGAAATCTGGAAGCACGAACGAACGTTTTGCTGGAGACGTTTTTCGATTTCGTATTTTTTGGAGTTTTCTTTAGAACGATATAGAATTGAAATCTTTATCACTCGTGAAAATGTATAAAACAGTATTTTCATAGGAGAAAATGCGAAATATAATACAAGCACGATCACTGAATCGCGTGATTTCGCATTTCGTTAATTTTTAGAAAATTACATAATTTGAATTTTGATCGAATTTCACAAATATTTGCTCGTAATATCAATTCAGATTATATTCATTAATGACACAATGAAAAATAAATAACTTAATTGAATTAACCAAACTAAAACATTGAATAAATCAAAAGTTGTATAAACTATGTAATTCATCAAGAAGATTAAACTTTTTTAAGATTCAAATTAAAAGTTCGACCAAATTTAAATTGACCAAAACAAAGAGCACTCGTCTGAAAGCATCCATGATCTCAGACAAGATCGAAACGATAACGATTCAAATTTACGGGCAGTAAATTAAGAACACCTGGGCCTTCTTAAACTTTTACTTCAATCGTTTTCGAGTAAAAGTTTCGTCGTAAAGCTCGCCGCCGTCAGGCAATAACGTCAATTAGCAACGGTAAAAACGGCGTTAATTTCGACGCTTAATTGCACCTCCGAAATAATTAAGTGCGACCCACAGACTAGGCCCTTCTCTACGTGTGTGTAGAGGAGACTGGGAACACTTGGATCACTCTTAATTACAAGAACATTAATAGAATTACATTATTATCAATTGCTGGTAGACTATAACGTCTAACCCCTTTTCTTTTTGAAACATAATCAAATGGTGTACGATTTAATTTTTGATGGAATGATTCAAGTCTCCCCTATATATTTGCTCTTTTTCCATTTAATTTGGTCGGGTCGATAGGGCACAAGGACCTAATCATTTATCGCGGTTGATTTGATAACTTAACGATATCGCAAATAAACCGAACGTTCGCGGTTCGACCTTAACGATTTAATGGGAAATTTTGTGGTTTATGAGCTTTTTTTCGTGAGTGGTTCGGTTAGAAATCATATTTAATTTTTTATAGTGCTGGTTATTTAGATGTATATTTTATTTGATAGATTTTTTTTGTATTAAATTTTGCGTATAGTTCGTTATTTTTCGTAGGACATTAAACAAAAAAAAACAGCTCATTAAAAAGTTTCGAAAGAATACTCGCCTTGATTAAAATTGTAAGGAAGTGGAGAGTAAAAATAGATTTCTTTTTAAATTTTGTTCAAATAGAAATAATATTTAATCAATTCATGTTTTAAACTATAAAAAAAATTAATAACATAATTTTTTCACATTTTGTGAAATATTTTTTTTCCATCAATTATTTTGATGAAATTGAACCTGTCAAAAAATAGGTTCACAATTCAAATAATTATTATGTGGCTTATGTGATTTTAAATCGTTCGATATTATTGACATTTAAGAATATTACTATGCATTAAAACATCACATGACAACTGAAAAGGCCAAGGGGTACAAATGACAATTTTGCCGAAACTGAGTTATGTACAAGAATCGCTTCTATGTACTTTCATGTATTTGGTGGCAAAAGGATATAAACGAACTCGGAACGTGTACCGAGATATATCATCAAATCACTCGACCTCCTCTTAATACATGCAAAAGTTTGAGCGCGCTTTTCTCAAAATCACCTGTACCCTTGGCCTTTTCAGTCGCCAATATAAATTTTATATAAAACACGCACCCCACTTTAACAAACTGTGACCTTTAACAACAGAGCTAAAACATCTAATTAACACTAACTAGACACACACAATCACTTCGAGTAAATCCCAAGTACAACTACACCCTTCTTCGAGGAGCAGACTTAGATTGCTGCTAATCGTCTTCGCTCAAGAAGTCGGAGTCAGCTCGGATCCTGCAGAGCCTTAAAGTACCTGTGGCGGCGGCCGGAAGTGGTCTAGTTCGCTCCTCAGTCATAACAAAGAAAGACCGCAGTGCCGCGTTTCCGGGTCACCCTGTAACACCCGCGTTCCCAAACGGTGGGTCGCGAGCGCGGTGCCCGGTGGCCAATCGATAGCCGAAGGGCGCGGGGTTGCGCAATTTTGGATGCGGACTTTTGTGGGGTTTCGGATTTTAGGTCTGTTCAGGTTGTTTTGATGGATTTTGTTTTTTTTTTTGTAGGTGATAGTTTGAAATTTTTAGATTTGATTTGTTTTTTTTTTTTGAATGTGTGGAAATATATTGATAATTAAGGGCAGGTCTTTTTATTTCTGGATTAAGAATAAAACAATTTTAAAGTACATGTGCTCCCTCAAACTATGAGCTGTCAAAACAGCCGCCGAAATAGACAGAAAAACTACATTTCGGACAACAATGCATACATCAATCTCTTTCCCCCAGATTTTGACAGTTGGTAGTTTGAAAACCACGTCTAGTTTAACATCGTTTCATTCACAAACCAGAAGTGAAAAGATCGGCTCCTTTCAATCTAATCTAACCCAACATAAAACGGAGCCCAATTTAATTAAATTTAAATTAATTGAAAAAAAAAATGGTTGTAGAAAGTCATGCTGACTAATATTGTACACAAGTATTAAGTTTGTATCATAATTATTCAATGTATAAAAAAATGTGTTTAAAAAAGTGAATAAAATGAATTCAAAAGCAAATTTTTGTAATTAAATATAATGAATATATCAAAAGCATAGAAAATTCCTTTAAAAGCATTTTCCTAACTCACGTTGTACAAAGAAAAATCGATTTTTTTCCTTAATGGCAAAATTGAATTATGTAATCGAATAAAAAAGGTAATTTAATCAATCAAATGAGTCTAATAAACGTAGACATATTAATAACGAATTTTTACATCGAACATTGTGAGTAGGAATTCGTGTTATTGATTTTTTTTGGAACACCATAAAATTCGTCACAAAGTACACCAAACCGAAAAAATCTATATAATATCCATAAATTCATAATATTTCATTATTTAAATGTCAGTATTATTAAATTAAAAAAAAAAAATATTACGAACCATTTTCTGCCATATTATTGTTACATGATGCACTCACTATCAATATAAACAAATGGACACAAGATCACAATAAAAATACAATTAAATCACACATTAAAAAATATGTAAAACACGATGACACACTAAAAAGGGTACCCCTTCGAAACGCACGCGCCCCACACGTTGAGAAGCGTCAGTATCGCGAGCGTCTCGCGACGTTATCGGTGCGTCAGTTTGCATCGAGCAACGCGCGCGCGTCCATCGTTCCGAAGTGTTCGCGAATTTTCGTGTGTTTCGGTTCCGGTTCCGGTTCCGGTTCCGGTTCTCGGTCACGTGTTCAGTGTGTCCTCAGTGGTATCCGGAGACGAAGTCCTGAGGAGTTTTGCTTTGCAGACTGCTCGCAGCCGACGAGGAAACGCGACTGTCAAGTGATTATCAGTTTTTATTTCACTGACGTTTCGTTATTGTTGTTGAATGTTTCGGTGTGATTTTACGGTTGTTGATTTGTATTTTGATGTTTGTTTTGTTGATGAATTTGTTTTTAATTATCGAAAATATTGTCTATGATTTAATTTATATTTTGACAGTTGGTATTCTGTCGGACAGTCCGTTCTCTTTTTCGCCACTTCGTATTATAGTGTTAATTGGACATATTATGTTTTGTCGAAAATAATCGAAGACTGAAAAGGCCAATGGGTATAAGTGACATTTTTTCCGAAACTGATTTATGCACAAAAATCGTTTCTACGCACATTTATTTATTTGGTGGCTAAAGGATATAAACGAACTTGAAACGTGTGCCCAGATATATCATCAAATCAGTCGACCTCCTCCTAATACATGTTTTTTTTTCAAAATCACTTGTATCCCTTGGTCTTTTCAGTCGTCAATTATTACTCACAATCAAACGTATTCTGAATAATATTGAATTTGATAAAAATACACAAAGTATTTTTTCATACACTACATTGAAAAAAATATTTTGTTATCGCCGTTCATTTGTTCGATCGACGTTTAATTAGTTTGAAATAATTATTTTTTTTGAGGCGGCGACGAAAGTCGATTCATACGAGTGTATGAAATATGAATAATCGTATAAATCACGTATAATAGATATAATTTGACGATGATACAATGTCTTTTTTCACTTCACTTAACGGCCCGTCATCTGCCCTTTGTCGTCAAGGAGAGCTGAAAATCTCGCCTGTCGGTTATCGTTATTTTCATACTCGCTCATCTGATTTTTCTACGAAAATATCTCAAGAAAACATAATTAATGCCTCGTTTCGAAAACAATTTATTTCTGTCTTCTTGCAGAATCAATAATTTCATCGATAAAAAAAAGGAATCTCGTATAAATCTAGATTCGAACGCATTCTAGTGAAAAATCGGAATTCGGATAGATTATGCAATTTTAAAAGACCCTTTCAGGATATATGAGGATCGGATAAGAAGGAATAAAAATCTCACGCACCCTTTTGAAGTCCAATTGATCTCATTACGAGGCACAAATCGAAAACTAAATCCAATATGTACGCACATTCGTTTTTTCGGATTAGCCGCGAAGGCTTACGTTGTATGAGGTTGCGTGAGCTCGAGATCGTAAAATTTTCATGCTGCAAATTGAAACGGAATTGAAGGGAGATTTCCTCGTTGCTGAAGGTCGACGAGGAGTTTTTCTTGGGCGAAAATGTCGTTTTAACTCGACGCCGAAACAAAGAGGAGAACATTCCCGAGATAATAAGGGCGGAGTGCTCCGACGGTTATTATTATTGTGTTTCGAGAAGGGAAGGACTCTTGAACGGTGGTGGTTCTCGATTTTCGAGAGTGGAAAGGTCGTTGTTGGATTTACAGTTGATTCGTACTTCGAAGGGGTTGATTTTGCGTATTGTTGAATGGGCTTAAGGCAGGTTATTAAAGATTCGTCGAATCATTTGAATTTCAAAAAAAATATATCATTTTTTCATGAAAAATTACAGGTTTCAACAAACACATTAGAAATCTATAATATGTGTTTATTATCCAATAATTTGTATCAAACATGTGAACAAAAATAGGAGTTCCAATGTAGGAGAATTTAGATACTTGCATTCTGAACTGGTGGACGTGTTTTATTAGTAATTGTAGAGATGAAAATTACATTTTCTTTATGATCCAATTAGTTGCTAATTTATTCGCGCTTTTAGCCATTCATTGAAGCTAGAATTCTCCTATAAATATTCTTTAATGAGTTGAAACTATTATATAATGAGAGAGCTCGTTTTTGAAACTGTTTGAAATATCGCTCCCAAGAGTGCACTTACCGAAGGAAAAATCGTCTGTATTAATCTCAATTCAGTTTCTTATAAAAATATTATATTATTGATGATAAAGGATTCATAAAGTAAGAATTGAAACGCAAATGTCGACTCATAAAATCATATTATAATTAATTCATCATATGATTTTTTTTATTATTTCATACTCAGGAATAAGTGCATCTCATATTTCGATATATTTTATTTCAATAATGAAATTTTGAAAAATGTGCGTTTATTCAAATATATTTTGCATTCAACATTCAATAGTAAAAAAATAATCACGCTATGCATTTTATTCATTCAAAATACGTATCATATTAACTTTCAATCCAAAAATAGCATAATACGAACCTGCCACGATCCGACGAGCATCCATAACGAAATTGAGACGGAATGAAGCGACCCGAAGCTCACTTGTTGAACGCAATCAAATTATGACAGCAATTGGACGGACGTATGAGTATGAAATTTAATGTGCGACACTAGAGCAGCATGAGTTTTCACTCTAATGCATTTACTGTGTCCCCAAGAGTGGATGCACTCAGCAACAAGTCCTTCTTAAATAACCTTTTTCATTGAAAATTCCATTCCATTCTGTCCGTTCTTCGACGCATGCACTTGGCACTTGCTCTTAAGGGGTTGAGGATTTTCCATGGTTCTTTTCATCGGGTCGACTTTGCTCCCGGACGGTTAAATATTTGATTTATTTACTAGGGAATTTTATGCACGATTCGAATGAAGATGTTTTAATTCGGTTCGTTCATTGTCGGGTATAAATAGAAATTGATTATTAACGGGAGTATTTTCAAATGTACTGAAATTATGAGATTATATTCGGGCCAATAAATAAACCGATGATTAAAGAGTTGAAAGGAATACGCTTCCGATATCGGATATTGAGAACAAAGCTTTCGTTCAATTAAAAGCGAACAATGAACAAAGAAAACGTTAAATGTAATCATAAATTTTTATAACAGAAGAAATATTTTTTTATGTAGAACATTTTATTAGTTATATAATTAAAAAACAATTTTAATCTTAACATTCTCAATACGCTTAAATATTAATATTCTTTGAAAATTAATTCAGATTTTGGCTCATATAATAACCACTACGACTGTTCTGAAATGAAAAGTAATATCATTCCGACAGCTGGATGAAACAAACGATCTATAACACTTACGTTATCACAATTAAATATATACTAATATATTTATATATTCGAAAGATAAGCTAAACCAAATGATGTATAAATCATTTGCGTCAATGCTGAATTCGCAATAAAGAATGATAAATTCATAAAAAAACGTATATTATATTATATGAAATACGGAACGTTGATCAAATAGGATACGCGTCCTTTTCAAACAGAACGTTCAGATGAATAATTTGGTAACTTCACGTTTGCTTTTCGAGGCATTTGTCTCACGTTAGTGCAAAACTGTTCAGAGTGATTTATGTGTTAGGATTCGATAAGGATCGCGTGATTAGTGCGTTGATTGAGTAATTTGTACAATTCGCACCCCGTTAGTATGAAACGCAGGAAATTTTGTTTTTGTTCGTGTTCTGTAACAAGGCAATCGCCGGTCAAACATTGAAATGGAAAAAAAATGGCGTGTCTGCAAATAAAGCGTAGCTGGAAACTAATCAAATTATAGGCTCGAGCTTGTTACGTTTCAATTATGGCGTTTTCGCGAATGTTGCTTTTATCTTATTCGAAGTGTTCAATTGACGTATACGAAGTGTATAAAAATATTTATGTTATAATTTCGGGTTGAAAATTAATTTACATGAAATTAAAGTTCATGTACAGCAAGACAGCGGTAGTCGCTTTTATTCTAGTCGATAAATTCAAATTAGTCAAACTTTTAGATTAATGGATGCAAAACAATAATTGAGCAAATTTAATTTGCTAAGTACGGCATTTGGAAGGCTTAATATGGTTTATATAATACGCAAATGCGGAATTTCAGCGGTTTCAAAAGTTTGTACACAATATCCAACAACAGTTCCCGGCTCTATGTATACAAAACGAGGCTCGAATCAATACATTATACTCGCAGCGAAATTTCATCAAGCATTACGTTATATTAAATAAAAAACGGAGCTTCTCGGCTGTCATAACCGTGAAAGCATCAATACTTCATCCGCCTAGCATTATATTTTTAGCTCGTTCGATACACCTTTTTCTTTCTCATCAATACTGATTATTTCATCGCGGGCCTCATTCAAAGTTGACATACGAGCGACTTCGGCATTCAACACGAAGGCTTCGACGAGACGGAAAATAACCCAAATTGATTGGGATATATATTTTGGGGTTGATTCGGTATAAACGGATCCTTAACGAGATTAACACGAAACATTTTTACCACCCGACCGAGATACGTTACGTATTATATGTGATGAGGGTGTCTAGTCGTTTCAGCGAATTCCCATCGTATCTCTTTTATATGAGAAAATGTTTTGTGCACGCGTTACAAAAGCCTCTTTCTTTCATCGGGGATAACACAATTCTTAAAATAAAACATAAGAAATATGTATGGTGGGGAAAAATGAGAATTTTCTCAGGAAGACGCGCGCGTCGTTTAGGTGATTCTCATACGTAAAGTGAAGTTTTCTTAGTCTTATATGAGTATTGAAAATATTACTAGTGCTAACTTTTGAATAATGATAATCTAATATGTATTTAATCCAACTATAACTTCTAAATATTTTATAAGTTTCGTGTGAATTATTCTCTTGGATGGAAGACTTAAAATTCAGTTTCATAAATATTGAATTGAATGATTTTAAATTTAATGGTATATGGCTATGCAATGATTTTCTTTAGTAGCAATTTTGAAAAGTACTAAAGCTTTTTTATATATTTTATATGAGTGCTTTGTTATAACAGTAGTTTAAGTTCACTTGCTTTAATTTCGAGTTATTTAACTTTTCACAGTTGACTTTCTTAGGCACGTAGTAGTAGAAAGCATTACACTTAGGACACTTAATGCTATCTCTTATTAATATCATAAATGTAAAACACATTTAACCAAAGTTCACAGCTACATATAACGTTCTTATTTATTTTATAAATAGTTCACTCTGAGAGGGTACGACTTAAAAAACCTTCCCCTAAATAAAATTCCATATCCACTAGGATTTGAATAAATTGAAAACTATTTCTTGCGGGTTAAGGGTCGCGGCTCGTAAGGGAAGAGATTCCACTCGACGGAATGGAAGGGTCTTGTCCCTTTTCCGTCGACAATGAGATAAACGACTATGTATCTCAAGGAATTGATGAAGCGTCCCCCAATACGACCACCTTGGGACGTTATACCGACATCGTGACGTATTTCTGCATATGTGCCCATCTATTATGTACCTCTATACGAATGTGGGAAAATCGTAATAATTCGTTTATGTTTCGTCGAAAGCGGTCCCGAATGAAGCAAACTTGTTTAATAACACCGCTTTAGTCGGCGAAAGTTTGCCTTTGTCATTGTTGCTACAAAAAGCAAGAATGTCGCGTACGGTTTAACCTGAGTTATGTTTTTTTTTTTAGAGTCGAGCGAATTTTTAAATTTCGTGTGGGTGTTTGAATTTTGTATGAATTGTATTTTTAGATCTGTTTTTTTAGTCGTTCGTGTGAAAATAGATTGGAAATTTCAAAATTTATACGCTCCGTGGCTCAGTTTAATCTACCATGGCTCGGAGCACGGGATCGGAAAGCTCATAAAGTTCGACACGTTAAAACAAAGAGTATCGTTAACTACTAATTGGCCGTTATTTGCATCGTTACCCATAGATTTTCTCTGCGGAAGCGCATCGGCACAATAAAGACAAATTTTATAGAACGACATCGGTTCGAACGCACAACGAGAGACTGTAAAAAAATTTTCAAAAGCAAAATAATTTTAATTTTTTTTCAACAAAAACCATGAATGTACTGCGAATATACGTGCTCTGCACTCGAACAGACGGATTATTTCAGCGAATTTTTTAATAAACGCGAAATTGCTAGCCCTTTTTAGCTCCAATGTCGCATACGTACTAATTCAGTTGAATCCCACAATTGTTGTGGAGTTTCGAAAGCGTGCCGGTAATTTTTTCCAACTGAAGTAATTGTATTACAACTACGTGAAATGGTTGTGCAATTTGTACTGCTGTTCGTGTATTAAATTGTACGAATGTATAATATTTCGTCTTATCGTTCGACCGCAAGCGAGTTGCTTATCAACGCGGATATGTTGAATAAGTTATAGTTTCAGTTTCGTATGGTTTCCGTTGTGTGAATTTTTGGAATTTAAAAATTCTCGAATGTTACAAAATGTATTTGTATTTATTAAATCAAATAAGATGTGGAAGAGGCTTCTTTGATCTCTTCGTTGAGAGTTCAGCTTTCTTGGAATATGATTTTAATAAGGTTTGGATTGAACATGTGCTCGTGAGCTGCGATTAAATTATTTCTCAGTATTAATTACGATGTTAATGAAAATGTAACAAATACGTGTATTTTTCCGTTGTTGATACAAAAATAGATTCTTCATTAATATGTAATTTTTATATCGAGCTCCAAGCTTCATTGAAATCATGTTTACTCTTTTCTTCGAGCACAAAACAAATCAATGATAAAAAATTCACTCGATGGTTTTCCGATGAAGACGATATATTGCAAAGCGGTTCCTTTCTTTAATTTTACATCGCAATATAAATTAAAAATCTACCGAAAAAGCAACATTTCTAGCAACCTCGCATATTAGATCATTTGTTAAATCGAGCGTATGATCTATCGCAAACATAATAGAGATCGGCGCGTCTTTCATTCCATTTTCGACATGGCGGTTAAATAAAATTTGATACACGCTCACAACACGTCTAGATGGAAAGTGATCCATTAACATAATGAATTCTATAAGGGAAGCCTTGTGGGCTCGATATGCCATTAGCACGACACGTATGCCTTTTGTGTGGGACGTTTTATTTTTGCATGCTAGCATGTTTTTTTTTTGCCTCGTGGTGTATGAATTTATTCGCATATTCACCGTATGTGTGTAATATTCGAATAGTTTCACCGTCGGAAATAATTTCGGAAGGATGATGGTAGATTTGCGACGCAACGTACTGGGATTTTCAAGGATAAGGACGCGATCTTATCCGAATGAGGTTTTTGAAATGTAAATTTTCGTTTGAATGGAGGGAAAAAATAAAAGCTTTATCGTGAAATTCGATGGTGTCGATATGAAAAAAATGTATTTTTTCAAACACTCGAGCGTGCCCAAAGGTATAAAAGAACAAACTTCTATAATGATTGCTATAAATTTAACGGAAGTGTTTCATTACAGCGGAGTTCGGACAGACACTTTTGCGAATAAAAATGACTCAATTTTAGATCTATAAAATTCACTTTTTATTCCAATGAACATCAGATAAACTTATTAACCTCCTGTGTATTTTTTAAAGGAAAAAAAATACGAATTCGTATCGAAAACGGAAACGTTATTAACGAAAGGCAGAGTTAGCGTGTACGTCTATCCGTTTGAACAGAAAGATAAAGAATTCTATTCACGTTATAACAAATCTCGCGCAACGTGAAAGCTTTGTAAGAGCAAGAGTTTGTTTTCTGCTTCAAGCTTTTTGTAAACTGAACTGAAAGGCTAAACGCTTCTGGTTAAACCATTGTGCTGCAGTTGCACGGGTAATTAACATGACATCATAATGAGTCAATTTGGTGCTTTGAGTTTTTCTTTTCGGAATGAGAGTGAATTAAGTATTCTATTCATTTAATATTAAATTGGGACGAATTCACTATTGTTGAAAATTTTTAGAATGATTAAATATTGTTATTTCATTTCGCAGTGAAATGAAGAGATTTTTAATCCGTTTTTTTAATTTCGCGAACAAAAGAACTGATACGCCGAATTGCGTGGTAGAATAATTACCGAAAAAGCGTTTTTTCGTATCATTCCTAAGCCACTCATTTATTAAGTATTCGAGAAAAATTTCAGAATCTCTTACATTTTCATAGAGACGTAATTTATGCATATTTTATGTACATCAGATGTGAAAAAGTATGCAAATGTTGAATTTTCCTTAAATATTTTTTCTTCCATCTGAAGGGTGAGTACCTATTAAATAATTCATGTTTAATTTCATTGTGATGTTATGAATTTTGAATGTATTGCGTTATAAATATATTTTTTTAAATAAATTCGAGTGAAATTTATTCGAACCGCGAACAACGAGGATAACGATAAATCTAAATGTTAGTTTTTTTTCCGTAAAACCGCACATAGAAAAGTTTCACATTTTTTTTTTCCACATATTTTCATGGGAGAAAGGCGCGTTCCCCGCGTTTTGAATATTTTATTTGGGACATAACGAAAATTTAGAAGGTCGACAGTGTACAAAATTCCCTCAGAAATGATATATGAAGCATTCTGGAAGGCTCGAGCGATATTAATGAACGAAATTTTTCCATTTTCTTATTTCACATCGGTATCGGTGTGAAATACTACCGCGTTCCACGTGTAGGTACTTCACGAAATGAATTATGAAAATTCTTGAATTTTAAACATGCTCGAATCGATCGTCTAGTTATTGCTATATCGAACTGAATTTATTACTAGCTGTTAACTGCATGCCCGTTATCACGTCGATATGCCGTCGTAAAAACGAACAGAGCGAAAATAAAACCTCATTTTATTTCCCTTTTACTATGGCAGAAAAACCTCGAGCTTGGTTCGCAAATAATATGCAACATTACAAACTTATCCGCGCTTTCAGTGTGAGTACTTCACGTATGAAAAAAAAATGGTCAGAACTAAATTTATTACTAAAACAAAGACCGGTGGACAAAATGGTTCATACACACGCCGTCAGATATTGATTTTCCTACGTCCTGAGTCAATATGGTCACGATAACGATTAGATATCACCAGAATTGTTAAATTATTGCAAGCCAAACAAGCCGATAACGATCACTCATTTGCGCATTCGCAACTACCGGATGCCGAAGTATACATGGTGCATTCGGAAAGTCATGAAATTCATTTTATATCTGAGCTCCTACAAGTATAAATTAGTTGATAAGATATTGAAATTTAAAATATATAAAATTTAGCCTGATTTCGAGTATAGATTGAGTCAGAAATGTCGTTTTATTGCACCCTTCTTTTGAAACTATGTCACAGCTGGTACTGGAATCGTTCGACAACACATCCCAAATTTTCTACTGACACAATTCTGACTCCAAACTCTCAAATATCAAATATTAGCTATCATATTTTCATTCGCAAGATGAAAAATGGAGTCGAAAAATGCCATATTGTCATAATTGAAGCTAAACATACGTGACAATTGTTAAAAGAAGGATTCCTTCAAAGCCTCTTAGAAGGTATACCAGGCATAAAAAAATTGTTTAGATACTTATAGACAGAATTTTAAATAGTTTCAGCCATTTATGCATATATTTTGATTCTTTTTTAAAATACATTTCATGTCTTTTAGAATACACCATGCATTGCCATTCTCACAATATGAAAATACCCAGAATTGAATATAATGCCAGAAACAAATCCGTTCGAATCCGTTCAACCGAATGCGACAGTGTCACTCGTGTCTGCTCGCGACAAATTTCCACTTTAATAAACCACTCGGTAGGATTGCGAAAAGATAGCCTTCGGCGATATGCAAAAGTCACATATTTCACCTCTATCTAACGAAGGCTCACTGTTTCGCCGGTGTGGGTATACAGGGTGTAAGGCGGGGCTGGAAATATCTCGTTAGAGGCTATTTAGGGTACAAGTTCAGCGCGGCAGTTTATTAGGGTCTCGGCAGTACGCTAATGAGGGTCAAGTCTGGGGAAACGAGATCAAACGACCGCTTCGTATGAAATTCTCGGCCAAAGGATGGAAACTTTTCAGGAGACCGCTGCGTATTGCGCGTTGAAGTCGAATTATAACGCTGAGATGGTGTATCGTATGAATTTTTAATAACTAGCTTCTGTGACTCGAGATTTGATGGACTTTAAATTGATTTTGAACTGATGTATAATATTTGAAGACTGTAAAGACCGAGGGGTATAAGTGACTTTACGGTGATTTCGAGAAAAGCGCGTTCAAAGTTGACCATGTATTAGGAGGAGGTCGACTGATTTGATGATATATCTCGGCACACGTTCCGAATTCGTTTATATCCTTTTGCCACCAAATAAATATGCGTGCATAGAATTGATTCATGCTAATAACTTAATTCCGACAAAAATGTCACTAGTACCCCTTGGCTTTTTCGATCAAAATTTATAATAGGTTCAAAACAAGTAGTTACAAAATCTGTTGAAATATGTGATAAAGTTAGGCGTTAAATATAATATAAAAAAATTTAGCACAGCGAGTTTGATCGAATGAACACAAATTCACCATATTTTATTTGTATATCTATATATTGAAGTTTGTATAATGTTTAAATCGATATTTTGTGTATTTATCAAGGGATCAGTTATGCAGGACTAATTTGCTCAAAGCAGATTGCATTGTTAGAATGCACGCGATTCTATCGTGATTATTGTTTCGTTATTTAAGCGAATGTTCATCTATCATTTATCTACTATCGTATTCATTATTTTTTTAATATATGTTTATTTTGATTTTTATTAAGATAAAATTTCAGCTTTTATTTACCAAAAAAGTTCTTTTGTTTGTCATTTTTCCTGGAAATTGATAAAAAAATATTATATTATATACGTCCGAGATAATGCTTTCACTGAAATCACAAAGGAAATAATATTATATGATACACACACTTTGTGCACATTAAGTAATACGATAATAAAATAATTCATGTACATTAACTGATAAAAAAAAAATGTAAATACGTCACTGATATATCATATTACATTCAAAGTTCCATTTTTCAATGTCGATCTCGAAGCTTCCGTAACGAATCGCTCAATTATGAAAACCGCGTCGAATAACCGTCTTAATTAGATTTCCGAGAATCGCGTCGTTTTTAATCTGCATAAAAGTCCTCTTTTGTGAGTTCATTAATTCACGTGGGACTACGAAATAGGGTTTCTTTCTCGAAATCTCTCAGAGGATCTCGAGAAATTTCGGGACTCGAATTTCGAGACATATTTTATTTCAGACAATCCAATAAATTTCGAGTGTGTCGAAAGCTTTCTGAGAATATGCTAACGTAAATTGTAATTAAAATTTTTGATATTAGTCATTGATATTTGCAAAATTTCATTGTTTTCTTGATAGAAAGATTCGGAAAAGCGAACCCTTCATAAGCAGGAAGAACGCCAGGGAAAAAAAAGATATTTTCTCGATTGTCTTTTATACATTTTATGGGCGATTTTTCTATGAATATTTTAAATCTCGGGATTTTTATAATTTCAGACAATTGATAACCTTATTCAATTTACTACGTAGCAAAATTTAACATGGGTCGTAATAATTGTTCGAATTTGAGCGAAGCTCGAGTAATTGATGAGTTTTGGTTTGAGCAGTTTGCGTGATAGACGTTAATTAAACGCAAAAAGTGAAACTCGCACACGCAATTCGCCTGAAATTGAAATAATTTCCACTCTGAAACTATCACACAAGCAAGGGTTAGATAGGTATTATCTTTTGGATGCGCACGTTAATTTAAGGGCTTTGATGATGAGAGTGTTAGACATTTGTATTACAAAGTTTCATCTTGAATAAGTTGCTTCCGCGAAACATGTCTTGAGTTAAAGTGAAATCATTTTTATCTTAAATTTAATTCTTCTTAAGAATTTTTAATTAAATTTGAAAATACTAAAATCTGCTTTGTGAAGCTAATATGAAATTTGTTTTATAAATATTACAAAAGTCTTAACAAATGTTTCAATTGTTTTTTTTTCGTTTTCAATATCAAAATGAAATTCTGTATATTATACTAGGAAGATTTCATACACGTGTTTCTTTATTTACTTATAGAAGCTTTCTGTAATTGCCATCAGAGATAAACGTGAATGTGCCATCAGACAATGGGAAATACCCTTGCGAAAAAGCAGAATCTCAAACACGAACGTTAACAATGTTGACACGAAAATGTGCTACTGACATATGATTTTCCCCTTTAGCCATATTGATTTATATGTGAGAGTTTCATTGTGTGAAAACACATAATATGTATATCTGCTCGCATGGTAAAACATAATATTTTCCTTTTTAATTTGATACATTAATTTATTTCAATTTAATTAAAATGAACAATCTAGTTCGTGTTTTATTTTAATTATAAAAATAATCTAAACAGCTCAATTCAGGTAGCATACTTTTTTAAAAAGTCTCCGGTGAGGTTTTCTGAAAACTTTTCGCTTTAACTTTACTCAAGAAACATTGGATAAAAAATTGAAGTTTCCACGAATTGTATGAGGCGCGGATAAGCTAAGCGAGCTCGTGTCATTAATAAAGCTTATTGTTGTTGTTGGTGGATTGAAATTGATATATTTTTCTTTATTATTTTCATAAAAAAATGCGGGTCGAAGGGAAAAAGGGCTTTTAAGCGTATCATTAGCCGAAATGAAAAGGAAAAAAACGAATAATGGTATCAATTAGGATGAAGGCATCGAACAATGAATTGATGAAATGTTTTTTCGAAAATAAAAGCTTAACAATTATTCGACAAAAGATGCATTAATATATATAAAAAAAGTAATATTACAAAATAAATTATAAACGAATTTGTTATTCGATTTCTTTGTGAAATTTTTTTTCAAGCGAATTGAAAAACTCAATTCGTTTTATATTTTTAAAGTAAAGTTTACGGTCTTGTTGTTTTTTCCTTCATTAAACCGGGATTATTTTTCGAAGCAAGTATTTTTTAATTACTTAATATGAATTTGTGTATAATTTTATGTATATTGAAGTCGTTAAAAATAATACGTGAAATTAACATAAGCACCCGAAAAAAAATTAATAATTTAAAACGCAACCTTCTAAATTATACGGGGAAAATTTAATTTCGTTTCCGAAGGTGTTTATTCCCAAGAGGAAATGTAAAATGAAATAAGAGAAAATACACAAAATATTTACGACGCTCGCTGAAGAAAAAAAAAATTCACAAATTTCATAGAAAAATAATTTTAAAATTACCATAAACTCGTTCTTATTGTATGAATCGCACGTGCGGAACGAGCGCGTTATATTATATACGTAAAACATATACCTAACAATATTTACGATTGTTTCCGAAAGTTTCGTATGCAAATTTCATTGTAGGAGAAATTTTCTCACTTTGTCGGCGTGTTGAAGCAAAATTCACTACGTGATCAGAGTTATCAGCAAGTGAACGTTCAACGAAGCGATGAGGATTACGATTTTACGTTTAAAAGCAGCTAATGAGCATGAAAATGTTCAATGTTTTATGAAACTAAAAATCTGAATTAGTTAAAATCATGCTCTTATTTTTTTCCGTTGAAAATGTTCGAGACTTTCAAAGATCAACTTGCGTATACTAAGTTCAGTTAACTTAATGTAACTAGTTAATGAATCGCCTTCACCATAACTACCTTTATAAACTAGAAAATTGGAGACTAATTCAAATTATATCAAACTAGAACACTTTACGTACTTCACAAGATAATATTCCGAGACGACCAACCCCATTATGAAATCACGTTATATTCCACGAAGTGGGGTCTTGCGCTATTTTGAACGACAACGTTTGATCATAGCACAATAGCAATTAGAGTTTATTATTGTTGAGGTACGAATTTGTCGTTCTAAATTCTGAATTATTTTAATAAGTTAATTTTCATTTATGTAGCAATTCGTCAGCGATAACAGAGTTCGAAGTTTAACCTCATCGGTAGACCACAAATGCTGACAAAGATTTGTTCACTCGTCTGGAAGAACAACAGATTGCGGAATGCTATAAATTAAGGGCGCAGAAAACGATAAATCTAGATGTTTTCAAAATGATGGCCTATTTTTCGTTTAATTTAACATTATGCAGAGAAAAAGACGTCAAAGCGCTATAAATTTTTTATTCGCCGATTGAAAACTCTCGAACGGAATGCGTTATTAATAAAACCATTATTGGACGTCGATCGTGAAATATGATTCGGTTGAAAAAAAATATCAAACATTTTTCAACTTATTGCGTGAATATAATAAACGTTATAATGTTTCAAAATTCGATCATTACGATAAAAAAATTGCGTATTATATCGTTATATTTGCTGAAAAACTTTAGATTGTGTGATAAAATACGATATAAAACTTTCTGTGCAATTTTCGAAATTGGTCGTAAATATTTTAACTAAATGACGTGAAATTTAAACTAAAAACATTTAACTTCGATAAATGTGATGATAAAAGGCAACGATGAGTTATTTTATATAGCAAATAGAAAGTCAAATTAAATGATTTTAATGCAAATAAAAACTTTTACACTTACTAGAATATATCAAATTCAGAACTCATCTTCCAACTATGGTTAGATATCATTATTTATTAAGATAGATGTTCATATTATCAATAATTATCTATTCTATGGTCAAAAAAATCATCCATATGTATAGTTTTTCAATAAATATGCTTGATATTTGACAGTTAATTCAGGATATATTAGTGAATCTACAGCTAAAACATCTGCCTAAGTGAACCAAATTAATAAAAAAAAATTTGCTATTTTACCTAACGATCGAACTTGTATTATTTCATTCCAAAAATTGTTCAATTTTAATGGAAAATTCTATCCAATCGACAAATTTCAACGATACATATGCAATATACAAATTCAAATCACCATAATTCAAAGCGCAATTACGCACAACGCACGCTCCACTCTCCCCCAACATCGAATATTAAACAATCGCATCAAAGTTGACGCGTTCAAAATTCAAAACCCCAATCTCGATAACCAAACAAACTCCAAATTTTCAACTCGAACAATAATGATCTCGCCCTCGGTTCTCGGTTCATCAGGGTGTGTTTTGTGAATTTTTCACGTTCTGCCGACGCTTTGATTGATGGCCTCTACGTGCAACGGGCCCTTCGAAGACCCGGACCCTGGAAAGGTTCAGGGGCTGCTGAATTTTTCAAAGTCGACCTTCGGCGTCCCTCGGAGGCTTTGTGAAGTTTGATCCCAGGGTGGGAAAAAAATAGAAAGGAAATTCGTGAGGTATGGTCGTGTTGGGTTTTTCGGCATCTGGTGTTCTTTAGCGATGGATTCTGTCGGTGGGCGTTCGAGGGCTGACCGATAGGTTTCGATTCATATGTTATATCGATCACTTTTCAGGAATTTATATTAAAAAAAAAGATTTAATGTTTGAAAGAAGAATAGAACATGTTAAAAATAAATATAAAGCACTTCTATGAACGTTTTACTATGCAGAAGATTCTTTTACGCAATTTAAGATCTGGTGTTTTTTCCCGACATTCAACTTTTGAAAAGAAAATTGCTGAAATATTTTATATTGCATTTAAGACTTTTCTTACTAAATATGAGTTGAAAATTATATGCTTTTGCTGAAAAACAAATGAAACTCATTCAGAGAATTTTGAAATAAAAACAAAATATTTCGAAACGCGAAACAGTCAAATTTTGAAAAATTTTTTTGAAAGAAGTGGGCGATATAATTTTTCTTTCATAGGTAGACATTTTTCCTCTTATGCTTTTAAAGTTTATATAAATATGCATAATAAATGGCTTTATTTACAAATATTTATTATTATGAACGTGCATTATGTAGCCGAGCGTATATTTATTACGTTTTCTCATACCTACAATATTATGCGAAAAGTCTTTCATGGTTTTAATATCAGTAGAGTGTTCTTATGCATCGCCTTCGGATGCAAGCATAAGAAATGTAAATAAAAGTGACTATTTGAATTTTATTAAAATATGCTTTTCGTATATAATATAAAAAAAAGCTGCATATATATTTCAGTGTTGTGAATATTTATAGTTTTCCGACGGTTTCGAGAAAAATGAAATATTTCAAGAGACATTTTTTTCTTTTTTCCTATTTCTTAGAAAAATCGGTCTACTTCCCCGTAAATAAGTAAATATTGGTTTCCTTTTGCAGTTTCTATTGGAAAATATTTCCGGTGCAGAGCTGCACGTAAAGTAGCTCGGCAAAGATACGAAAGCTCTTTCTTTACATTCTTCCTTTTTATTTCAATGTTTTAAATGAAAAGAAACTTTTGTATCTATTCAAAAATGCAACCTAGATTCCGGATTCAATTTTTATTCATCATTTCATGAACTTATATGAAATTGAAATATATATGTATGCACTGCAAATATTGTAGATAATATACCTTGAAACGGTTTTCCAATTCATGTAATGATCCGTTTGATTGAAAATTTGAACTCGCAAAACTAAGGAATTCATTTAACGAACTGAAAAATACGTTTCTTATTTGATTTAAACTTCCTTGAAAAAGCTTCAATTTAACCAAAACTTTTAATTGACTTATGGTGATTACATTGAAAGCGTATCGATAGGTTCTTCACTAAATGTATAAAATATTATTTAATTAATTCGATTGAAATTGTTTCTTCAATAAAAAAGGACTCAGAATACAAATTAACTCATTATAACAGATTTTATATAAGTTTACACTACGATTCATTTGCAGGCACTTAATATGTACCAGTCATACAATATGATTGGAATTATTCTTTACTCTAGAATTTTTTTTTTGATATTCAGAAATCATTGTATAAACAAAGCCTCGTAATAATCTTCATCTCATTCCCTATATAATTTTACAATATTAACATGCCTTATACATCACGTACGAAATACTCGGTCCTTTTATTACACATTAACCCCTACGGCGGCTTAAATTAATAAAATATTCCACTTACGGGAGAGCCTACAATGCCCTACACGGGAAATGGTTTAATCCATTAACCGTATACTAGATTCCAGACGCAAAAGTATCTAAGCATTTTGAGAAAATCCTTGGTGAATTAATAAGCTTTTTTCGGGTCGTCCCGGCCAAAGTGATTCGAATTAGCCCGACGATTTGTACGAATTATGCGGTTATTTCGTCGCAACACGACTAATCCATTTGCCCTAATTTATACGTGTTTCTATTCGTTCTGCGAGATTTATAAGTAAATAAATATCAATTTCGATTTCGTCGTGCGACATAAATCACCGTTGGAGCGTCCAGCGTCTTCCACACGGATAACTCGTTTACGATATTGGTTTTTCAATTGAAAACGCTTTCGCGACAATATTGAATCAGAGGGCATGGAAAAGATAATAATGGAATATTTTCAGATTTTCTCTAATATTGTTTTTTTTCGGGGCAAAGTGGAACTTTGCTCCGGATATTGAGCGATCAGCGTCAAATCAAAGTGAAAATCGAAATGTTGTACGTTTTTCTGTGTTCATGAATTATTTATTTGTTTGGGATATCCCAAAAGCGTTGCCAAAAAGGTTCATCGAAGTGCTAAATAAAACACACATTCGACTTTGTATAAGAGCAAAAAAATACGTTAAGACTTTTGATATGGGGAAATGATTTATTAAATAAGTCGGAGTTACTAAAATGCTAGACATCGATTCTTTTTGAAAATTCTGGAGCACGGTTATGATGTCAGGGACGATATCCTCTAATGTCGAATAATGTTATACATGACTAGATTTTCTATCGAATTTAGAAGGGGTGGATAACGAACAGATATTCTCAGTTTTTGGGGATTGTCTGTGGTTACGGTACTAGCAGTAATAATATCCTTCAACCCTCATCAAGGGTGGATCCGATAAAAAGGGTTCGATGCTAGCCCGTATCGGAAAAACGAAAACACAACAGAAAAAAGGATAAAGAAACGCAATGGATATAATCAAATTTTTTTACCTTCATCCAATTAAGTGGAAATGCGAGACGAACGCAAATAGGGTTTTTTATAATCGATTTCCGATTTTATATAAGACAGTAGGACAATAATGCTGAAATCTTAAATTGACCGAAGTGTTTTCTTTTTATGAAATTTTCTTAGAAGAATTTTATAATATGGATTTAATTAATATGATAATTGGATTTTTTTAGTTCAAAAAGGGAATCAGATAATAAAGATTACATTTCGAGAGTTAATATTTTTTCTCTTTATAAATTAATATAAAATGCTAGTTAGTTTTCTTATACGATTTTGTAGTCCAATTACCAATAACTATATAAAAGTTTTATTTGTAAAATAAATCTGAAACATAATATTTTTTCAATAATAGGAAGCTAACGTCAGACCCAACTGTCAAATTAAGACCACAGCAAAAGCAAAGTATATAAAAAATACAAAAATCGGACGTCAAATCTTCGTCATTGAAATTTGTTACGACTTTATATAAATAAAAATATGACGGAAAATACGAAAGCGACGTAACAAGGATGAAAACTGCGGCAAACTTTTCATTTTATTCGGTTGAGAAAAAAATGCGAAAATCGACCGGCCTTCAATTAACTTTCGAAAAAGTAATCCTACACAAAAAAAATAGAAACGAAACGCAAAATACAGGGTTTTTCCATTTTGCTAAATTTCCTCAAAGGCTCATAAGGAAAATTCGCTATACGCCACTAATGGACGTTAAAATTTTCCTTTTTTTTCCACCCTTACGATACATCCCGGGTCCAATTTGCGCTATCAATCATTCGGTTCGAAAAGTTCTGGATGCGAGATCAGCACTTGGCCAATTTCCCAATTCCTCCGATATTTTTTTCCAGCTGAAAAAAAATTACAACTCCAATTAGCCTCGGTGTACACAGAAAGTTCCGTGTGAGCGAGGCTTTTACGTTTTCAAATTCAATAAGTGCAAGCTTGATCGCATTTTGATTGGTTCGGCGCGCGGTTCTGTATTACATTACTCGTGTCGATGTATGGAGGCTTTATGGCTTCGTGGAAGATTTTATGTGTGTGTTTTCTATGGTGAAAGTTGATGTGATGTTGTATTTTGTGTGTGTGAAAGTCTGAAAGTTCATACTGGGGTTGTTGCGTGGCGTGTTCGTGGGTTGTTTTGATTTTTTATGAATCGGGTTGAAAGTTTCGGAGTTTGTCACTGTTGAATTTTTAATATGAATCTGTGTTGTAATAGATTTTTTTAGATATGATTTTTTTTATATTTCTACGTTATATATGATGAAAAATGTACAATGGAAGAAGATAAATATATCTTTCGAAAAATGAAAAATATCGTGAATAAAAATGATGAAGAATCTTTTGTTGAATAAATGACTGTTTTTACGAATGAAAATATATGTACACCTACGTAAATTTCGATTGCTCCATTTCATGTTTTTGATCACGTATTCTTTTCCCGGGTCCTCTTTGAAATGGTAATTAATCTTCCATAGAATCGTTGGCTTCATTGTACAATTCAAATATTGTCCTTCGTGCAAAATAATACAGAGGACAAAAAAGTACATTTAAACTCCCGGTTTAGTAAAAAGTCAAATTTCATTATGATACAAATATTTGATATTCATTTTGAGCCATGTTGTATGGTTACATTCAGGATATTAAAATATTTCGTTGGAGTTTTTTTCATTACGGTGAGTAATAAAGTTTAAGTTTGATTACATTTATATGCGATCGTAAAAAGTGATGCAACTTGTTGCAATGTTGTATAATGGTCAAAGAAATGAGTCTCACAGTTGAAAAAAGTACCATGAGGAAATCTTCCAATTAAAATGCTAATAACTGATATTTTTATATTAACTTCGAAGAACCAGTTTTTTTTCATTTTAACGAACACACATTTTCTTCCACTCGATAGATAAAATTTTCCTCACATTCTCAGAAAACGAATAAAATAAATCGCTATTTTTTTTTTTAAAGTAAAAGGCACGTTCCGTTACAAAATAAAATAAATCAATCGAGCTTGAGCTCGCGAAGCGCTCACGTTTAACACGAAGAAACTTCACTTCGATACGATGAAAAAAAGAGAACATATCGTATCACTTAAACGTCAGTTGAATTTATACGAACAAACACGAATTCCTAAAGTGTATGTACATTATGAAATTCATGCGCGTACACAGCGCTTCAACCGGTCATATTTGCTCAAATAAACGGTTGGAAAACCGCGGTCGGAAAAATTCGCTTTTCCGACGCGAAACCGGAGATTTTTTCATACGTTATGTACGGTCGACTTGTGGGTATGCATATTTTTATATTTGTGGCAAAGGTGGGCGTATTTTTTCCCTTTTTGGCGGTTTTTTTCACGGAAAGATTGATAGTCGAGCGGCGCGTACAAAATCGTACGCGTTGGGTCAAATGGGCCAAAGGGACGTATTGCGACTTCGTGACACCTCACATAGAAAGCCTAGATTTGTTCCATGGAATGTTTTTGACCTCGAATTTACGAATGAATTCCATAGAGAAATCGAACATATTGGATGTCTCGGAAGGTCGCAAAATTATATGCAATATGAGCGAACGTGATCGATCGAAACGATTTCATTGTATTATACAGTTTCGTCTATTAGCACATTGCGTATCTTTCATGTGACGTTCAAATATTGAATTTTCCAAAGTAAACTTCCGCATTGTTTATTCAAAGGATCGGCGAAATGACGACCAAACGTCACGAACGAACTTATCAATAAATTGATCGCTTTCGATATTCCGAACTTTCGGCGAGTTTTCGTTAGTTTGCCCGGCGTTTGAGATTGATTAGTATTAAAAAAAAAGTACAGCGGAGAAATAAAATTAAATGGCTATGCCCATTTGGTTTATTTGAGGTCGATTCATCAAAGTCTACCGTTCATTTGCAGAACGTCTTACGTACGAAGGATCGACCTCATTTCGCATCTTCAATTACGAAAAAAAAATAAACGTATCATTGAGAATTTATTATTTCGATCGGATAATATAATTTTATTTTAAAATAAAACCAAATTGCGACATTGACATTTGAAAGACGACTCGAATTCCTCCAACGCACCGCTTTACGATTTCCATTATTTTTACGGACGCATAAGACAAAACGAGCAAGTACAACATCGACACTTCGCTTATACGACATCCCCATTGTTGTTCCACTTTACGACTTTGACATCTTCAACGTCACGGTTGTTCGACCACGGAATTGGTTCACCGACACGTGTAGAGCTTCAAAAGCACACCTTCGCTCAAAACCGAACCTTCGAAGCCTTCGAAAAGTCAAGGAGACTTCGAATCAATAGCTCCAGCTTCTAAATGCTATCGACCTCCTATGGGGTGCTATTGAACGAAGTTCGATGAACTTCTATACACAACACTACAAAGTGCATTGTCGTAGTTTAGAAATATATTAAAAATAATATATGTAAAAGGACTCAATATTCTTCAAACTTTTCTTTATGAGCATTTTCACAATTTTTTTGACGATTCTCACTTACCTTACTTACATTGAAAAGACCCTCCTTTTATACTATGTATAATATTATCACAACTACTTACAATTAGATAGCTTTAATTATGTCATAATGACATTTTTTGAAATCATTTTTATTTCGAAAAATGAGAAAAAGATGGCCAATGCTTAATATCTAACATTTCAAAGTTTAGGAGTCAGTTGAAGTTACAAAAGTCAAAAGTTCAGGACTTGACGATTATTCTCAATATTCATTTTAACGCGGTCTCAAAATAGAGGCACATTAAACTGCTGATTCTGACTATATCAATAATCAGATTTAACTAAATTTTAATGTATTGTAAAGCTGAGTATCTTAGCAATGAATGAATGAATGAATTCGAACTTATTGTGGCTTGTAAGAGTGCAGCAATAAATACATTTCACGACTCTGAATGCGCCATATGTGTGCAGGACTAACTATAATGGAGCAGATATTTGTTCTTTTGCACAAATGCAATAACGTCAAATGTTTCTTGTGCTAGTTACAGGATTCTTCTTCGGCTTGTCGATGTTTTTGCTGGTGGTTTAGTGCTCTTGTTGCCATCGGTGTCGGACATTGGTATTCCGATTGGATCGCCGGTCTCGAAGGCTCACGTATTTCCAAATCGAATTTTCCTTTTGATCTTTGCTTGGTGCGCTTTGTATTTAGTCCGAAGCAATCTGAAAATGTATGAGGCCGTCTTGTGTGCGCGTCCGCGATTTAAGTAATTGAATTTTTATTTATGAGGGATTGATTGAATTTTCTTTGCTTAAAATATATTCGCAGTTTTAATTTTTGATAAATAAATTCAATTCAATATCAATAAATAAATCTTTATTAAAAAAATTAGATAACAGTAGAATATATAATTGGTATGAATCAAACCTAAATTTTATTTCAACGAAATGAAACCTAATATCAATTTTGAGTGTGATAATTTGCAATAATTAATAGAACGGTTACGTTATACATATATACGTTACGAAACGGAAATCCGTCGACTGTTAACTGCATTTCACTTTATGTCATCTTATTAAGTTGGCCTAGTTGGATAACATTAACACTAGGCGAAACTACGGAAACCATATTTGAATTTTGCAAGGAACTCTACATTTAATCATAACATACAAAGCTGTCGCAAAAGCTAGCTTTCCAGATGATATAAGGAATGCCAAGGAATCATGGGATCATAATTCATCTTTCCGTTCACCTAATTTTCAGTGAACTTACGACAAAATGAAAATGGAATTAAATAACACCGCCATTTATTTACATAAATAAAAATAATTCATTCATTATAATAAAAATTTTGATTACAAACAAACATGAAAATTAATAAAACCCCAAATAAACGTCACGTAAACGCGTCGATACAACACAATCACCAATCGTAAACATACACAAAACAACAACATAATAATAAACTCTAACATACTAAAGATTACAAACACATTATACTTGAATATCAAATATTAAAATTAGGACAAACATCGTCCGAAAACGAAGCGGACATATCGCACCGTTTCGATCGACGACAGCTTGACAAACGAGCCATTACCGGCGCGATTAACTCCGAAGGCGACCCTCGCGCACAACAATGCGACCCTCGCACACGATAACCTCGCATAATATCATAAAGAATATGTAATATTATATGAGGAACATCCACCGGGAGCTTCGTGTCTTTTTTTAGAAACCCGCGTACGTATGTATGTACGTCCGGAATTATTTAGCGGGTCGTGAAGCCGGGAGGTCGACTGCATAATGGATGGCCCGAGGTCCTCGCAGATCCTCTGCTTTCTGTTCCCTCGATGTGGGTGTAGGGTTTTTGAGTTTCGGGTTTTTCAAATTCCCGGGATTTTAAATAGGAATTATGAAAAATTTCGAGGAATTCCGGGAATGCGTGGATCAGGAGAAAACGTTACTTAGAGCTGCTTTGATTCAGTTCTGCGCCACATACTAAGTAGATTTAATGAAAATCATATGTGATTCTTATGAAAGCCATATATTATGTATATTCTTATAAAGCTGCTCGATAGCTAAGTGGTATAAAATGTAAGTGCATATCACCTAGGGCTTCAGTTCATTCATTATCCTGGATTTAAGCTCTGTTGGTTTGGCGAGTCACGTGTCGTTTTTCTTAATAAATGAAATATTAAAAATACACTCATTTTCACTAAATCGGAATTAGGACATAAATTAACTCATCTGAATCTAAATCTGCGTGGAAAAATAAAAAAATAACATAATCTTACTACACTTAAAACCTAACCCAACTTAACCTAAATTGACCCAGTACAATACTTAAATATCTTGAATTCCGGAAATATATTTCGGAAATTGCCTAGAATCGAGACTGCGAAAACCTCAGAATTCCCGAGAAGTCTCGACGCAGAATCCCTTAACTGCGGGACGAGGTCGAGGTTCGAGACATCCACGGATGGTTTGAGGCCTTTTGGATGGTTTGAGGCCTTCCACAATGGTTTTGTTCGGCTGAAGGGTTTCGGTCGAAGGTTGAAGTCAGCTGTCGCGTCACTTAGTCGTATGGAAGTTCGATGGTGGGTCGGTTGTCGGTTTATATTATTCAAAACGGTGAAAGATTTCTTGCTTCGTCTGTGCTGGGGTTTTCCCTGTGCTGTCGATGTAAATCGTTGTTTTATTGATTTGTGACATGTTGGCAAATATTGGTTGGATCGTGCGTTTGATTGTTTTGTGCGAGGCGAAGGTTGACTCATGAATTTTTTGTGGGTTAAGTGATCGCGATGCGTTCGGCTGTGTTTTCTCTTCGTTATTTTCCAATGCGTATCCAAGTCGTTATTGAGAGCTCGAGATATGAATATGACATGATATAAATATCATATAAGTATATTTGTTGATTATATTCAATAGAACGTTTCATATTTGTATTAATTATATCGTATATCATGTTTGAGATGAAAGTATCGAGTTCTCTGTAGTATGCTAAATGTATTATGGCGTTTTGATATGAGTGTTGTATTGTAATATTATATACGTTAGATTTCGAGCGTATGAAACAATATCTCGTCAAGAAGCAATTAGAACCATCGGTAAATATAATGGTGTATTAATTTTGTGCGCATCGTAGAGGAAGTAATTGCAAAATTATTTATAATGAATGTCGATTCCTTTCTATTTCGAATTTATGCGAATTTCCAACAAGAAACGTTACTTGGAAAAAAATCCCAATTTGGGCGTGATAATGAGCTTTGGGCAAACGCGAATTCGACATTAATTCATTCGTTTTTATACTCGAACCAATTCCGTTTGAATTTAAGCTTTTCGCCTCAAAGGATTAGGCGGGACCAAGTAAAATAGAAGCCGACGTCGGAATCAAACTTTTATTTTTCTTTCGTCCTTACTTCTTTTCTTTTCGCTCCGGAGAGAATTTTTTTCGTCAACCACAGCCTCGCAGAGCGAAAATCATAAATTTTAACCGCATGTGAATTTTTCATTCGAAAAAATTTCAACCCGCGAGTTTTTCCGGATCCGACGTCCGCTTAAAAACCCGAGAGACGCGCTCATTTCGGAGTTTCAAAAAATTTCCCTCACCGGGAAAAAATTTAAAAACTCCGCGATATAGATGAAAAAATAATCATCGACACGTCCATGAAATATAGCCTCAATTTTATCTGGTAATTTTCGTGCTCCGCCCGAGAGCAGAACGAGATTTATAGTCATTCGCACGGCGAGCGAAACACTGTTGCTCGACACAACATAAATCGCCGCAAATTCTCCGTAAATAACGGCGAACATGATATCGATAAAGGCAACTAAATTCTTAATTAGTCGCCATAATTAAATTTAATATTTCATCAAGGCCCGTTTCGGCCCTGGCCGTGGTGCGTCTTTGTGCCCGAAGCAAGGAGGCTAATTACCCTCGCTCGTATAGTGGCCATTATTATCAAATTCGGACAAAGGATCTGTCCGTTCTCGAAAACTTTAAATTCACCAGCACAATGTGACCCATTAAGGTAATTTAGCTAGGTGCTATCTCTTTATCGCGCCGGATGTGGGTGTTTCATTTTTGCGCGGGAAGTTCAAGGGATTATCCGAATGTGTAAGCTCGGAAATTAAACGGATTTTTGTTGCTTTGTATAATTGAAATTCGGATTGTTAAGCCTTTGACACAGGTTTTCCATTTCATATTTGAACATATTAATAATTGAAACCAAAACATTTTTAGATATTTTGGTTTGAAAAAAATTTAAATACTTAAAATGAAATGAAAATTTTTCAACTTAAGTCAGAAATTGATTGAATCGATTTGTTAATTAAAACGAAAAACATGTATGATTTTAAATTAAAATTGAGTTTAATGACTTTAAATCTGTTGTAACAGCTGTGATATAAATTAACAGACTCAGATTAAAAGGGTGAATATTTATTGAGCTGTAAAGTTTTTGTTACAAAATCGCATTATATAATAAATAATTCATGCAAATACTTAATCACATTGCGCTATTGGAAAATTTTCAATTCATCGAAACGATAATTTTATTCAAAGAACGTAAAACACAAAACAAATTTATTTCTAAAAACACAAAAGTCTAGCCGAGATAATTTGCATGGCGGCCCAAAAAATTTATAATACCTTCGAAAGCAAAGTCGAGCCGTGAAAAAGGACGCAATAAAAACCCAACATAGCTCCGAAACACGAAAATAAAACCGTTATGATGCGCGCCGTAACAAATGTTCTTTGAAACGTTCACGTGTACGTAAAGACTGGCTTTGTTACGTGCATCGTAACCGCAAGGCGTGCTTCGAAAGTCACGAAGCGGCTTTCTGATAAGGTCGTAGACCTGCCAAGTCTAGCTTTTTGTCGGAAAATTAGTCGAAAAGTTTGCCTTCGTTGTAAAGTGTAACGTCCGATTCGGGAAATTTTCCGACCGTCGTTCCAGAAGGTCGCGTTTCATAAGATCTGTCGTGCGTAATGAATCCTAGCATGGAACTGAGATGGAAAGTTCATTAAGGTGTTTATGATTGAAAAGTTTCTGTGTTGGGAAGTTTTATAATTGATAATTGGAAAAGTCTGGGTACATAGACTTCTTTTTTTAGATCGCTTCATTAGCTACTACTACTAATAGCTTGCGGCTTTACTTGAGAAATATAAAAAATAATAATTGGATGACAATACATCTAATCTAATAAAAAATAAATATCAAATATTATGGTGCATTCGTTAAAGATTTTCTTTTGTGTATAACATATTCTACAATATGTACTTATTCAACGTTTATGATCGTATCGATGTTCGCAAGAGATTAATACGTTAGTATGTCATTTTTATTTATCGGATTGATGGACGTCTCTTCAAAGAGATGAAATTAGATTGTGTCATATTGATTTCCTTCTGGATGTGATAGAATTTATTTCTTGATATGAATTCGTTTTTTATATAATTTTTGAAAATAATGTTTCTGCTCTCTAGTTGTAGGTTTTTGTGTGTTTTTTCCGAGAAATTTTTATGGTCGTAGAAAAGGTAGACGAACATATTGAATTTTTCCACTTCACCTTGGGGAACACGAATGAACCTAAACGAATATAAATAAAGTGTACGTAAAATAGCATTTGGGACATAGACTAGTCGTAAAAGTGAAACGTTTGATTTGAAGCGATACAAAATATTGGCGATTTCGACGCGTTCTCGTGATAGCGTAATATTTGTATTTAAACTCACGCATATCGTTAAATATTTAATAATGGATTGTTTTTTCTATAAAATCGATGTATCAGCTAACTTACATACGTATTTAATGGGAAAATCCATGCTAAATTAGATACAATCACTAATACTATTTTCAATTCATCGTGCGTAGAATTGACCACCCTATCGTCGTATTCAAGTCAATAAAAACCTTACGAGCTTAGATTTAAGCTCTCAAGCTGGGTTCACATAGATGTAATGCAGAATGTTGTCATTCTTGTAAACATTATCTTTATTTTCCAATCATTCGTATCCAGCTCTTTCTCTGTTGCATATTCAAGAGAGGGCTAAATATAAGGCAATATGAATATCAACAGCCATATATGAACGCCGTATAATCAATAGAGAAACAACAGCTTCACAAGTTGAGGTGTCAGAATGTAAAAGATCCTTCACAAACCGATCGAAAAACCAACAAACTTCGTAAGTTCTAAACAACTACGACAATTTTCCTAGAAAATTTATAAACACATACAAACTTGATAATACTAAAGTTCAATACATTCACGCGCTGAAGGTTTCACAATCCGCTTAATTACAATCGAGCTACGCCGTAAAGCAGCCTCTCCTTTGTTCTCGCGCGACAGGTGACAGTGGAACGAGTGCCTAAGGCACCCAAGGGACCACCTACCCAAGAACGAAGACCACCTACCCTGGAACGAGAACCTTCAGGAATGAGGACCTTCTACCCAAGAAAGAGAAACACCGGAGACGAGGACCCTGAAAAGCGGACGGCCCGTCTCACCTTCTTCTTCGGCGGTGATTTGCGAAGAGAGGACGAAATTAAAGAAGAATTAGCGTGCGATTTATTTCTCCAGGCTGAGTTTATTTTTTGAAGGAAATGCACGTTTGAGTGTGTCGTCGAAGTTATATTGGGAAAGTTTCGGTGTTTCTTTCGGAGAGGCTTTCGGTTGCTTTGTTAAGGGGTGGATTCGTTGTGTGTGATGATATGTTTGATGTTCGTGTGGAGGAATTTGGGATATGTGTGTCTGTGTTTAGAGTCTCTAGAATATGAGTTGTTTGTTGTTGGATTTCGTGGAATCATATTTCTGACGTTTACATCTTCTGCTCTATGTTATAGTTGAGGTCTTTGTGTGATTACGTTGGAAATTTTCGAAGATTTCAAAAATTTTAATATTAAATAATATAAAAGTCTTATTGTTAGTATGAGTATTAAGAATACAATGCTTTAAAAACAATGTTTTTCTCACTCTAATAAATCCAATTTTCTCTTGAATATTTGTGCCATTGTATTTCAATAATACTAATTGTGAGTGTCTTCATGTAATTAAATTTTTGATTCGGTTGAAATGTTTTATGTAATTTATTTATGGTTTCTCCGCCCTCTTTCAAACCGTTTTTGAAAAATCGATATCTTTTATATTCAGTGCACGGTCACAGGGTGACATTCGCAATTTTTTTTCGTGACTTTAATTAAAGTCGAGATATCTAATAATGTTCTGTGACGAAAACGTAATTAAAATGAGATTGATTTAATTATATCAATTCATTCTACGTCTTGTGCATATTGCTTTCTTTGATCAAATACCATGTTTTATAATACTTATGTTCGTTTCCAACATTTGATATAAATATCGAATAAGGCACTGTATCATCATTAAATTTAATATCGTCTCAAAGTGAATCTATTTTTATATCTCGAATAATTTCTTTTGTTTGGTGATAGATCCGTTTCAAATTGTATAAACGAAAAAGTAATATTTTTGAATTTTCCAGTACGAAACAAATAAGACATTCTCATTATTTTCATTTTCTTCTTTTGCTCAATCGCGTTCGTTATTTTTTCAGCACAAAAGAAAACAAATCGTAATTCAACATTTTTTTCACTCAGAACTCTCGATAAATATTGTGTGAATGAGATAATTTTCTCCCCAAGATTACAATTAGATGTATAAACGAGTGTTTATAAGAGATAAGTCCTTTTAAATCTGCGAAAGAAAACAAAGAAGCATCTTAAAAACTTCTCACGCTTATTAAAATTCTAATTAAGCTTATTCACCATAGAAAATTTAAATGAACTCTTTCATGAATTAAAACAAGTTCAATTATTCTTTTCGTATAAACCTATACAATGTTACGGTATTGATTTTTCAAATTCCCATTTAAGCATCGAGGTGCGTGCGAGACGACAAAGTCTTCGTGATGCTTAATTGTGAAAGTTAGAGACATGCATAGAAAGAGTATAGCACCACTATCGATTGTAAACATTTAAGTTCTTCTGGTTGTGTGTGTGTTCAAGATACACAGTATCTAAATGTATTAGATAATGGGCCAGGGATTAAAAACTTTTCCATTTCGCGTTCGCATTCACTTGAGGTCGCCGAACTTGCTTGAACAAGCAACAGACTTTCTGCGGTTCGATGGTTTTATATAATCGCAGAAATATTTGACTTTGATATTCTTGTGCATTGATCAAATTTCAGAATATTACTTTATGAAAATATGTGTATTTGTCGAAGTAAAACGATTAGATTTCTTCGTGAACGTTAGTTGAACTTCATGCATTACGAAAAGTTGCATGTGCAAAATAATTATGGAACAAATTATTTCGTGGAAATTTCAGTACTTTCAACATTAAGACGTATTATTGAGCAATAATTTCGTTTCAAGCTATAAATTTCATTCTAAATTTCTTTTTTTATAAATTTTCCAGTAGATTATTGAGTTATTCACGAATTCGTTTTATCAACAGAATCGATCAAAAACACAAATTTTCAATTGCGAAATCGCATTTCGTGATCGAATAGAATCGATTTAACGGTCAATGATTAACAAAGGACCCCATGCAAATAGATTAGGACCGAAATTGAACGACAACACTGTCAATTTGCGGATTAGCCATTTCTAGTAATCGAGTTCGGTTCAGTATCGATCATTGGACGTAATTGAAAATATTTATGAAGTAGGCTCAAAACAAGATACAACATCAATCCATCAGTTCATTAGATGAATTTACGCTTCGTATTCAAATTATATAAAATAATCGATATTATAATACGAAAATTGAATATAGATTTGAATTATGGATTCATAAGTATCGAAGTCTTTACGACACACATCTATCAAATTAGTCCCACACTATGAATATTCAGATAGCGACATTTAAATCAAATTTGAATCCGTTCAATCGATTGATTGCGACGAGACACAGTACCGACTCTAATGACATTCGACGACGTTAAATCAATTAGGATCACCCTGTAGTTAATGCGGCAGACACGACAACGGGGCATTAAACTACTAGGAGCACCCTCTCCAACGGAAATTTTCGACGAGCTTTTCGGACAATTAACGACTTTTCTAAAAATATAGATCGCTCATGGCAATCTCAATAAAACCGGGGCACGGGGCTAATTCAATTTCGCGTGATCCGCCTTTTATGGTCTTGCGTATACGTATGGTCGTCTAGGGTGTCGCTAAAAGGGACAACAGTTTCATGGGGGTGTTATTTTTAAAAGTTTTTTTTATTTTTCGGCGAAATTTCCAACGAGAGCTTCGTGTCGTTAGTGGGGTTTTTCTTGTCGTACGCCGCGAAATCAATCTTCGTGACCGCTTTATGGAGTATCATTATTTAGGTTTCGATTTAAATTATGATGTCGGTTATTAAATAACGAGTAACTTATTGATTTTATAAAATCTTAGTTTGGAATGAAAAAGTTTATTATTTATGTGCTAATGTTAACTTATTATTACGAACCGACACTGAGTGAATATATTTCATGTGATAAATGTTTATGGAAAGCATCCAAAATTGATTTAAATACTGTATATGTGTGCACTTATTAAATCAAAATTTTACAGTCTGGGTTAAAATGTGAAAAAAAAAAAGATCCGCTTTATATTTATAAGTTTAAAAGCGACCGTTGATTAAAAATCTCTGATATATCTATTAGAATCATAAAAATGCACCAGTACTTCTCTGAACTTAAGGAAATATTTTAGATTTTGTATACTTCAATAAGATTTTGAATATTTATAGACCCAGAAACAAGCTAAGATCTCTAAAAATTTCCAAATTCAAGAAATGTTCCATTACAAAAAATCTAGTATTGAATTATATTACGAACATCAAATAATGAAAATCCACTCGATCATTGAATTTTTATAAACACGCGTATGAAAACGTGAGAATTCTCTTATTGGAAGATATCGCATCGTCTTTTAAATATGCAATCTCGTCACGTACTTCGGACACGGATCGTTTGCATATGTTCCGACGACGATTCGCAAGGCTTTATATTATTATCTCACGTTTGTACGTGATCTGTTACAAATAGGTCAGCCTCGAGCGTCCGAAATATACGACCGTGGCATCGAATTTGACCTAACTTGATCAGATCCCATACGGCGGTCGTAAGGTCGCAATATCCTATGGGAAACGGGTTATTTAACGCGATACGTCGACTTCCGCTGCAGTTGACCCTCGCTGGACAAATTATATTAGCAATTTCTTCTAAGCTCGCCTTTCAGCATTTCTCAGAGCTCCTTGGGTAAATATTTGAATTCGATTAGCGTCCAAGAGTGCTCCGGTCGAAAGAATCGCATGCTTTCTCTGCGGAGTAAGTTTTGTTTAGGAATGAAGTTCGAGTTTGCTTTTGGCGGATTTTGTCTCCGTTCGGAAATTCGCATGGAAATTTTAATGCGTTCGGAGTTTGATCGCGGTCTGAGTGGATTCGCTTCGAGGAACGTATAAATTATTTATGTCGAAAATCCGAACCTGTTACGAGTATCAATTTAAAAATTTATCATGTTAACCGCACAGGAAAATGAATCATAAAATTTTCGCAACTGAACAAATTTTCAGTTATTACATAAAAATGTGTAATATAACAAGATTTATGTTCAATTTTATGATCAACTGACAATAGCCAGTCAACGAAATAGTGGTACATAAAACATTTGTACATGTCGCAATGATTCAGTATACTTGTGATGTTTAAGTTCAAACTTTATCAGGCCCCGATGAGTCACATGTTATTTTTATTAATTTATATAAAAACTCGATCGTTTTTTCGAATGTTTTGTTAAAATCATTTAATTTAACGCTTTTTGAAACGGTTCTAAAAATGATCTCCCACCTTTGTATCGAATTAATTCGATTAATCTAGCTCACTAACCGTGCATTATAATCACTATAATTGTAAGATTCTAGTTTAATAACTACTTTTTCACTTCAATATGAATGATATTAATAGAAAATTAAATTTTCTTTAAAACTAATTGGGTAGCAATACATATACAAACAAATAACAACAACGCCCAAACGAGCAAGAAAATCATTGATACGTTAACATGAAAACGATCATTAAACATGAAACACATTAAAATCTGTTTATTCAAAACACATACGAAAAACATAAAAGCAAACAAACACCCACACAGAAAGGAGCCACTTTCCTTCCCCGCGAGTATCGAGAGCAAACATTTACGCACCTGAAACTTGTTTCCGCCAACGCAAATATTGTTTTGGCGCGAAACATTCAAAGGACACCCCCGTTTCACTCGATTATCCGCGAAATTTTCGCAACAGAAAGGGCGAATTTTCGAGGCTTAAGTGTTTTTTTATTATCTCGTGCAAAAAAAGGTCGGATTGCCAGGTTTAATTTCGCCCCTTCGGTCAATCGAAGCGCTTAATTGCGCGGTCGCGATTGGGTTTTGCGCTCGACGAGATTCTGAAAAAACGTTTTATCGGATGTTTCGGATTTTCTATAATGTGTATAAGAGTGTGTGAGTTGGATGATTGTGCGATGGAAAGGTTATTTTGTTTCCGGAGTCGTGTTTTTCGTCGATGGAGGCTTTTGGTAAATGTTAATTGAATGTCGTTAGGTTTCATGATGTCGCTTGTTTGTTTTATATAAATGATCGATACAAATCTGAGTTTGTTTTGAAATAGATTGTGTGATCTATTTAAAAAATTATACATGAACAATATTAGTAGATTAATAATAAATTGAATTCATTATGATTGCTGATTTCAAGAAAATTAAGCTACGTTTTTGATTCATTAGTGAAATTATGATGTTGAAAATTTCATTGAATATTTCAAAGAAAACAATGTACGTTTTTTTAAAACTGATTATAAAATAGTAAAACAGACTTGCACTATTGTAATGAAGCAATTGAATTTTCCACTTCTGCGTTTCAATTCAATTGTCTAGACAATTCTGCGATTCATTTCAACGTTCTCCATTGTTTCACATACATTCGATTTCAATCAAAACCTCACAATTAAATACAAAACACGTTTTGTTTGCAATGCTTTTTTTTTGAAGTATTGTATAATAGAACATTTCCAACACAATAATTAAATAAAAAAAAAAAAATTATATAAATATTACATCGATTTATCCAATATCCTATTACACCGTTAATAATGTCATGATTATATGCGTGTTCTCAGTGTAGCGAAAAATTCGATCGGCTAAAGGCCAACTCGTTCATTTTCCTATGAAGCGAAAAGCCAAGTCTTCGTATAATGAATAATTCAGTCGCTTTTAATGAAAAAAACTTTTCCTTCAGCAATTTCTCGCCAGGAAAACACACACATCCAAAGTCGAGTTTTCCGATCTTGCCCCCGTACGTTCACCATGACAGGAATTGATTTCGACTTATTCGAAAAGTTTCTATTACGATCATACTGGAGTATGACCTGGGAAAAACTATTATATAAACTCTTATGGACATGTTTATAATACGTTATGATTCTCTGATAGCATAAAAATCAGGAAATTGGACTTATCGTACGATATCTGTTATGTTCAACATGTTTTCTTAGATCTCTATTCAATCAAACTCATATTTCATAGCGTAATACAATTATTTGAAACCTGATTTATTGAAGCTCTTAAAACAACAATTGCCATAAATTACATTGTCATCGGAACAGATTCAAATACAGTAATTATATTTTAATTTTCAAATCCATAACTAACATTTCGCAGATCGTAATTTTGACGCGATTTATTAAAAGCGAAAGCCGATTTCGGAAGGAAATTCAATTATGAGATACCTTAAAAATACACAAGACTCACCCCAAAAAAAGAGTGATAACGAAAAATAAAGACTGCGAACTTTCGCGAAAAATCGAACGACCCTCGAAAAATTTTCAACGCAAACAATATAAAATGTTTATAATAAAGGGAGGAAACGTCGAATAAATTAAATTTTATGTTACGATCCGGTTTTCCTCGGCTCGGTTTATTCGGTGCGAAAGCTCAGAGGGTGCTTTATCGCCGATACGTTCTTAGCTCGAAAATAGATATTAAACACGATAAATTTAATATTTCACAGCTCGAGATAATGTGTTACGGGTGTGACTTTTGCAATTTCTGCGAACAAAAGGAAAAAGGTTCGTCGGAACAATGATGCGAGGGATAAATAAGAGACGTTCGTGTATCGCGTTACGGATATTTCATTCGAATTTGAATTTTGTACGCTAGCGATAAATTAATAAGAGTATTTGATATCGTAGTCTGATATTTATCTTTATACAATAAATATAAGTTGAATTTGATTCATGAATAATATTTTTTGTATATGCATATATCTTGTTGTGTTATTAAGAAATTGTGCTATTTTTTTAATTTTTATACAAGTGAGACCGAAAAATAAAATTTGCATTTAGTTTATCTAAAGAAATATTTTCAATAATAAATTAAATTTATATACGTTTATACATATGTAAGTATGAAATATTATCCTATGTGAAGGATTTCTTACATTTTGCCTTTTTCGTTAGATTTGATGCTCCTTTAAAGAAACGGTTGTATCGAAACAACTTTTTTGTGCTTTTGAATTTGTTACGGCTGTGTCGTTTCAATAGAATGGATTTCGCACTCAATCAAAAAGAATCCCAATTCAATTCGAATGTTAAAATGGATTCAAATGCATGAATACCTTCTTGAATTTTTATCGTTAGATTGAAATTTATTTTTGTTCCAAGAATTGTCGATATTCTGACGAAATGTTTTTCTTTATGTAACGAATCATGAAAATGGTTAATTTCAGTAGAATTCTTAATAAATCTAATATATGCATAAAATCTGTATAATGTTCGTCGAATCCAAATATTTGTAGAACAAAATAATGAATTGAAGTCGATACATTTTATGAGAAATGCAATAATACTCTTTATGAATTTCTTCGAAATTAATTATCTTTCAATTCTTAACATCTCAAACGATCTTTTGAAATGAAAAATTCACTGAAACTCTTTCAAAAATATATGAAGCAAATCTTGATCATTTCAAGCGATTTTCCTTATTAAAAAGCATACCGAACAATATGTCGACGTACTATTGTGAAAGAGATAAGCTTAAAGCCTCGCTTAGTAGATCAAGCTCAATTCCCGGAACACAGTGTTACTTCTACGAAATTGTTCAATTCAAAATCAGTCGGTCGGATGTGACAATCTCTTTTACGATTTTTCCAGAAAGGAAACGGCCGCTAGAAAAGAAATGAACGGCGACCATTAGCAACAAAGCAAGATGAAGGAAGCTGAAGGGAAATGTACAGTGTGACACTAATTTAAGCCAATTTGGATTATATCCGTTGAATAGCCTCATTTATTATGAAATCAATTCCATTCGAATCCTTTGAAATTAAAAATAGGTCGATTAATTAAGAAAATAATCAAATCTATCGTTGAAAAGCAATAAAGTAGCTTCGTCTAAAAATTTTTCGATTTTAATGAAAATTTATTTTTAAATTGATTCAATAATTTTTATGATAATAAATCTAGTTTTTACTGTATTTAGAAAAAAATATGAAAAAAAATCTTGTACGAAAACGTCGGTTGAGATTTTCACGAGCGCCGATAAAGGACGAACGTTCGTCCTGCGTTTTTTCCGTTCGGAAAACTTTACGTGGAAATATGAATGGGTTTTCCGTCTGTGAAGGCTTTTCGGAAGAAAGTGGCGGACGTTTCTTGTGTGCATTCAGATTCAAAATGAAAAAAAAAGCAGTTGAAAAGACGACAAAGTTCCCCTTTTTGGCCTTTTAGACGGTGAATCACGTAAAGTTGTTTTAAACGTCGGCGCATTTGTCTTTATAACAAAAGAATGTAAGAAAAAGCTCGCTTTTTTAGCGTGAAATTAAAAATAATGTCTTCTTTTTTCGTGTTTATATTTTATTTTATTTTTATTTCAATTTGATGAATTTATAATCAGATTACTTTATGGTATATGCTATCTTTTTAAATATGTTATTTTTATTTATGTAATAATGATATATTTAATTAAGAGAAAAAGTTATATTTTTGGATTCAATCAGTGCTTATATTCAAATTTTCCAGTTCAAAAATAACCTCAGAAATTTCACACTACACTGACATCTTAGAGAGCATAAAAACCGCAAAGTCCAGGTAATTGACGTCAAGATGCTAATGGATCTAGCTCGAGGGAATCGAATTATGTTCGTCTAAAAATTTGCAGGCTCCGAGGATGGAATTTCCATTAAATTGGCATATTTCGGTGGTGAGAGGATGACGATCTACCTTGTTAATTTGCATGTCATCCGAAAATAGCTTCGGTTGTTTATACGATAAACAATAAGTCTGAAAGCGGTTGAGCGTAACGATTGTTATTTATTAGAAACCAGAGCTGAGAGCCTCGGGCTATCGTTTCCGTTTATGCTTCGATATCGATATGCAATATGTATGAATGTATGAATAATAAATTTAAAAGTATTTTCTGTAATATACATTGAAAAATATTCATAATAATACATATATTTTGCTGTTAAAACAAAAAAAAAAATACATGGTTCTAAACATAAATAATTCCAACGTACGTGAGCTGTAAGTAACTTGCTCGATTTTCTTAATCTAATCAACTTTATTGTCGTTCAATAGAGACAAATGCTGCTATGAAATGGCACAAATAGCAAAAAATAAGACCGAGCTAGTCCTTACATCACAATTACCCTTTGTACACTTTCTTACCTCTGATACTCACGTATTACCCGAAAATAAATTCGAGCTTATTTATACTGGGAATCATCTTCTTAGTAACGCTGAATAAATAGTCGGGAAAACGTTCTAGCTCGAGAGCGTTATTATTATCTTTCATTTAAAGTTTATTTATTCTGTTCTCTAGCATTTGAAGGTCCCAAGATTTGCATTCGGAGGTCTATTATGAAAGGGCACCGAAGCCTTTCTTGGTTCGCAAATATGGCCCTTTTGAGAAAACCACTCGGACCCCTTTGTTAGTCTGCCTTACGTACGATTCGCAACCAATTGTACTGCTATCTCTATGTAAATTTTATACTTTTGTACTGACAATTAAGGCGAAAATCCGTCTATTGAAATTTGTTATCGTCTACTGTGAAGAAATTTTTCAACACATTTTTCATTTTTAATAGTAAGATTATGTAACTCAAAAATATATGAACCGCATAGACACATTGTTTTCTTAAAATGAAAACTTCATTTCGAAGTTTACCTATTCAATTATCTTAATTCGCCAAATAAAAACAAGCGTTTATACACTAAAAACGAAACATTCGAGCTATTAAACTTTAATTACATCCCGCGGCCTTTCCTAAAATCATTTCTATCGAAATAAAAAACTCAATTAAAGAACGCTCTCAATAATAATTCGCATAATATCGCATTCGCGTGAAATCTTAATTGCATCTATCGCAAAACACAATTTCCTCACAAAGTTCGAATATTCGAAACTCGAAAGCACACTACGTATACACGATATCCATAATATAATCGGTTCCCATGGGAAACGGCATAACCTATGGTGTGTCGAGTCTATTCAGAGGTGGTAAACGAGCGGTTCGCGGGCCGAAATGAATCGTTAAACGTTACGCGTCAATGTTGAATTCCAATTATGGCGTCCAATCACGGTCACCCCCATTGTGCACGTTTAACACCCGCGTTGTGCGAAAATGGGGGTTCTGGGTGTTAATTTTGTAATACGATGGGATATTGTTTTAGTCTGCGAAGATTGTTTGCTTTAAAGTCGAGCGAATAGTTCGTATAAACATTGAAGTTATCTTTGAGTTTGATTGAAGTTTATGCTGTAATGTCATGTAATGTAATGTAATTCATCGATGTTTTTTTTATTTGAGTTCAAATTATTTCATGTGTTAATTTTTCATTTTTAATCAGCCAATAGTGTAGCTGCTTAAAGCATTTGTGTATATTGGGTCGGACTTAAGTTGCCTAGTAATAATGACTTCGAGTCATGTTGGATCTTAGCGAGAGTCAAATGTCATTATTCTTGATCGATAAGATGACTTGATTGTTTCTTTTGAATCGAAAAAAGTTCGATTTTAACACTTCTCAAAATGGAATCTCTTTATTTTCCGTATCGATTAAATTAATCGATTTTATCATTAATTTTCATGTGCTGATTACTTTTCAGAGTTTCTATTTCTAGTAACTGCTTTTTCACTTTAAAGTGAGAAATCACAAATAATTAGGTAGCAATACAAGTAAAATAAATTGATAATAATTGGTTAATTTAGTTCTTTTAGTTGTAACAAAGTGTGTGTAGGGTTTTATTGAAGGCTTAGCGTTGGACGTGTGGGTTCGTGTCGAGTATCCACTTCCATGATACCCACATTAGTCAAGGGTTTTGTCCCATTACTTAGAATTAATCCAAGTCTAGGTCTATTAAATAACAATATTCATGTGAAAACGACTTTGATATTATCAATTAAACGTTCGCTCTGTGATCGGTTCAACTGTTGCGTGACGAACGAATTATCGTAGGGTCAAATGAATATCATAGTACGCGATTCGAAAGTAATGCGATTCAGTTTATTCGTTATACAAAGTAATTCGTGAAAGGCCTTTAGGGAAATTGCTTTCGGGATTCATTCGGAACTGAGCGTGAAAACATCGTTTTAAAACAAAGTTTGTCCACAACTGAAGGTTGAGTGATGAATTGCTGCTGCGACGCGAATCCTCGTATCAATGTCTCTGAAAAATAAAAGAAAAAGTCTCATCTGAAACAAAAAGAAAACTTCAATGTTTGTATAAAAAAATATTCGAATTCACAGACAAAATTATCGGATAACTAAATCTAGTGAAGTCGAAGATAAATAAATAGAAAGTAATAGCGTCACTAAATCGATAAGATTTTTATCCATTTTCGTACAAAATACTATTTGATATGTATCTGAAATGAATATTTTTTTTATTTTCATTTCATGCAAAAGTGTATGAAATCGTGCTTTCATTGCATAGAGTGCGATTCCCAATTCCGATCGAGTTCAATTGTTGAATAATGGAACAGGAGTGCGCAGAGATAAGGGTTAAATTGCACCGCTTACGAATAAATAATTGAAAAACAAATTAAGTACGATTGATCTATGATAAATTTAAATAAACAATATCGAAAACAAATTAGCTAAATATAAACTATTTTATATACACGGATTTTTTTATATTAAACTATACTACACAATTTAACGAATGTGCGTATTTATAGTTCGATTCGGCGAACTAATCAAAACTATAACTAGTTTTGTTCTCAGTTGTGATCCCAAATCGACTTATCCAATAGGAAAATTCTACGAATTTTCACATTTTCGCACAATGATGAAAAAGGGACGATATCGCCACGAGTCCGACTCCATTTCCGTTCATCTCGAATACGAGCGATTTTCGATTCAATGCAAGTTTTTCAAATTTCAATTCGATCGCATTAGGAAACATTTCGAAGTGTTAAATCGGATCATTTTATTTCTGAAGATACTTTTAAAAATATAATATTTTAAACTTGGTTATAAGTTTATATTTCAATTATATCTTTCACGATTATTCTTTGTATTTTTACCGAATATATTATACTAAGCGAAAGTTATCGCTGTACGTAGTTTATATCGTTTATGAAAGTGATCATAAAATATCCGATTTTTTACCACCGAGTGACAATTTTATTTTTACTCTAGGGTGATATAAAAATAATATCAAAAAATAATATAATGCTCGGTATATCTAAGATCGATTCCATAGTTTATAAGAAATATTTCTATTGGATTATAAAGACTAAAGATTTTTTAGATTTACCTATTTATGTGTATAAAATCACAATATCTTTTTGCTTGACAACGTTTTCTTATGGATTTTGTACTTCAAACTGCCGATATAACTTTACAAATGCAAAGTATTTCAACTTATTCAAACATATATCTTTATTACTTCAGATATGAGACTTTTCCATACGATGCAACAGAATGGAGTTTTCAAAGAGCGTTGCATACTTCCATGCATAAGATATTAATATTTGCCAAGTTCAAAGACAACTAGCATTTTATACTGAATAAAAATATTACAGAGTCCATGAAAAGTTTTTTCATAAATTTTTCAAAATAAATATTGCTTTGGTTATTTTTTTTATATCATAATTGCGAAAAATGTATTTGTATGGAAAACATATATTCAGAGAATCAATGATTTATTGAAACAGTTTCGCAGAAAAATATGGCGAAGTGAATTTTATGGGATTGAAATAAATTGAACTTTTTTCCGGGAAAATTTTAAAAACTATCATCGTTAGGCAACACATGAGCATGACAGTTTTGAAATTTGAAAACGCAAAGATACAACATCTGCGGAGACTTTTCCATGAACGTACGAACGATTTTCCCATTTTTCATTTTCCCAATGCGTCTTAGTAATATTGGGTATGCGCCTGACGACAAATCCACACTAGAATGCAACATTTCGTTATAGATTACTTTTTCGAATTCTCAATAAGAAATATACTTTGCGAAATATAATATTTTCTTTATAATTTTTCATCATCAGTTCGAACTGAGCCACGAAATTCGTTCTTTTTCCCGGTGGTGAATTATCATACATGTTTCGTTTTAGAAATCGTAAAACATATTTTTGGAACCTTTAAATTTTTTATGAATTCAGAAATTCACACGAAGAGTTCCGACACGCGAAACGTTTTCACGTATGCTAATTATGCGCATTTCCTTCGGGTTAACCGTACAGTTTCCGTTGGTTCATTTTAGCTAGAAATTCTCTCGAAAGCTCTCAACGTTGCAGCCAAAATTTCCCAACTTTAAAATTTAGTGCAAAACCTCTGCAGAAGCGGGTGACCTCAAAATAGCGAATTTTCTCCGATAATCCTCAAAATATAAATAATGCATTATTATTTCGTTACTTTCATCTTCAATTTTGATTTAATTCAGTGTCGTTATACTGAATGTTGGGATTTGAATAAATTATCTCTTAGACGTTATAAATAAGAGACTAGTCATAACGCTTCTATGAAATATTACAAGTCAGATGCTGTAATAGGAATTATGTGTAATAACTATCCCATTCGTGTGATTTATGAAATCTTTTACGATACGATGATTCGATAGGATTTAAGGCCAAGCTGCTCGTTATATCCCTTTTTGCTGAAAGTGAATAGGAAATATTCAAATTTGATCTCATATAAATCATTAATTTCACTACGATTTTCTATTTAAGTGAAATATTATTGATTTTTCTTATTCATGATCAAAAGTTATGTTTATTAAAATCAAAATCAACTTTCGAATTTCCTACACGTTTTCATGGCTTCAGATTTACGACAATTTTTCCCTGAATAAATATTCAGAAATTTCAACGTTGAAAGCTGGAGACTAAAATAACAATAAATAAACCATATTTTTTCAAAATGCATTTTGAGGTAAAAATATGCGAACAAAGTAGTTTCGAATAGTTGCGGTAAGCGTTATATTGCATGACGCAGTACAATAAAAATGATTCTGTTTTTATGCATGCAAACGACTATGCATCTTTACAAAATTGGTTACGTTTGTATGTTCACATTGTTGATGTTATAAAGTCGAATGGAAAATTCAAATATTTGCCAGAAATAATGATAATCACTCAAGTTTTTTATAGAGTATGAAAAAAGTTAAAATGATCGATAAGACGTAATTCCATCTGTATTTTTTCACGTTTACTCAAAAAAATATTAACTTACACTCTTCGCTGAACTAGAAAACATGTTTTCGCATAAAGCCGCATTCTGTTGTACTTCATAAATCCGTAAAGCCTTCAATAAAATATACCAAAATTTTCCCTTACGTCTATTGCGATTTCTTTCACTGCGCGTTCCTGAAAAATAATTCCACAAAAACCTCCGGTTTTCGGAAAGTAAACGATTTTCACGTATACAGAAAAAACATGAATGTAACCAAAATAAGGTGAAAATTTTTAATATGTTAAATTTATGGAAATAGCAATGACGAGCGTGTTTTGCGATTGGTATCGTGACCAACGGAGGCGTGATGGAATTAATGGTATTAATTTGTTAACATTCAACCGTTAATGCTCATATACACTAAATTCATCGGTAATACGATTAATTATTCATGGACGTTTTCATTCTAATGTATGCTCACGAATATGTTAGAATGATTCGATTTTTGACGATCCAATAGTGCGTAATAAAATTTTCAGCTGATGCGAAAGATTTTTTTTTTGTCAATACGTCGATCAATCGTCCCAAATGAAATGTCAAAAAAGAATAATGCGCGAATCAAACACATCGTGCTTCATGAATAAGGCTTTGGAAATGTATCGCAAGAATATGGGACGTGCTGAAAAATCGTATAAAGATTAAACGTTCAGCTAAAAGATATTTTTTTCAGTGACGTGAGATCCGAACGCGAATATTTCAGGCCGACTTTCCATTAAGTTTTCAGGGCGGAAGGCTTGGATTTTGTTGCTGTGCCTTTTGTATGCGAATTCCTATAGGAAAGCCGCATAAGCGAATAAAAGGTTATTCAGACATGTACAAATAAATCAAAATGTTTGCGGTAACGCCTCTACATGCGTGGGTCATTATATCGGTATCAGAATTTGTATGGCGAACGGTAAGTTTGCTCTTTGAAGCTGCGGCTTAGCGGTTTTGTAATATTTCTTTATGAGTTTGAAGTTTATTTACGGTTTTCATTATATCATGTTTAAGGATATTATCGAATAACCGCAGAGATTGTTGTAAAATTTTAAATCACCGAAGTTGATTTTGATAATATATCATTTCGTTTTGAAGCGCTTGTAAAGAAGTTGATATTGAATTTACGATATTTTCATAAAGTATCGGTTTCGCATAAAAATACTGAAATTGGACGGTAACGAGTTTTCAGCAGGTATAAAAGTGGTTATACATATTTTGATTTCAATTTTTTTTCTCAAATTAAAGTTTCCCGAAAATTTTATGCAAAGGGTAATGGCATTTTTCTAAGTGCTTTAATCGTATACCAAGGAAAAGAAAATTTCCTTTAAACTTTTCTACTTCTGTTGTGGGAAAAGAAAATGTTACGTGTTACCTAGAAAAATACATTTTCCGGTGAGCTAGTTCAAATAGGTTTATTATCTGCAATCTTTGGAGCATGGTGTAATGCGAAAAGACTTTTTTCTCATATTGAATAGAAAATACCATTTGATATTTGGTGTTTTTATAAAAAAAAGTTCTAGAGTCAAAATATACATTTTATTTTTTTGATGGATCAAATGTGAAGAATATTTAAATTTTTCCTTAAATTGTCTTGGTATCTTCTTCGTTTCAAAAATCGGTAGAATAATTTACGTTCTATGCGGCCACAAAATACAGTATTTGTAAAGTTCTCAAACGTTGAAAATTGGCATAATTCGTTCGATGCAAATCAAGATTCATGCCATTTTTGCATGGAGAATTCGAAAAAAGAAACGTGTATTTTTTCATAGAATTTCCCGCTCGAAGCGGACGTGTAATTTCAGAAAATTTGCATAATTTGTGAATTTATACGAATCTCGTCGTTCGGAACAATTTTTCCTCTCGGAAATTGGAGGAAAATCGTCGTCTCACTTAAGTATCGGACATAAGTCTTCAGCCTAGTTTTTTTCAAGATCTACCCGAGTATTAGGATAATCATTCCTATTATCATAAAAGTGTAATAAGTATAATAGTGATAGGTATATTTCGTTGTCCTTCATGTAAATAAAATTATGTTTTCTGTTTTAATACACATGCTGTGTAATTTTATCTAAAAAAATAAATTTCGGATGTGTTTATAAGTCTTGAATTCGAAAAGCTTCAGCTTTTGTCTGCGTCAGTTGCAAAAACACACTGTCACCACTACAAAGACTAAAAAAGGATTCTTTTAAGCTTTCCCGAGTTGTTATACATTCCAGAAAAGCTCAGACCGGTGATTAGGTGTGCTCCCTTACAACCCGAAGAATTTTTTCGCAAAATCCTTCGAATTTTTCTTCTCGAAACTGAGAATGCGTTAGTAGTGAGGTTTTACGATCGTCCTTTGTTCGCCGTAGCCGTCTCGTGGAAAACTCAATTTACCGCCGAATGTTTTCCACTTTTACTTTCTTCTTGATGAAGTGATGTGAAATATTATACGTGCGATGTACTCTTTTTTTTCGTCGGTCGCGAACGTTTTACGTTGAGCTTTTTTCTTCTTCTTCGGGGTTTTCATTTCATCATAAGTTACGGTGAAACTCTTGAAATTTGTTAAAAGTGTTGTAATATAATATTATACTTGAGCTTATGAATCTACTTTAATGCTTGTTGTATTTTTTGATTTCTTTACGTTCAGCATTTTTTCAACTTATTTTTTTTCAATTATAAAAATTCAATGGACGTATGTATCAAGTTTATTTTTTTATATACTTTCTTCGCTAATTACTCCACACGTTAGTGCTTGTTAAACTAATTGACAGTTCTAATTCGTTGACTCTTCACTAATGGGTTTGTGAATATTCTAAAAAACACTTCACACCTATGAAAAGTTCACATGTACATAAACATTAAAAAAACCTTTCACAATTTTCGAAAGATACTATTCGTATTCGACTGAATACCAAAGTACTTTCGCATTTTTCACGAAACAGTTTCACACACACGAAACACCGGAATAGGCACTTATCTTATTTACGCGTATTTTGCGCTGTAATTTCATATTAATGCCTTTGAGACGAGATCACACATACAATTTTTTCGTCAAACCTACGCTTTTTTTATATTTCGAGCAAGAAAAACGAAACGTCAAGCAAATTTCAAACCACGCACATTAACAATGCATCCGAAAGGATACGGAAACGACACGTGTTCTGTGCTCAACACCGAAACGCTTCGTCTACTATTTGAACTGTTCAGAGCTAAACGTGATTAAGTCTATTTTTCGATTATGAGATTTAAATATCAAAGCATTTGGTATAGTCATTACTTTCTATGTATTTTTTGAATAATTAAGTCGAATTTCATCAAATTACAAAACTTAGCTGTCCACAGATGGTAAATTATATATTTTAGAAGCAATTTTTTATTCATTTTGTACTCTGATGTGAATTGAACATATCTATAGCTTATTGTAAACAAAATTATTACGTTTATAGTAACTGAAAAATCGAATAATGATAGAAAATAATGGAGTTTCTGAAAGCGCATCAAAGACATTTGTTCGTCTCTCTCGACTCTTGCTTTATGGAGTTAGTCACGTCAAACTCTGAAAGGCTCATTTTACGGATATTTCTCTGTATGAAAATAGGAAAACTGCTTTGAATAATAAAGAATGGAGAATTTTACACGCCGCTTTTCTCTGAAGGAAGTCGTTAGTTTCGACGCATTAGTGCGGGTGTGTGTTTGCGACACGCGACACTGCCTTCGATTTGCACGCGATCGAAAACTTTTTGTATGAAAAAGTCTTTTTTTTTACGTAACAATGGTCAAAAATGACTGTTACACAGTTTTTATATTCGTTTTTTTAGTGTTAACAGTAAAAAAATGCGTGTTTGTGTCGTAATAAAAGCGATCCTGATTTGTGCGGATTGAAAAGCATGAATAATGTATTAATCGTGATATTGTTTATTATTTGTTACTGTAATCAGTTATTATCCTATAATTTCATTTGCGTGTTTTTTTTTATCATAATTATTTAATATGCAAGAAAAAGGATTGTTGAAAAATATGAAAGTTTTGTGCATATAAGAAAATGCTTGTTTTGGGTTGATTGGATGTAAATTTTTAAACTAAGTACTTCATACTGAGAAAATTGTTCACCTTTAAGTCTTTTCGCATGAATATTTTATGATTGTAACTTGTTTCAAACTAGTTTAGATTACAGTTTAATTTTTAAGTATACTCTGTTTTTGAATTAGAAATCGTCTTCCGATTCTCAGAAAATAGGTAGTTCAAATAAAATATTAATGTTTATGTCATGGTTATACCTCGGTAGCAATATTATGAAATAATCTAGCTGATCCACGGAGAACTTTTTACGACAAAATATTTATTGTTCAATAAAATCGAATACGATGAATTTTATATCTTCAGATCATCCAATAGTTCGTATTAGTGTGGTCATCGAAAATTCTCAATTTTTCTGAATATTTACCCCATCCGACTGACCTTTTTTCTTTTATTCAAGACGGGATCGAATTTAGCCCAGTTTATTGTTTCAATTCCGAATTGAAACGTCCTGCATAAATTTTCCGACCGACGTAGACGGACCGAGTCAATTCAACGGCACGTGAGTTAAGTTTTGTTTACCCGACAAATTATCGTACTTTTCTACGAAAATCCTGAAATAGACCCCTAGAATATACGAAAAAAAATTGCTGTGATATACGATAAACGAATACGATCGTTATGTAAAACAAACATTACATAATAAATAACATCACGACACTGTTCGAAACATGCAAGCGTTTTGTCTTTATGAATTTTTCGCTGAAAATCGATCTGAAACTCGAACACACACTAGCGAAATAACGAAATAGCGCAAAGGACCACAAACGGAACGCTCAACTGGGTCAAATTGCGAGAAACACCTACATCGAACCACCGAAAGCATACGTCAGAACGAAAAAACGAAAACATTATCTTTCGAGATCGTGATTCGCATGGAGAGAGAAAACCTCGAAAAAAAAGTAACGACGGAAAATTTATGTCCGCATAACATCTGGCCGTTGGAACATCTGTTGGCTCGGATGCCCCATAGTTCGAGCTTCATTCAAACTCCGGGAAAATCTCCGGGAAAACACCGCGGGGTGGGTCGTAATTAACGACTGGAATTTATTTCTAGAGGGGTCGTGTATTGTTCGAATATTTAATCTTGGCTCGGATTGCAGACGCTTTCGGATTTCGCGTCGTTAAGGAATCTAAAGCTCTAGGCGAGGATGTGGCTTTTTGATTTCGTTTAATTGTGAGCTTAATTGTATTTTGATTAATGATTGTTTTATTGAATGTTTAAGACATTTTGATTCAATCTTATCAAATAATGAATATATGAATATAATAATTACACCACAAAAATGGCTAGAAGTCCGAAATGCGTTACAGAAGATTGTTAAATATAAAATTTTCGAATGAATGCATCGAATTAATAAAACGAATCATTTCGTTCAATGAATCGCATATTTCAATGTACTATTTTATTTTTCGTATTGTGATTTTCATTATTGGATTGTTTCTTTCATATCAGATGACACATTGTTTAATAGTATTCATTTCAAAGCTTTTTATTGCTTTTCAAGTTAAAGGAATTTGTCTTTTATTGAATTCTTTTATAAATTGAAATTGAATAAATTATATTGATCAGATTCAAATTAATTACACGAGATAGAAATTCAAGTAATTCCCGAACAATTCAACAAATATAAACGATACTTAATTAAAGTGATTAATTTGTATCAATTGTGTGCTTTGGTTGAAATATAATTCCGTAATAAAATATAAAATAAATTGTTTATAATACGATTCCGAATATTATATTATACTTACATACAATTACATAGAGCCTATTTCAATATTGTTTCGCGCGAACTTATTTTCGGCGTAATTGAATTTTACTTTGATTAATTTACACGAATAAATATTGTATGAAATCAGGAATTGCGAATTTCGCAATTGATTGAAATTTATATGTAATGAAATGAATATTTTACATTTTCGTTTTTCCAATTATAAAGTTACATAGTACCTACACATTGTTTTTGGTGAAATTTATTGTGAATATGGTTTTATACAATTCTCATTCAATTAATTATTTCAATAGAATTTGCCTCTATTGTAATCACGCAGTGAATGTTTCAAAGAAGGTCTTTTCGTTTTGTTAGATACGATTAGCGGCACGCAGTCAGTAATGAACCTTAAATTATGTTATCTGAAAGAAACGCGTTCGGAATAAATTACTGCTATTTTTCTCTGAAAAATAACATAAAATTCCTGAAACTTCTTCTCAATCATTTTCTAAACCATGCTATTTTACTACGAAATAATGCATTAGAGTGAAATATAAATTGCATTATACACACCAGGATATAGCGAACTGCACCCCTAATGGCTTTGCAGTGCCAAGAGTACTTAAGCATGTTATAGAAAATTGCATTTCGATTCTGCATACGTACAATATGGATACATAAATAGGCTTCATTATGAAAATGACTGAATATTCTATGGTTTATTTGTTCACGGAGTTTCAATCTGTATTACGTTTCTTTGAAAATCTATCAACAAAGGTTCGTACAATCAGTTAGCGTTTCTTTGATAGTTAATTAATGTATGAGGGATGATCTGAGGTTTGTTCGAAAACGTTTTCTATATTGATATTATCTAATTTTGGTGCACGTTTGTGCTTAATTAATACATCGATTGATTACTTCGTGTTTGGTCATGTAACGTAGAGATTATCTTTCCATGTGTTTGACAGATTTCTAATTAACAGCAATGAAACGGTTCTACACTATCGACTTATTAGGTTAAGTTATATAAATGTGTATACTTGATATTAAATTTAACTTTTAACTTTATTTAACTTTTAAAATTTAATTCTATGCAATATTAGACAACATAAAAACAAAGAATTCACCTAAATTATTTTAAAAAAATCACGTAGGTATAGTTAGAAGAACTAACGAGCAACACTCGAAATTCTAAAGTCATCGGCTAAAATGCACTTTTAGCAATGCACTCGAACTCTCATTAGACCGAACTCGAGAACACCCATTAATCATTATGTAGAGAATTCTTATAAATGCACAATCGACTTAATTGAGGTCAATCGCACTTCTATCCTGCACAGACGATAGACAACATATAATTTATTCGAGACGTGTCATATCGATTTAATTCGACACACGCTTAGGTATAACTAGGGTGTCAATTCGAGAATATTCAATATTGTTTCATGTATTTGGAATTCAAAATTTGTTAAATTTGATCGAAATTATATTTTTTTTCGAAAAACTTTTAAGACATTAATTTAATAAACAGATAATGTATAGCAAGCTTTTGGAAATTTGAAAATCTGAATTGCGATATTAGTAAAAAATATAGCAGGAACGTGACATAGATGAATTTCCGATATATTCGACGAAAACATTGAACTTATTAAAGAATTTCTTCATAAATGTTTTCCAGACATATTTGAGTTACTTTTTTCATCATCAAATTTCACGAACGCAGATAAATTCGTTAAAAACATATACGATATATTTGTACTTCCCGTGTTTTTATTTTCATTACATGTCCGAAAATAATGAATCAGGATTCTTAGAAAATGTAACATTTTGATAAAATAAGCATAATAAACATATTTTATTATTGAAAAGTAATAATTAGTGACATAGATATTTAACTTCTAGTAAAATTTGTTTTGTATTGCTAATACAGATATAATTGAATAGGTTCAGTTTGAAGTGAATTTGGTTTATACGGCATCAATATTTCAAATTGGATTGGAAAATACTATTCAGAACGCATATTATTCTTTATGTTCATACTAGATGTCTCCGATTTCAATATCATCATCAATTTCTGAGATATCAACTCTAACCGCAATTACTCCAATTACTCCAACGCTAATATATGTAGGTTTATATTATTTTGATAACTCAATTCGAATTTTTCGACATCTGAACTAGCCTTAAACTCTATTCTACATTCAAACAGTCGAATTCAACTCAACATTCAACCCTATATACACGATTCCACCATAAATCAGAAGCGCGACGTTGAGGGGCTGCGGTGGCAAAAACAGGCCATCAACCACTCGGAATTAATTCATTAATAATGCCTCGATCGATTAATCGGCTTTAGCAAATTCACCGAGGACCCACCTGCCGGTATTTGCCACTCGTTAGATTATTCATGATACGATGGAGTTTTGTCGATCCTCAGTTTTATGCGGATGTCGGTCGATTCGACGCTGGTTAAATATGTGGAAGGGTGTTTAAGAGGGTCTGTAGTGCTCTAGGATTATTCAGGATTACGCTAGAGCCGGTGTTGTGTGTAGTGCTTGTTGATTGTTTGAGAGTAGATTATGCATGTGAGTGGGAAAATATGTTGTTGCAGTGTGCTTGAATATTTTTGGATTTTGTAGTATAGGGGTTGCTCTTTTATCGTGGTTCATTTCGGAAAATTATGTAGAAGGGTTAGGAAAATTGGTTTCTTGCTGTAGCTTATACTCAAACAATTTTTAATAAAAATAGTTTGAAAATTAATATTTTTACTAACTCGAGCTAAATTATAACTAAATTATCCTTTTTTTATAGAGTTTGATATCAATTGACAGCAATCAAGGTGTGTTTTCAAATTCACAGCGCAGAATTCTATAAAAAAATGCTTGTTGATAAGAAATTTCAATTCGACAAAAGTGTTTTTATACATTTTTTCGCAAAATGGAACTTGATAAAAAACAATCCTCGCATAAAAGACGTTGGAAACTAATAAATAATCTGTTTAAGTTTTTAACTTTTGACTTGTCTGAATGTCAAAATGAATTTCTTTGTGAGAAATAGTGTAAATTGGATCAATCCGCTGCAAACTTTTAACTTCGAAGATTAAACTGTTCACTTCATACAACAAGTTCGCATTCAATATTACTTAACTTTTCAAATAGAATACGACACAAAAACATATTAAATTCATTTAATTTTTTTTCACATACATAAATACCATCGATTAAAACGTGACCAAATCCTTTGACGCACACAAACTTCACACAAACAAGACTTCCTTCCACCAGGGAATGGAGACGAGGAGAATGGAGACCGCAAATTCTCGACATTGTTCGTGTTGACTTAACACGACCATGCAGAAGCTCCTTATACCAGATACAGACTTTATACAAAGGCGCATGTATCGGTCTGTTCTATTTGTGGAGAGTTTCGAATCGAAAGAAGTTAGTTTCGGTTGAAAAATGCATTTCACCGATGGTCGGATTGAAAATTGAATTGTGTCGTATTGAAGTTTTTTCAATGGATGACTTTATGTTTATCCTTTTCTTATTTAGTATATGAACTGGTTGATGTTCAAAGTGATTAAATTAATAAAATGATAATATTTCATAAGCGATGTAAAGATTCGTTTTTTAAAATTCCTTTGTTTTTCTTCATCGATTCATTTATTTACGAAATTATAAACAAACGAATTTGTTTATAATAAGCTACGAATTTGATCAATTCAAAATTAATTAAAATGGTCATTGAAATAAATGATTTATTATTTGGTGACCAAACAATGGTATTTATCTTTATTATTAAGGAATGATATTTAACACATAAAAAGTTATGGCTATCTATACGAAGTGCTTTGACATTTGAGTTTATTGTTTTTTTATAATTACTTTTTGTACTGATCGACTAATACATAGAATATAAAATTATAATACACATAATACACCTAATAATAGAGCGATTTTGTCTTTCTGTTCGATGTTCAGATTGCAATTCGCTCTACGCTGACGTCATTAAGAGTACATAAAATTAGTTTTAAAGAAAATAAAATGTAAAAATCTCACAACTGTATTAAAAAGCATGCGTTAATAATCCATAATGGCGATTCGTTTAAAAATATTTCCGTCGTTCGCTTTTAAGCGAATCACATATTAATGAACGTATTGAACATGAATATATTATGGTTATTGGGTCGAAAATTGTGGAATAAATTAAGGCTCATGCAATATTCTCGATATGCATGCCGTGTCGATACCAAATGGGATTACGGGATTAGTTTGATCGATACGCTTTGAAAACTGCGAATCGTGTTTCCCATTCGTTGACATAGCGGTTTAGTTATGATCGTTATTTGAGCATTCGATGATTTCATACGATTTGAATGATACTGTGTTTCTAATTGCATCGTATTACTAAAACTTATCTATGGATTCGATTGAATAATTCAAATGTGTATATTGTTGTGTTTGAATAATCAAATTGAATAGAATTTACATAGTTATAGTTTTGTGTTAATAGTTCATGGAAATTTATTTATCAATTATATTTTGAACTTTGCACAAATGAAAGCTTATTTTTCCATCTGTTGGAAAATTATTGAACTTTGAGCGGAAAATTCATGTAGAGTTTTCCATATCGGATTAAATTTTACAACCTTAAATGGTTTGTGTCTCAGATGAAAATGCAAAAAATTCATAACTAGGTTTTTATTTTCATTAAATTAGTAATAAATTGAATTGAATTTTCGAACCTACATTTTTCATGAAATATATTGATAAAGAAATTATAAATATTTCGAAATCCCATTAAATTATTCAACCATATCTGCTGGAAAACAATTTCACTACTCTCCAATAGGTGGCAGTGCGAAACGTTTCCATCCACTCAATTTCCTTTATATGACCGTGAACTTTTGACCTTCCCTCGAAAGCCTGAGACACAACACAACGCACTTGCCTTCTGTTCGCATCGGAAATAATTTTCTCCACCAGCAATCACGTATCGCGAAAAAAACACACACGTAGAGCAATATAAACAGAAACATCTGAAAAAAAAATCCGACGGAAAAATTCTCGCCGGAAAAATCACTAGGAAATTTATTGGCATATGGGCTGTACGTGCCACTGGGTAATTCTCGAATAATTCAGCTGCCATTTTCAAAATTGATTTCAACCGTGTCGAATTTTTCGAATCACGCGAATCATAATGAATTCATTAAAGAAAATTGTGTTAGATAACGAAAAATATTTTTTGAGATTTATTATTATGAAACGAATATTATTTTAATTGGCTCATTGTTAGTAAAAAAAAAATGCTGAAATCATTCAAACCTAGAACAAATCGATTCACATTCAAAACGTTTTGATAATCCATCGAAATTTAACCATAAACTTCCTACATAATCCGATACACATAAACAAAATTGCTTCAAATTATCACACAATTCGCAAAGCGATCAATCAAATCTATACATAAACATAAATAAAATTAATTTGTATCGCAGATTTTCCTTCAGTTAATGCGTGTTAGTACAACACACGATATCGCGAAAAAAAATGTGTTGGCTTATTTCGCGTTATATTTATTGCTCACGTTCACGCCATATTGCAACTACCGCGCGATTTATTAGCGATAGTGTCTGAAGCGAAGGGTGGAATCATTTGTTGTGGAAAAATGGCTGAGTTAAGGGGTTAAATGTGTCGAAAAGCCGTTCATCCTCAAATATATGAATGCCAGTTTCTTTATAGGGTATGGGGCTGTGCTTGTGACTTTCAACGACGTTTTTCACGCCTCACGTGCTATAGGGTGAAAGGTTTTAAGGCTTTGTCACGCTCGATATTTATTTTTGAATGTCTGAGCATTTTTTTCGCTTTCAAAATTTATTTTTTAGAAACGTTTCATTTTTTTTCGTTCCGCTGAAGATTTATTCGACTCATAAGCGTGTGTGAAATGAAACGAAATGAAATGCAAGTAGTCTTATAATAGATGAGAATATCACGAAGACCCAAGATTTGTGCTGTAAGATTTCTTGTGGAGAAAATATAGTTATGCTTATCAATGCTACTTTTGCTATTTTTCTTTTGGGAAAAATATTCTTATGAAGTATTAATTAATACATACTTTTATTTCGTTATTTCATAATTATTCAATGAATTCCATTTCAATTTCATAGCTTCACCCCTTTTTATGAATATTCTCACCTTGCACTTCTGCCTTATGAGCCAAAATATGTTAATTCAAAAATAGAGATACTAAAATCAAATTATAGAAACAGACTTGTATTCAAGAACTCATTTCCAATGATTTGAATTTGTCACTCGAACCTCTTTGCTTTGAAGGTCCGCATATATGAATTTCATACAATATAAGTCGATCTCAATTTTCATTATCATATATTTATAAAGTAGCTTGATATAATTTGAAAAAAGGTGCAAAAGGTAATCTCGACGAATTATGCGAACGAAGGATAACGCAAAATAAGTCTGACTAATGGCGCGTGTAATTGGATTCTTGTTATGTATAATTCGGGGTGTCAATTTTTTTTTGAGAGAATGTACGACCTTTATTAAGAATAACAAGTTGTTCGTTAAATAAAATAAATGATGAGTAATTTTTTGAATTTAAATTCAGCGTCAAGATTTGAGTTCGTTAGGGTTAAATGAAAAGTTTAAGCGCGGGATTCACATTCATGGAAAAAATGTCACAAAAACTCCACCCACATAAATTTTGCGCCTCTCGCAGAGAAAATTTTAATCGGAACAGTTTTTAAAGTTTATTTGCTGAACCGTAATTGGAATTTTGATCAAAAGTAACATTTTTACTCTTCTCGTGAAATTTTCATGTATTTTCAAAATTAACGCGATTAAATAATTATTCCGTGGATACAGAAAAATGTATGAATATGAATGCACACACATACATATGTGCCGTATTATTTTCAGTGACATTCATTACGGCGACAATGTCATCAAAAATTAAATTACGCCGAAACACACACGTGTTGAATTTTCGACAAAGCTCAAAGGATACATTTCGAAATTTGTATTTATAAAACAAACAAAAAATGAACGAAAAACTCTCCATACATTCTGAAAATCGACTTGATAAATATGAACGAAATCCATCAAAAGCATCGAATCCGCTTTATCCAATCAACATTTTTTTTAATACACAAACTCTGACGAGTACTGAAGCACATGTGCATGTTTTATATGTATGTGTACTATATGTCCCCGATTTCGATGTTTTATTCATACGAGAACAAATTTTCAAAGAGGAAATTTATCAAAACTCGCACACAGTCAGTGCTCAAACTTCACACGGAACAAATTACTGAATCTTCACCGAAGCATGAATTCGACTCTGCAATCCCCTTTAATTTCGACATGCACCAATTAAACTGAGAACTTCCCCGAAAACTCTTATGGGTGTTATGAAATATTAAAAGCATTTCTGGCTATCATCATTTTCAGCGATCGATATTTAATAGAAATTTCCACGTATCGAAAATTCACAATTGCTGGTTAATTTTGATAATGTCGTCGTAATTTGTATTACTTTGCAGCGATTTGTTCAGATTTATTTATAGATTTTCTTATAAACCACTTAACGTAAAATAATCTGATTACGCATGAAAAAATTAAGCTTATTATTTTAAGCAAAAAACATTAGAATATTTAATATAATTGTACGTTTCAAATTTTCCGAAAGAGTATTTATAACTAGAATTTTGTATTTTCGTAAAATATTTTTTCGATGTTCGTGTTGTTCGTTCTATAAAACAAGAGCTGTAGAAATTCCGCCTTTTACCTTTTCAAGCTAATAAACGAGACCTCTCTCTCTTTTTTTCACAGTATTTTTTTTTCATATTATTTTGGTCTCACTGTTGAATATTTTATTTTTGAGCTGTGGCACAGTCGTGGGATCGCGTGAGTTTTTCCTCATGTATAGATCAATGTCAACTGCGGTTTACATTGTATGGAAAATATTATACGTTTTCGGAAATAATATATTTTATCTTTTAAAATACTTTATTTAAAGCGAATCGAATTTGTGAAATGTTTGCTTATTTTAAAATAACTTTATGTTAACGTTAGCATTAATTCTTCTCGAAAGGGAAAACATAAAATTTAAACGAGTTTTAATAACATAATGCCGCCTGTAAAGCGACAATAGCGCTTTATGTTTTAACGAGTCATTAAAATGAACGTTCTATAATTATCCTACTTTTTTATTTATTCTTTTTTTAATTCACCGTAGAAATTATGAAAAATATCCGTAAGATAGGAAAAGTAAACAGATAAATTCTTGGCGTTCTTTCAACACGGCTTATGCGGAAAATAAAATTCTGTTTGACATTTAGAAAGGTTTTTAATATATTTCTGATGAAAATCTGGAATTGGGTGATAAATGGCTTTTACTGAATGCGAAACGCTTTCAAAAGCTATTATTGTATTTATTATACCTGTATTATTTTTGCTGAATGTGATATCAAACGAATGATACAGTTACGAATGGAAAATGATATATGAATTCGTGTGAATGAGATTATGTGAAATATTATACATTTTATTTTATTGATGTGAAAATCGTTGTATATCTACATGTATTTTGCGTTATTATAAATATCGTTTTTTTGTTTCAGATTTCCCAATTTTGTCAAAATTCTTCATGCGATAAAATGGAAAAATTTCGTTTAAAAATCGAAGAAAACAGTTAAAAATATAATAAATCCGTAAAAATAATTTCTTATAAAAAAAATCATGATTCCTCCGATGGAAATTGGATGATCACTGTGAAATTTTGGTTTCCATCTGAAATATTCGAGTCGCATTTAAGTGAATGATAATTGTGCTATTGTGTCCGCGAATGTGTAAATGTTCTATTTTTCTACGCATATTTAAAGTTCAGTGATATTCAGTGAAGTTTTAAAGTAAATTTTATTATTAAAATGTCGTTCTCTTCTACTGATATCGGATGAGAGGCGTTTTGATTAGTGTTCGTTTTTCTTGCTTGGAAGTGGCCATCTGAAGATTTCTGTCAATAATTTCAAGACAAAAAGGTATGTTTAAATTTTAGTTTGATTGTAATCCTAAGCCATTTTCCTTATTTCTTTCCTCAACCATTCAACATTTAAATATTTATCATTTATATCTGAGCAAAACAAATGAAATAAATTCATAGATGGTACGTGAAAATATCATTTCATATTTTATTTTCCATAAAACAAATCTAAGTTCATATTCATTCAGGTATATAATTAGTGAACATATGCGGAAAGAAACATATTTTATTTATCATTTTTATGTATTTCGTATTTTGTTATATTCAGTATGCTTCAAAATATTTTATTCATGACAATTTTTCCATTTAGAAAATACATATAAAACGTATTGTTTCATAATGTTTCAAAAACATTATACGCTCTTTGACGTTAGAACTAGATTAAATAAAGTTTATTTGATCCTTTTTTCTTTAATATTCGTTTAAAAGAAAGGGGATGAAATTTCAGAAAAAATTCGATCGTTAATAAAATTTAAGAGCGAGAAATAATGTGTTCAGTCGAATTTTTTGAATACATGAATATTTTACTGGAAGCGTTGAGCTTTTCACAATACAAAGCTGGTCCGTAGCGGAAATTTTGCACTTTGGGTTAATTAAACGTCTTCCGTTTTGGCAGGCTATTTCGAGGAATACCTAGAGAGGTATACATGTTTTATCAATTTGACTATAACTATGAAATTTTACGATTTCGAATAATAATTTTGACATATTTCTGTCAATTATATTGTGTAAAAGATGGAATACTGAGACATCTATTGATTCTTTCGATCTATAGGTATATTGATAAAATGCCTATTTGATTTATGGGTTGTTTTTTAGTTTAATATTGGCATCCTAATTAGAATTAAATAATTATTTTGCAGAAAATCCGAATTTACGTCACTTTTAGAAATAGAAATTTCGCTGAGGGTAAGTTTGTTATCTTTCGAATAATTAACATGAGCTCGAAAAGTTTTTCGGCACGCGTAAAAGATCAAAGTTTTCTTCGCGCCTTGAGTAAAAAATAAAGAAAACATTATATAAAGTGCGTAGATACTTACATTTAAGAGATAACTTTTCCAGGTGTTCTCTGCCATTTATTCAGTAAATTTCGCACTCGATAACGCTCAAGTTGCTGACAAGATTAAAGAGGATTACTGAAAATCCCAATGTTTTTTTCTCATAATTAATTTGAAAACATTTTTCAGTTTAATTACTCATTAAGCATCGAAATTTTGAACATTCCAGTGAATAAAAATTTAGTATTTTTTTTTATTTTATATGAAACCTTTCACTTAGGTATATACATGGTATATACATGGAAATCATGTCAATGTACACACACTATAACGTTCCGCTTGCTGAAAAAGCTTGTAACGCGCCGTATTATATTTCAGTTAATACGAAACATAATTTCGGATAATATTATTTTTTCATTGAAAATGTGACACACGTCAACACGATAATTGAAACATCACACAAAGAAAACAGCCATCGAATAATACGAGCACACTATAATGTTAAAAACAATTCATTGAGCAAAATATCCATTAATTTCGGTAAAATAAAGCTTAACATGCGACATCGAAATATTTCGATTTGACACAAACCCCTTTTTTTACACCGACGTAATCCGCGTTGTTAAAGCGGAGCTTAAACCGCTCCGACCCGACCTGAATGTGTAACGCCGCATTAAAACGTACTGAAAGACCGAATTGCACCGAAGACACTATCGAATTTATTATTTATATCTGGAAATCTCCTCGTTTTCGTTCCGTACACGTAATAAATACGAGATATTTCCGAGAAGTTGGAGAGGCAGAAACGAAAGCACGAAACCCACCGGACCGCCGCAACGGCGACTGAAACAGATTAACACTGAAAATTTAATAAATCCAAAGACCGCGTTCCTTCGAGACATAACCTCCAGTTAGAACCGGCATTAATTTTCTGCTCAAAGCGATTCAAATATACAGTGAAATTCCGATGTTCGTACTCAATCCGTTACAGGAGATATTGTAGAAGAATCACGGGTTTTATGAATGCGAATCATTTTTTCACATAAATTATATAAAATATATTTACTCATTCATAATTGTAATTGATTTTAAATTTAAATATATGAAAAATAACAAATGTATTAGCATTCGACATACCATAAGTTGTCAAATCAGAGACACGAGTCTCACGTTATACTTTTCTAGGAGTACTTTTTTTATTGAATTGTCATTCTTACCTCTTTTCATTCCATTTCCATTTTTCGAATTTATTGCTTGCAATGAGAAAAATAACGAAATAGTACAATTTTTCACAGAGCTTATTCGAATTGCAGCGCAGTGTACGAATATCGATTCAAATTTTATTGGACTGATCTTAAGTAAATATTAATTTATCAACCTTTTTATTCTATAAAGTTTGGTACAGTGAGTTTGAAAATACTTTAAAAGCTGTCAAATTCAATAAAAAAAACACTAGTTAAGTTTAAGCCTAGATGAAAATAGTGAAAAAAATCGGAACTAAGTTCGAATCTCGAGTTAAATTTTACTGGGGTAAGTTGTACGTGAAAATCGTCACCTTTGCCCTTATATGGGTTACGCCATTTATCGCCAATATAAGTTAGGTCTAGGGGTTAACCACCTCTAACCAAAAAAAATATCCCATGGTTATGAAACCGGACTATAGTTCCATCTAAAAAAATAAAAGCTGTATGCATAGCAACGGTTCCACTGTAACAAAAACCAAACTGCGCGCGCCTAGAAATTTGCAATATTATTATACTCGAGAATCATGAATTTTACATGAAAGAGGTTGTACATGTACACGTCTGAAGGAAAAAAAGCACGTACTCCCCTGATATATGCTGATTTTGTGTTTCATTCTTTGGAACCTTTCTGGCGTGCGCGACTGGAGCTTTGTTGTGCGAACGGATGTTCGTATGAAAGGCTGTGTGATGTATTGTGCTGTGTGTATTGGAAAATCTCGAGTAGGTGCTTTCAATAAAATCGAGATATTGCCGAGAGACTGTAAGAACACTTTGCTGCTGCTCTCTTGTGCGAGAGTGAAAAAATTTTCGAAATTAATTCCAGAAATAGGGCTTGAGCATAACGGTGTAGTGCTTTTGTGTAATCTTTTTGATCGATGCGATCTTACGTGCACTTGAATATTCTGATTTTGGTTCGGCTTTAAAATAAGATCATTTTACATGTATAAAGTTGTTTTGGATGATGTATTGTTATATGATGATTTCCCTTGTTTTATTTTATTTAATATTATAGTTTCACATACATATTGCATTTGTTTACGTATCCTCATTTGGTTTTGATATCAATGAAAATCAAAACTTTACAATTTTATAAGATTTTATTGATAAAATGAGAAAGATGTTTAATATTATTTAATAGATTAATTTAAAACATGAAATATGACTTTTTCTAAATTTTATTAAAGGAAATAAATTCAATTGATTTTTTTTATGAATTTATAAATTACGAATTATTTATGTGTGAAAAGCTGATTAAATTCAACTCATGCGCAATTGTCAATAATTGCAACCATCATTAACTACATTTTTTTCCTTAAAAATGCAATTTTATGAATCAAAACTGATTCTGAAATATATACTAATATCAATCAATTTTATAATAATTATCTACATAATAAAGATTGTTTACTTCAGATTAACACCATTTTCAATCCAAATTAACAACTTTAAAACAAATTAATTAACGATAGCCTTCTAATTTAGAGTATTTTTTTTCCGTAAATTACATTTATGTATGTATGTGTAAATATAAAAAAAATATTAATACAAAAAAAAAAAACCGACACATACATAAACAGTTAAAAACTCAACCCACTCAACTCGAATCGCACGAAAACCACCCCCGATCCCAAAACGCATCCCTCGAATGCATCCAGACCGTCAAGAATCCATCATCCGCAGCAGGTCGATCGTCTATATTTAGCTGCAGCCACCGACAGGCACAGGCCAACCGGAGGCAGCCAGGATCGCCAGGATGCGAATTTTCCCGATTTTCCACGAGCTTTTCCGACCAGGTCCGAGGCGCGCCGCCGCGAAAAGTCGCGCGCCAAACGCGAGCCAGTCGCCCCTCGGTCACTCTCTGAACTGTCCGCAGCGGCACCACATCGACGATCAGCTCTTCTCTATTTGTGTTAAATTCATTTAGAATATCATAATTCAAGTTTTGGTTGAGGTTCGAGGTGGTTTTTGTCGATTTTTCGCCGGAAAATTCGGTTTGTTTTGCTGCGGCGCGTGCTTTGCGCGTGCCTAGTGCGCTGCATTGCGTGCAACAGTTGGTATGGATCGGATTATTTGATATTGCGGTTTCGTTCTGATTTTTCGATTTTGATGCTTTGATTGTGTTCGGAGTCGGTTTATATTGGAGATTTGTCAATTTTTGATGTTTTTCATCTTGTATTTGAATAGAATTGAAGGTTATATGTAAATCAAGTTTCTAGGTGTTTCTATCGGTTTTTTTATTAAAAGTCATAATTTAAGTGTAATTATGAATTATTTAAAAATAAAAAGACTGTTGAAAATCGATTCATTTATTAGTATAAATAGAGAAAATACATTTTTTTAGATTTTTTGAATTTCAATTGTGACGTAGATGCAACAGTTGATTCAAGTGTGTTCATGTTTTTTTGTATGCTACATCTAATGATGATATTTTCATATCAAAGCAATATGCTTAGTATTATATATTATATCATTTATTTATATATTACATAAATTGATTTTTTTATAAAATTGAATAAATTAAAATTTAACAAATTTTTTATACTTTATGTTCTTGTAATGTAGTAATCATATGAGAAGACATCTTATGTTTTTGTTATGCTCTGTATGAAAAATGTTTCAGAACATGAGAGGATATTGCTTTTTTATTGCTTGTAATTTTCACAACGTGTGAGAGCATGTAAATTATTTTTATATTGCGGTTCATGCAACGTCGAGCATCCTTTAAATTTAAGATTACATACCTACTATGTTTCTGTAATGAAAAAAAGAGGTTTATGCACAAGCGTATATAAAATTTGAAAAAATAATTATAGTTGATTAATAAAATAAAAAAGTTAATTAATTTGAATTTTAAAATAAAAAATAATTGATATTTACATAGGACAAACGCGCCGTTTCAAAACAATACGCGAACTTCTGAACTCTCGAAAGGTCGAAGCGTAGTTTTAAAAATATTTATTTAGACTTTTATCCTAAGAGATTTTCAATTAAGTGGAAAATCCACTCCGGACTCGATTTCCAATTAACTTGAAAGCGATCCGGGTTTTTAGGCTTCCACAGAATCGCATCGGCAAATTTACAAGCTCTTATTGCCGCCTTGTGCAAACGTTTGCCTAAACCCCGGCAATCGTTCGGTTCAAGTGAATATAATATTTATTTTGAATCTGAAAATTTAACGAAATTAGAATTCAGAATAAAGCCTGCTAAGGTCCAGGTGAAATATTATAGAAGTTGATATGTATAAGTACGATTTCGTTTCGTGCGAAACGAGTGGGCTTTAATTAACTCTTGTCCAACTCAAGCGAAGTGTATTATATTAAATTAAATTTTGATTTACAAACGTAATTTCTCATTAATTTTACCATTGACAAGTTTAGATTAATTTGTAATTACATTTCCCGCTTGCGTTTATTCGAAATACATTATGAATATCAACAAGTTTGTCTGTGCTTTGTATCGTTACTTTTCATATATGAAAGCATTTAGGTTTTGTGTTCTATTAGAATATTATATTAAAGACAAAAAAAGGTATTTTGTCATTTCTCAATCTTCATATTAAATGAGATCATTATCGCTAGACACAATATCGTTTTTGTTTGCAAGAAATAAATCGGTATAATGCCCTATTAATGAAGAGTGCTAATTACAGAGGATGAACGTTTTAGCCTTTGCTCTTTAGATGGACTTCTTTTTAGAAAAATGCTTTTAATCTTCGCAATTGTGTTGATTAATTGGAAATATAATATTTTGTATCATTTGATAATAAGGTTCATTTAATTAACATTGAAACTTATATGAAATATTACAATATACTAAAAGCATATTCATTCATCTCTTATAATGAATTTTAAAATATTTGTTGTTCTTAATGCTTTCCATTAATTAGAAATTTCTTTGTTATTGTTTATAAATAAGTAAAAAAACAATTAATAGAATAATTATATATTATAATGAAAATATAATTCAATTACAATAAAATGATTCACATTTGAATAACAATATAATCGAATTGAAATGGACAAGTATCAAAATAAGTATAATTTTAGTTTTTTGATCGAACTCTAACCGAGCTTTTATCGAGTGTCACATTCATATCAATAAAATATTTTTACTGATAAATGAAAGTGACATGCAACAAAAACTCGGCACTAAATATATGTGTATTCCCTTATCGGTGATGGCAGCTAATTGATATTTGAAAAAGAAATTGACGGATTGGAAAAATTCAATCTTATTTTTGAAAATCACATAAGATCAAATGATTCCAAAGCGCCAATAATCTTTCATTTGATCGTTGACTTTTCATTCGTTGATTTTGTTGATTCGTTGATTCGTTGATTCGTTGATTCGTTGATTCGTTGATTCGTTGATTCGTTGATTCTTTGATTCGTTGATTCGTTGACTTGCTGAAGAAAACATCAATGTATCTGAAAAAAAAACAATTGAATTAAATATTATGTAGTGAAATAAATATTAAGCATTTAATCATATTTTTGACAATTTTAAATCAAATTATTTTTCTGAATTGAAAACTAAACAGTTAAATGAAATATTTTTTATTTACACTTTAGTAACTAAATAATGGAATTTAACACTTAAAAAATATAGTTTTTTTTTTTCATTTAGAAATATTTGTAATTTTTTTTTTGAAAGAAAAAATGTATTATTTATTTAGATCTTCATAAAAAATTATCTGACTAGATTTGTATTAGAGTAAATAAAAAAAAATACAATCTAGTTTTTTCATGGGATAATAAATTGATGAGAAACATTAGGTACTCTACCGACAAAAAAAGTTTAATGATGCCGAAATGAAAGGAGAGGAGAGAAAAAAAATAACGTATATGATTTTCCTTTCGAAAGACGCCAAAAAATCTTATAGCTTAGGACCCTCGTCACTTTGACGATAAATTTGTAGACGTATCTCTTGAATAATTCCAAGAGAAAATTACGGATCCTTCGCGAGAAATTCGCGATGTTTTTTGATGACTCGCCGAAACTCGAGAGCTTTCGCGAAATTGCGCCAACTATTAAATACGGGACTGTCTACACAACTGAAAGGGTAAATAATATTATATAAGTATAACGGCATGCTTTTTAAGATTTCATTAACATTTCAGAGTTGTAAAACGCTTAAATGTAAATTAATTCGACCTCGATGACAGATTTAGTTTACACGATGCACCAGATAAAAGCTTTGATTAAATGACTAATAAGTTATTTATCTAAAAAAAAATTCATGTAAATGTATTTTTAAACTAAAACGATTTATATTTTAGAGAAAATTTTTGAAACTTATCAAGCTTTGTATATTTTATAAAGAAGACCGCAAAGCTTTTTATTCTACTGAGAAAATTTTATGTAAATTTCACACGGCCGGCTTTTTATCGAAGCAAATACGTTGGGATTCGTATTGTGTTTTTGGAATTCGCATTTTGTTTACTGTGCGCTTTATTCTGGTCGACGGGCTTTTAAAATTTTACATTCTGTTTCGACAAATTTAATTGTTTCACTTATGTATGTAAATTGTTCGACTCGTCCTTTTCGCTTTTGCGGCCAGTTAAGTCAGAGCTTAAAAACGTTTAAGTAGAAGATTTTAACGAGATTTTTCATTTAAACTTTGGAAAGTTTGTCGTCTCGAGTTTATAAGTTAGTTTTTAGCGGAGAATGGATGATATCAGATAGTAAGGTAGAGATTGGGGCATGTGAAGATTTGGGTCAATTCAGTTAATTAATTTCACATACTTATTTTACTCTATAAATACATGTTAGGATTTGTTTATTATCATGTTTAAGTATTATTTTCTTAATTGAATATAAAAATTAATTTGGATCAATTGATCAATTAATTATATTTTTTAGTTGAGTTGAAAAGTATAAATTATGAATATGTAAATGTTAAGCGGTTCATGACTATTTTTAAAATCCGTGTTGAAAAATAAATATATTTATATAAGTTCACTTCACCTCACCAAAATATTAAGAACTTTTACAATGGAAATCGAAAAGTGAATAAAAAGAGGTAAAAGAATCCGATTCAAATTCATAGCACCGTTTCGGAGAGTTCTATGGAAAAGTTCGAACAATTGAAAATGCGGAAATTCTCTTTCAACTTTCGTTGAGACAAACGAGCGCAGTTTGTTCGCCCGATTGACGACAATACGATTTATCTGAAAGGATTGTTTTGAAATTATGAAAACGCTTTTATGCACGAAAAATCTTAACATTAATTCTGAATTTCTCTAAAAACGTATCGAATTTACTAACAGAATTAAAATTACATAGATTTCACGCATTATATAAATCGGTATACTAGAGAATTAATATTCTACATGAAATTCATTCGAATGTTTTTAGATTTATTCTCGGTTTTGCTACGTGAAAAACGTGAGCTTTTGTGTCTGCTGTTGCGCTTCAGCTGAAGGACAATTTCCGATGTAGGTAATGACTTGTGAGAAAACAAGAAAACGTTTTGGATGGTTTTGCTGAGAACATGGCTTGTTATGTTGAATTGTCTGTTTTTATTCAGACCGCGGTTGAATGTATAAATATTAAGATCAAATGAACCATAGTCGATTTCCAAATCTTTGTGATGACATCACATACTTTGTTTATACTTATTTGATTTTAAATAAAATAGAAAATAAATATAGAATTAAATGTCATCGAACGAAACTTCGTCGCGGTAATATTGTAGATATGGCCTATTCAGGTTTTCTTAAAATAAAGCAATCTCACAATGACTTTCGGACAGTACTGAGATGATAAAAAGAGTTTAAATTGTTTCAAATCAAGATATATCTATAGCTAACATATGCGAGATTGCTTAGTTTATTAACTTTTAAGAAATCTTGATGAAGTTACATACATTGATGGGGTTATGGCATTTATAATATAAATAGTGAATTCATTTAGAAAAATAATAGAGTGGACTTACGTTTTAGTAAACTTGTTGAAAATATCGTTTTTTTTTTTTGATAGGTGCTTATTCCGAATGATTCAGATATTTTATCCTTTTCTTCTCCCAACCATTTGAGTCATTTTCATAGATTATAATATTAAAGCCATCATATTTTCAACAAATTGTATTTGGCATATCTGAAATTTTACAATATGTACATCAGTTTTTAAAATAATATAAGATGAAATCAGATATTTGTGTATGAAAATAGTTCAAATTAATAATGAAAAAAGTGTCGGTATATGTAAAACCAAATATACCTACGTTATTTTGAATTTATTTTTCGTTCATGGTTCCAATCATAAAAGCATTCTATTTGAATAGTTCGAAAATAGAATTCTGACACATTTTCAACAATATAAGAAATATTATTTAATCAGCATAATTCTAAAACTTACCTCTTAACAAAACAGAGGAAAGTAAAAATGTTGAATATATTTTTTAATTGTTTTAATCATGTATTATTCCAATTTGAAAAGTTTAAAATTGAAATAAAAACATGAAAGAAACAATATAAAAATATCATTTAATCAGCAGATTGCGAAAACTATTTCTGAAATGAAAGGAGAAAAGTAAAAATGATATCGAATTTATTTTTCTTTCATTGTCTAATCATGAATATTCAATTTGAAAATTTTACAATTGTAATATAAACATAATTAGATCAATAAAAAAAAAACATTTAATCAGCAGATTGTAAAAAATATTTCTGAAATGAAAGTACATAATTAAAAACGACGTTAAATTTATTTATTCTTTCATTATTCTAATCATGAAGATGTTCTATTTATTATGTTTAAAAATAAAACAAAAACATGACTAGAACAATATAAAGAATACAATATTATTAGAAAAAATCTGAAAATTATTTCTGAAAAGAAAAACAAGAAAGTAAAAATGGTTTCAAATTTTTTTTCTTCCATTATTCTAATCATGAAGATGTTCTATTTATTATGTTTAAAAATAAAACAAAAACATGACTAGAACAATATAAAGAATACAATATTATTAGAAAAAATCTGAAAATTATTTCTGAAAAGAAAAACAAGAAAGTAAAAATGGTTTCAAATATTTTTTCTTCCATTATTCTAATCATGAAGATGCTCTATTTATTATGTTTAAAAATAAAACAAAAACATGACTAGAACAATATAAAGAATACAATATTATTAGAAAAAATCTGAAAATTATTTCTGAAAAGAAAAACAAGAAAGTAAAAATGGTTTCAAATTTTTTTTCTTCCATTATTCTCACCATGAAAGTGTTCTATTTAGTAAATATAAAAATAGAACAAGAACATGAGAAGAACAATATGAAGAATGTTATTTAACCAAAAAAAAATCTGAAAAAAATGGAAAGTAAATATCATTTTGAATTTATTTTTCTTTCATTATTCTCATCATAAAATTGATCTATTTAATAAATTCAAAAATAGAACAAAAATATGATCAAAACAATATAAAGAATATTATTTTATCAGAATAAATCTGAAAATTATTTCTGAAAAAAATGGAAATATTTTTTTGTTTTAAATTTATTTTTCTCCATCATTTTAATCACGAAATAGCTCTATTGGATCAATTATTCAATAGAGAACATCATCGTGATTCAAACAATGAAAAAAATATTCAAAACACCAACATTTTGATACATCATAAAAACAGTGTGTAAAAATAAAAAAATACAAATGCATACCTGTGTAAATATGTTTTATTCCATTATTGTAATAGCGTATATTTCCCATTTAATCAATTACAAAATGGGAAAAAATGCGCTATCTCATGATAAAATAATAGTTTAACTCATTTAAATTTTAAAAATGATATCTTAAAAAGTTTCTTAGTTATAAAATAGCGCCAAACATATATTTTTCCATTATTATATCAATAAAAGCAATCTATTTGATTTAAATAACAATAGATTGAAAATATTGATATAACAACAAAAACTTGACAAATAGTATTTCGAATCTTCAGAAAATGAAATACTCAAAACACACCAGAACAATAAAATATAAAATGTTTATATCATGAAATAATAATCAATATTACTTACATACGAACATGTCAATCAGTATATTCAAATACATATCAATAAATCAGTAAAGTATTCATACCATTGTTGGACCAATCGTTGCTTTCTTCAGGACCCTTCAAGTGACCAGTCGAAGCGCGAACTAATGGCGCGTTAGCAACGCATCGTCTTATATATTATTTTAATTCTTTATCAGCAATTTTCCCCACCTTAAAATTCTGACGACCGTTTGCGTTAAAAAATCGTTCTAGAAGCTTCTCCTTCGACGTCTCAAAGTTCACCCCATTGTATTCGCATGTGTTCTGCGATTGAATAGAAATTAAACTTATCAGTTCAGCATATTGTATTACGTCTCGTTTATTGGCGACAGTGTGCTGTCGCCAGTCTTTTTAGCGTGGGATTGGAATGTCGATTTTGCTATGCATATTTTATTACAGTTCATATTATTTTTTTAATTGGCGTGTTCAAATTTCAATTTTATGACGATTTATTTGCTGCAAAATCGAGCGATTTCAATCTTGAGTTCTATAGTCTGATTTGTCAAAATTAAAAAATGTATTTATTGTTCGATTGTAGTTATGAATTTATTGATCGATTGCTCATTGTATATAATATTTGAATATAGATATATGTTAGTATGGACAGTACAATTGATTGCAAATGAATAGAATTCTTCAGTGCTGAAATCATAATGGAATCATGTAGAGCTTGAACTCTATCGATGCTTCAATACTTCGCCATTCAGCATCGCTTCTATTATTCGTACAATACAATATGAAGTCTTGGTACATTCAAAATAACGGGGTTTTCCAAACTGAAAACCCTTCTTGAACATGAAGACTTACACGGTACCTTTTAAAAGCTTTTTTTTGTAGTTTATTAAAATTACTCAATCATCAGTAGAACTCAATCACCAATCACTTATCAATGGGAGGCAAAAAATATCATTTTTTAATTTGATTGATTTTTTCTCAAAAAAATCGGGCTTAGTTCAGTAAACTCTGCTCCCTTATATTCATACTTTGCAAATAATAATATCGACCAAATATAACACAGTTCGAAATACAAACCACACTAACAACTAATCTATTTCATTTTCACAAAGCATTACAATTTTCCCGCCACAATTCAAAACCAAAATTTAACAAAGCCTCGTAGCTTTTGCGAACTAGTCAGGTTCCAAATTCAATTTTTATCTATTTTTGATATGATATTATAATTTTGTACTTTTTTAATGTATGTATCTTCAGATATTAATTTTATGTTGTATAATGACTGATAAAAGGGTACAAGTGACTGCGATGATTTCTAGAAAAGCGCGTTTAAAGTTGAGCATGTATCTACATGTATTATATTAGGAGAAGATCGATTGATTTGATAATTAATCTCGGCACACGTTCCAAATTCGTTTACATCCTTTTACCACCAAATATAATATATGAGCGTACATTGAATCGATTCCCGTACACCGCTCAATTTCGACGAAAATATCACTTATACCGACCTTTTTAGTCATCATATAAAAGTTGAAAAATCAACAAAATGACTTTCTATCATCCATTTTTAAAAATCTATAATAGCTATTATGTAGAATTTCAAATCAAATGACGATCGAAAAGGCCAAGGGGTACAAGTGACATTTTTGCCGAAATCGAGTTATGCACAGGAATCGCTTCTATGCGCGCTCATTTATTTGGTGGCAAAAGGATATAAACGAATTCGGAAAATGTGCCGAGATATATCATCAAATCACTCGACCTCCTCCTAATACATGTAGGTACGCGGTCAACTTTGAACGCGCTATTTTCGAAATTACCGTAAAATCACTTATCCCTTAGCCTTCTCTGTTGTCAAATTTAATCATCACATTGTTTAGAAAAAGTGTATAAATTCACTACTTTACATCAAAATAAAAACCTTTACATTTGAAACCTGACTTCACATACATACACACGGTGTACCAGTATATTAGTGTTAATGGCTCAGTATCGAATCGATAGCCGGCTCGTGGCTGAAAGCCGCTTTCAGAGCACGTTCCATTCGTTGCACCAGACCATCGCAATATTGACAAATTGCCGTTCATTTATGTGCATACGTGCCGCATAATATAAGCATAGGTGCACGGTGTATTTGCGCCTCGGTGCTAATAATGCACCGGACGCTGATTACCCGGTGCATGGGTTATCGATTTATTGTTAGCATATACTGTTTGATATTTGCGATTTTTGATTTTTTACATATCGGGATTGTCGATGTGGAAGTTTGCGTCTGAACGATTCGGTGGATTTTTTAATCGCTGGGTCGTTTTGTGTGTTTGTATGATGTATGATGTACGGTTCGGTAATTTCAGTACAGTTCTGTAACGTTTGATTTTGATTGGATTTTTTTTAATTTGAGTGGTTTTGTAGTTTATTTAAATGAATTAGGATAATCTGATTTGTTTTCCGATGCATTGAATCGTGATTTGTTGGTGCGAGCCATGCGATCGATTTCACTGCAATACATTCGTTCTTTCATTTTATAAATCTCAAAAATCTATAAAAGGGACGAAATACAGATAGATATATGTACCATGCACACGTATTTTTCAATATTTCGCCATTAGTGCAGATTTTTGATATTTCGTATATAAAATATAGGAGTGAAAGTACCCGTGTGCGTGAGAAATACATTCGATAGGCCAAAATTTTAAATTTATCTGAAACAATACCTAAATATATGAAATAGTGACTGCTTATTTTCGTGAATTCAATAAGTTATCAATGTGTGTTTAAGACATTATGAACGTTTAATAAATAGATTTTGAGATATAACAAACGATGTTTTTGATTTGTCGTGTACAATCAATAATTTGCGAAAACAAAATACGCGCACAAAGACAAAGGGTTTTTCGTTTGTTTTCTATGAACCAAAATAATATAGTGATTTAAATAATATATAATATTATAATATAATAATATAAGAAATCAAAATTGACTTAATGAACAGTATGCATACATATTTGTTCATCCAACTTGAGATTGTGTAAATAATATAATGTGCATGGAGGTCTAGATAATAAAATTTATCGAATTACAATGAATTCATAATTTGCAGCTGTGCAAATATAGATATGATTTCTTTTGTATTAAATTGCTGCACTCAGACTTATTGTGAGAAACATGAATTTGATTCCATCCCACGTTTGTGCATATCCTGCTTATTCTTTGTTGCAAAAATGATTCATATCGATCGTTTGCGTTAGTAAAAAAAATAAGACGAAGCATGAAAATAATTTAAAGAAATATATTTAGACTAATAAGCAAAATTTAAAACTTTCATACGTTAAAATAACCCAAAAATTGAGATATCTCCAACAGCAAACTTTGAATTAAAAAGTTTTCTTTTCGCTCTCAGCAGAGTGACATTGTGATTCGACACAAAAAAATAAGAGAGTAAAAAAATATTCTTCGTTTGCATTTGACGTGGCTCACAAACGAGACAAGATGGTCAACTTAATTAAAGACCCTATCAAGGACGAAGAAAATGGAGAGAAAGCCTCGGAAAATCTCAATATTCAAACCGATCCTTCGATTACGTCAAAGAGTATGGTAAGTTAGTCTCTTTTTTCCTTTCAATCGTATCGTATACTTAAAAACTTATTTCCATTGTGAGCTCTTATTACTTACCAAATCTTTTACTTTTTTGTTCGAAAACTCTACCGAAACAAGTCTTCGGCGAAATTACTTTTCATATTAATATTTAATATGAGTAAATATTTGTGAAATTCAACATTATTTATATTCTCATCGAGAGGAGTTCTGCACGTGCAAATATTTGAATCGTATTTATCTCAAACTTTATCAGACTTTTGTTTCTATATGAAAGCGCAAATCTCTTATCGTACGAAAGGGTATCGACCATATTGTGCAAATATTTCATTTAGCAATGATCTCATATTATATTTCAATTTAAAATCATTTCAACCGACTATTCAATCTTATCTTAAAATAAATTGAAATGAACTCATTTCTTCAAGACAATAATTAAGACATTTACAAACGCCGCTTCAATACAATATATCTTCGCGATTTTTTTTCAACCACCGATCGTTTGCGTTTAACAGCATCGAAAAAACGAAGAATTATAGTTTTTATCGTCTCGACCCCAAAACGAACCTATTCTCTTAAATAAATTATTTTTAATGGCAACACCAACATGAACCTCGCCCATAAGAACGGCCAGCGAAATAAATGACCGCAATCAGGCGAGAATCATGGCCTCGAAAATCCCCATTATTAAATCCAGAAGCCTCCTCTTGAGGACCCTTCGATTCCTGATGGACTTCTGTCCGAAAAAAGCGTCTAAATAATGGATTCGGCGGAAAAAAGCCTCTTCTCTAATAATATAATATAATGTGAGAGGATTTACCCCTTTTCTTGCTCGAGATCCTTATCTAGAGAGGAGGTTTGGGGGAAAAAAGAAAACGATCGATCTGTGAGAGGGTTCTTCGAATAACGTATGTTTGTTGTAAACTTTGATATTTGAGAGGTGCTCTTTTTGTTTTTGTAGCCTCTCTTCGCTTTCGGTCGAGTTATCATCGCTATCGTATTATTATCGCCCGTATTTATTTTCTTTGTGCACGGAATGGAAAATGGAACTTTTTGATTTCGCTCCAGGGCGAGTTTAACGTGTGTATATTCAGATTTCGATTCAGTTTTATCTGCTTCTATAAAAAGAAATGTTATACGTTCGCTTTGTGCAATACACATCTACCTACTCGTATGTAACTGAGAAAATATTTTTTTATGTTTAAATTGGATTAAAATGAAATCTCAGCATATAGTTATTCAAAAAAGATGTTGTTTTTATTAAAATTTCTGTTCAATTTGTAAACATCATAGTTGAACCGTTAATATTTGCTCACTTTCCGATAGCTTCGAATCAACACGCGATGCAAGTGCATTCGCTAGCATACCGTGAAATTGAACTTAGTTTATTTTTAACTTTTTCAATGCGAATAGTTTTGCTTTGTTGAATTTTCATTTGATTTTTCAAATTCTTGTTTGCGTTAACAGCGCAACATTTCGTATTATAGCACTGCTTACGTTGCACTTCGTTTTTATAGAACGTTGCTAACGGAAGAATGTGCGAATAGTAGTTTCCTGTTCATGTGGAAAATACAGAACATTTGCTTCTTGAGAGAATTTAGCACTACCTTGTTCGACATTGCTGAGCATTGAATTCGTTGAAGTAATTTACTTGCATGGATTCACTTTAATAAGTCTCGTTTAATGAAAAACTTCTGAAGAATATCAAAATAATAATGCTATACAATTTTATTTCATTCAAATGATTTACAAAAATTTTAATAAATGATAATATTATTTTTTAACATGAAAGTTATTCTTAAAATAGCAAAAGTATTTCTGGGAAAATGTTCCAGAAATATTTCCCAATTAGTAACATCTTCTGCAAAACTTCAAGGTATAAAATGTTTTTTTATTGTGTACTATGCCATTATTATACTCGAGAGATATTACTTCCATTTCATACTTCACTCCAAAAGAGCGAAACGTGACAAATATAAACGTATGAAGTCAGATTTTATTGTATTTATTATTTATACTGGTAGTAAACTGAGGAATTACGCAAGGAACGTGGTCTATTGTGATTTCGTCCTTTGAGAGCTCGTCCTGAATTTGATAGTGTTTCATTAAGAAACGTCATCTGGCACGACACGGAGAGCTCGTTTCTGAAAATATATATGAAACAATAAAATCATTTCATACATTTTCAACGGAAAAACGTTCAAATGCGCGACGCAAAGTTGTCATGAATAAAGTCGCGCCGACGCGAACGCGAACTTTACTGCGAATTTATTTCATAACTTTTACGACGAAAAGCGATTTAATGTATTAAATTTTAATTTATATCCAGGCAATTCGGGGAATTGACCATTGTTGGGCGAACGATAAATTTGCGGCGGTTCGATTGATTGATTCGGTTCCAATTTAACGAAGCATAAAGCCGTGAAATGGTCGCACAAAGAATGAAACTTAATTCGATGTCAATGCTTCAGACTGTGATACTATTTTAATATTTGTTTCGATTGTTCTAATACTTTATTGAATTATTTCACGTCTACTGTAGATAATAAATGATGAAAGTAGTAATTTTTTGATATAATTATCATTATTATTTAAACAATTTGTATTAAAATAAAATTTAATTAGGTAATAACGTCATGCACATCTTGTGATTTCGAATTTCCGTTTATTTTTATATCCCATTTAAAAATTGTGTTTTTTTTTTCACAAATATGCTGCATTCACTTTCATTAAATTTAATCAAGTATTGAAAATTAAAATGTTTTTACGTTTATTTATGATTTTCGAATGCCAGAATAATATTTAGATATATTTTGTTGTATTTATGATCTGCCATCTATGGTTGCGTAGAGAAATCTGCACGATTTTCATCGGAAAAACGTTTTCACGGTTCTCCAATAAATATATTTTTTTCTAAATTCGTAAGCTAAAATCAAAGCATTTTTCTTCGAGCAATTCAATAAAATATTTCAAAATATATTTCAATAGCTATCGATGCTTACGTGAACGTAGGAAATAAATCCAAAACTCTGATATAGCAATATATTATAATCCGATAAAAGTCATATTTCTTTATACCATGACCATTTAAATCAATCGTCGCTTCGAAGGTGAAAGCTCGCGTTATACTCTCGGGTTAAAATTAACTTCAGAGATAACCACAGCAGTAAATCTCGTAACGTTTGCGTGAAAAATCGTTTCACTTCGCTAAGTTTGTTCGGAGCTCGTTCGCTATCTTTCCAAGAGGGAAGAGAGTCCTCCATGGGTTTTCAAATAATTTATTGCGTTCAAATCGATAATGTCGTAACTAGATATCTGTCTAAAAAAGCTACGCGAGTTGACAAATTTACAACGTGGTAGGTTTCAGCGATGATTGATTATCCGCTATATTCGTGTGAAACTTTCTTCTGAATACACACTGCTTTCAGTTATAGTCTGACGCTTTTGCTCGTAACTATAAAATTATTGTTGTGTCAAACTTGGGCGCGGTTTTCAAAGAGTTGCTTCATTCGTTTGATGGCCTCAACGTGATTGATAGTCGAATTTTAAACGAAATGTCTCATATCTATGAATCGTTGTCTCGCTGTAAATTCAGGCCAGTTTCATGATCGTTTGAAATAACGATTAAGTTAAATACGGTCCGTGTACAAATTTATTCACAAGAAGGCTGTTAATTGGTATAGTGCGGCTATAACATTAGCATTCTCTTGATATTTCGAATTGACTGTTATAGCGTAAATGCAAATTTCTCAATTTACTTTTTCCTGCAGTATATCACGTCAGATTAAGGCCCGTTTTGACGAAAGTGAAAATTCGCATTTTCTATTTCGCGAATTCCAGCGTGCCACTTGTACTATTTAAGTCTGCTATCAAAACGGATCGATTTCTGAATTCTTATTTTTTGCGTTCGCTTTTTTACCGATATGAATAAAAGCACAATAAGCAAGAAAATGGAAAAATATATTTTCATAGAAACTAGCGACTTACCATTTCATGGCTGCGAATACAAGACGATCAAATTTCATGTCACGACCTATAAAAATTTGTCAATACCTCGTCGTAAATTTTTCATATCTCATTCGACCTTATCCCCTTGAAATTCGTATTCCATCCCATGTTCAGCTCTCGAAGAACAACAACACCGTTCGTGCGGACGTTCCCGGCTTTCTATCCGAATCCACCCCAATTTGGAAAGATAATAACTCAGCAAAGACAAGACCGACCCCATTGAAACCCATACCGAACCTAACCTAACCTGACCTACGAATCGTTACCTCTTCCTTCCATGAAGGAATCCATTGTTTACCTCGATTCGCCGTCCCTTATTACTTACCCTTATTACATTCCGCACCGGGTCTTGTGTATCGAAACTCAGCGCACAGCAATCGTATATAAAGTCAGACTCGGTAATGTATATAAGTGTTTTTTACTTCGTAATAACTACGGCCATAATTCACACCGTAGATAATAAAGGCTAGCCGTGCGGGATCAGCTCGAGATTATCTTTTATTTATGTTTGTTTTATTGCTGAGGCTTTGCGCAGATTTTTGTTGCCTTGCAGAGGTGCGAAAATTATTATCGAAAAAAATAAAACTGTAACTGTTTATACGGAGCGTACATTAATTTTTTTCGCGTCTGAAAAAAATATTATGGCCGTTGTTTGTTGGCGGCGACGTTATGAGTTGTTGTTATTCGAGGCCTTAGTGTATGGCTCTTAGGAGTTTCTTCAGATGTATCTTGTTTGCGGTCGGGATTTTGTAAAGTTTTGATGTATTACTCGGCGTCGTATTATCTCGGCGTGTTTTAAATTGGATGAAAATTTATTCCTTGATTAATTATGCTCGTATTATTCTTTGAGTTTTGTGGTGCTGATTTGATTACATATTTTTAAATTATTTTTTCTATAAATTTTGAATTAATTTTTGAGAATGATTATAGTATATTCTCATAAACAATGAAATATATTAAATAAATAAACCACATTGTAAATAATACGATGATTTATTACTTCTAATGCAAAAGAAAATGTGACAAAAAGAAGCAATATATCATATCTTTTATATTCAACGCTCACATAATAAATATGAAACTCCACCTATGTCATCCTTTTAACAGACTTATATTTTTTTAATAAAATCGATTCTAAACAAACTCAAATAATTTTTCAAACACCAAAGAAACACAACACAATTGCACCATACTCGAATTTAACAAAATTACTATTTATCCACGTACACCTCCCGAGCAGCGAAATTGACATTTTCACGTACGACCATCGCAAAAGGGATGATAAAGTAGATTCTCCAAGGCACCGGAGAGAATCGACGCAAAAAATCGAATAAAAAACCCACCCTTTTTTCACCACCCTCCTCCTCGAGATTGGACCCTCTGACTTTTTTACGTTCGGGATTTTTACGGTGTCCTTAAAGGCCTGTTTACGATTCTTCCGATGGGTCGTTTTCAGGTGGCGATGCAGAAGCGGGACGTGGTGCTGGGCATCGTCTTCGGCACCTTGGTCCTCGTGGGTCTCTTCGCCGTCGGCTACTTTGCCTATCGTCGCAACAAGGAGAAGAGACGCAAGAGAGGCGTGCTTGCTGATGCTGAGGACACTGATGATTTCACCGGGTGTGGTTCTAGGTGAGTCTTATTTCTTTACTTCATTTGACGACTGAATTTTGCAAAAGGTACGAGTGTCATTTTTTATCAATATTGAGTCAAGTACAAAAATGGTTCTGTAGGTATATGATGCAGAACTATTTTCTGTGCTCAACTTAATTTCGATAAAAAATGTCACTTGTGCTCTTTGTGAAATTCAGTCGTCGTTTAGAGTCGATATTTTCATCTATGGTTTGAGAACAAAGCGAATTTAAGCGTACAATACAGTCGCTGAAAGAGACTGACATAATATAGTTCATACAACAATACATACATACATCTTGTACTCCAAATTTTGATAGAAGTTGAGGGTCTGCGTGTAGTTGAAATTCGTTTTATATTCAAACTAGAGGTAAAATAACTACCCTTTTATATTGTAATACCTTTAAGCTTTATTATGATGAAAGGAAATCTGCCATTTTGACTATTGAATTTATGCATTTCTATTTTAGCTCATTAAGTCGGTTTAGTTGGGTATAATTATTTTTTTGATGAAAATTAAATTGAAATTTAAAGGTCGTTTTATACTGAATATATTTTGATAACGTCCTAACTGTTGCTTACAGAATCAATATAATAGTTTTAAAGGTCATCCATCAATCCTTAGATCGATTTTATAGCTTTTTTTCTTTATAACTGACAGCAATCGAACTGATAAATTGCCATCTAGCGATTGAAAGACTGATTCTCATTGATATAAGGTCAAGATTTCAAATGTCAGATAGCAATTTCTCAATCAGATTCACACATGTGGATTTTATTTTGAAAATTGATAGATATAGCTAAATGATAAATTGTTATTTGATAATAGTAGAGTATGTTAAATTTGGAAAGGTCGACATTGTCTCGTGAGCAATAATCGATGTTTTCTTTGATGTAAAGATAAATGAAATTAATGAAGTGATTCAAAGTTGATGGAAGGAAATTTTTCTCAGGGGTCACAGGATCATTAATCTCCCTTTCAAATTATGTTAAATTAAACATTTTTTTTATTGTTTCACTAGAAAATTCAAATATTTAATACATTCTGTTTGATTTTGAATGGTTATTAATATAACTTAATGAATATTCTCCAATAATAAAACGTTCATTACATGCGGAGGAAGATACTTTGTTTTCTACAAAATTATTTCGTATTTACTTCCGGATTTATAAATTAATTTTATACATTCATAAATATTTGATATTTTAATAACATTTTCAGTTTTTATTATTGTTATTAAACATCAAAACTTATTTTATCAAAATTCGAGATGTTATCTTTATTAACAGTATTACTACCATTATCTGCAGTTTCCGCCATAATACACGAAAAACTGCATCGTTCTCAAAATCCAATTTCAGATAAAAAGACCCAACCTCTCGACAAACATATTAAGCCCGAATAAAAAAAAATCACACACGACAAACGACAATGCTCACTCTCGCTCCTTTCGAGCGCACTTTCCAAAATGAATTTGTCTTGAAAAACGCCCTCAACACATCTGCTTCCGAATTTCCACCGGAAAGCGACGGTCGTGAATCCGTAAAAAAGAGAAGGAGCAAAAAATTGGCAAAGAAGGGGCATTTCCTTGAAAATCGACGCGTATAAATCAAAGAGCGATTTTCAAAAGGCCTATAATATGTACAGTATTTCTCGTCCATACGTGGGACGAAGAATCCTCCGAGGATCGTAACAGTGGCGTGGAGTCGTAAGAGAGTGTCGTAAAAGTTCCGTTTCGTTCTATTTTGATTTAATGTGGTCGATTTGGTCGTGTATTGATGCTCTGAAATATTAATTCCGGGCTTAATTAATGTGTTTTCGAAAGGACCGGTGGTTTTTGCTCGATTATGTCTTCGACGATCTATTCATTGGTTCATGAAATAATTGATTTATGTGGCGATTCGTTGTGTGCTCCAAGTGTGCGTTAATGTGCGTTCGATTCAGTTCTATTCTATGACTATATTTCTGCTGAATGTATAATTAAATATCAATATCATTAAGCAACAGTAGGTTCGCGAGTTGATTATTTGTGAATTTACTGTTTTTTAAGTCTATTTACATATAACTCTAGCTATTCGTGTTTTCGTTCCCTTCCTCATTCTATCGTTTGCATTTAACTTTTTCTAGCATAAGTGAAAGAAATAGATGCAAATGTTCATACTGAGAAAAGAAGCAAAAATACGAATGGTTAAAGCTGCATGTAAATAGACATTTTAGTCGAAATCCTCTTAAATGCTCACCCAATAAGCTTTTCAAAAACATTACATATAATATTTGAGATCTCCACAAAATTCTATCGAAATAATGAAATTAACCCAACTATTAACGTTACTGATATTATGTAAAGACGACTAATCAATAAGTTGAAAATATCTAGCTAAAATAAATTTGCAACATTTACAAACATTGTTTTATGAAATGATCTTAACAGTAGCTTAGACCAAATTGCGACCTAAGCGTCACACGAACATACATACAGACAAATTAGCACCATTTCCATATCAAATAACATATCGAGACTTGATTCAAACGTTTCCCATGATATTTCAATCTCAATATAAACACAACAATGCCGATTTGAGGCCTATCGCTAAAGCGCCCTTCGGGCATTTCTTATCCCGCGTTACGAGCACTTACGCCACTGATATATAATATAATACTAGGGGCCCCCCCATAAGCGTGGAGTTGACGTTTTATCTCGATGGCTCTCACGTAACGTCGTTAAACGGCGAAAAGGAAAAATTGCATCGGAGGAACGATCCCGGCCCTTTACGACCGACGTGCGTGTACTTTTTACGCCTTAACCTTTTAAGTGGCGGACATCTGTCGGTGACCCGGAGGCTCGTTTTTGCCACCGAGGAAAATAAGAAAAACTATCCGAAAACGTCCGGATTCGTTCCGGATGAGGATCTTCTTGTGGGGGGGTTTTTTTGTCGTTTTCCGGGATTTCCGGAAACGAGGACATCGGAAGGAGCGGACGGTTTCTTTGTGGGAGATTTCGCGCTGCTCGATACGAGCGGGGCTTTGAATCTTTAATTGAGACGTTTTGAGATAAACGTGACTAACTCCATCGAGTAAGAATTTGAGAAAAACGATTGATAGTTGTGTGATACATTTATTAAATTTCTCTCAATTGCCTCCATTATTCAAATTTTCTGAAATCATAAACATACAATTTTTTTTCACTAAGCTACTTACATATGACGATTGAAAAGGTCAAGGAGTACAAGTGGCATTTTTGCCGAAATTGAGATATGCACTATAATCACTTCTATATATGCTCATTTATTTGGTGGCAAAAGGATATAAACGAATTCGGAATGTGTGCCGAGATATATCATCAAATCACTTGACCTCTTCCTAATACATGTAGGTACATGGTCAACTTTAAGCGCGCTTTTCTCGAAATCACAGCAAAGTCATTTTTACCCCTTGGCCTTTTCAGTCGTCATATGTGTTCAATTAATATTAGAATACAGAATTGATTAGAACGACTTCTAAAGTAAATGATTTATTTCATTATCATTTCATTAGTATTTCATTATTTATGGTTATTCAAGAAATATATTTTACACATAGAAAGTAATGACTACACCAAGTACCTTGATATATGATTTTTTTTCAATAAGTGGAGTTAATCACGTTCAATTATGAACGTCTCAATTGTCTGCTCCGTAGCACTCAAATGTTAGGAGAGTGAAGAAGCTTCGTAATTGTCTTTAAGTATTAATTGGATTTTTGGTCGATCGCTGTATGGTTTCTGGTCTATCTATAGATATTTGTGGGATGTTTTTAGCTGTGGGTATTTAATTTGTTCAGATATTTCGTTCATAATAATTTGTTTGTCTGTAGTTAATAAAATATGATTGTAGATAAAAATTTTGTAGGTTTTATTTTCATGAAGGATGGGTGTATAAATAGAAGGCAATTTCGGAATTCTTTTATAAGCACAAATATTATTCCGTTTTTCCAGTTGTCTTCACAATTATTGAGCCTAATTTTATCTTCAGATATAAAAAAATGCATGTATTATTTTATTATATTTTTATGTAATAAATATAAATCTATTGATGAAATTTTAAGATGTTGCCGAATTTGCCGAAGTCGTTGTTGCGCTTGAACGAATCTTCGAAAACTTTGTTTATTCTCAAACAATAGACTCTTTTGGAACTTATTCATACAATCAGTATATAAATTTTAGCAAATTGTAACGCACAATTTCGAAAGCACTTTGCTCGTTCACGGTTGAAAAATTTCATTTTACATAACGAAAAACTTAACATCTGTTACACTTCGCTGCTGAATGATATACGAATTCGTCAAACGAACAAATACGATAAAACATTTTTTTTCGCACAAAACACAAACAGTTGGAATGTGTCATTTTCGCGAAAACATGAAAAATTACCCACATTTACCCGAAAAATAGAAAATTGTACAGTATAAGTTGTAACAGCTGGATAATACGAGTTTAATGTCGTCTTTTTCCTTTATGAATCATTCTTAGCACGCGCAGAACACTGTTGTTCTTTTTCCTCTCATAGAAAAAAAATCATCGTGAAAAGTGAGATTTAATCTCCCCACAGAGAACTCTTGTCCGAAAAGAAATCAGGGTTGTGGATATAGTGAAAATTATTCATATTATCATATTCGCATGTTCTAAATAATATAACATACATTATTCTGAATAATTTTGCGCACTTTCGATAAATGTGCAATTTTTTCGTAAAATTTTCACGAAAGGGATTTATAGTTACTTTTATAATTTGAAGACTAATCAAGTACAATTGTAAATATTGCATTTTAATCCGACGTTTGAAATGATTTTCATAGTAATATCTCTCGAAAGAGATTACTCTTGGAATGTATAAAATTAATATTTTACTGGAATACTCTCGTTTGTATACCTACAATTTCTTCGAGATAAGTTTACAGTACAGAATTATTTTTATACACTCCGATAACTGTTGCATTATATATATTTTTTAATAATATTTCCGTATAATCGATTGTTTCTACAAAAATCATTCCAACTGCAATATTAAAAACCATATTTGATTAAATTTCGAAAGAAATTATAAACCTATTCAACTAAAAAATTAAATCTTTCTTAAATTCATTTTAAAACGTGACAATATAAACATGCGACCCTGAAAAAAATGCAGAAGGAAAACTTATTTTCTCCAAAATTTCCCGCAGAGCACAATTATCCGAGTTTCAGCACATTAATTTGCTTCAGCGTACAATAATATAAAGTGGACGACATCTGATAAAGGGGCGTTCTCTTCTGTTCGCCATTGTGTTGCGGCAAACTCTTAAAGTGTATCGTGTTCTTTTCACAGCCCGAGAATAATATTTCGAAAGGGTTTTTGATCGTATCGTCGAAAACGGCAAATGGAGTAGAATTTGCGATGCACAATTCCTCTGGCTTGGCAATGATCGGTGGTAATATTTTCTACCTGAGTGCCGAAGCATCTTATCTTGATTGATGTCGTTATTTTGTGTTTTCACCTTCTGCATTCATTGTATCTAGGTCACTTTTTGTCGTGTTGATTTATCGTTGAAATGAATAACATTCGGATTTATCATTTTTAATATTATGTATCTATGTGAAAAAAGTTGTATCGGCGTCGTCTGAATCTTTTGAAATTTTTAAAAAGCTTTACTTTGTTCAGTCGAGGGAAAATGTTCACAAGTAAATACGAGGAAACCTCGTTTTCACGACCTGAATAGAAATATTTTCAAAATAAGATGTTATAGCTCTCAGGTGTAAATATCGCACAATAACGATTCGTTTTTCTAAGAAAACAAATAAATTTTTATTTCCAGTCGATGTTTTCGATGTCGTTCCGCAGAAAAATAATAAAGTTATCTGTTTTATTATCATGCTTTTTCCTAATAGTGAGTGTTCGAAAAGCTCCAGTCTTTGACCTAGTTTATATTACAGTCGAACGTTTTTGCGTTTTCGAAAGCTTAGGCTTTATTCTAACATTTCAGAAATTGCCAACGTAGTTTTTGAAGATGTATAGTTATTGTTGAAAACACTCGTCGTTTTGGATGCTATTTGTGGAAACCTAACGATATTCAAACAATAAACCACCGCATGATTGAAATTAATGTTTCCTTACCATGTAAATAGATTCTATAGGTATTTATATGAACAAGATTCTCACTTTCGACATTGAAATATAATACGATTTTATATTGTTACAAAATAATTTTGATATACGTTTTTATAATGAAATATTTTTGCGATTTCATGAGGAGTTGATTTATGAATTGAATGAAAATTTTCTATTCACTCTGAGTAATTTTGTATAACACATAAACATGTAACAAAATTGATAAGAGAATTCAAATGAATAAATTTTGAAAGAAATTCAATTTCAGCGTTAAATTTGTTCTTAAATGGTTAGTTTCACAACGCTAGATGGAATGTTTAGCATATACCGTACATTCGTTCAATGTGAAAAAATAGGTCGCAAGAAATTCGAGATAAGATCTAGAAAATTGCGCAAATAAGCTTGTTTCTCTGCATTTAAATAAATGTATTAGTTAAATAAAACAGTTGTGCAAATTTCTAAACAAAAAATAGTTGAAATCGGGGAAAACAGACAGAGAAACTTTTAGTTTTCGGAATATCACCAGATGGTCGAATAAGTTGCTTTCGGCACCAGAAATATTGTCAAAGTTGAAATCGCCTCATATGACTATTTAACTAAAACTGCTAAAATTACATTTAAAATCATATATGTTTTTAAATGAAAAAATGCTTAAGGCGAAAAGTATTTTTAAGAATGTCGCATACTTACTTTATGAATTTGAATTTTCAAGTCAAATTTTCTTTTGTTGAAAATTTTCAATATAGTAGGTATCTCTATCTAGAATTTCATACTAACTGTGAGTTTTTCGTAAAATCCTACGACGAGACAAGTTTTGGTAATAAAAAATTATGCCGCTTTTATAGTCGGGAGAGCTATTCTGTATGATAAGCTTGTCAATCTTGGACTATTTATCTATCTTACTATTCTTATATTACGATGAAAAATGTTTTAGATAACCGAAAAATTTATATACTTGCATTTCTTCGTAATATATTAATTTATACTCATTATATTCTAAATCTTCCTTTTTATTGTTTGTAATACTATGGTTTTTCAAGTTGTAATTTCTACAAATTCGAATTTTGTCATATTTGGAAACAGCTGCAAGTTGATACAGAACGCACACGTTGCGACCATTAAGCACAATTTATATAACCTATTTGTTACCTATTTCAACTGAAAATTCTATATTTGATTTAAAACAAACAGTGTAATTTTAAAATAACCCAATAAATAACACAATAGCCGATTTTCACGGAGGAATATAAAATTGCGAAATTTCGTATTTGATCAAAATTGCAACGCGCAGATGTTGCATTACTCATACGTATCTTCAATACATTTTCGCGATGAAAATCTATTTTATGTGAATATGTACCTTCAGGTATATGAGCTGTTTAGAGCTAAACATGACTAATTTCATTAAAAGAAACGTCGAAAATAAAAACGATCGATAGTGCTTGATGCATTTTTCGAGTTTCCTTCATTATTCCATTTTTCATAAATTGTGAACATACAAATTTTGTATATAATTAGCTATGGATGTGGACAGTTTCACAATAAAGTATAGAATTAATCAAAATGGATTCTGAAATAAATGATTTATTATCCTGTGGCCAAACCAATTTTGTCATTTAAAAGGTATTTATTTACATGAATATTATTCAGGATAGATATTTCACACGTAGAGATTTATGACTGTTCAAAATGCTTGGACATTTATATCTCATTTCTGTCAAAAAGTGGAGTTAATCACGCATAGCTCTAAACAGCTCATATAACGATAAATAAAACACCACATGAAGCTTTTAATATTTGACGATTTAACTGAAGCTTTCGATGCATATCTCCACAAACACGTATCCAAATCCTTACATAAAAGCTCAAGCCAGATACGCGTTCGCACCGCAGACGCATCATTCTTATTCTCAAGCACGAACATCTAAAAACACAAAAAGACAGCTTTTCCAAAAAAAAAAAAATCCTCAAAAAAAAATAGTGCCACCATAAAGCGCAACATCGACAAGAATCGATACGAAACGTTGAAACGCTATGTGCGCCGGCTATTTCGGCAAGAGTGGCCCCCGTGGACTACGGGGCGCTCCGCCCCCGACACCGAGGGCCCCCCGGGGAAAGGGGCGAACCTGTCCCGACTCCCCCGCGCCCCACACCTGCCCTTCTCCGTGCTAGGTTAGGTAATGACCGCGATGACGTAACGCTATACCGCAGTGTCTCGCGAGCGTCTCTACATCCCTTCGAAATTGACGCAAGTCAAATTTTCAAATTGCATCTTGTAGATAATCTAATTGGTTAAGTTCGGTGAAAATTTGGTCGGGGTATGGTTGATATTAAGCGCGTTGTGGCCGAGTTTACGTGACGAGATTCAAAAAGCGCGCGCTTTCTGCGCGTACCGGCTCAGTACGTCGCGGACTGGGGCAAGGTTCGCGCGCGCCACTGCCTAAAATGTGCTCACCCTTACAAAAATTCGACTAAATTTGAAAATTTTATTAAAACCCATCCAACATTTCGATTTCGAATCGATAATTGAAAAATAAATTGTTTCCGTTGCATCGGATGTTATTCGATTCTTTGTCGTCGTTGTTGTTGTTATTGTTGTTCGTGCCGAGATGTTCGATATATTGAAGAAGACTACGGAGAGGTAAACGTTGTTTTGGTATTTTTTTTTGGTTCGTTCGTGTTGTTGCGCTTTATCGAAGTTTGCCTTCGAGGGGATTATTGTGAAATGCTTTCGTTGTTGTCGTTCACGTTAGCGATTTGGGTTTGGGATAAAATAATAGCATGTATTTGCATTTTTTTTATTGCTGCAATTTTATTTTATCGTTTCGAAGTGACTTAATGAAATTTTGCTTTATTTTATTGCTGTTTTATTTTAATATTTGTACTCGTATTATAATATAAGCTTTCATTTTTTTATATTTTCATATTCATATGAACCTCGATTATCGACATAAAAATCATAGAAAATATAATTTAAATTTATCGAAAAAATCCGTATTATTTAATTAAATAATAAATGATTTTCACTTTCTAAAGATTTCTATATTCCAATAAATTATATTTATATGAGACTATAAACTAAAACTTTTTCTCACGCCCTCTAAAAGTTAGATTTTCGAGAAAACAACAAATGGTGAATTTCTTCAATTGCAAAATAAACTTAATTTCAAACTTTTAGTTATAATCTCCCTGTTTTATCCATCTTCTATAACTTCAAATACATTTGTATAATTATATAAACAATACGAAATGAAAGCTTACGGTTCGAAGATTAAACTTATTGTTTCGTCGAAAATGAAATTTATAAATTCAACTGAAAAAAATGATCTCTTCGATATTCGAAACGTATTTGTGATAAATATTATTTTTTATTTTTCATCTCAAAAATATAAAAACATTCGAATGAATTGATGTCATTAAAAAGGTTTTATTAATAAGAGGCGTACAAAATTATCTATATATTTACGTACATAGATATATCACTTTCATTATAATAAGGCAGTAAGATAAATTACTTTCACATGCTTTTTATGAAAACCTTATTCAAATTTCCGTAATATTCCAATCCCATTCCGACCGCTTAATATAAATGCGAGATTAAAACGATATAAAGAAAAGCAAAATATTTACACGATTCCACAAATAAATAGCTCTAGAAAAAAATCGAGCACAATACATACAACATTCGCACAACGAATAATCGCGAATTTTCTTCCTTTGTTCAAATTCGCAGAATATTAATGAGGAAAAACTGCGAATTCCCACAGAAAACCTTATCGTAAAAATCAACGCCTTCATTTACCTTTTCGCAGTGCAGTGGACCTTTTAAAATTATTTAAGCGTGCAATTAGTACGGTCGATTCGCACGAAAGAAATTGAAAATTTTCAACTCGCATTTATTAAAATGAAAATTCGCAATTTATAATATTGCTTTGCGAGATTATTTTCGTATATATTTAATATTAAAAATAACTTTGAAAAGCTAAATTCGGGAAAGAGAAAGTTATCTTAACGAGAAATCATAACATGCGATGGTATTTATAATATAAATTAATTAGTAATCAATCATCGAAATTATAGTTATTTACATAAAATTGATTCATCAATAAAAAATAAATTTAACGTACATCTTTATTCTTATTATAGACTCTTTAACGGTTGATCTTTTGCCTGAAAAAATTCCAGAGTTATTGTTTATATATCTGGAAAGGTTTTTATATAATTACATCATACATTTACAAATAACGGGATTTTTATTCTTTGATTGTTCTCGGGAGGGCTTTTTGAAACCCAGCCATAGCAAATATTATTCTCGGTCTAAACACGCAGCGGGAATAACTATGGGGCGAGAACGAAAAATACCATAAAATAGTTCACAATCTGCTTAAAGTCCAAAAAGCATCGAGCAACTTCGGTTCACAGAAGATTGTACATGTGAATATATAATTTTGACCAAATAATTTAATTAAGACAAACTTAAATTATATGAGACATCAATCCAACATCTAAACATGCTTAACGATTTAAATGACCGACGAAATTCGCATCAAAATCTAATTAAACAACTTTAAATCACGTAACCGACTTCAAAGTCACCCATAAGCATACGACATATAACGATATTAAATCTAGTAGCGAAGTCATCAAACAAGTCGCATTACCATGACGGAAGATTGAACGCCGCACACAACCGCATAAATCTAGCTCAAACAGATATATCTTCAACTAGAACTGCTTAATTTATTAATTAGACTTCGAAAACTTCACTAGGCCGAAATTATCTGAAACGTCACCGCTAAATTCGGCTGAAAAGCACGAGTGTGTGCAACGATGTCTGAAGCGAATGCGATAAAGCCTTAAACGAGCGAAGTTGCTTCTATGCGATGAGGTTGCATGTTCACATCTAAAATATTGTGCGAACGACTATACGTGGAAAAATTGGGTTGAAATGCGCTATTTTAACGAAAGTAGGACGTTCGGGAAATTTCGGTTCGGAAAAACTGAAATTTTCCGAACGAGATCGACGATAGAGTCGATGCTATGAGGTGCGCCGTTGCAAGTTTCGAAAATTGGTTTTTCTCCATACCGATATTTTTGCAAATCGAGTTTCTCATATTTTTTCTCGATTCCTTAGGGTCTGGCGATTTTTCGAAGCCTTCAACTTGGATCGTTAGGTTATTACGTGCGGAATCGTCTGAAAGTTTTCCACGCGAAAAATTCGACCCCCGCCGAATGTAATTATTGAATTTTTTTCGGTACATTGTGTAAATGTACGAATTTAATAATCACGAAATGTTTTCGAGATTATATATTTGAGAAAATTTTACATGTATTTATATTTATGTGTCTTTGGAAATGTGATTTGATGTGTTCGATGTTAATATCGAGTGAAAGTTTTTCTATTTCGTGTGCGAGTTGTTATTAATGTAATTGATTACAGTCAATAGAGATCGGAAAATTCGCTCATTTTTTGCGACTAATTTTTCTTTTTGGCAAGTGTGACGCAGTGCAAATATCGAAAATATTAACCGAAATGCTTTTAAGAAGAAAATTCAAAGAATTTTTTATAAATTTCTTAATATAACAAATTAAATAAAGCATTCTTGGAATTTTTTTCAATTTTATTACAAATTTTCAAATAAAATTCAATTTCATTAGATACACATATTAAAACGAGATTCAATTTGTTTTTCAATAGAGGTTGTCTTTGTCACTTTCCGATTCAATAATCAATTTGACGAAATTGAAAATTGCCCAATTTCGATGCCATTTCTCATTTGATTTCATATATTTAATCTCATATTATCAGATGGAATTCTAATAATACACAGCAAGTGCAAATGGGACATGACGGTCAATTTGCGCGTACGAAATCGTTATGTGTACAATTTGTTATGTTAATTTGTATTGGGATCACGTTTATGCTACACAGGATATTTGGATTAATCTCATTAACGTTCCATACCAATGATATATGTACCAAATTTATATAAAAAATAAGATATAACATTCTTATGTAATAAAAAGGTTATATTAAATTTCTTGAAAAGATATCCAGTTTTTTGTTAATGAAAAATATTATTTATTGCGTCATAGATCTTCTCATTCATTTTTGGTTTTGGCACATTTCCTATTCATTTTTATTATTACGTAGCTAGTTAAGTACCGCACGATTTCTCCAATTCAAATATTTCATACTGTATTTAATTTTCAAGTGAGTTTTATGAAATTCTGTTATTAATTTCATCTAGACAAAGCTATAAAATATAAATTGTTTGTTTAATCAAAAAACATATTCAATTTAGAAGTAAATTTTTGATTTATTTCAAAGCTTTTACAATGTGGTTTATTTTCGCAAATTTCCTCTCCACAATGCCATTAGTCCCTTAATAAAATAACGTTTTCAATTGTTTTTTCATAAGTGGCACAAGGACGGTATCTTATTTATTCAAAAAACATCAGCGCAAAATTATCCAAATTGAAAACATCAATCAACAACAGCGACTACCAACCCTCAATTCAATTTCATTAATTAACCCAAATTTATATAAAAGGCAATAAAATACCCATTTCAAACACGACCCTTTCTAACAAGACCTCTTTCTCCTTAGAAAACTCTAACTCCCCATACATGTTCTCGGATGCAAACGGCGCTCGTCTATTTTGCGAACGAAATTTATCCGTATGGGGAAAACGATAAAAACTAAAAACTTTCTTACGTTTTTTCTACACTGCCACGTTCGGGTCAATCGGAAAGGGTTTAACGTGCACAACCTACACTCGTTCCATATTATACATAGCCCAACTCCGAAGATAGACAACAGTATACAAACCCAAAGCCTTAGGGGCGGTTTCGCTAAAGGGGCTGAATATGTTAACATATATTTATGTTTATTCACCGGAGCGTGGAGAATTGAGTTGTCCGAATGAGAGCGAGTGTATGAACGTTTGCTCGTTTTTATTTCGTTCCCTTTTGTTTCTATGTTCAGGTGGAACTGTTTTTCAGCGTATGTGTCTGCCGTTTTTATTGGCGAATTATTATATTTTTCGGTCTCAGTTTCGTTTGTTAGTGGGTTTTCGCTCAGAGGCCTTGTGGGCTATGGTGATTCGCATGTTTATTTTCGTCCGCATGAACTGCCTTATGTATGCGTGTAAGGTTGTTTTCGAAGTTTTTTCTTAATAAATTATATAAAATCTTTATTTATTAAATAATTTTTCGTATATGATATGTATTTTTTGACTATTCATATTTTAAATACATAATTCTGGTGATTCTATTGTGAAGATATTACGAGTGAAGTCCACCATCTCTATTGTGAAAACAATATATTCTCACAAAACTACTTTTATTTACATGCCGCATTTCGGAATATTTTGTTGGCCATGCCATTGAAATTCAACAGATTTTCCAAACTAACATGAAAAATGGGATTTCTCATGGATATGTCAAATTCACCTTGTTTTCTTCCAAGTTGAATTTACCAGTCTAACTTCTTTCAAAACAAATAAATTCTATCGTCTGACCGAAAACACGGACAACAAATCAAAATTTTAAATCGTAAATCAACACAATTACGCTGGATTAACGTTCTCTCTGTAGATAAACTTGAATATATAAACACATCAAAATGTTTCAAACTACATAATTCGATTTTCGCTCCCAATTTCATGACGTAATAAAAAATCATAAATTATTCATTCATCCAGAAACTCAAACGCCGCACAGCAGAATAATTTTCCATCATCCGATAATCAAGCAAACTAGGTTTATACAATCTGACGTTAAATGCAAATCTTCGTCGCATATCGTCAAGGATCCCTTCTATCCTTTGCTGCATTACGAATTTCGTACACACGAGAAACGTCTAGTGTAATTTAGCCGTTCGTGAATCACATTACATTTCAGAAGGATACGTTTCCTCACCAAACGTCCTCGTGGAAGGTGTTCATCTTCGATATTCAATTACACTTGCGAAGATCGAGGAAACGATCCACGACCCGCACAATTCGATCAGGATGATCGATAGAACCATTAACGCCCTTAAACGTGGAAATGACCTGATAAAATTCGATGTCGGCTTCGTAGGGTTTTGATCAATAGACTAGAAAGAATTAGGTTTGACGCGATTTAAGAAATGTAATTTGAAAAAAAAATGTTGAAATGTAATATGAAGTATTCGTAGAAACCTAATATTCAACAATTTACGATGTTCAGTGTGGATTTTTGTCTATTTTTTCCATGTGTTCCATTAACTAAAATGATATATAAAAATCGTTTTTCATTTGTTCTGAAAATCGTTTTCATTTTATACACGAGAAAAAATTATTTTAACAAAAAAAATATCATGAAAAATTAATTAACTTCCTTATTATACTACTGTATTATCAAAATGACTTTTATATTATATTTATACTGTAAAATTTACTTAATTATTCATTACCGCAATATTCCGAGATTTATGATTTGAACTTTACCACCATAATATAACTTAGATTTCAAACTAACGATCGTGTTTTGCTCTATTAAATAAATTATAACCATTATAATCGCAATAAAACGACTTTTAAATAGAATTTAAACGAAGTTATATCGAAATCAAATGGGCAGAAATAGTAAGTACTCTGCTCCAAATTATATAATAGAGTCGTTTATTAAAAGGTACTTTATTTCGATCTGAATGCATTTGGAAATAAACAAACATTTATATTATCATTTTCTATGTACGAAAATGAGTACTTATTGAATGATTAGTATGAGAAATTGATAATGTGAATTGGAACTAGAGCCATGACAGATTTTTTTCTACATCAATTTTTTTTCGATGATACTTTATTTATGACTATTGGAGCATGTTGGACGGAAGATACATATTCGTCCATTGTCTTTTAACCACTAAAAGCCTTCGTCACTAATTGAAACCTCGTGTCAGCGACCATCGATTCCATCGAACGTTGCACGACACCTTTCACATGCACGGACGATCTGCAACGAATGTGATCGACCAACGAACCATGAACCGAAACACCGTAATGTACTACAACTACCAGGAACGGGTAATTGCTGTGCTGAAAATCAAATACGCGTCAAGCCCCGAACACTCCGAACCGACAACCCATGTCAAAATTCAGCATAATCCCGCACAATGTGTGACACGTGAAACAAAGCCTATTTACGGGAATAAAAAACTCGCAGAATTATTTATACATAGGGGCTATGTAATTGGCGTCGAGCACGCGAAGTTGGCAAAGGGCAACAAGGCGATTCCGTGCGAAAGAAGTTCGCAGAGGGGTTTACGACCTCGTCGATCGTTCTAACCGACGCAATTGTATCTAGGAATGATTAATTACACATCTCTCTTTCGCTGTGTGGGCCTAAAAGCGGAATAAATTGGCAAAAAATCGCGCTGAAAAGGCGTTTTTGAAAACGCGTTCTGGCGCACGCTCAATCCGATTCGAATTCGATATTGCGCATCCGAACGGTCGCTAGATTTACGACGCGGTTCATTCTTTTGCGAAATAATATCTCCTGAGTGATTTATCGTTTATTGAGATCGTGTTACGTTTCGGTGTAGGTCACGCTTTAGCGCGATTTATGGACACAATAAGAATTCCTTTAAAATTTTCGGATGGACGGAGGTATTCGGGCGATGTTCGGCTTAACTACAGTTTAAAAGGTCTTTTCGAATATGGGCCTCCTGACACGGATGATCCTGTTGCTTGAAATGAAATAGTTTTGCTAAATTAATTTAATTTTGAGTTTGATCTATAATCTCATATATTTTGATGGAAATACGGCGCGTTAATATGATTTTTTTCATAACTAAGGGCAAATGCCTTTCGTGATATTAAAATTTTCATTTTACATATTTTGAACGATTATTTTTAATTTACTACGATATTTAGCCTTTTTATCGCACGTTATGTAACAAATATAAAGATTAATGTTTCTTCGAGCTTAGCCTCTCTATTTTTCATCGTTTCGAATTATATTGGGATCCATTTTTTATCTTCGAGTTTTTCGAGACCTTGGTTACTTTTCGCCATCAACACATATACAAAACTTTTAGATCCATAAAATTCTACTGTCAGCAAAGTATATTCTGTTCGAAAATATCATGTTGATCAAAGTATATATTCTTCGATGTCTAATAATATAAAAACGTCAGCTCGTTTTTTATTATTTCAAAACTACTGTACACATGTGTTCGTTTACATAATTGAAAATTTTATTAAGAAAAATATAAATTTAGTGAGTAGAAAATGTTTGAACCCTCATGAAAATGCAATTGGATGATACAATAATATCAAATTGATCAATTTTCGAAACTATGATTGAATACAGCTTCGTTAATCGAAACGCGACGTACAATTGTCATTGTCGACGCTTCCGACCGCGCGCATTTAACCATCCGAACAATGAATTCCACCGACGAAATTCGCCAAAATTCAACAAACAAGCACATAAAACACATATAATACATACTCTTCTAGATAACCTCAATATACAAAACGCTTCGACCAATTTCAATTTCGTCAGAGTGCCAGCCAAAGCAAATTATTAACGCGGAGCGTACCGAATCTGCGGAGCGACCGCACGATTTACGATCCCCGAAAATTTTCTTCGGCAAAACGCTAAAAATTACAACACATCATCAATTTTGGGGAAAACTGTAAACTGAAAATTAGATGTAGGTACTACGAGGGATTTGCGAATTACGCTCAGCGTTCAATTAATCACATTTCACGGCGTCTGCGTTTCTCGAGAGCTAATTCTTAGGGAGACGCGTTGTGTTTGTTTTTCAGGGTTATGTAATGTTGTTTTCAGCAAGAATATAACTCTAGTTTTATATTTTAATAGTGTAAATGCTTGTTAATAAAATTTCGTTACACTACTCTATAATCGAGCCGTTAAAAGCTAGTCGTAAACTCCACTTTTTGAATAAAAATATGAGATGTAAATGTCGAAGCACTTGGAATAGTCATAATTTGTGTAAATACTTTTCTGAGTAATTAAGATAAATACCGTTATTATGACAAAATTTGTTTAGCCACCGGTTAATAAATTATTTATTTCAGAGGCTATTTAAATTAATTCAGCACTGTAATGGTAAACTCACCACGTCTATAGCTTATTATAAACTAAATTCGTATGTTTATAATCTCGGAAAATGGGAAGATGAAGAAAATTAGGGGAATTAAAAAAAACGGATTAAACCACATATGATCGTTTTTTTCGATTTACTGATAAATCGAGTAAGACAAGTTCAGCTCTGAACAGCTCAATTAAAAGTGTTTTTTTAAAATATCAAAAAAGTTAAACATGATTAAAATTCAGTAAGTTAAAATGTTAATTTTCCATATGCATGTATTGCGTGTTTTTCTATTTTTCATTCTAGCTTCTTATAATTTTTAAATTTCACTACATTACATTTCAAAAGCCCTATTATTTTTATCGGATAATAAAAAATAACATTGTCAACAAAATATTTTTAATTAACCTCTAGCGATTTAATCTTTTAAATTAAACGATTTTCATTTAATTTCGCAACCCTAGTTTCGCTAAAACTTACAACCCTGAGCATGTTAATTTATTTGAGCCAGACGCACATTTCTCACCTGTATACATTTGAGAAAGGAAGTAATTGAAAAAAATTGGAATGTTTTCCATTCCAATTGTTATATGGTCAGGAATAAATAATATTTGGAATGTGTGAGCTCGAGGCGCGAAAAGAAAATGGCACAATGAATGAATGAGATTATGGAGGCGTTGTGTTGAATAATGGCAAACGAAAACAAAAGGAAACTAACAAACAAACGCAAAATTTCTTATAACCGTACATTCTATGACGATGATATATGTATGTTTTATTTATTGTATGAGGCGCTTTCTGTATCCTGATCCTTTTTATATAAATTTCGAGTGAGAGTGTATGAATTCACATAAGCAAACGAACATAAATCAAATGTTTCATATTTGGATTAATTCACATTATTGTGGAGATAAGTTCGGATTTAATGGTACCATAGTGGATTAAGCGGTTGTGTTTCAGACATGCGAGATATTCTAATTTTGTTATAACGAGATATTATAATTTTAAGCCTATTTGATTTATGATGATATTGTGAAAATAATTTTAATTGTCTTCTTCGAAATTGATCTACTTTATATATTTGTTTAAATAAATACACTTACAGCTTTTATTCATTTCGAGAATACAAAGTAAATGTATTGTGTTTCAAAGCAATTAAATTCAAATGTAATACGAATCTATCTCAATTGTGAATATAGCGATAAAATTCAATAGAAAATATACAATTGTTTAAGAAACTATTGAATACAATTCAAGTGGGCATTCGATAAATTGCATTTTTCTGAGAAACCGAACACCAACGATAAGAACGAAACGTCTAGCTTGCGTCAAGGAATAAACAAGCGTATCGCAAATGCGATTGACAACTTCTATTATCCGCGACGACAATATCGCTTTTTCTCATAACAATAGGGTCAGGTTAATTGCGCGAAAAACCGGGTCATACTATAAATCATAGGGTTAAGCCTTTGGCCATTCGTCTAGCTTTAAAAGGGATCTATTGCTTCGAAAAGGCCGCGCCGAACTTTTCGAACCGCACCTTTTAAATCTATCGAACGAAAATAAAAAAATAACGGAAAAATAAAATGAAATCTTTTTCCAATACGTGAAAAGGCTATTTTGAATAATCGGATTGCGGTACAGTTGATATTTTCACAAAAATAATCTTGGCGTTTTATCACTGTCGAATGTTTCAGCCGAATATTTCACGTATTGACTATATAAAATAATAAATAATTGAAATGTTCACAAATATATTTTCTTATGATTCGTTTTGAATTTTCTTATGATTAATTTAAAAAAAAAATCTTATTGAAACCTCTCATTTGACGTGAAGATAACTTTGGATCTGAGAAACTTAAGCTACGTATGTACGTTTATATCTACGTCTTAATCATCGTCGAATATTAAAGTATTAACGTTATAAAATTATACATAATTATAAAAGACACATTCGATCATTCTCATGATTCATGTATATAGATAAAAATTTCAAATCCTGTTTAAACCACTCATTCGAAGACAACGTCAAATCAGAAAAACCCAAACTGCGTCTAGACTCATTCTAGACTCCAGCTTTCTATTTATGGCTCAGATTCCTCACTAAACCTAGAACCATCATCTGCAGGGAACGGGTTAACGTACCCCTTCGAACAAATCTCGTTATTTTAGATTGGACACGTCCGTCAATAGCACGCTAGATTTGATGCGATCCGCGAGGACATCTTCAATCACGCCGTTGACACTTTAATAACGCCAATGTGCCCTTTTCCGAGTTCAGGATGAATCGTGTTCTAGTGAAAAATAAGTTTTGTAGCCCAGCGTTGCTCGTTTAGTGTATATTCTAAAACAAAATGAAGTGGAAGCCTCATCAGATGCGCATAGAATAATTTTAGTGAATTTCATCGTGAAAGGATTAGCTGTTAAGGAGTATATAAAGCGTATACACATAAACTAATTTTAATTTATAAATATTCGTGCCTTTTTATTTTCTGTGGATTACGATTAGAAATTGCTCCGTTTAACGCCGGAGCACGGTTTATCGTTAAGCGCGCGGTTTTTCAAATTTCGTACGGGATGGGTTATTTATTAAGGGAGAATTTTTCGTAGAAAATTGTGTTTTTAGAATTTATATATGAGTAAAATTTTCATGTGAGTTTTTTTTCGCATAAGATAAGGGAGTTGTTTATTGAGACAATTTCGTTTCGTGTGTATCAAAGTTGAATCGTCTATGTGTTTACTTAGGATTTCGATCGAATGATAAAAATAATGTTTATACAATTGATTTAATAATGCTTTTAGTTTCACGTTGTGTACCGAGTAATTTCAGAAGTGTTTTAAATGTTAATCAAAAATGAATATTAGCTTTGTCGTAGAATAAAATGTAATTACATTTTCGGTGATGAAGTGTTACTCGTTCTATTTTTTTCGAGCAAATTTTCAGATGTTCGTTATTTCCATTTTGTTTTCGTAAAACTGAAATTTATAGAGTTTATTAAAATTAATAATACATATAGCTGAAATTCGCACGCCACACATTTATTTGGCTGCGATACGGTTTTCAACTCATGTTCATGTATCATGCGAATATCAAATTACTCTATGCACTTTATATGATAAGCAATGTCTCTGAAAACAATAAGAAAGTTAAACTCCGACGTTCTCCATTCAATATACATTCGAGCAACTTATACAGCATACACACAAATGAATCTATTCGTAAAAACATCTACAGAATATATAAATGTCATTCGATCATTCGTCGAACGCTCTTCAAATATAGACTTATCGAAAATTTCAACCTTGGCGACACTTTTTCGACGTTCGCCTATTTATTTACTTTTTCCTCCTCGGAGGCGAAACGGGATAATTCGACATCGTCGACGAACGCAATTTAAATTTTAAATTAAACAATGGAGTGTGATAGAAGATTTATGGTACAGCTTTTTCAGCAGCTCACTTTCGACGGGCTGAGTGGAAATTTCTCTCGTGTTTCGTCAGTTTATCCTTTATATCCTGGTGGAAATGTGGCTTTGCTGAGGCCTCTCCTTAATGTTAAGATAAGTGGCAGGTTCGGCCTTCGTCCCGGGTTTTTGATGCTTCGCCTTTATTATAATATCGCGTTATGAACTAAAATAGAGCCGTGCGCTAGGGTTTGATTGATTGGAATGATTTTTTCATTGTTATGATGCGGATTCAATCGCAAATGGGTGTTTTTGCAATTTTTTCGGTTTAACAAGCCGAATATTTTTCATTCTATTGTTAAGAAAGTAGCCAACCAAATAACGATGCGGTGTGAAGAGTTTGTGTATACCGCGTTGAGCTTAAGTGTTCTTGTGTTGTTGGGTTCGAGTTCTGTCAGTTCCTGTTGATTATTTTAATTCCTTTCGAAAAATTTCAATTTTATCCTTTTACAAAACGATTCTTAAAAATGGATCGCCCACTTTAATGTATTGATAGAATTTGACCGATTTTAGTGCCACTTTTAGAGCGACTATTTTACTCTTCAATGTTTCTAGCCCGACGACTCTGTTTCTTCGCTTTGAAGTAATTGATTTATTAAAAATGATCAGGTAGCAATACCTGTCTTTCTATACATTGATATTGGTGGATTTTATAGAAAAAATATCGTTTTTCGAAATGTATAAATGTTTCTTTCGTTGAAAATTTTTGCACCAATATGGAAAAGTTATCGAGTTTTCAAAATCTTCTCCGTACTTTGGTAAGAAAGTGGAAAAGAACGTAATTTCCGTTATACATTTTAACATACTTATCTGCGGTGAAATATGAAGTAAACTCTTTCGTACATGAAAAGTTGAGTTTTCACATACATAAATCCATATTATTATATATTACGGTTTTCTATGAATATTTATACGCTGCGTGAATTTATATAACGCGTAATAGCTCTGCGTGAAGAAAAAAATCACTTTCCTCCATCGCCGAAAAGTTTCCTAATACTCTTATTATTGAAAAGCCGAAATTCGTACCGATTTCGATTAGTTTCAGTCGTCGAACGTTCCACAGCGTTATTAAATTCTCGAATAGAACAATATCATTTATCAAAAGCGTTTATGCGGCGCACTGAAAAACTATAAATTTTCATTCGATCCGAGCCGAAACTTTTCGAATTACACAATCACGTTTCCACCGACGAATTGTATCAGCCAGTCGTATATCCACATAATAAATCCGAGCACGAAAATTACGACCGAACGACGGGTACCGCCAAGCGAAATCATAATAAAAGCAGAATTTAGATCGTCGCATTACCTCGTTTTGTATAGTTTATATCACACAAGCGGATAAACGCGAAAAAAGCGCATAAACATTTAATAAAGCGGAATTGGAGAGTATGCGGACAACACACAAAGGATTTTTCGTTTTCGGATTGACGATACATAATTCATTTTTCATTTTCAGACTGGACCATGGATCCGGATCCGGCGTCGAGCAAACCGTCGAAAAGAAATCCAAGCTGAATGGATTCTTGAGCCTGAAGACACCTCTGATCAGCACCAAGACACTTGGGTGAGTTTTTTTGATTTTATTATTATTTTTATGAGCAATCAACATGTTGAAAATTTTTATGTACACCTGGTTAGAATTTTGTTTTTGTGTGTCAGAGAAAAGGTACCGTTTGTCGTAGATGGATTAAACGATTTTGTAATCACAAATGTTTAAATATCTAAAGCGACGTTCTTTAATAAAGCAACATTTCATTTATAAAGGAATAGAATTTGTTGAAAATTTGTATTCGAAATTGTGATATCGATCGTAATATAGCATTTCAGTGGAAATACACAATCGTAAGGAATTTCTCTATTATAATATTAGATACTATTTTGTCTTTAGACAAATAAATTCCGTATTGAAGTTTTCAATTTTCTACACATATTGATATTTTAAATCAAATTTGAAAAAAAAAGTAATACTATCTAACATTATCTGTCTAAATAGATTATTCGATTCGTATGGCTAGATTTTATTATAAGAAAAACGTTATGGTTTTACATATAAAAAAATCCAGGGATTGAAACGGATTTCGAATTCATTTCAATGCATATGAAACGATTCAATTTTTTTCTAGAAGTTCTCATTTGAATAGAATATTCTAGAATATTTTTGCAGTATAACCTTCGAATAAAATCGATAACTTTACTGCGTTCACGTAAAAGTGCATGATTTCCGAAAGTAAATTTCGCAAACTTAAAAAAATATATTTATTTACACAATCAGCTCAATTTAAGTATTTAGACGAAAAATTGTATAACACACGAAACATTCTCCACAACACTAGATTAATCACAGCAATATGTAGGTCACAAATCATCGATTCGCCTCCAATTGCGACCGAATTTTTTCCTGTAAAAATTTCCACACATTTGCACAAACGAATCGAACATTTTTACAAAAATTCGACGGAATAACATTCCATAGATTTCCATAATTTCGTAACGCGTAATTTTGTTTATCTCGCGACGCAGCCGCGCAAAACAGCACAAGCACAATCGATCCACAACAATGCTTCGGTCGCTTTCCGATTTCAATTGCAAATTGTCATTTACCGAACCGAATTTTCCCGCCAATTTTTTCACGCACACATCCATTTTGATGTCACGTGGGACTTTCGCAATTCCATTCTAGCAAATTTCCAACGAACGTGCTCTTACGTACCGCGAGTTCCCTTTGAATCCCTGGCTGGAAGTTCTTGTTTGTTCAGTTTCACGTCTTTGACTCGAGTTACGATTCCTTTGGTGCGTGTGGTATTAAATTTTTATCGATCAAATAACCGAGAATATTCGTTGTCTTTGACGTTTGTCCGAGTCGTTTTTCAATGTCATATCGTGGCTGCGGTGGCGTGAAATTGGGAAAATTCAAGAACTAAGGCTCGATTGTCAGAAGTGCTTGTGTGGCGTTTTCTTGGAATTTCGCAAAAGTGTTATCGTATACGGTGTATTTTGGATTAATTAATTTCTAGCAAAGTACATAGCGAGGGGAAATTTTATGATCGTAATAACAGTATTAACATATTAAAGGCCATATCTAAGCAATAAAGTTGTTTAGATTTTGCATAAATATTTAACACATTAGAAAAAAAATATAGCATTTCAACGTTATATTTGAATTTTTTATATAGATATTTCATTTTAATTTAAATAGTTGACAATTTAAGATAGAGAAATGAAGAAAAAATTAATTCCTAATTTTGTTTTTTGCATCTGACTTCCTTTTGGAAAATTGTACTTAAAAATAGGGTTAATTAGGTTTACTTAATGCTATCAATTTAAAATAATGTAACTCTTTTGACATTAAAATTTTCGATAAATTTGGAAAGGAGGTGAAGTTAAGATCTTAGAGGATCAAGTGTCTCTTCTTTCTCTTACATAATTTTCGATTCAAGTCGAATATTTTTCTTTTCAAATTAGATTCTCCAAAACAAAATATAATTGTTTCAATATCTTATTCGCCCCAAATTGATTCGATTCAATTTTAAAAATGTTCAAATTAAAATAAGAAATTTGTATTATGCAATAACAATTAAGAAAATTCAAACCAAGCTTAAAAATAACCATAATACGAAACCCATAATTACGCTGTCGAAACCCGCCGAGTCATTTCGCATAAACGCTCTTCACTATTTAATCCGATCGAATCGGCAGACCACTTTGTTTCGCTAGGGCTTAAACGCTCCTAAATAAGAATTTTTAATTATACGACCCGGTTATCGGTCGATATCATCAATTTATACGCGGAAACCTCCCGAACGGAATTATGGCGGGTCACACAAACCGACCCTCGCTCGATCCATTAAAAGGTTATCGTCGACCCGATATTAGTCCCATTCGCAAATTGTGCCATCATTTTAACTTATCTCAGGATAATATCTAGGCGTCAACAAAAGCCGCGAATCGCGAAAGGCCTTTATGAAAAAAAATCGTCAATGCAAAATGGAGTATGCGATTGTTCGCTCTGCGAATAAGCGCTATGCGGGTCGTCGTATAATATATCGTAGGCTTAAATTAACATGATGAAAAAATAGAGGTTTTTTTCAACGTCGATAACGTCGAGTGTCACGAAGGAGCATCAATCACGAACGTATTTTTGATGTGCTGGCTGCTACTAAGCTCGCTGAAAATGTAAGCAAAGGGTTTATCGTCGTCGATTTTTTTGAAATTCATTTTTATTATCTTCATATTTTTAGCATGTATTCTATATAATTTATATATTTTTTTTATTCATTTTGAATGCAATTTACAATTTAGCTAATTTGTGTATATTTAACTTTTGGAATTCTAAGATTTTTTTGCGTTTCAAAATTATTAAATTCAATAAACGTATTTTTATTAGTGACATCTGCAATCGAATAGTATCTTCATGAGCGAAATATTCGTTTATCTTAAAATGGTTCGAGTCTCCGCTAACCGTTTTCCAGCGTCACAGTGAGTTTATCTTTTGCGAACCTTCAAAAGGTTTCACTTTTCACATTTTCCAAATAATAATGAATATTTACAGATTAAAATTCTTATTCGAGATTAACGCATTTATGAATCACTCTTTTCCCGAATAAGTTTATTAAAAAAATTTTTTTTTCACTAGTTATGAACAATAACTCATCCTCAAAATACAGGCTATTTTTTCGCACATTTTTTACACAGCAGTGAACGAAATGAAAACACCGGGAAAACCATTTCCCATTCACGCTAATAATTTTCCCGATAAGCCTACGCGCAAACTTTTAAATTAAAAACATCGCCACGCTTCATACGCATTACAGCCACATGCCCTCTTTCCAATATAACCTGCAGAAAAAAAAATCTATACCGACGGAAAAGAATATTTACGAAAGAGACTGCGCACGACCACAATATGCAAATGCCCGACAATAAAAACGCACTTAGCCGAATTCGCTTCGATCCGTGACGTCATTGAGGACTTACTATCGATTGCGAAAGTTTTCCCGCTTATGATAATAATTTAATCATCGAGAACCGAGAAGGGCGAGACTTCGCAGCGGTCTGAAGACTTTAACGACTTTTTTCCGACGGTCGTTAGCGGACGAGTCTTCGGCTGACTGATGAGCGGCAAAACTCGCGGAAAAGAGTAATGAATGTTGATGAGGGCCGAAGAAGAGTCTCGAAGGACCGGCCTCTAGAATCAGCACTTCTCAAAGTTCACTTTTCGATCAGGCCTAAGATAGTTTTCCTCGTCGCCGCGTAAGGGATCCTCGTCTAATACGATGATGTAATGCTAAGTAGATTGATAAAATATCGCATAGGGAATACTATATTTAAGAATATTTTTGATTTTTAATATTACAAAAATCCTTGAAATTTGTTAGTGTAAATACTCTAATCTTCAGATTACACTAATTCTCTTCGATTTATAATTCAAATATTTCTCTGATTATCATTATTACTGATAAAGTCTAATCTCATTCAATGTTGATAATTTTAAAACAAATAGAATTTTTTATATTTTGATGCAATATAATAGATAATTCATCATTTTAATTCTCACATCAGTTCATTGCGTCAATGCATTTGAAAAATTCAAAATGTGTTCTTGTATTCTTCACTTCGCATCGTACTCACACCAAGTACATATAATCCAGTATTTACACTCTATATGAGTGTGTATATCCCTGAATTTGCACTCAATGCGACTTTATATAACCACATCTATCTATATTATAAATACGCTAACGATGCTCGAAATTTTCAGCCAGCCCGTGCCTCGAACCCGGGCGTTCAATTTATTAGCCCGCGCCTTACATTCCGAACTGCGCGTCGTAATTACGAAACTGCACCGCTTAATGTATATAAGGCGTAAAATCTTTTTTTTATTTCACACATAGATGGCAATAAACACATCCATGGCAATACGAAATTTGATTAATTTCGAACTAATTTGATACACATGCGCCTACTGCTAGTTCTATTTAAAATCATCGAATGTCATATACGATATCTGATACGTCATTTAAATAGAGATGAATCATCGCTCACACGTTAATACAGCAGCATACGAATCAATCAATTATCCTTCAACGTAACAAGTTTTCTCGTCTCGAGTCGAACTCGCATCGATTATTCGACTTCCTGCGAACATTTGGAGAATCTCAGATTTACGAGGCGTGTCTTTCCTCTCTAGGCCGTGAGAAAAATCTCACCGCAAAAGAGCGAATGCTCTTTCTCTCGCAGTGATGTAATGAATGTTAATGCGGTCTAGAATAATGCCCCAGACGACGATTCTCGGACCTTTGGCCTTTGTCGGATATTTTATTTTTCGCGGTCAGGACGTCCTCGATTTTTCCTTACGACTTCCTTTTTTTTTTGCCCGTCGTTTGTCGAAGAACCGTTCGGAAGTCGTTTGCACATTTGCGGAAGTGCATTGTGCTAATTGAAGGACTGTAGTTAGGGGCGGTTAGTTCTTTCCGCAAGAAACTTTTAGTAAGAGTTTTTCGAGATAAATTTTGTATTAGTACCTATATAATATTTTAAGATTTTTTATTTTAGTTCTAAATTTATCGCTATTTATATACAGAATTTATTTATATTATCTACTATAGTTGTGCATTCTTGTTTTCATTTTTGCATTGAAAATACTGAAAGCTTTTACCATAGAAAGCTCCAGGGGATTCTATAAATTTTTCATGTGTTGCTTTTTTCTGAACTGGAACATACATTCTTTGTTGTAAATCTTTTTTTTTTAATTTCAATCGCAGCAGTTTGAAATTCAGTCGATAAGATTTATACCCAAGCAATAAATTGCGTCCGTTAAATATCTGCAAATCCACGTGAAAATCTTTCTAATAAATTAAGAAAATCTCAACGGTAAAATTATAAAACAAGGAATCGGAATCTATCGAAAATTACTTAGGCACACATTCGCAATATCGGATTCGAAAGCATTACGATTTCCCCGCAAAAGATACCAACCACAAGGTGTATAACCATCGATTTTGCACCATCGTATGAGTTATGAGGTCCCATCGGTCGCGTAAATCAAAAATATTCAAATCTACGAGCCGACCGTAACGTAAAACCTAAAGGATAACGTCTCCGAGTTTTATTTCAATTTATTATAACCGCATTTTTGCATACACGGCTCGAAAACAATATTTATTTCGAGTTGAGCGAATTTCGCGTTAATTTTGTTTAAAGGGAAGTGCGTTTTGAAAAAAAAAAACACGGACGTAAAAACCGGAAAAGTCGAACGTTTCGCTAGAGTTTTATTTTCGTCCGCGGGACGTAAACGGTGAATTATTAACCGTTTCATTTATCTTCGAGTGCGATACTGCGTGTTCCGGATAAGCGAGATCGTATGCCGGATGAGGAAGAGTGTCTCGATAACTGATGGTATGAATGTGCCCTTTATCATAGGGTGATTCAGTGTGTTTTTCATTTATTTTATTTTCACATAAACCCTAGCTAATCTTACATTACAATATTTGGTAGTATATTTAATTAAAAATTAGTTTATGTGACTCGAAGTTACTCAAAATTTTATGATCTTTAAGTCGATTATGAACTGTTGTATGGTATCGATAATGATTACAAAATGTACGAAGTTAAAAATTTCTGTCGAGAAATGTGAAATTACGATTCTAGTACAAGTCTTGCATAAAGTTTGCAACGGCTAATGCACCTCCCGTAAGATGTCAAAATTAAAATCCCGTAGATTGTGATTTATAAAATTTAAACTTTTGTGTATTAAATATAATTAAAATTGTGTACTTTCTCAAAAGTGTACACAATAACTCAAAAAAATCTCATTCTGTCAGTATAAGGAGCTCTTGATTCAATAAATCACAAATTTACATATAAACTAACAATCATTTTTATTCGTGCTGATTTTTAATATTTTGCATGAATATTGTATCCATTACGAAGGAAACCCACCATCTCGCCTTTTAACTACTCTCCAATTCTATATCAGCTTGTTAGGCCGTCCTAGTTGGGTACCAGCAAAACTAGGCGAAACTACGATCTTCACATGGAACTCTACAATTAATCATTATAAAATTATGAAAATTTAATTTATTTTTGGTTATTTATAATTTTTTTAACAAAAAAAGAAAAATACTTTATATGATAATAGTAAAACGAACGAAAATCAATTAACCGAACCGTGCGAGAGGGGATCGCATAAAACGCGAACATTTTGTGAGCGCCGACCGCTCGAACGCATTAAAATAAATAATTATCAAGATTCCCCGTTAAAGTTCGAACGTAAAATATGATATAGTAACGTTTTATTCGCAGAAGAGTCTCGTAGCGATTTCGCAACGCTGAAAAGTCTTTATGGCCGTCGCACTTTTACGGCGGAAGCGTTTCGCTTTTATCACCCGATTTAATGGAAGGCGTGTGTGGGAGCCGAGGGTTAGATCGCGACTAATAATACTTTGTTGTGATAATATATTATTAGGACTTAAGCCCTGTCGGGATTAATCGGCGATCCGATGTCGCGTCGGATGTGTAAAGATGTGCGAAAGCGTCCGTTTGATCGCCTTTTGGCTTCCGATTTTTGATACTCTGATCAGTTTTTTACCGAAGTCATTTTTTTAATATAATTCTAAAAATATATCTTTGTTTTTCATTTTTAGTAATTTTATCTTTTGTACGGAGTTTATTTAATTTTTTTTTTTGTAGACACACAAGTGTAGAAATATGATCGCTTCTCGACCTGTTGGCTAAGATTAAAGTGTAGTATAAAAATATGAATGTATGAAATTCAGAACTAGATTCTTTTATTTGATTCATCTAAAATAAAACAAATACAAGCATTTAATATAATTTTTTTTTCATAAAAAACACAAAAATCATATAGTAGTATTGAAGAGATGATTGTATTTTTTATTAAAGTAATCAGTATTTGGTTCACCATTTTCTAAACTTTCTCGTGTAGTTTTGAGAAAAATGATAATTTTCGTATAGTTTTATATTAGATATTATAACAAAATATCAAACATATACATTTCAATATTTTTTATTTTATATAGACTCAATTTTTATTTTGATGGAGCGGCGCTCAATCGATCAATTTCTATCTAGAATATGTCATCTAAACGGAGTTTTCTTTTTATACTTGTGAAGAAGACTATTAGAACTATTCTCGACAATTCAAGTAAAACTAGTTTGGGTTACACTTTCGATAAGATTGGGTCATATTTACCCTTTTAAATTGGGTTTCATTGGATTATGATTCAGGTCGTTCACGTTAGGTAAAAATACTAAAGGCTTAGCTTAGGATAGGACGAATGATGTGCCAAGAGTCATCGATTACTCTACAAATACGATTTAAAAATTAAATGAATATACAACATATTAAAGTTCATAGTGTATACCTAAAGCGACGTTATTAAAACACATTCAAAAACGTATTCCCTCCACAACGTCCATTATTCTCGCGGCTCTAGCGCACCTCCAGATATAATCCGACCTCTCGATTTTGATAAGAGCAGATTAAGCAACCACCCTCTAGTACAACAGAGAAACACTCTAATCGTCCCTCCAGGGGTGTCTCGAACTTTGCACAGAGGAGACCCTCGTGTGCATCCAGAGTGAGCTCTTCGAAGAGCTCATCTCCTCGTGCGATATTTGCCATGAGCTCGATAAAGCCTGAAAAGCTTCTTCTCCGTTTCGAATCTCGTTCATGTTTAAATGCATCTGTTTTCGGAATAGCTTCTGTCGTCTGGCCTTTTAGTTTTAGGCCAAGATTCATTCGTGGCGGGAAAATTTTGAACAGGTTTGTGTGTCTTCTGCATATTTTTTTCAATTTATTTATTTTCAGGTATATTCTATCCAGTTAATATAGAAATACACGTAGCATGAACATATAAGAATACGTATATATATATACACATACATACGTATATTGGCCATAAATAGCACAGATAGCACTATACAGATCCATACGAAGTATGTATGTATGTTATTTATAGACTCCTTAACGACTTATCCTTTCACAGTCAAACATTTCAAAGCTATTACATGCACTTCTGGAAAAGTTTTTGCATCGTTTCATTTTATAATTTCCATATGAAATTTCACAGGAGGGATCATAATTTAAAAATAAGCTACTATTATGCACGGTCTACACAAGCAATAATTCACAATTGGCTTAAAGTTCATTGAGTTCGTATTATAAAAAAGTCCGAGTTTATAATAAAGCATAGTTCCGAGGACTGGTTGTGTACCACTTTGTGTTTATGAAACTACACGTATTTTTTTTAAATTTATATTACAATCGGAGAGTTTATGTTTTTATTCGGTTTTTCAAACATGTTTAACGCTTAAGCTATACTTGAAAACTTTTAATACCCTTCGCTTTGTCGTTATGGGACTTTTTAGTTGAAAATGGGAAACTGTTATCGAGTGAATTTACAATATACAGTCGAACGAAGAGAGCTTAAATTGTAATCGCAAAGTTTGCTACGGTTTTATTGATTTTATTCATGGATAATATTATATATAAAATTTTTATTAAAGCGAATAACAAAGTTTTAATTTAGCTTCAGATAAAAATTGAAAACTTTCGATAACCTAATAACCTTATTATTAAAAATCTCAATAAAATATTATATTATATCATCGTCATACTAATGATTGTGATATAGAGATATGTATATACATTTTCTTTCAATTAATCGTCAAAATCTGAAATATTTTTATTTGCTATTGAAGCCTGCAATTGATTAAACAAAATGTTGATTCAATTTGAATAGGTGAAATTCGTATGTGCAATCCGGCATATGCACTTTGGCATGTGCACAAAGCTGGAATGTTCGATTACAAGTGAAAAGTGATCCTAGCTGAAACTCCAACTGAAATCCTTTAAAACTTTGTATAGTTTTCGATTTTATTCGGACTTTCAATGCACTGTCCGGAAAGATTCGTTTGAAACAGTTATATCATTTAAAAAAATCTCATATTTGAATCGAACAATGGATTGAACTGAGACTTTAATAAATCAATACTAAAAATATCTCATTGGATTTAATTATAGAACTTTATTTTTGAATTCTTTTTATATAATTTTGAGACAAAAATAAAGTTATTTTCAACAATGAGATTAACTGTTTCGTAAAACTGTCAATTTATTAAAAAAAAAAATAGCAATTTATGTAATATCAATACGAAGCATACTAATATGACACTATCGAACTGTCTAACATTTATTGGAAATACTGCACAGTTTTCACACGCCAGCATATTTCAACCTAATTTATTTCGGATTGCAAACAAAACGCGAAACACGCATTAAATTATCGGGAATTTTCCGGCTGAAAATTCCCATGCAAATTTTCCCGTGCCAATTTTATCCGGTCCGAACACATTTCACACAATTTCGAACGACAATGCACTATTCACAACAACGCAATAAAAGCAACAGCGCACAAAACAATCGCTGCATTGGAGCACTTTTTCAATTGTACTTTCGCTATTTTTTTATTTTTCGAAAACGAACAATTCGCGATGGTTTATCGCCGAGTCCCCGGTAATTCGCAGCAGGTGTTTAATTCGATTTCGAGAACCTTTTATTTGGATTTTCAGCGTGTTTTAGGGGCAATATCTGCTTCTTGTTGGTCGGCGGTGGAAAATGCATAAGGTCGAACGTGATGCGGTTTTCAACTCGGCTTTCTGGAGCACTGTTTTCTTCCTTTTCGGTTCGTATGAATTCCGTTAATAGAACGGGGTGAATGTCGGGGATCTTATTGCCTGGCGTGTTACGCAGATAGATTGCTGACCCTCGGTAATTTCAAACGCGTATTTCTAGAATTTGTGAATTTAATTTATTAAATACTAGCTTCTGTGACTTAATGTTGATTAAAACTATGTGTACTATAAGCTGATTGTGAACATTGCATGTGTAAACCGAGTATAATATACATTTGTAGATGTACTGTCAGAGTAAAGGTAAATACCCTCAAGTGAAACGTTAGAGTAAGAAATCTCATAGGTGGAAAATTGTTCAATATAATGATACAGAAATCTTTTCATATGTACAATTAATAATTTTAGAAAGTTTTATCGTAATATAATAAGTCGCTAAAGAGTTTATAAAGCACAGATACATATTTAGACGGACATTCATTAATTTGTGTTCATAGATACAGATTTTCTATGTGATAATAGTCAATTTAGTGCAATTAAAAGTTTTTTTCTTCATTTTTTTAGCTTTCACATAAAAACGATTTTCTGCTCGAATATTTTCTCCGATAAAGCCGAAACAAGACAACTTTTCCATCCGCGCTCCCAAAGCTGCGCGAAGTTCTATTAATGCGCGAGTTATCGGTTATGAAGTTCTTTTAAACTGGAAGCCGAACGTTTTCACCAAGTCGAAAGAAACTTCACTATCCATACGCACACACACACAAATCAATACGTACGGAAGAAAAAAAACACTCAATCCCAAAACTGAAAACAAAATAAAACCCCTCCTCGGAAAACATCGACGAATTTTTTTCGGCCGAAATAAAAAACGATATCGTCCGTAATCTGATACAGTTCAAGATGAGCCCCTTTTAAAAGAGAAAACATATTTATAGAAGGGCTCAAAAAAAAAAAATCATTTCATGCCGAGCACAAAGAGATCGCAGGACAACGCGTGCGGCCGTTTCGAGATTTCGCGTGCTCCTGAATGGGAACGGCGATAAGGGCAAAAGTTTATGTCGCCCTTTATCGCCTAAAGAGAAGAATATAACTAGGACGCTCACTATTCGGGCTCAGATAGTGTGGTGTAGGTCTATCTTATTATAAACTCGGATCTTTTCGTCCTAGGTGAGGTCCGGGGTCGTCGCAGGGCTTGGGGATCGCGGTGTGCTCACGTATCTTTGTTATTGTATATTATAATATATTATTATCGGTAAGATATCAAATATGGGTATTATATATAATACTTCGGAGCTTATTTATTTATTGTTCTCTCTACAGGCATAGCCCAATTAACATCAACAAAAATATAATAAATTATAATAAATCACAAATACAATAATTAACCAAAATAAAATCATTATACTATTACAAATAATTATGACAATTAACAGTTATGATAATACAAATCAAAATAGAATTGAAAAATAGAAATAGAAATAGAAATAGCGTATTCGGAGCATTACATCGGACACACACAGAATAGCGCTATTATATATAATAGTAAGATAATACATATTATAAAAACTCTGAAAATAGAACACACATAAAGTATATAATAAAAAACAATTAATAAAATACTAATAACTATAATAACAATGGAAATGTTATTGTTCGAAATTTATTAAATTATATACATATTTCGTGTGATTTGTCACTGTATTAATACACTGAAATTCGTGCTTGTCTCATCGGTCACAATAACTATGTAAAGTCAGAAAATGCACATGTGATCCATGACGGAGGAGAAAAATGATACCTATTTGTAATCTGTTTGATGAGAAAATGGTGAATGTGCTATCAATTCCGAAGTTGTTGGCCTTTTATCTGGATTGGGGGACATCATTAATGAAATTAAGGAATACTGAAAGTCAGAAGTAAAGCTCTAAATATAAAAATATATGATAAAAATTTAATTTTAGAAAATCGTTACTATTACTTCATTGGGATATTTAATTTTGAATTCTGCAGGATACTTTTGTTTCCTGAGACTTTGGAAAACACGTATTCTTTCCATTTCCGTATTCATTGGATAAAGTAACTCGAAAAATATGAGTGCGAGAGACCATATATCCACTTTGAAATTGTAAGTTTTTCTTTCTAATTGTTCTGGAGACATATAAAGTTCCGTACCTGAAAAAGTATATATAATAATTATACACCACAATCACACGAATAAAACAGTTCAAGGTAGAAAAATGAAATTTACTGACCAATACATCCTTTATGTTCTCTAATAGTTCCGACAAGTCCAAAATCACCAATTTTAATTTTGCCATCGATTGAAAGGAATATGTTCGAAGGTTTTAAATCACGATGCATCATCCCTTTCTTGTGAATATATTCTACAGCATTCAGTATTTGCTTGAAAATACTCATATACTGAAATTTTGAACGAATATTACATATGAGTATTACAAAAAAAAAAGAAAGTATGAAAAGCTCTTTATATAATATAATAGATTATATTGTCGATGTGCTGCTTCAATATTGAAACAAATAAATTGTTAAGAACTTAAAAGCTCTATAAATATTGATGAGAAAAATCTCTTAATATATAATAGAAGAGCTGCTTGAACATTCGAAAGCATTATCTAAATATATGATAGCGGTATTCTGTGTGTCTGTGTCCATGTAACGCTTCGAATTTCGACGACTCCCATACACATACGCCAATTTGCGATGGGTAATCGGTCGAAAAAAATATGTTTTGTTTTGAATTAATTTAATAATTGGTATTTTTTTGTTCACGATCGAAATTTTCGAATTATATAATTGATTTTTTAAAAATAATTCGATTACAGCCATTTTTCAAATTGAACGCGGCGCGGTGTCCAAGATCAAATCGAAGGCAATCGGATTCACCCGAACTCGAACGAATTTCGAATCGAACGATATAATTCGTAGCCCGTTAACGTCTGCAAAATAAATAACATGTTAAGGACCGAATCATTTTTTAATAATATTTTCTTATGAAAATCGGTTAAAAGAACGTTACGAAATATGAAGTGCGGAAGTTTTTTTTTATGACAAATAATATAAATGTGTTCACATTCATATGCGTATTTTGAATTTCAACTTGTGATTTTTTCTATGACAAAACTTTTCAAATTAAATTATGCCCGATCTTTTAATTTTATGTCGGCAATTAGTCAGAGATAACAATCGAAAAATACAACTTTTCTCTAACCACACATGCATTGATATATTCAACAGGCTGATCGCTTTTATTAGATAATATTGATTGATTGTTCTGGGAATGCTCTGTAGTTTGTTTGCTTTGATCGATAATAATGATCTACATGATTATTTTATTGTTAGATGCAACATATATTGAATATTACGTACATTTTTTTCTCGAATGCTTATATCTGAATTTTCATCTAACCACTCTCTTAAGTTGCCGTTTTGACACCATTCCGTTTGAATGTATAAGTAAATATTTTCGCAAGAAGATTTAGATTGCTCATCAGAATCATCAGAATTTGTCAAGTCATTCGATGAAGTTGTTGTAAAATCTGATTTTGACGTAGATAGACTGAATAAATTAACAAAAAAATATGGCTAACGTGAAGGAAGAAAAATTATATATCGATAATTATTATTGTACTGGTTTACTTTTTATGTGGATCAATCCAATCAAGTGGTGGTTTTTCGGTCCATGCACTGGAGTATCGAACTATATTTTTATGGTCTAAATTAGCAAGTGCCCTGGCTTCACGTAACGCTGCTTTCATTTTTTTTTGTCTAAATATTTGATCAGTCATCAACAAATAACATTTTAATATAATGTCAAACAATGAAATCGAAGACTCACCCATTTAGTCGAGGAATTTTTTTAATTGCATAAGTGAGATTGTCTATATTATTTTTGGCTTTGTATACTTCTCCTTGACCTCCAAAACCAATTTTTTTAACTTCAGTGAAATCAGTCAATAAACGACTCACAAAATATGGATGGTTTGATTTGTTTTCATCAGAAGTTGAAGATGGATCGGAAATCGGTATTAACGGAAGTAGACTTTGTTCAGGTAAGCTGGAACTTACCGAGTACCATGTGAAGGGCTCACGATTAAAGGTAGAAAAAAAATTCCATATTCGACTCAAGAATTTGTAAACCAGGTGACACGGTGAAATAATTTCAATTATCTAATACAAAAATAATAGGGAAATTTTAAATCCACCCTAGCTACAGTAGCGCCACTGGTGGCTAATTGTCGAAACCGACCCAACTGTCAAACACTAGCGCCCCTAGTGGCTAATTTTTGCATAGATCCTAGAAATTACCTACCGATCGTTCAAATTGCTTCTGGGAATTGATAAAAAATGCGCTTTTCATAGGATACTGCGCTTTAAATGCAAAATCGGATGAAACCAAGCTGCTGATTTGAAGTGTGATCGTGTAGGAATATATTCCTACACTTCAAAACAGCGGAGCACTTGGTGAAGTGAAACATAACATATATGTTATATTTCACTTCGGTTCACTCTTGGCTTCTAATATACTCATTCCTCGCTAAAATCTCATTTTATATCTGAAATATACTTATAAACTTTGGGAAGAATCTAGTGAATTGATCATTATATCATTGGAATCAATAAATCATTATTAAATCAAGTGAGACACCAAAAGTTTTTCAATTTCAATAATTACTGTTGAAACATAATGATAAATCATTAACTATATTATAATATAATAATCTCTTGGAACAAACAAAATTAGTTTGACAGTTCGTTTGACAGTTGGGTCGGTTTCGACAATTAGCCACCAGTGGTGCCACTGTAGCTAGGGTGGATTTAAAATTTCCCAAATAATATATATGTACATATATATATATATATATATATAGATTGGTTTTATAAAGAATAAATCAATTCGTAGGTATATGTACATACAATACAATCATAGTTTCTTTCTCGACTTGATGCAAATAAATATTCACCGTTTAAATTGCAGAAAAGAATATAAGTACGCACAAAAGTAATTAATCTAATTCCTAAGTCTTTGAACCTACAAGATAAAAAACACATATGAAATATACATTGTGTCAGAAATATTAATTTATACAAGTTAAAAAAAAATAAGAACTGGAAGTGAAAGAATTATGACCTGAGGACCGTGTACCATGTGAAATGCTCACGAATAAAGGGAGAAACAAAATTCCATATTCGACTCGTGAGTTTGTAAGCCAGGCGACACGGTAAAATTATTTCAGCGGTACCGTCCATCTTCTAATACGAAAATAATATATATATAGATCGGTTTTATAAAGAATAAACTAATTTGTAGGTATACATACCACACACAAAGTGCTTCTGTTCTGAATAAAGGAAAAATTAAACATATCTTCACATATAAAATCGTAGAAGAGAAAACAAGTACACACTAAAGTATTGAATTTCATTCCTAAGTCTTTGAACCTACAAGATAAAAAATACATATGAAATATACATTAACTTGGAAATTGTATGGAAGAAAAATGAAGTGTGTATTTCTACGTTAATAATTCATTCAAATCTTATGCTCATGCATCCATGGCCATGCACATTAATTTTGAGCCTCATTAAAATTATTTGAAATATGTACATATGTACGTGTAATTTATTATACTATTTTTTTCAACGCATCAATTGATTCATAATGATTATATTTAAATAGTTTTCGAATGACTTCAATATATGTATGTATGTACATATGTATGTATGTATGTATGTATGTATAATATGTATGTATGTTACCTATAGACTCCGAAACGGCTGATCCGTTCGCCGCGAAACTTTCAGGGATTATTCTCTGCATGTAGGAGAAGGTTTAGAGATCATAAAATTTTGATTTTGAGAAAAAAAAAATTCGTAAATTTTGACATAGCAAGGGGGGACCCTTAGATATAACGGTCAACATAGGCAACGGGATTAACTTGAACTCCCAAATGACTGATCCGTTTGCTGTGAAACTTTCAGGAATTATTGTACGTATAACTAGAAAGGAGACTGCGTCTTTACATTTCGAATTTCAAAAAACATTTTTTTTCGTAAATTTTGTTATTTCAAGGGAGGAAGCTTTGACAGAGCCAATGTTATACAAAGCCTACATACGCAACGGGATTGACATACTTTTAGATCTCAAAATTACTGATTCTTTCACCGAAATTGTAGCGGGAACAGATATTGAATCGGGAACGGGAACGGGAAATAATATATTACAATTTACAATCGGCTTAAAGTCTTAATAGTCTCGAGCAACGCAGGGTGACAGAAGCTAGTATATAAATAAAAACGAATGTATGTATGTATGTATGTTACTTATAGACTCCGAAACGGCTGATCCGTTCGCCGTGAAACTTTCAGAGATTATTGTCTACACGTAGACGAAGGTTTACGCTTCATAAAATTTTCATTTTGAGAAAAAACAAAATTCGTAAATTTCGACATTGCAAGGAGGACCCTTATACTTTACACAGCCTACATATGCAACGGGATTTACTTATTTTTAGACCTCAAAATGGCAGATTTTTAGCTGGAACAGAAATTGAATCGAGAACGAAAAAGGGAGCTGAAAATACTATAACACAATTCACTATTGGCTTTAAGCCTAAATAGCCCCGAGCAACGCCGGGTGGCAGAAGCTAGGTTATGATAAATCTAATAAATGGGTGATTATTCATAATTACTAGTTAATGTACATAATTGAAAATAAAGTTAGGAAATGTGATTACTTTTTTGAAAATTCAATTTCGGACATTTTAAAATCGAACGCGATGAAGTGCATTTTTTGTTCACGATCGAAATTTTCAAATAAGATAATTGATTTTTTAAAACACTTAGAGATATTGTTCGCTACCAAATGCATGCGTGTACATAGAACCAATTTCTATAGTTAATTCAATTTCATTAAAAAGGTTACTTGTGCCTTTTGTGCACTTCACTTATCATATTGCATCAGTAAATACCAAATTGTTTGTAGATACATTATCTGCATATAGGCCAAATCAGTTACCTGTTATTCATATCTTTGTGCTCCAAGTCCAAGTAATCGACATTTTTAATCTCATTTGACCAACCATATAGAATAGAGATCAGAAGCATTGTGTGAGCACAGGTAACCGAAAAATGCTTTTTTCGTTTCATTTGTAAACTCATCACCACTGATTTTTTTTCATACTTCATGTAATATTTCAGATAATTCGGAAGATTTTCAGTAATGATATTTAATTCTGAGACCATTGTGCTGACAGTGAGTTAATATAATTGAAGTTCATTAAATTATATTATATTTAATATTAAATTTATTTAACTTCACAATTTATTACCTTTTCATTTTTTGTGTGATCGAAACACTATCCGAGTAGGCTCAATACATATGTACATATATGAACCGATTAAAATCACAGTGGGCAGTGATTAAGTAAATAGCACCTACTGAAATTCTTGAATTCCCAATCAAGACTAAAAAATGATATCGCACGTATCACGTCCGTGGAACGAGATAGTGATAAGACAGTAAGATAGTATTTATTTCACTTGGTTTATTGCACCTGCTGATTCTTACTGATAAGAAATCCAATTAACACACACATATAACGCATTGTATATAATATATACAAAAATGTGATCAAATTCTACGCAGCAATTCAAATCGATTAAAAAATAGGTTTTCTCTTCGAACGAGGTCAAAGGTGACGTCATTGTCTTAATTCATTATATAGAAACGACAAAGAGCGTCTTTCGTATCCTTGGACACTTCTTGCGTGTATTGAAATAATTAATTGAAAGCGATCGCTAATTAACGACTATCAAAGGGCTTCCCGGCATCAAAGGGGGCGAGAATCTGTTTGAAATCGTTTCATGGGCTTCGTATGTACATGCAACAAACGTGTAGTTGAGATATAGGGGCTTCGAATAAGAATAATTGTATATTTCACTAGGGAAAGCTAGAAATTTCCACTGCGTCATGACGAAAGCCACGCATTGATTATCCCTGAGAGTTTCTGCGTTCGCAGAACGAAAATGTAAACATAGGCGTTTCATATTGAATTACTGGCGGGAAAACTGTCCAAATTGATGAGACGAGGGACCGATGGGTGCTAGTGGGGTTTGACCTAAAAATTTTCCACCTAAAAAGCCACCTTATTGTGTAACGTCACATATTGACCCAAAACATATCGAGAAAAAAATATTATTGAGATTCGATGTTTATATCTTCGTATATGTGCCTAAATATAACAAATTATCTATATTCTGGACTCATTTTATTTTTGTATTTCATGTTAATATCTTAACTTTACTATTAATGAATAAGAAACTTTGAATATTTCGCACGAGAGATGTTATGAAACACTTTTTACGTTCATAGCTCGGAGGTTAAAAAGTTTAACATTCATTAAATTTTATAGATTTTTTTCTTCAGACTATGAATTTTTGACACAAAGTTTTGTTTTACATACTTTTCAATTTCACGATAATACATAAAATCATAGAATTAAATTTTTATTACATACTATGAATAAAATGTAAAATCACGTGAAAATCGTTTCAATGAAAGTAACTGATTCCAATAAAATTATTAACAAACCATTTTAAGTGTATACAAATCATCTTTGTATATAATATCTTTACCTAGACTTTTACGTGCAACTTGATACGTGCTTTCTCTCAAAAAGATTAATTACAAAGATAACTAGTTGTATAACTTCATAATTCATTTCATTTATACATATATTCGCAATTAAGTTTAATCATTGCATATAACAACAAATTCATAGATATATGAAATTTCCACTTGCACTATGCATGTTCAGGTAAATGGTGCAATATTTTGTCTATGTTTATACAGTTTGTGTATGGATCGGAGTACTCTCAGTTCGGTAGGTTAAGTCAGTGTCACGTATGGGGATTTGGATGGTGACAAAATAAGGTTGAAGATCACAGGTCTAAGATCACGGTTTTGGAGACGATTTTAGGTCACGTGAGCTACTTTGTATATGTCATCCATTGCATACGAAAGTACATAATTCTTTGGCTACTTTGCATAAATAATCTAAAATAATAAATTATATCGTATTTACCCTACTAAGTCAAGGTTATCATGTTAGCGAAGATTCATCATAGTCTTGAACATATTTGAGTTTCATAAAATACAATATTATAAATTGAAAAGTTTCGCAGTGTGCTCAAGAGTTTACTCTCAAATTTTGAAATCAAATATTGTTTGTTTCAGAGTTCCATTCTGAATTTCATTCACTTATTCCATGAAAACTCAAAACAATAATATATCTATACGAAAGATCGTCTATTGTAACAAAAGGTCTAGTATTTGCTCAGTTCACGCAAAATAATTCTAGAGAGAAATATGTAATTGGGAAAGGGAACGTGTAAATATTAACAGTTAGTTTAATTAACTGAAAGGTCAGCAAACGTTCGGCGATTTCACAAATTTGAACTCACGTTCTGAATGTGTACATACAAACAGAAAGGGTCGCTATGAATAAGAGCGTTGTTAAATCGAATCCTTTTTACCCCCCATGAATAAAAATATAACACTATACGTAGAAAATTAAAAATCATGCTGACTCAAGCGAAATTGAAAACTCTATACATTCGCAGGTATCTCGCTCAAAATTTATCTTTGTTTCAAATCCTAGAACTCTTTCGTTCTTACGGTCAATTGTTCTTGTAGAAATAAAAGACGGATATTCGAGAGAGGTTTTATTCAGGATCTTTCGCATACTTTTCAATTATTCTCCGATCGCACTCCCGACCTTTTCGATACGGTTACGAAACATCTGAAAAGACTCGGAATAGCGAAAATCTTAAATACCGTCCTCAATATGAGTTCGAGTGTATAATTGAGCGTGTAGTTACGTAAAAGAGTATTCAACGTATGGCGGAATTTTCGCGTGAATATTTTCATGGAACGAATATGAAAACGAGGGAAAAAAATACGCAGTCCTCAAAGCACGGAATTCTTTCATTTCGAATAATGCCCATCGCAATATCGCAAGAGGCGAAATGAGAAATTAAAGAACGTCCGAAGCGTAAACATCCTTTGAATATTTTCTTATCTTTTAATTGCCATTATGACTCCGTCCTATTGTCGGTTAATTTGATTTACTTTATTCATCGAAATAGGGAGTCGGAGGCGAGATTTTGCGATTTCGCTTACACGGGATCCCCTCAACCGGACATTACCTTTTGAGCGCCAAAAATTGTGCGCTTATTAAATTAATTAGACGTCAATTCCAAAGGCGGTGCCTTTATTTCATATTTAAGCTAACCGTGTTTAGCTCGAATTGAATTCAAATATATAACTGACGATATTATTTTGATTTGATTTATAGACATTTCAATATAATCGATCTTTAAAAATATTTCTGATTATATTCTATTATCATGCGTTGCTCAGCGCTCCTCGGACTTTCAAACGATTGCGATATTTTTTATAGTATTTATATTGAATACAAAATTAAATGAAAATTATTTGTAGAAACATATTAAATTTCATTGCGTGTGTTTGCAATATTTGCTACAAGTCAGTTACAGTGAGCCCCTTTTCCAATATTTCAAGGAATGATAATATGTTAAGGAGTCAATGAAAGGTATATATACAGACATACATTAATTTTCATTCATATGGTTTACATAATTTATCAGAACGAATCAAATTTTAACATTGTATTATTTAACGAATCTTCTTTAAATTCATAGCATCACAGATCCGTGCATCGAATACAAAACTATCCCACAATATTGAGAATACAATTTAAGAAACCCATAAAAATATTAATCTCCACCTCTCTAGACCATGACCTACACTTCGCACAGAATACGCTATAAAATTTTAAACGCCCCTATAAAAAATCCTATACCATTTTATGATGATAACTTAACTTTGACCAAGGTCCTGCCGAAACTTTTACGGTAAACTCAGCCGGAAAAAACAGCGAAAATCACGTTCTAGGCCCAATTTCTGGACACCCCAGCCATAGTTTAATAAAGGGCTTGTAAAGCGAGACTTAAGGGCCGACCCCGTGAGGCGAAAATGCGATACAGAAAAGGGTAAAACGATCTTCGACCCTTCGCCAGTGTGAACGGGCCTTATTATGCGTTATTATTACGTTGTTTATATTCGGCGCGCGATATTAAGCGTTTGCATTAGTGGCGGAATTTTCCATCGAATTTTCCGAGAACTCGTTTCGAGTGTTCGTAATGAAAGTCGATTCGAAAAAATAAAACGATGTTGGGCGAGTGTTCTGTGTTTGTGTTGCTCTCGTGAGCCGTTCGGATAGTTCGATGAATTTGAGCGAATGGTGAAATGTTGGATATGCTTTTGAATTTTCGTTCGGAATTTTTTCAGTATAAATATTTAATTTTGTAATAATTCACTTTTTGGTGATTTAAATTTTGTTCAGTTATCGAAAAAATCAATAACTCAATTTGAGAAATTTTGTCAAAGAAATTTTTCATATTCACTTTGCCTTTTAATTTTAAATATGAAATATCAATAAAGCATTTGCAAGATAATTTATTTTTTCTTAAATTTTTTTTAGATATAAAAATTTGAAATTTTATTTATAAATCTCAATTTTCTATACAAATACGGATAATGGAAAAGTACTCAATTTTTCATCATTCTTGAACGAAACCAGATCCTTCATCGAGATCAAATTACCTTTCGATACCTATAAAACAAAAGTATTTTTTTACGCAGCAATAACGAAACCATTTTATACGAGATTCTAAAAACCCATTCAAAATTAAACAACAACAACACGATACAATTAAGCAGAAACGCACGACGATACGCAGTTAAGCACGCGGTTAATTATTCTCAGTTACGGTCAACCGCTAACTAGAGCTACCGAAACCGTACAACATAACGACATCCGCGTGCCAAATGTTTGCCAAAACTGGATCTTGAAACGTTGGTGTAGAAACACCTTAACGATTCCAAGAACGACCCACGGAAGCAAACAGAACCGCGCCAACGCAAACGTTAATTAACGCGAATTTGACGGACAGCTTTTGAATTTCGCGCTCCGAATCATATTTATTTTTGTATTTTTCGATCTTGTATTTTTTTTTCAACAGGAGGAATCTTCGATATCCTTCGTCGAATCGAGTGCGCGGTTCGTAATTCGATTCGGTTTCCCTTTTGAGAAAAATATATTTTGCCGCTCGAACTCGTTACGTATTCACGGGGCGAAAGTTCGGATTCGAATTTAAGTTTAAATTGAGCGTCGACGGATAAGGTTCAAAAAATGAAACACATTTCCCCGATGACTCGTAAGATGTATTCAGAAACTTTTCTATTCGATCAATTTCGCATTTATTAATATTTCTTTTCATAAGAAAAATCATTATTATTAGACTCACGAGAAAATTAAACGCGTAGATTTACAACTTGTTGCGGCACATAAGTTTAACGAAATCTTTTCAATTCCGTACGGAAAACATTTCAGAAGCAACCTTTCAACCGATAGAGTTATTTCAGAGCGTTAATTACGCAGACTTCGGAAAGTTCGACGTTTTCGGATCGAATTCGAGAATCTACTGATTTACTTAGCGACTTCCTTCAGCCAGATTAGTTGGGTGAGGTTAGGAGCAACATTTTCTCACTTTTGTCGTTTATTCGCGACACGTTTACGCCGAAGGATCCATCGGGAACTTGCTTATCTTGTCCATTAGGCGAATTCTCGGGTCCGCTTCACGCATCCTTCTAATTAGTGAAACTTCAGATGCTCGAAGACTCGTTGATTAGAAGCTCATTTGTGTTTCAAAATTTTATTCTGCTGCTTTTTCGAATGTGCGGTTGTTGATTGGCCGAATGGGTCGTATTTAGATTTGTGGTTTAACTGATTTGAGGGTTCAGATGTGTAATTTTAGGGTTAGTTCTTGTTAATTTGATTTAATTTACAAGAAAATGTTTTCAAGTATTTGAATATATTTTTGGTTTATTTTATGAAAAATATGATGATAAAATCGTAATAGTCTCTCAATTTGAACAAGAGTACGATATTAAAGCCATAGTGCACTTTCTTTTCAATCATTTTAATACTTTACTGCTTCTGGCGGATTTAAAATGAAATTTTGTGTTCTTTTTTTTCAACGATACTTATTAAAGTATACTAGTATAATTCATTTCAAGAATTCAAAGTAATATATTATTTTAAAAATTCAATACTTGATATTTATATTCCGAAAATTTATTTCCTCCATATTATAATTCAATACATCTAACAGCACAGAAACTCAATATGTTTTAATAACCACAACAATATAAAATCAGAAACGCGGAAAACCTTTCACATATACTTTTTTTGATTAAATTAAATTCCTGTACGACCTCGTCCAGTACGTAGCGAAAAGCGCGCGAAATACAAAAACATATTGAATTATACGAGCGACTCGTTAAAAATTCACACGGCGAAAAAAAATCGAGCAGACCTAACGAGACTTTATTATCGTATGCACACGAAGCGATATTATATTTTCTCATTATCCGACATACATTTCGGCACGATTTTCTATTTTGTTTAAGCGCTCCGCGAAAATTTATCGCGCAATTTGTCGCCTCGAAAGCGCGTCCGACAATATTCTTTTATTAGAGTTCGGAAGGGCACGAAAATAAAATATAAAAAAATAGGTGAGACACCAAATTGGTCCCAAATTACGACCTGGGTACCCTATTTCGGCATTAAGGTCGGGTCCTTCGTCCTTTCTGCGGTCCCCGAGAAGCTCGTGTCTGACAAATTTCGAATTTCGAAGCGTTTTCGTATAACGTATCCCTTCTGAATTATATTTATTTCGAGCACAATGTCGAAGGATATTCTAATCGAAGATTTTCCTGGATGCGTGTTCTATTGAAATCACGCTTGAATTAGCATCCCAAACATGTATTCTAAAAAAAGACGGTTTTTTTTCCACATATTATTTTGTATGAATATTTTTTCGGTAAATAATTAAGTTTGGGTCGATTTACAGATGATGTATTTTGCGTTAATCAAAAAAATCAATTCATATAAATATAATAGAATTTTGCATCTATCGTTGATGAATTCTTAGATTTAACAATGTTACGCAATCTGCGGATTCTAATGTAAATAAATAAACTCAAAATTCGTTCGAGGAACACGAAACGGGTAAACTGTGTAGGCCTTCGTTAAAATCTCTTGGGAAATCGCAATGAAGATTCAACGCTTGTAGAGCTTTTGCACGTACGCCTTTTAGCAATATTCACGTGCCGACTAAAATTAGTAACAAAAAGTCTCTGAAGAGCTGATATATTACTTCTTGAATAGACAACGTCACAGTGATGAATGTAAAATTCCAGCTTCGAGCTTATCTGACTCTTAGTGGCATAGTTTCTTATTATTTCGAAGCGGATATTTAGGTCGACGTACCTACTGAAAGTGCAACGAGAATAGGAAGTCGTTTCAGCAATTATCTCAAACTCGCTCATTTTTCATTAAACGAGCCGCTCAGAGTTAAACGTGACTAGTTCAATAATTCTATTACGTAATAAGTAAAAAAAAAACGATTGAACGGGTTCGATGCATTTTTCAAAATCACCTTTTTCAGAAATTTTTGTTAATAATAATCTGCGAATGTGATCGATTCACATTAGAGTACATACATAATTAATTAAATAAATAAATGATTTCTTATCTATTGATTGTAAACTTTGTCATTTAATGATATCTTTATTATTCAGGAAAGATATTTCACAGATTAATACTTATGACTATACCAAGTGTTATGACATTTTTTTTCCAAACAGTTGAGCTAAGCTCTGAACGACTCATATAGCGCCGCTTCAAAATCATTAAATTTAAAACTTCAAACATTCAAATAATATACTTTCTACATAATCTCAAATAAAACCACTTTACACTGAAATTGCATCCATTCGAATATAACCGACAATAGCGTGCGACAACCGCTAGATTTTACGTCAAAACCATGTTCACACCATTCTAACGTAGAATAGCGCGAGGAAATCAACACATTCATAATGCACTTCATACTTGAAGATGAACTTCCACATACACATTATAATATAATGGAGTGAATGCATCAAAAACACGCTGACGAGAGTATTATGCACTCGGGTTCCACGAGGACATGCCACGCTAGCAATTTTGATACGATCGATAAAAAACGAGTTCAAATTAAAATTCGAAGTGGCATCCATTATGCGCGGTTTGCGCTGTGCAATTTTCAATTTTGTACGGCTTTTCGGTTCGGGTTCGATCATTGGCTTTGTATGTAAATTTGACGGTTTTTCCATGCAATTTTAAGTTTATCGTGCTTCAAAAATTTTCCATTTGATGATATTGGGATGATGGGAATGGTTGATATTTGAAAAGTTGGGTGATGTTATTTATCGTGAATGTGATGTTTATGTTAAATAACTGTCAAAACGTGTCGGTTTTCCAATAATGATTATTTTGTAGAAAAGTTGGATGCATTGTAGTTGTTGATGTGGCTTTTTATAGTGGTCGTTATGCGCCGAGTGGATGGTTATTGTTATTGCAGTTGTATTGGTTTCGCGTTCCTAGTTTTTCTTTTGTTCTTTTATATTTTGTTTTAATATAAAATTTTAATATTATATTTAGATTTTATACGATTCGAAATTCTTAAATTTTTCGATTGACGTACCTGGAAACAATATTCATAAGTAAAAAATAAGTTATTCTACTCAGTTTATTTTTCAAAATACTTTTCTCTATTTATTTACAATCATTATTCAAGGAAAGCTTTGTTGTTTACACAGTATCCTTTTCGATCGCGAAAAGCTGAATTTTTGTTTGCGTTCGAAAAGCTCTCGGGTTCGCGAGATATTTTTTCCTAAACTCAAGGTAGCGGTATGAAAACATTGATTTATAAATTATATTCATTATTATGAAAGAAAATTTGAATCTCCTGCGAAACTAAATATAGCATTTATCGTTCATTTGTTTTATCAAACGGAACGGGTTATAATTTAGAACATAAAAGATATTATTTTTTTCAATTTTCACACCGATATAATCGGCCACAAATTTCAACCGAAAGCTCAACGCTCAAATTCCATCTTGGAAAAGTTTCCTCGGCACTTCATTTGCCGGCAAGTTAAATAATAACGAGAGCCATATCAAAGTAACAGAAGCCCTTAAGCTCCCCAACCATATTACCAACAATGAGCCGACAACAACGAAGCTCCTCTTTCACATAAATATGTTCGCTTCTCTCATTTTTTTTATATACAAAACGAACTTAATCTACATATATTTTTTTGTTTAGTTCCTCTCGACAAACGACGGAGCTTTGTGAAATTCTGAGCTCGACGATAAATATTCCGTTAAAAACTTCATACTCGAAATAACGAGGGTTTCTCTCCTCGCAGGTTCATCCCTTGGCGACGACAATATTAGCGGCTAATACACCGGTATTATAACCCTTTTTTCTGTCAAAAGGAACTCTTCCAACTGTCAGAAAGGGACGTCCCTTTTTTATCATACCTTTTGTCTGGCGGTTGTTCGTATGAAATATTAAACGAAGTGTTCGTATGCTTCAAGTTCGTCGCGTGCAAGGATTAATTATGTCCTTTTTTCATTATATTTCTTTACGCCCATTCCTAAGCGATATTAATCAGGTATCAAGATCGTATTAAGCGTTTAATGATCGTAAAAATTGTAATTACTTTCGTTCGCAGATTATTAGATGATGGAATTTCTTTGTGTTAGTACCGTGTCGCTTGAATACGTTTTAATGGCAATATTAATGAAATATTTCGGAAATCATATGTAATACTTATTCGTTTAGTTATGAAATATGATTGAGAAACAAATTACAAATTATTGAATATTGTTCTGATATAAATTAAATATACTCACTGCCATAAGTAGTTATATATTTTTTAATTCTCAGTGAGTAAAAATGCAGTAGTTTTATCTAGGATTATAACTGTACTTGTACTTCGAAATGACGTCATATTTCGTTTCAAGAAAAATATTCATAAATGTCATCTAATGACCTAGATTGAGTCGGAAATTTAAATGTATTTAAGATTATTAAAATTCTCTCGGCACACTACTATAAAATTTAACCTCACACATAAAACTAACATACATACATATTTATTTAGCGAGAAACACAATCCATTACTTCTACTAAAGCACAACCTTTTAGACATTTTATCTTTGAAAAATCATATAAATAACCCAACCACGCCTTTGTACTGAGAGAAAGCAAATATCAAATAAGAACATCAAGATTTGTAACTATTGTGCACAATACACATTCACAGCAGGATGATAGTACCTGAGACTTGAATATAGAAACTAAAATGATATCAACTCAATATACGTTTACTTAAATTAGCTAAATATTTTTCCACAAAATAATCATTGAAATTTTTGTTCAGTAGAACAACAGTATATTGCAGATTAGAACTTGAGCATTATCTTGACAGACACATAGACAAATTGGCGCTTTAATTGTAATAGAATTGTATGATTGTAATTATGTTTGATTCTTCAATTCTTCGGTATTCCGAATGTCCTCTGGAAAACTTCTCTTCGTGATAGCTTTGCATGTAACGATTTAATGTAGAGTCCCTTTTAAAAGTGACATCCGTAGTTTCGCCTAGTTCTACTAAACTGACACAGAGCATGGTACAGTTAACTGGCGGGAAAGAGAACATCTATTGTAATATTGTAATGATATTTTCAATATATTTTTCAATCATATAAATTCACCTATTCGAAGTAAATAACTTCAATCAACCATAACTTGAAATCATCTCCAACCAAACCTAAACTAAATTAGCACACTTCGTCAAATACAACACAACTTCGACAAATCGACACACATCCACCAAACATCACATTAACACACCTCAAACCTACCCAACACCCCATCAACTCAACCTATCAAAAAGTTTCACAAAACCTCAAATCTACCCAAAAACCTTTCAAACAAAACACTAAAATTTCCATAGTTTCGTCGAGTTTTTCTGAAATCCAACTAGACCAGCCTACTAATTGTCAACTAACAGAGTTAACAGACGAGATGTAGACCTTCCTTCATAATAAAACCATATTTTAATTCAATTGTAACTTTACCAATTAGAAATTAATAAGCAAATCTATCATAATTCAACATACAACCACCAAATACGCCTCAGACCTAACAAACATCCCATCAACTCAACCGATCGAAAAGTTTCAAAAAACCTCAAATTCACCGAAAAACCCTTCAACCCACGAACTCTTCTCTAACCAAACAAGACACCATCGCAATCCAGAAGACCACCACAGATCGACAATATCCCAAAGGCAGGGTCAGAGGAAACGGGGGCGGAGTGGGCGGCACCGCGCGTGGTCCCGACCCGCCTCGTGCTTCAGTAGCGGCGCGGACGACGGGCGTCGCCATCGTGCGCCAACAACGACGCCTCGCACACAACACGTACTCGACATACACTTTTTTAACACTCGAAAATCACAAATTTAATCGTCTTCAAATACCGAGAAAGTCAGGGTCTCTGGCTTCCGGTCGGGGTCGGAAAAGCGGCGGTTTTCCGGCGCGCGACGCCGTTTTTCCGGGAAAGTTCGCGACGCGCGTTCGGAGGTTTTTCGAAAGTTTTCCGTGCAGTTTTTGGGAGTCGGATTTGGGTTTTCTTGTCGGTGTTGAATTTTTGACGTTTTGAGTTTGTTTTTGTTGTTATGTAAGAATTGAGTTGTTGAGGCGTTGAAAATATCAATGCGTGCCTGGTTAGGTTAATGTTTTGAGATTTGTATGCTTTACTATTTGAATCTATTTTATGCAATATTTAAAATGGTAGTGTAGAAAAAATTGATATATAAACATCACAGGAACTGACAAACTAATTTAGATTTAATTATAATACTCGTATTATATCTTTGATGTATCATGTTGGAACTCTAGTATAAATACATAGATTATTATTCAATTTTAAAATTATATAAAAAGTCTTTAATGACATTAATTTATATGAAATTAGAAAGAATCTTTAAATAGCTCAAAAATCTGGAATAAATTATGGACACTTTTAATATTATATATATTTAAAAAAGTATCAACTATTAGTTTTACTACTGATGTTTTAAAATATTCATTATACCGGTACTTCAAATCCTCATTTTATATTTTACATTTCAAATTCAATTGTTTTCAAGAAATATTTCAAAGAAAACAATTGAACTTCAATTAAAAAATATTCAATTTGAATCAGTAAAACTGTATGTTCATTTCATTCATAATCGTTAAATTTTGAATAACATGATTTAGGGTGCATATAACAGGCGAGGGTTGAGGGTTTTCCTTGCGATAACATAATTTTTACAACTTGTACGATATGAAAAATTCACACCTCGAATCTTTTTTTCGCGTGTAAAAATCACAATAAAGATACACGTTTTTATATCGACACCGTTAACCGTTTTCATCAAATTATTCAAATTTGATGTTGAAGTGTGCCACTTTTCGCTGTAAAATAAAAATTCGAGCATCCCTCGAACATGCATCGAGATTTTTATTATGGGACATAAGCGAAAAACCTTTACTTAGGTGGAAAAAGATGAACGATTTGCATTTTTATGTCATATTGAAGACGTTCCCAATAACGAAATTACTCGGAACGATAAAATTTCCCGTGACACTTACATAATCGAATGCGCATATATTTTATGGGAGGAAAATGACAACAGCTTAACGGTTTAGCACAGCGGTGGGAATTCGCGATACATTTTCATGGATGTTTGAATATTAAGCAAACATTTTGAATGCGATGTTACAAATGGAATCAAAATGATAATTTGAATATTTCGAATGAAATTTGATTTTCAGCTTAATTGTGATAAGATAAATCTCATTTATTTGGGCGCGGAATGTAACATGACAATTCGCAATTGATAAGCGTAAGGTCGTCTTAAGTAAAACTGAATTTTATGCATGATTTCAAAAATGAAACAGTAAAATTTTTTTTTTGCACAAAAACGTTTGATTTTTTTGAATTCTACATACTTTCATCACACATCGAGTGTAGGAAATGTCCCGTATTCTTTTCGCAGAATTTCTAGAGCTTTTTTCGTATTTTAATAAGATTTTTCTGTATTCATGAGTCGGAAGAATTTCGCGCAATACCCTATTTTCTTCTGTTTTTTTTTTCTTGAATATTCTGATGGAGACGACTTTCGCATTTTTCGTATTATTTTTTCCAAACATATCACATACGATTTATTTGATTACATCAACAAATGTTCCGTAAATATTTTTTTAATACTCAAAACATACTGACACTCAACAAAATACACTAATCTTATAAATTCATAAAGGAGTGCGTCAGTTGTCGCCAATTTATACTTAATTTAATTACGTGTTACAGTTCAACCGCAAACGAAAATTAAATTACCCGCTTTGTTCAGTGTTAATACAAACACAGTATTATAACGAGTCGTAATAAACATTCAGTGTTGTAAATTATAATCTATTATATGTGTAATTTAAGTTGAAATATTTTTGAATTCATCTATAACCAGTATATATTTTATTAGACTATTGTTAAATGTGTAAATGTGAAACGTTAAAGAGTTTTATTGTTCATTACAAATTGTGTCAAATTTTTTTCTAATATAATCAAATATAATATAAAATATAATAATATAAGTGTTGCTTATTAAAAAAATATATTGTTATTTTTAAATCATAATAAACAAGTTGCTTTAAATATTGGTTTTACACGCATATGCATAAAAATAATAACTAGTTATTTTGCATAATTTATTTCTGACGTCAAATACCGTGAGTATGATATATTGTATAAAATGATTTTTTTTTTATATTTTTAATATTCAAATGGACCATTTCATGTGATACATAATACATATAATCACATTAACAAATACATATATTTATATTATAATTAATTCTATAAGGTATGAAAAACGAATCTTTCTACCACGATACAAACGATTATTATCGTATAATTTTATACTTATATCGAATGAAAAATTTCGCTTACATCAACCTTTTCACACAATTTCCACGAAAACCCACATCGTTATCAGGTGAAAAGCGCAAGAACGACAGTGGAAAATGCTCCGTACGAGGAAATTGTTATTTGATAATCATGTTCCTCGTCATTCACATCAGATATATTCATTCAATCTAACAGCCCATTCATTCCAAAATTACCATACAAAACCCTATTTTTGAGACGAAAATGTTGAAGTTTATAATATCGGTTATCATATTCATCAATTTTAAAAACATTTATTAAGAAAATTACTCCCGAAAACAACATCTTACCTCGCATCAAACAGTTCGAGCGATTCGCGTTTAATAAGCGAGATAAATTTCCCCACACACGCCTATGAAAATGCGGACGAGCCTCGAGCGCCTTTCTTTTTAATTTCCCGAAATTTCCACAAAGCGAAAGTCGGCGGAGTAAAGTTTCCAAAAATTCGCAATAAATTAATTTCGAAAGGCGATGTTTTCGTATTTGTAGCGTGACGCGTCGTAATTTACGGGCGTCGTGTTCGGTTCGAGGGCGTAGTACGTAAACTTCGCAACAGCCTGCCTGCACTTAACGACCTGCAAGAAATTTCGCTAAACGAATTTATGTTCGGCACACGATATCGAATCGTCGTGCTTTGGTAGCTTTTGTATCGGCGTTGTGTTAGGCTATGTTCACACGGGGTTGTGTGGTCCGCGTTCGTGTTCTAAGGATAGTTCATACTACTCTACCAAACTAAGAGATAGAGCCATTTCACTTACGTATATAAGTGTGTCTGTCTCATGATTTTGATTTTGAACTGATTTCTGTTGTATTAACTAACACTATAAGTGTGTTCAAATTCATGATATCGATCTAACAATAAAATAGAACGTGATCTAGTCTGGTCCAATTTAATCTATCTAAAAAAGGAATGAAAATCTACCTAAAACCCTCCCTAACTTAAGCTATCGAGTATTTTGTCAATGAAATTGTGTGAAAATGGAAAATGTATTATATTTTCTCAATTTTAATTTGTTTTTTTCTTAATGAGTTTAAAGTCTATGTAGTGTGGTATTTTCTAGGGTATTTGTTATGAAAATTCCCTATTAAGTAGTAATCTTGTTCATACATGCGCGAAAAATTATGATCCTATTATATTGTAAGTTCGCTAGTATAATTACACATTTTGAAAATTTATTTTGTAATTAAATATTTTTGCTTAAATTTTTAACCGATATATATCGAATGAGACGACTTATTAATGAGCAAGATTTTGTTATTGTGATTTAATCAAAAGCTAAATATATTTTAGGTTATTAAAATTCAATTATAATTAATGAATTTTTCACATAACTGAGCAAGAAATTGAAATTTAGAAAATAAAAATATATCATGAAAATATTATATGCTGAAAATTGTATTGATTATTTATTAATTAATTATTCATTTCAACATAATGAACAGACATGCCCTAAAAATATATTTACAACCTACATTAGAAAATTTCATTAAAATATTTTGAAATCTTCATCCCATCGATCGAAAGCATCTCATAACGAACACACTTTTCTCATTTGGAAAAATCTCATAAACTCGACCGTTTAATCTTCAATTTTCCGAAACGAAACCCAAGAAATAACATTCCACCATATACGATCAGCATTAAAATCGCATCATCGCCACATTTCGCCATACAAACCTATAAAAACACGCGAATCCGAAGAAACGAATCGCCAATATCTCCTCGATATACTTTTCCTAGGCGAATCCTTTTCGACCGCGATTCATCATGATAAACGACCGAATTAACAATCGAAGCCTCCATTTTCAATTCCTCAGAATCATTACAGATATGGACAACCTGAAATTTCGTACTTCATTCGATTCATGCGTATTTTATTTAATTTTGTCCTCAAGTTCGAGGTTCGTGAAGAATTAGGATTAGGCCGGTTAAGCCGTCAAGGTATTAAATCGAGCGAGAAGAGATGCCGTTGTTCTCAAAGTTTCCGGAAAGATTTTCGAAAGTGAGTTCGTTTCAATTAAAAATGGTATTAATTCGGTTGAAAGGCGTAGGCGTTGTTGAAAAGCTGGATCGGGCGTGAATAATGTAGATTTGTACTGAATCCGTGATAAAGGTTTGTTTCATTATGACTTTTTCAAAAGGGTTTGAAATTTTATTTATCTTATGTTAATTTTATAGCCAGAAACGTGCTAAGGATTATTTTTGGGTAGAAATAATAATTTTACAAAAATAGCAAGCAATGAAAACATATTTCATTCATGTTCACTTGCTTCTCATTGTAGAAAATATTATTTCAATGGAAGCATTATAATTATAAAGACGAGAAGGAAAGGAAAATTGTGAAATTAATGTATTTAAAGACACGACTTTTGAAATAATATTCATGTGTTCACAAAATTTTATAAATAACTATAAGTATACTGTTACCTATAAATTCTTCTTTGGTTCTTATTTCTAAGATAGTATTGTTTTAAGACCAAATTTAAAACATTATAAAAGAAGTTTTCTTTTGAAAAAAATAATTATACTTATACTCTTATCCTTCGTAATCATAGTTTTATATAAATGGATTTTATATAATACCAAAATAACTACACGACTGTAATATTTTACAAATATAAAAGTGGGTATATCGTATTAAATACAGTATGAAATTTAATATATCAAACACTTTTTCAAAAGCTAAATTAAAACCAGTGCGATTTTTTCGCTTTTTCGTGAAATTAAAACGATTTCATATTTTCATCACTCGTTCGGGTTTCATTTTAATCGGATCGTTTCACACATTGAATAAACGTATCGTTTTTTTTTTCACGCCCAAATATAGGCTTCGTTCATATGAAATTTCTGACACATGATCGGTATTTTACATCGACAGCTTCGTATTTTTTTTTCTCATTTCGCTGGGAATTCGTTTACAAAAACTCAAATAGGGCGCGAAAAATATTCAAATGAAGGTTGTCGTTTGAATGGGAATTTCAACCGAAGCCTGCATGAAAAATTTTTGAGTGCGCTCTTGTCGAAATGAAAAGATGCTCTAATGATGAGCGAGAAAGGAAGCTTTTCAGCAGCCAAGAATTTTGAATTTTTGCATTTACACATATATTGTATGATGATTCATTATTTATCCAGATGAAAAACTAGTATGTAACATTTGTTGAACAAACACTTTTCACTTACGCTTATTTTCAGGTTAAACATTTGTTATGTTCAATTTTTTCCTTCTATCGAAAAGGTCAAAGCAATATATGAATTATGATTGTTTCAACAAGATATTTCTCTAAAAAATATTATATTTGACGCTGACCATTATTTATTCAAAAACTTTTTGAGTTTTCGGAAAATTGTCGAATCAATCACTACAAAGGTTTTCATACGTTACTTCAAAATATTTCTTGTATTTTTTCATATTGAATCGAATGTTTCTTATATATTATACTCGCAGTCGTAAACAATCTTATGTGAGAGTACACAGAAAACTCGACGTACTCAATTTCCGTTAGCGAGCTTTTGACAGTCAAAAGGATACGTCAATTTTTTTTTCATGGCAGAAACGAATGACACACTCACAAAAAAAGTATTGTTTCTATATATTGCTAAATATGATGTATTTGATTTGCAATATTCACAAAAAAAGTCATTCAATTAAGCTAATAAATTTTACTCGAAAAGAATTAAGCAGAAAGACAACGATCTGCAGTATTTATTCAACGTTATCTTATTTGTATGTAAATCCATGCCATTCGAATGTTAATACATTCGTTTAGGGTCTAAAACTTTGTTCTTTTCCTTTACCAACGGATACGAATCATAATTATACTTAGCTCTCCTAAACTTCGTAGTGTAGAGAGAAAGCACGGATTCTTTTAAGCACGCTTAGGAAATTTTCCTTTTTTCGCGCACTTATGAGTTTTCCCCGAGTTTTCCGAGCGTGAGAAATCTCGTCGAAGACCCGAATGATCTATGTATTCGTTATTTTGACTCTTAGACGTCTTTATTTCACAATATTTCACCGCTCCCACCATAATTGCTCGCAATATAAACAAGAAACCATTAACCGAGCACCATCGCAACATTGTAATTAGCGAAGAGTGTAAAATATAACACGATTTCATCTTGTTTATTTTTAATCCGACTCGAGCGTATAGAGGAAATTAAAAAGCACTCCTCACACACGTTTAATCACGTTAAGTGAATCGTCAAACACACACATATCGAAGATATTCTCAGATCGTCTTTTCACTAGAAATTCGCTTAAATTATCGACTGATTCGGTTCTGAAACTCAAACGAAAGGCTCGTAAAGTCGACTATGTTTCACTTTACGTGAAAACTTGTTCCGAAGCGTGGTTATTAATGTATCGAACTGGGTGTGGCATATCGATATCGAAAAGGTCCCTCCAGTACGTCACAAAATGTCAGGCGTATAATTACGTGAAACTGGACGTGGAACTCTACGTCGGGCTTCAGAATTGGCTTTCGGTCTGAAAAGCCAATATATTCGTCTATATGGAACGGGTTCGGTTCGTGCATTTCGATTTTTCTATGACACAGTTCTACGCAGATGGATTCTGCGTTTTATTGTGTCGAGTCGTGGATCGTTCGAATGCCGCACATATTATGTGGAAAATATGAAGAAAATGTTTCGTATATATTGCGAAAATATTTTCCTTTTCTTTGTAATATATATTTTTGAATAAAAGAAAGAGGCATTCATATAAAAGTGAAAATATTCTTCAATAATATCATTCGAATGTTGTTATTTTCATTTAAATAAGAAAATTATTCTTCCTTATACTCTTAAAAATCTTGAATCTTATTATTTCTTAAACGAAAAATAATTCTATAAACGAAGTATTCATTGAAAAGAAATCTAATTATTATCTAGAAATTTCAGCGCAATAACTCAGTTTAAATCTTATTACCTACTACCGCAATATCTTAAACTAAATTCGATAAATTCTAAGAATTCACCTCTTTTAATGCTTCGAAGGCAATTTTCTTACAGAATAATCAACATGAATTCTTACGAACGTGTCTAAAATTCACTTACTAAATTACCAAAATGCTTTCTGTAGTAATAATTCGATTGAAAGCACAATAAACAAGATAAGATTTTAATCAAACATTTCGCATTCGATGCGTGAGAGCGTCTAGCTCAATATCCCCAAGCTCGTCCATAGATCGACAGCATTTTTCCTCGACATAACACGCGATATATTAATATTAATAAAGCGATATGTATTAGAATGAAAATAGGAAAATTACAAGGACCCATTCACACTAGAATTTAATTAACCCGTCTGTCGAGTGTACGCCTCGTTACGCGCACATTCGCGCATCGTTTAGCTCTTCCAACATGTAGGACAAAGGATGATGGTGAAACCATAAGCACCATAAGCACCACAAAAACCACAACACCGAGACTCGAATCCATCATCTGTTTAGTGTTCATCTAGCAACGATGAGATAAGATTCTTTATCGAGCTGATGGCTTAGTGAAATATAGTGTGAGTGGTTAAGATTGATCAACCGAGTGAATACGTTGTAGAAAGTTTCATAAATAAATTATTTTTAGATTCGTATAACTCTTTATATTATTCAAATATTATGTCGTTCCTAAAATAATCTCATTAGCAAGTGCGAAAATTTTCAGTTTGCTCTCTGCGTATGAGCGAGCTCATACGATTAATTAATTACGCTCTATAAAACTCAGCTTTCGTACCGTTTGTAAATTCGTCTCTAGAATACTCTGGGAAAATGTTTGAAAACTCTTCTAAGACATATTTCAATGTTTTCATCCCACCTGTTACTTGTTCTAGTTTTTGCACATGCACAACTAAGGGTGACCCGGTTTCGTGCTAACACTAAGCAAAATTGCACCTCATAAATATGCGAACTTATGTACACATTTCATAGAAATAATTTTGAATAAAAATAAAATTTTCATATCCAATATAATATTAGCAATATAAATCATTTGTGTATACACGTCTGGCTTCAGTTTCCTCACGATACTGGGTTCGAATCAAGTCGAGCAGTAATAATTCGATATTTTTCTTAATTGTTGTGATAGGTTAGTATTCATTTTGAAAAAATGTTCATTTAACATTTTAAGAAAAATTCATAAAAAAATATATCTCAATTTGATTATCTTTATCGAATTTTTTCTATTTTATCTCCATATTCCACGTTCTAATCACACTTCGAAGTTCCTAGCCTTAGCGACTACTTCTTCACTTTAAAATGAATGATTAATTGTAAATTTTCAAAAATTGGGTCACATATATTTCTCACAATAAATAAACATGAATTTACTTGCAACATTAACGAAATTCAAATGAATCATTCCGCATTGAACAGTCAATTCACAAATTTACACGCTCGACTCGAACTCGGACGCAATATATTTAACCCGATACCCAAAGCACCCAGCAAATTCCAACCCCCATAATCAAAGCCATCATTCGCAACAAAACGATCCAACATTCCAACATCCTTGTACCTTCGAAAGCCCAAATCCGAAGCGATCTCAGTGTAAATCGCCTCTAATGGACTGACCCGAATATGCTGCGACGCGTAACAGATGGCCGCTGCAACCGACCCAAATGTCATTTCGGACTTTGTATTTTATACTGAATTTATATTTTTATATATATTAATATTATTTATATGAAACGGGGTAGTTTTCGCCGAATACTATATTTATTTCGTTTTTCTGACAGCGCTGCGCTCGTAAATATCGCTCGCGGTCCGGAAGGTGGATTTTTCAGCCGGACTTTTCAGCGGTCGTTATTAATTTTCGAATTGGTTTGCTTCTGAACGGCTTCGTTTTTCATTATACGAATCGGATTTTTACGTTTGAAGATTGACTGAATTATTTTTTGATATTTTTGCGATCGTCGATTTTTATATTCGACATGCGCTGGTCATCTATAAATTATTTTACGATAGGTTTTTCGAATATTTTTAATGAAATATCGTATTTGTGATATTTTCGGATATATTTGATTATTTTTATTTGACGTTTTTTCTCAATATAATATTTGCGATGTTTGTACAAAATCTTTGTTCAAAAAAAAATACTTAGATGTGGCAGATCTATCAAATGTATCATATTGTTCTCGAAGTGGCGTTTTTACGATAAAAGCCAAATACATTTTTAACGATCGGTTTCAAAAATAAAAGTAAAATTATAGCATGAGATGTTTTTATTCCTTTATGTTCGTGACACGTGCGCGTTGTATTATTTTTTCACAAGACATAAAGAACGTATCACAAATATCAACTACACGTGTCGCGAGCTTAATTCGCGCTTTTCTCTCTACCCATTTTCGAATTATAATAAAGAAAACGGATATTAAAGTGTAAATATGTTCGATAATACCATAAAATAAACCATGATTCATAGTGGACTTGCAAAATTTTCATTTAAAACGGCGCTTTGTCTGCGCAATGAATCACGGCCATTTTCAGGAGGCAAGTTATTCGCTCGGCTGTTTGACCTGAATTTCTCACTTTCTTGATGTTGTTTCAATTATGCAAATAGCTGGAAGTTACAGAGACAAATCAAATTTATGGGCGAGGATGGTTCGGCGTTTATTCAAAAATTAATTTAGTGTCAACTCGAAATTGCTCATTCGAAGCGGAGGAAAATTCGTTCAGGCAAATCATATGATATAATCAACTCATCTCTGAATGGTTTGAATCATTTACATATTTTACATTATGCCATAAGTGTAATATGGCGATATTTCACAATTTTCACGCTGTATGAACAACAATGAAAATCCTCGCGAAAAACTATAAATAAAGGTATTTTCTAAAGCTAGTCTGAATGAATAGAGTCGAAACTACAATGGGAAGAAACCGAGATTCATAACTTTTCCTGGCAAATATAAAAATATATAGAATATGGCGCATTCATTTTTGACTACATCTCTCTCGATACTTTCATAAATGTACTCAGCATTCAGTAGTTTTTCTTTGAATTCACAAGATATTTCATGAATATGAAATACTCGCAAATTCTAGATTCTTTCTTGTTTCACTTTGCATTTTCAAGCTGGAACGATTTAATCAATTCTTTGTGCTTAAAAACTGTCGAAGAATATTCCAAGTAAAAATATCCGCTGTTAATGAAATTGTAGCGTTCCCGTCTTGGTAATTAATTCCTGTAATGAAATTGCTCTGGCCTACTTTTGTATCTAGCAATTTTACAGAAGAGTATTCGTGTTTAACATTTTCTAGAGAACTAGTAAAAAAATACGTTTTATATAAAACGAAAAATTTGCATTTGTTAACAGAGTACACGTAATTCTCATAAGTAAACTCTTTCATACAAATTACGGTTTTTAACAATGGCACGTATATAACATGTTTTTTTTTTTTATTTCAAAACAAATTATAATATCAATTTTTATTATGTGTTGATATAATATATTGTATAAGATATTGATTGAAAATTTATCTAGTTTCAAATGCACAAACTCACGCAACAAATTACCAAATTCAGAACACACATTTCGTCGAATAATTAAAGCCGCACTTTATCCACATAAAGGTCCTATCCTTCACACCCTTATCGTCATTTACATCTAGCATTAACGTACATCAAATTTAGTTACTATACATTGCTAGAAAATCAATTAAGCTTTCAAACTATAACGACTTAGGACACTGACGACACATACATGTACATATATAACAGTAATTCTACGATAGTAATTGAATTTGTATTATTCTCTTTTAACAACTCGTTAATGAACCCTAGGTAATTTCAATTTGTCTTTTGATAAACTTAACGTCATTTTATGAAAAAAGAAGCAAAATGAAATAAATTTTGTACGTATAGATTTTCTTCAAACTTCAGTCACATGTTACATTTGAATTCAATTCCTATGACTTTTTATGATAGATGTCTATAAAAATTAATAAAGTTGATATAGTTGGTATACTATCGATATTTTTTATAAAAATAGATAAATTAATTTGACGTACAACTCGTTAACTGAATATTTGCAAACTATTACATTGAGCACTTCGTATGGCAAAATTAGCAAAGTTTCCCATATAATAGTTAGAGGGTCAATACAGTGCCTGTATACGAACATCAATTAATAACCAGACCCTATATAAGTAGACCCTGAGGCAATCGAAAGGCACTCGCCGAGGATCTTCGTCCTTTGGCCTGTCTCGCCAATTATTTAATTTCGTCTATCCAGCACTAAGCCAGGTTTCCAAATCGAATCGCACAAAACCTCTCTCGATTTGATACGAGAGTTAATTGATCGGTCCACAGTTCACCTAGGAAATATTTTCGAGATTGTGTCCGACTTGTGAGATCGGAAAGCGCCAACTAATTAAACTCGGACTGCGAAATTCGACGGTGTCCTAATACGGAACGAGTCGGAGTTAGTTTGCGCTTAGTCCGATTGTTCCAAGTTGGACGTTGGTGTTTTTCAGTTTGTGTTTCGCAGTTGTGGGAGTTGTTGATTTAAAGTTTGTATAAATGCCGCTTTTCAAACGTATATATAATCTCTTATAAGTTTGAGATACGTGTCGAGGCTATAGAGCCTCGCGAAAGGGATGTTGTTGCATATAGAAGCATAAAACTCAAGAAAAGTGAACTGTTTATGCAAAAAAAAAATCGAGTGTATTTGTATATTCACCATTTATATTATTTCTAGTAGTCTTTTAAAATTTCATTTTGTAGTTCTTTCGGTTTTAATGGTACCGTTGTAATGTTTTGTTTTCGTTAGGCATATTTTTCTTTCAACGTTTTATGCCCGCTAAAGCACAAAGCTCCAATTTAAATATAAATCGCTTACCATTAAATTTGCGTATCGTATTTCCAACTTTAACAAAATGTCAAAATAGCTTAAATAAAAATATTTCAAAAGCTATCAAATCGAATCGTATTTTTTTAATTCAGTCTTGAATATTTCATTCAATTTATTTATTTTGACTGCTTTAATTGAATCGTTCTCAAAAATATATTTTTGAATCGTTCATTTTCTCTCTAGATTCGAAATTATTTGTTTTTCTTTCACCACCATCAAACAAAAGATCGCCTTACTAATTTGTTTTACTAGATCATATCGCCTCGAGCAGAAAAATGCGGTTTATTCAAACGTTCTCTCGCAGATTTGGAATATGATGGATCGCCAAACGGCGCAAATATTTACGCGTTCGCACAAAAATAAGGCTTTGTCTCGGTTCGATTGCGTTCTGGACGAAATTCGCAAATAAAACCGTTTCGCTTAATGCAATTCGAGTTTGTTCGAATGATTGATATATGTATGAGCGTTCGTTAGGCAGAAATATGTGCCTAATTACGCGCTTAGTTTTTATGTCAGAAAAGCGAACGCTTTTCTTAGTTAACGTGGTACAAGACGTATGTGATACTGTTAGAGCTCAAGAGTTAATTTCCTTTCTCTATTTCCTCCAGCGTACATCACCTGCTTAGATTCTGCGCTATTTGCTTTTAATGGTGAATTATTCTTTGCTTTTGTTTTGGATAATAGGTAAAATCTTCAATTTATCTAAAAAAAGACTTTTGACCTCATTATATAAAATTTATATAAATAGTAGAAAAATATTTACTATTTCAATCGAAATTCATTTGATGAATCTATAAATATAAAAATAAATGTATGTACATATGTTATTTTATAGACTTCTTTCACTTTTTAGACTCGTTTGACAGTTCTCATGGGACCTTTTCATATTCCAACGGTAGCAAATATTATTCATGACCTACACATGAAACGGAATTTTTTACGTTAACGAAATTTAAAAATAATTTCATACAACAATTCACAAACTGATTAAAGTCCATAGAATTTAAAGTCACAAAATCTTGTTATAATAAAAAATAATCAATTTTTAGTGCAGCGGTATAACGGTTTTGTATATGCCGCGTTGACAATGAGATACAGTGTCCTTTTGATGCCATGTTCAAGTCATATTAAATCCTGATGAGAGTATTATGCCACGTTTCTTAATTGATATACTTTAATTGCTTCATTCAAACTTTTGATTTCAAAAATTGACAATTAAACATTTCACAAAACAATTTCTAAAAACAGATCCCCAACCATTTCCACGTCACAGAGACAGATTAAACAAACCTCGCAACGACAAAAGCGCCATTTTTTCACACAACCTCCGAACGACACTTCATTACTTCGAGACCCGATACATACTAAAATAGGACAAACACACACACACACACACAGAAAAAGTTGCAGCATCGAACGTCGGAAAAGCGGCGTCGGGAAAATGCGGAAAATTCGCGTCGTCCCGCGGGCTGTTTGCTCTGAAAAAGGCTTTTCTCGGTCCGAAAGCAAACGGTCGCCGTTGCAAGTGAGAGACCCCTTTGTGGTGGAAGTGGGACGTTAAAAAATATCACCGCAATAAAAGAAACACGGTCGGTCTGTTCGGAAAATTTGTTTTCTGGGAACGATTTCTCTAGGCGGTGTGTTTTCTTTGAGGAAATCCGAAGGTGCGCGAACGGTTCGGAATTATATCGTATACAGTCTTTTGATGGTGGTTTAGTGTTAAAGAAAAGGTCATTCGATGGGGTGTTGGTGTTTTATGAGGATTTTCGTTTCGCTTTAGACTCGTTTTGGTCAGAAAATAAGCTTTAAATTTTAAAATTGTCTGATTATTATAAACATTACAAAATGTTTATCAAAAATATGAAGGTTTGACCATTCAATTCACGGTTTCGAGTTGTTTCTACTATCGAACTCTACACTATTTCATGGAAAAAAAAGCAAAAATTTATCAGGAATCGATTCGTCTTATATAAAGGTATAAATAAAAAAAATCGAAATCAACATTTCCAACACTTTCAATTTCCAAATATTACATTTACATATTTTAAAAATTCCATTTTCGATAATACGCGATTATTTTCATTACTTTCAATTTATTCTTGTTTATATTGTCCGAGACAAAGCGTCACATTTTTCTTTCATATCTTTATACAGTAATTTTAAAGAATCTACATATTTTCTAGCCTTCAATAACTTGTGCTGTTGACGGTCATACATCTGTTATGAAAATTAAATTGAATTAAAATTTATCTTTTAAAATTTGTAATGGTACTCACTACTTACATCATTAACGTGAAATAAAACTTTATCGTCGCAATATATTGGAATTTTACATGATCTTGAATTAGATGAATCTGAAATCCTTGATGATTTGTCACATCTATAATTAATTCCATTGTCAATAAAAGATATTATTAATTAAACATAAATTTGTGTGAAAATTAAGATGACTGTTTAATTTCTTTACTTTTTTATCGTTTTCGCTTTATTCAATTTTTCGTTCTTGCTAAAAGATTTAAGTTTATCTTGTATCTCTAGCCAAAACTTTTCATTCTCTTCATGAAATTGACGTAAGTCATTTTTCAGGTTTATCTTAAGTGATCTATAAAAGTATAGAAATATTTAAAATTAAATACTTATGAGAAAATTTAGTATAAAATACTTTGTACTCACTGTGATTGAGTTTCAAATGCTTCTTCTATACTCTGAATTTTGTCATGAAATGTCTGTGATAGATTCAAAATATTTTGAGCATTTTCTGTTTGCAACGATTCCACTTGATTCGTTTGAAATGATTTAATGTCATTTAAGAGCTGAAAAATAATAAATAAAATAACATAAATGACAAAAACAGGACATATTTCAAGTAAAATAAATATTACAATCTTTTTCTTTTCTTTAACTTTTACAATATGATCACATAAATTTGACACATCGATTCCAAATAATTTTTCATAATCAACCTTAAATATACACAAACAATTCATAAAAATATAAAATATAAATTTGTAAACGCAAAAAATATCCACACCTGATTTAAAAATTCATCTAAAGATTCATCGATACAATTAGTTGCCATTTCGACATCCGAAAACATAACCTAAATGACAGTCGACGAAACGATGTTATTTTTTCACTAAACAAAAGACGCTCACATAAAAAAATGAATTTGAAATAATTTCAAAGCGAAATTAAATTTTATGAAAATATTCGAATTAAAGTCAAATATTTTCGGCATTTTGTCGAGGATTTTCAGCGGATAAGTGTTTCGCAATATTCGCAATTGTCCCCATGTGTGTCCGTGAAAACTTCTAAAACGCCCACCATTATGTATTCAGGGCCGCTTTTCCAACCCCTACTATTATTTTCTCGGCTCTACATTTTACTCAACCCCGAAAATTTTCTTCTCGGTTCGCAGTTTCTCCCTCCCTTTATATCTACCACGACACGTACGAGCATTTTTACCTAAAATATTTGCGGTATATGAAAAAAATTGCGGACGACACGCGTCTTCTTACCTACATTCTATGTACATACGTGCGTTTTCCTCTTTTTTAACATGTGACCGAATTTATTACCGCGTAATAATAAACGCAGTGTGGAAAGCGGGAAAAAGGTGCTCGCGAGATGTGCCATTTTTAAGCCCCCGCATATTTTCCTGTACGCATTTTTGTCATTTAGTATGATGAAGGTTGCGTTAATATAATATGATATGATACATTTTTTTTATTTAAATTTTTATTTATGTTTACGTCTGATTTTTATTTTTTAATGGTTTCGTTCGTAAGAAATTTAACGTTGAGTTGATTAACGATCGTTCGCGCCTGACCAGGTATCCTCAGCTTTTCTGTTAACAACAACGCTTTGATGAATGGCCCTCTTTGTTTTTCTCGTTTACCGAATTAGCGATGCAAAAAATTCAAGCTCTTAAACAAAACGATTAATTATGAAAAATAATCTTCAAGTTTGCCGAGTAAACAAAATGTTTCTCTTCGCCGGAGAGTCTAGCCTCCGTTTCGCACCTCTTTTATACTTTAAAAGTTTGTTCTTTTTTTTTCGCCTCTCGCCTCTTTATTTCATCCTTTTGATGATTGCGAATTGAGTGGAAAAGCAATTTCGGCGATGGAGCTTTAACGAATTGTCGCCGTAACTTTGGCTTTTGTTCGGACTCAATTTCGTCGAATTGTACCCGCGTGAGAGTGTGCCGCGATTAGAAGAAACAAAACTAATCGAAACAATTTGTACTGTCTATTTTTACCATTTTTGTGTAAAAATACGATACAAATTATCCATTTTAAACATCTATTTTTTCATATTAATAATTTATACATCTTACATCATCATAATTGGTTCTACAGCTCTATACGAGTCAATCATACTTCATACTTAACTATATAAAATTTTACAACATTTAAATCAAAAATATAAAATAATTTTTAAATTCTATAAAAATACATAATTTATATATTCTTTTCAAATAATAAATCACATCGATACTAATATTACGTGTATATAAGTCTTCAAACCATCAAAGTCATCGCTCAGTCTTCGAGCAGCGCTAAGAAGTAAATTTTTAACCGCGACCATCCATTGTTCGACTTTGTAAGAAGCCCAACACAAAAGATCCGAGAAATTGGACGAATATACGTATATAATTATATTTATGGTTATAACACAGCATCTTTATTGTGCTAGGGTCATAACTGCTGCTATGCATCCATCGTCGAATTCCTCTTTTGGGCCATCTGGAGGCATTCAACAGGCTTGTTATTCGCCTCGGGGCGGGAAAATTTATTCGAAAGCCTTGCCAAATCGGCTCGAATCCGACCTGTTTTCCGAGAAAATTTTGATAAACGTCCAAATAATGAAAGTTGGCCAAGATTCCTGCCGGTGGTTGTCGGTGAGGACGTTCCATCGCCTCCGAACAAATTTATGATTAATTGTGTGTCAGGCGAATTTATTTATCGATAAATATGTTCGATTCTATGCGAAAGAGGCGTTTGTAATTTATATTCAATGGTGAAAGAATGAATCGATCCGTTTTGCTTTGATTTATGTTGAGTTGAAAAAAATATCTCGAGTTTGTGTATTGAAGACGATTTATTTTGCTTTTTATTTGAGAGCATTTTTTATTTAGAGTAGGTTGACATTAATATAAGTGCATTGAAGATTTATGTTCATAGAAAAGATATATAAAATTTAAATATTTTTATGCATTTTTAAAAAATATACTTTTATATGCTTATGTAGTTCGTTCTCTAAACGAATGTGCGGAAAATTAGTTGAAATTAATGGGAGCGAGTCGTTTTCAACCGATTATCTGGGAACGACTGGGTATACATATTGTCACAAATTGCAGTTCATTATTCAACGTTTAAACCGATTAACTTTAGTTTATTGCACACCTACACCATCTCACAAACACATGGAATATTATCAGTCATAATGAAATGGTCCATTTGAATATTGTATAACTGTGTCTCACGTTCGCAATGTCTTTTTCAGCCAATTTTATATGAAAAGTTGTTGAGATTATGTCGTGTGATATTTTTGAAAAATAAAAAAGTTAAAACATCGTTTATAATTATTACGAAAATTATATACAAAAGAAAATTTAACGTGAATGTTGATTATATGCATAAATAAAACGTACCAATATTGAGACTAGTTAAACGAAGTAAACCCTGTGATACATATATTAATTTAAATGATAATATTAAAAATATTATTCTTATAATAATATGAAATTTAACAATATATTTTTTAAATAAATATCGTTGGTCATTTGAAAATAATTAAAAATTACAATTAAACGAATAAGTAATAAAAAATTGTGACCCTGGATATCGTCAACACAGCGAAAATGTTCGAAGGAATAAGGAACAGCAAAATTTCCAAGTTGGCCCTGTCCAGATATCTCTCACAGTCACTGTAAGTAAACGAAAGCTTTGAATTTATTCGCATCCATAAAAAATCCATTTTCGTCTCTAAATAGGACTATATTTTATAATACGACGAAATCGTTTGTCATTTTTTCTCGCGACTTTGTTTCGACACGTTCGACGTTCTCCACGCCAATGTTTAACGAGGCTTCGAGTACGTCCTCTTGCTTCGAGTGGTTACTGTCGAAGAGATTCCCCAACTTTGTTGAGCACCACACTCGAGATGGAATCTGAAATTTGCAGATATTCTCGTAAAAACGAGCGATTTTAATTCTACCGCCCTTTGAAAAGTTCAAGGATTTGAACTGTGAGCTCGTTCTGACCTCAACATTAAATATCTTTTTCTTTTTATTCAAATATTTTATTGAATATTTTTTTTTAGAATATAATAGTGGAATTATTTTAAAGCCCTTTTCATATTCAATTGATCAACTTTACTACTATCCAATACCGATTTTTTCAATGTATCTATTGAAAATTTCAAAATAGATATCGTTGTATCGCAATGTATACTTTTAAGCGCGGATTAAATATTTTCGGAAGCTTCGAAATATCGGAATATATTCATCAAAATTATCGACGATTTTTACAGCTTAAGCCTGAAAGTAATATTTAATGATTTAAATACCGATCGAATGGGTTATATCTGAAAGTCTAATAGGGATTAGTTGAGACCTCGGCTCGAGTTTTTAACTCGATATTTCGCCGACGCTGAACTTTTAAATATTCCCCGGTGGAACGGTTAAATTAATTTTACAATGTCGTTCAAGTTTTATACTTCTTTTTTGCCGCTGCAATATAAGAAAAAGACGACGTATATTTATTTTTTCGTTTCGTCTGCGTTTGACAAGTTAACGTCATCAATTGTACAGTCTATTGAATTCGGTATACGAACGCATTAATAATACGATCCGTTGCGTACCTATAAAGAGATCCCGAAAAAACTGAAGGCATTGTTGTTTTATTTTTGCAATAACTCAAACCAAACAAACGGATTTAATTCAGCCACTCTCGAAATGGCAATTCTCTATTGTACAGGCATTTCAAAGAAGTATAAATTATTTACGAAGCCGCTTATATTTATTTTCGGAATATCGACGATATTTATTGTTTCAAATAACAATAACGTATTTTTTCAAATATTTTCTTTGTCACAGCGATGTTAATTAAAAAATGTAGTTTTAAGTATTGTTTTTAATGTGAATCAGATATTTTTCACTTATTTTGTTTCGTATCATAAATTAGTTTCACTGATCCAGTGTTGATCGAGAATCGAGACTTATGGATTTCGAGCTAATTATGAACCCTTATAATTACGTTGCGTCTGTAGATCATGCATAATATTTGCTACAACTGGGCCACAAGAAAGAATTCTCTCATGAAACGTCAAAGTAAAAAAATCCATATATTAAACAATATTAAATGAAAATTGTGAAAGTGTAATAACTAATAATGCCAAAACCATTCCAGAAGTACACACAATAACCTTGTGAAGCTTTACTACGAAAGAATAAGCCAATATTAAGTCTGTAAATGACAAATTCAGTAATTTTTGTTTATAACTATACAAAAATTCGAAATCAGTATAAAGTCCATAGACTCTCGAGCGACACCAAGTCCCAAAAACCTGCCACTGCGATTATTCAAAGTGCATCACGTCCCCAACTCGATTCGCCCTAACGTGCGCCATTAGCCAAAATTCGATACCCGAAAAGCCTTCGTGTATCGAATTTCTTTCGCATCTCGAAGTGACCGGCCATTCCGAGAATTTTTCGAGAGGACATCCCCTTCTCGATTCCAGGGCCGGCTTCGCGGGAAAAGTTCGCCCTTTGAGCTTCGTCGCCTGCGGAATACATGAATGTATAATGTGACAAGTAATCCGCGAGAGTTGCCAGCGGGCCCCGGATTACGCGTCTGATAAATTGGGCTTAGTTTCGCAAGGGATGAAGTTTTTATTTTCGCTAGACGCAAATAAGACCCGGGTCTAACTTCGTTCGTTGCGCGCGGAGTCGATTCGACGAGTCTTTGCGTCGCTCGCGGCGCGATGTTAATTGGATATGATGAATTAGGGATGTTTTAAAAATGTTGGTTTTTTGAGAATTTGTTGGATTGCTTTGATGTAAAGTTGCGTCTTTGAATTACGAAAGGGAATTTATCGTCTTGTGTATTAAGTGTACTCTACTCTGTGTCAGTTTATTACGTCGGACTAGTTGGGTAGAATCAACACTGCGAAACTAAGAGCGCAACATTTACGTTTACTTAATGTTTAAATATCTGTAGAAAGCTCTTTGAAGTGATCCTTATTGAATTAAAATTTTTATTTTATTCAAGAAATAAATCAGACTAATTCAGAAACATCTTCAAACTGCAAAATGTCTTCCAAACTACTGAAAAACTAAAAATCCTTCAACAATATTTCGATCCTATCAATGATCGAACGATATTAACAATTATTAATATGACAAAACCTATCATTTTCAATATCAATCTAAGCATCACGTACTTTGATTAAATCATAATATTCCCCTTTCTAAGAATGACTTAAACACTAAACTCCTAGACTTAGCACCCATCAGCAGTCCTAACCCGCCCCGTTACTTTAACGACTCACACATTCGCGCTCGATTCGATCACTGCACTACATATAACACACAAATCCATCGAAACTTCCCATCTTGACATAAGCACACGCGTTCAGCTCTCCGTGCGAAACCCATATACGAGGAATGATCTTCTTTCGTAGGCGGCGTGTGTCGGACAATAAAAGGTTTGGTCGTCAATTTCAACAGTAAATGGGTGCCCCGCTTTTACGCGTTTCGCTTTTATTTTCGTATTTTAAACTCGATTTATACGGGATTTTATTTTATTTTCGTTCGGGGTACGTCTGCTCGTCGCTCTCTCGAGTCCTTTGGCGATTCCGTGTTAAATTCGATCAATTTTCTTGTGCTGGAAACATGTCATGAAAAGTGTTCGAGCGTGATTGCTTGTGCGCCTTTGCGTCCGTGCTTACAAAGTGCGTGACAGTTGAATGTGATTCGGATCTTAAATATATCTTACAATCGGTTCGATTTTGTATATTTATTTATATTTTCACTCGGATAATATATCTAATTTAAAAATTTGTACTAAAGTTTTTTTCATACTCATACCTACTATTTTGAAATTTGATGAATTGGACAATTCATATAAATTTTCCATTTGAAGAAATATTTTCTTTTTTATGTAACTTGAATACAAAAGTAATTTGTAGCATAAATATGTCAAACGAAATACAATATTGAAATATTTAATATGTTATGTTTCTTTCGCAAATATTTGACGAAATCATTGTATGTTTCGTCCTTTCTTTCTTCTTTGTAAAACATAGAAATATTTTCCAAAACATTGACTCATATCAAATCGGAAATTTTATTTGAATTGTTGAACACATTTTCATATGTTTATACGTAGATATGTTAAATAATGGTCAAATTATTTGTGAACTGAATCCATTTTATCGTTTTGCGATCGATCCAGTTTTCAGCATTTTTTTCACACACCATTATCACTTTTAGCTTCGATAACATTTTCCTCTGGGAAAAATATTTCAAGATATTATTTTCCTGGGGGAGAAAATCAGAATTTCCCGGTTGACGCAGCTAATGTGGAAAATTCGCGATGATAAATGTTCCACGGAAAATCTCCTCTCGCGTTAAATTGATTTGATAAAGCTCTCAAGTTGAGTTACGAGTAATTTTTTTGTTATGTACAATTTCAGTGGGTAGATTTTATTAACAACTGAGACAAAGCAGAAAATTGATGCTATTATCAAAAGTTATACACGTCCGAATCAGACAGATCGGAAATAATTGATTTCTGAATTAGATATTTCCCCTGAAGCCAATAACGGAACATTTCTCCTCAATGAAATTGTTTGCTGTCGAAGAAAATGTTTTATATAACATTATTAAATGAAAAGCTTCGGATCAATAAGATAGAGAAACCTCCGTTACAGAAAAAGTAAGATTTTCGCCGAAAAAATGTATAAGATAGTGGATATACGACGAATATTTTATTGAGAACCGTTCTATCTTTAAGCACGACTTGGGAAAATTTAATAATGATAAAACTTTAGAACTCTATAGTAATATAATATATTAATCATTCAATTTAAAACAATTTCATATTATATTGTAGCGAATTTGAGACGTGTATGCAAAAGTTTTAATTCAAAAGAGTGCCATTTTTTTCTTTTATTTTCTTAGCGAAAAGTCATTTCTGAGCGAATACCCGACTCTATGCTCAGACCCATATGCGCGGTGTTGTTTTCTTAATGGAAATTTTCCGATAAAACCTTTTTAGACGGTCATTCTTAACAAGTTTCCGAGTCAAAATGAAAGAGAGGCGAAAAAAAGGTCTCCCGTCCGCTGATGGATTCCATTAAGGGAAAATTCGACGTATTAAATTTCCAACTATTCTATTTTTTGCACCGGGTCATAGCGAAAATATTCGATTGCAAACGGTTAAATTTATTATGGTGGCAAATAAAAAAAAACGCGAATCGGCCGAGAACAATTCCGATTGCGAGAGAGAGTTATCCGATTACGAGTTTGATTTAATTTATACGAATTTCGGAAGTTCGAAATGGGGGTTTCGGCGGCTGTTTGTTATCGAAAGTTCGTTTCGGTTTAAACTGTCGGATCCGTGACGACTTTCGTGAAATGGATATGGTTGTAATTGGTATACTGCCGGTGCTACACTCGTCGTTATAATCGCAACGCGAGCCGACGTTTTAGCGTTTTCGAAATAACGACGTTCGCCATTAAGTGATTCTGCTCTAATTTCCGTCGTGTAAAAAGCTTTCGTTGTAAATTAGGTCGTTAAATTTTATGCTAATGAATTATATAATTAGTAACGCACAAATTAAGCTAATTACGCGGAATTACGACGCACTGTTAAGTCCGGATTTCATTCGAATTCGAGCCGTCGAGATTGTGATTGTTTACAATAAAATTATTTTCGTTGTTTCCTACAAGCGATAGGTATGGGTTTATTTTGGGTCAAATAAACTACATACTATGTTTAATGGAAGTTCGAATATTGAATATTTACGTAATATTAATGTGATTTATGTATGAGCACAAACCCTTTCGTTGTATTTAATTATTTAATCATATTTCCCGGTTAACCACCGCGTTCTGTAAATCACGTATGCAAACAATTTTGATCCGGAAGATCCGGCCATGAATATGAATAAATAAAACGAGCACTTTATTTGAAATTTATTAACAATAAAAAACTTCGGGTTTATAATGATATCTAATGTTATTTCAATATTATACTATCGATTTATTTAATTTTTCATTTCATTCATCGAATTTACAGTTGACTAAGCAACATTGAAAATTACATTTGATGAAAATGTATTTGATTAAATTCGCTAAACTGTCCATATATTTCCATTCAAACCTCACAATGAAACCAAAATTACGCTGTAATTATATAACAGTCGAGTATAAATAGTCCTTAATGAACGTATTCCGTTAGTTTCTATCTAAATCCTATTCGGATCAAATCGTAATCGAATCGAACGGGAAATGCATTTCAATACAAACCACATTGTAATATTATTTCAATCAATTGAATAGAAATGATTTAATCTATTTAGTATGTTTCAATTAATACAGATATGCATTTAATTCTATATAACAATTATATTCGATATTGTATATTTTTTGAAAGCTTATGTGAATTAAAAAAAATACTTTTATATGTTTGATAAATGTAATTTCAGTTGAGTTATTGTAATTCAATACATTTTCAAGTCATAAAAATGCAATTTTGTATGTTTTATCAATGGAAATAATATTTTAATTAATTTTTATACTTTTTCAAAAACAAAAAGTTTCAGCCTTAGATTTAATATCAGATAGATGCAAAGTTAAATTCGTTAAACCCTACATATTTCTACTATAATTTACAACTAATTAAATCGGAAAATTTTACACGAAAGCATTTAAAATCAACATACATCACAATACAAAATACAAACCCACTATTTCACCTTAAAACAACACCCTACTCTATATCAACTTACAAGTCCATCTTAATTGGACCCCATCAATATTAACCAAAGCTACTGGCATCACATTTACATTTTTACAAAAAATATATAAAAACCTATCACAAAGAACATCGACACACCAAAATCGAACTAAAACAACCGACACATCGCCTAATTATTCAAACGTCCATTTTCGCGGTAAACCAACTCACCGTCCGAATCGGATCAGGCAACGTTCCGGATCCGGAAGTTCCTGAAGGACGAGCGCTCGCTTCCTTTACATACCCCACAGTCTAAATAATACAACCCAAAGGATATAGTGCGATTCGGACTGGCGTGTGTAGGCTTCGGGTAATCCCCGGGTATAAATTGCTCTCCCCTTTCGCCGTCGGGGAAAACAGCGCGATGCCATTATGTCTTCGGCGAAATGGGCCTCTCACCGCGGACGGCATTTTGAGGATTTTTATTGCTGCTCGACAACCATTTCGTACTCCAGAGATGTAATGTCTCTTGAAATTGTGAAGTTTCGAATGAATTGAGTCTCTATGTTGGCGGAGATTGGACTTCGGTCGAAGGAAAATAGATAAGAATCGGTCAAAATTATTCACATGGATAATTAGTTCGATAATTATAAGTAAACCCTCCCCAAATGAGAAAAAAACTTTATGAATCATTTGCTTGAGTAATACATTAAATATTTGAAAAAACGGTCTTATACTAATTAATAAAAACGATGTGACAAGTAATCTGACAGTTTTCAAATTCAACATCACGAGAACACTAAGTCTAACACATTATTTACAATTTCTTATATCTCTTTGCTATCCACTAGTTATGGAATTTAAAATCAATGAATGAATTCATGTTTAAGTTTTATGTCATGCTTTAAAATGAAATCGCTGAAAAATTATCAGTTTTTCCATTTATGAATTTTATGGGTTTGTATAATTTAACTATCGAGCCAACGACATTTAAGCATAGCTGTACAGCAGTTGTTAAATGAGGTGCTTCTCTTTTTATGATGTGAAAATAATGGCTTTGATAAAAATATGCTTTTACTAAAGAACATTTTTATGTGTGTTCATCATTATGTTTATAATAAACTTTAATATTCAAGTGTGATTAATTTTCAAATAAATTTTCTTTGATATGCGTATTTAGAACGCAATAAAAGTTTATCACTCTATTTGAGCGCGATAAAATAGTTTCACTTAAAATGAATTTTCAGTATTTGAAATATTTTAATAAAAATGGCAATTAGTTTTGAAATATTTAAAATATTTCCATACTAGACATGTAAATAGAGTGTCCGTTTTGTAGCCATTTCAAAGAATTCACAGCCGTTAGGAATTCTTCAAAGGGTTCTCGTCTCTCACGCTTTCGGACATTCCGATGTTCTCTACTCTAGTGCAAGCAACGAGAACAAAACTTCGTATATCCCGTTAAATATACGATAGACAATTATTTATCTACTCATGTAGAAATTGCACAATTTTCTCCGGGTTGCCCGAAGGAAAATGCACTCGGAACGCTAAAGTCGATCGCAGTGACGTTACTTACGTGAAAGTTTTCCCAGTTTAAAGTGTTTAAGTTCATGTTGTGTCGTTAGAGCGAAAGGTCAATTTCGATGGCTTTGTTTATGATTTCCTTTATGGTTGGTGCGTTACATAGAATATCAGCTTAACTTAATAAAGCGAATATTTGTTTATATTATGATTATGGTTCTGTAAAATATGAAATTTTCGCTTATAATGTAAACATTATAAACATAGTTAATTTTCAATGTGAAATAACAAATTACTTTCCAATTTCATGAACCTTCTTGTTTATCTCTAACAATGCGAGAAAATCAAGGTCGAAAAATATGAAGTAAATTTTCCACAACGTTTACAGAATGCTGAAAATTCCGCGTCGAATTTCATCACGTTGACAGATTTTTTTTGAAGCTGGAAAAAATTGATACATACTTGGATACGCGTTTGACATTTCCGAGTGACATTTCGCCACACAGCATTCGGTGTTAGTGTCGTAACGAAAATTAAACGTGAGCTTACATGAATTGAAAGTTGCGCACATTTGTAATTACATATATTCGTAAGCTGTCAAATAGATGGAAAAATTAAAATCATAATTTCAAATGACGTTAAAAATATTTTTTAATTTGATAATTTGAATATTCTAATCAAATATTGCTTATGACACCAAATCGATTTATATATAAACACAGTTACATTGAAACAATTTGATTCAATTTGCAAATTGATTGAGTGATGTAATTAATGTATTATTTTAAGAGTTTTTTCTTTATTTTTAATATTAATTGGTATATGCAATGAATGTTTTTTTAATATCCTTTTCTAGAATACCGTTGCTTTAACTGATCACGTAATTGGCATGAACATGCTACGATTAGATTTTCATGGCGAATTTTACCTTAAACTTTGAATTGGTTTCACGTGGAATACAATTACAGGAATAGCGAATCGTTTTGCTGAGTTTTTTAATTTAATATTTTTAATTAAAGGATCGTTTAAAACTTCATTTAAGGTTGATTCATATAAAATTTCACGATTTAATACTGAACGTGCTTGCCGCTTAATCCAAATTGCTATTTTCATTTATACGATAATTTTTAGAAATACTTACCTGATTCGTTTTCATAAACATCGAATTTGAAATATGTTCGGATCGTATTTCTCAATAAAAAAAGTCCTGACTAAATATTTCATGTAGTTCCTATATTGAGTATCGCGATATATGTAGTTACACGAAAGCTCTCCAAAATGATCGATGTTCATAATATAAATTGGATCGGAAAAGCTACTTCATTTTGAATAAAAATAGCCCTTTTGTAAAACAACACATTTACATTTGAAAAAAATATTGCGTTTTTGCGGTAAACAATTTATATATTGTTAAAATTCACGTCTACAAAAACCTTAAAATTACTCTTTTAACGATTTTCCTATTTGTTTGTTCGCGTTCGAAAACGACGACTTTTAATTTTCTTCTTAGAAATACAATGTGAATCCGAATGAAAAATTTATACAAATGATTATGCGAACAACGCAAATGCGAAAAATATCACAGCTTAGGAAAACCCTTAATTTTCTCAATACCACCGGAATGTTGATTAGATTTTCTGAAGTTGGCGTTATTTAATTTTCTCGACGTAGCGGCAAGAAAATCTTATTACGTCAGATGAGATATAAGATTATCACATATATTATACTTTCTTGTACAATATACAACGTTTATGTTTTCCAGTTAACTCTGTAAATACGATCGTTTTTTTCATTGTAATATAAATAGAAACTAAGATTATATACTGGTTTACGAAAAGTCTTACAGATGTTCTTTCTCAATTTCGATGTAAGAAAGAGCTTTTGTTTGTACAATGCACACTCGGAAACCTCATAAATATCAATATTTCTTTTCTTGAAGAGGTATCTGCGTTCGCACCAATAATTCTCAAGGGATCGCTGTATTTGAATCCGTGCAGTGAAAGACTGATTTTGCGTTGTTTTGTTTGCATTGTGTTTTATATTCGACGCAAAACACCCAGCGGTCCTTTATCGTGAGAAAAATATGCTATTTTTTTTCTCCCATTCTTTCGATAATAAATTACTCCGATACCGTTCACTCGTTAAGAATTCAGCAGGCGAATTTTCCAACAAGTTTTCAACGCTGAAATATTCCGAAAGTGGAAAGAAAAACATTCCGAGTGCTTTCCGGCTTAATTCCGTTAGTCCAGTGTTTGCTTTTAATTTTTCAATCATCCCAATTCCTAACGGCGCACTCTACTTCTTAAACGTCTCCGAAAAATCGTTTATAAAACGTGTTCAAACGAAAAGACTGATCAAATTACTCCAGTCTAACCGACTTATTTTCGACAACGAATTCGTTTCAAAAATAAATCCTCTCAGCGCAGGAGACTTGAACGCGCCATAAATTGCAAACCCGCAAATATGCAAGCGGCCCAATACGCCGTACATCAATGTTTGCATTGTAAACACAATGGAAACCTCTCTGATATCTAACTGTGAGTGGATAGTTGATTTCAGCATGTTGAGAATTTGAGTTCAACTGTCCCATTTCGCTATCCAAAGCTACCAATAACCCGTATATTCTGCGCCGCTGTTTGCTAACACGTTACATATGGAACTGACACCCTCCGCTATCCTAGGTATAAAGTTTATCGATATACATAATACAACACAGCATTTTATATATTTTTTGGAAAATTTTATCAACATTTGCAAAAAAAATGTTATACAACAAGTACACATAAATTTTATTTTTTCATCATATATTGCGAATTTTCCATTATGTATTTTTTCGTGTAATTCATTTATAACGACTACGCTCAGCGCATTCAATGTTTTTCTTCCCGCATAACCTTTGAGAACGTTTCAATTATGTACATGAACGTAAAATAATAATGCTTCGTACACGTGTCGCGCTTATTATATACTAACTGTATACATTTATAATAGATATTATAATCGAATTTCGAATGAACCGTATGGCTCGTCGAAAACTACGCTGAGCGTATCACAGAAACTGGAGCAAAGTCCTAAATATCAAGATCGATATTCAAACATAACATTGCACAGCAGATTTCGTGGTGCGCTTTCATCCGAGAGCGAAACTAAACTGGAAAGTCTCAGGAATATTTAAAAATATAGACATTACATAGTGAAAATATGATTTATGAATATAGAGTAACCGTTTACATATACTTAAAGAGTAACTTGTATAACTAGCAAATGTTGAAAAGAACTTGCTTAATAGGCTATGCTTCGCATAACAAGTGATGATAGAGAAGATTTTATTCGTGTGCAGCATTTCGCATAATTTTTGCTATGAATGAGCTAAGAAAAGATAACTGTCAAATATTATACATCCCATTTTTTATACAATCTTTCATGTAGATTGTAAAAAATTATGATGCAGAAACCTTCCCAGATATGCAAACAATATCTCTGGAAAGTTTCACTGCAATAGAAACAGTATCAAAAAAATCCTTAAAAAATATACATTAATCTTAATTTATACATTTTTTTAAACAAAATACACGCAAATAAACTTGAATTTGCATCTGATTGATTATTTAGAAAATTCTAGCTTTTCTTCGGTATTTTCTCGAGAAAATCGAACCGCATCGTAAGGAAAACCAAAGCGCGATCCCGTATCCCGTTTATTACGTCCTATTTGCAGTGATATCCCATAGTGGGCTCATAGTGGGATCAGCCAGCGTAGTCTGAAGCGTGCGGGACACCGTAAAATGCCTAGATAAAGGATGGACCTAGAAATTTTATGAATACACATTCGGAACTGGTGCAAGGTTTCGTCATGTTCCTTGTGCTGCTAGTGCGTAGGTGGCCTAAATCTTACTCCATATATGCGTATTTTTATCAAAGACTTTAAATCAATATGGGATTCTTTGTTATATAAATAGAACATTTTTAAAATAATTTAATTTAAATTTCATTATAAGAATGCGTATGAATATTTTAAGAACGTTCATGTGAAGTTCTTTATACTTTTTTCAGTTTTTAATTAAATTGATTTTTTTAGTACTACTTTACTTATTTTATACCTCTGTCGTAAGAGGGGTTAATCGAGATTGTTTCAATTCCATTATTTGGATGAAGTGATTTATGTGGCAACTAATTTTTCGTGTCGAAGACTAAGTAGGGTGATTTCGTTGCGTCCGATTCGAAAAATAAAAGAAAACCCAGAGAGAACTTTTACGCTACTTTATTTTCCGACTCTATATCGATAGTTCCATTGTATTCCAACAGCGTATTATTAATTATCCGCATGAATGGAAACGATTTCGTTTAATGAAACATTACATTTTAAATATTAAAATTTTGACAAATGCGCTTGAAAATAGTCGAAATCTAAAACTTTTTTCATATGATACACATAGAAAACTTTCGACAAACGCGTCGCGCGGCAACGAAACGATTTTAATAGCACTCTCGAACCCATTGAAAATCGGATTTCTATATCGACCATTGTCTCGAACGAACGAACTACATTCGCGAACAACTCTATTACGAGCCACTTTTTCATCTCGAAAGGACGATCTCGGTAATTTCCACTCGGGTCACTATATTTTCGTCGCGTTCCCAAAGCTCGTTTGCGGAGCAATCAAGACGCTCGTATACGACGTATAAGTTTCTTCGCACTCGCCCATATAATTCTGTGTACGACGCTCGTTCGAATTATCGTGGGTGTAGTGCTCTAAGGACTCCAGATACGTGTTGGGTCGGTTGAGAAATAGGAAAGTCTATGGTTTTGGAGGGCTTTGTTAGTGTGCAGATCGGCGATGGTCTCAAGTTGTGTGGGTAATTAATTGGTTTGTCTCAGATTTGTGTTTTTGTGTCTATTATATAAACAAAATTGAATTTTGTCTGTGTTATTTTGAGACACCTTAAAGGTTTTCGCTTTCAGAGTAAAACTTTTCAGGGTTATTGTGTACATGTCTGCTATATCTATAAGCGTCTATTTGTTGATAATTACATGTGTACTGACTAAATCCTCTGTAATCAAATTGTATGCTGAATTGACTTCTATGTTAACCACATCATCTATAATGTTAATCATCGTAATATATGCAATCAGTATACTATCTATCATTCAAATTAAAATACATTTAAACGGACTTCATACATGAATGTATGTCATATTTTTGTTTTTCACATTTTTAAATGATTTTAAATAGTACATTTATAATTAGTTCAGTCATAATTGTGCCTACCAATAAGTGCATAACAAAACTTATCGAACTTGTAAACGCACACAATAAGTATGCATTTTCATTTAAAAATATATTTTTGACAAAAATTTGAAAATATTTTTCCAAAGTTTTTTGTTTCAAATAAGCTCCGTGCTTCCAGTAAATTTAATTGAATTCAAACAAAACATTATTAAATCTACTCAATATTCAATTCAGTTACTCTAAAGACTCTAAAATCCTTACTAAAATCACTATGCATTCAACCGAAATGCAACCAACATTCTATACACAACACACAAACCACCCTCGACAAACTTACTCCTTGCGCCAACTCAGCCCAACATCCAATCGCTTATACATATCTCCAAATCTTCTATAATCACAGTGCAGATTACAAATAACTTTTAAAGACACTATTTATGAGATCCTTAATAAAGTTTCTATACATTCAACCAAAATGCAACATTCCACACAAACAACCCTCAACAAACTTACTCCTTGCGCCAACTCAACCCAGCATCCAATCGCTTACACATATCTCCAAATCAACTCAAAACACTGTGCAGATCACAAATAACTTTAAAAGACACTCTATTTATAAAATCACTATACATTCAACCAAAATGCAACATCCCACACAAACAACCCTCAGCAAACTTACCTCTGTTACCAACTCAGCCCAACGCCGAACCGCTTACGCATCAATCGCTTGATTGACGGGATCGGCACACACACAACAGATGAGTATCGATTTCGATATCATAAGAACGTTGAGGTCATTGTGTGCTCGGCATACGGCACTTCCTCAGCATTCGGTTCACGTACAATTAATTCCGAGCACGGAGCGATACGGGAACGAGGGGCGCATATCGTTTCCGACCCCCCTGTGAAATATTGACACGAGTTGCGCAACGCTCTAATGTTCTGCTTACATTTGGACCGGGTTTAAGGATAACATTCAGGTAGAGATTTGCACCTGTTGTAGCTTAAAGAGGATGTTTAATAACGGACCCTTCCATTCAACAGTTCAAATTTTTTTCTCAGTCGATGGATATTAGTCATTTTATATAACGATATTTACTGTAGATTTAGGGTTTTTATAGAAAGTCGATTTTAAATCATTCCATTTTCATTCACCGGTGAGCGAAACTTATGGATGTGAATTGATTTTTTTTTTTCACTAACTACATTTGATGACTGAAAAGGCCAAGGGATACAAGTGACTTTACGGTGATTTCGAGAAAATCACACTCACCACGTGCCTATATGTATTAGGAGGTCGAGTGATTTGATGATATATCTCGGCACACGTTCCGAATTCGTTTATATCCTTTTGCTACCAAATAAATAAATATAAGCGATTCTTTTGCATATCTCAATTTCGGAAAAAATACCATTTGTACCCTAGGCCTTTTCGATCTTCATTTATTTTAGGGTTGAGTTTGATCGTAGAAATATTTTAGGATTATAATGAGTTTAATTCAAATGTGTTGAAGGGAGTGTCCATTCGCCATAGAAAACTGCGCTTTGTTCTTTGCGTATTTTGCAGTAAAAATGTATTGAGGGTAGAAATTACGAAGGAAAACCCACCATTCCGCCTCTTTCATATACTGAGCTTTCTGTCGGGTAATTAGGTCGACCTAGTTGAGTACAAGCATCGTTTAAGCGAAATTACATCCACAATCGAGATTCTCACAATGTAAACGTATCGAGATTCGCACCTGTTGTTGCAAAATTTGCGCGTTTTACAATAAAAATATATTAAGGCTAGAATTTACGAAGGGATTTCTACCATTCTGTCTGTTACATGTACCCCACTCTATGTCGGCTAATTAGGTCGACTTACAATTAGTTGATTACAAACAACACGGAAAAACTACGTTCGCCTCATTCCACAAATTGTAGTTCACCAATTATAAACACCTGTTGTAGTGTGAAATAATAAAAATGTATTCGAGAATGGATATTACGTACATTTCGAAAATAAAACCACTATTCTGCCTATATTATGAACACAAGCTAGTTGAGTGTCAGCAACACTAGGCGAAACTATGTCCACCATACATATTCAACAAATCGAGATTTGAACATGTTATAGCGAAATTTACTTATAAAGTAATAAAAAATAATTTGAAACTAGGTATTATTTATATTTATATATAACTCTAGATTCAAATCAATTAACAATACTATCGCGAAGAACAGCTTTCCGAGAAAGCATAAGAAATTCCAAGGATTTGCATTGCGATAGGACGTCTTTTCGTTCGCGCAATTTTTCAGCGAAATTACGAAAAGCTCTCAAGACTGGACAGCTATTAAAAATACAAAACTTAAAATTTTTGTATAAATTAAACAACTTTTATATTTTGTCTTATGAATGTGTTAAAATGAACGTAGCTCAAACGTGTTTCAACGTGAAGTTTTACGTTTTAGACGTTCTTTGTTTCGCTTCAGATCGGCTCAAGTGTAAACATCGCCTAAGAACTCTCATGTCCAAAGTGGTACATGTTTAGCCACCCTTAGGCCTAGGCAAGCGTGATTAATTGTTGGCAAGTCGGCGAAGGCTCGTAGATTATCATAGGCAAAGTCTACACGTCGTTTTTGGTAGTTATCATACGTGTGTATTATAATTTTTCTTTCATTTATATTTTTTCGATCAGTTGAATTAGTTGGTATAAGATTCATCTATTGCTTGCTTTTGTTTCATTTCGAATCTGATGGAATATTTTTAAATAACCGAATTTCCCTTTATTGCGAGCTCGCAAACTCAAGACTATAAAGTTTGAATCATATTTTACGACGCAAACAAACTTGTAAGTAAAACTTCACCAAAGTTTTGCATCATCCACATTACTAAGAAAAATGCAGTTATTTCAGTACATTGTGAACCAGATGTTTAAATATTTATAAGGAAGAAATATTTTTAAAACACTCCTTTCGTTAAAATTTATATTTTTTCCCAAAATCCTCACACAAAATTGAATAAAAACGTCAATTAATCACACAATGATTACATTTGCATCTTGATTACTTTGATTACGAATCGAATTTGTACAAATCGAAATAAATCTTCATCACACGCGATTCGATCGCGCACATAAATTCATTGAGCACGCGCATTATTCAATCGCAATCCGCACATACGAACTAATTGGAAATACATATTTGCCTATCGATATTAATTGGACGCAGTAGTAATTGAAAACGTGTCCGAATACGAAATATATAAATAAATTTTGTAGAATCGATCTAGACAGGACCAACGAGAGCTTGTTAACTCGATCCACAAATGTAAATCCGTTTCGATGCCATTCTATAACAATACTGTGATTTTTATTTAAATGTATGAGAATTTAGTTGAATTCAATGTTTTTTTTTATTTAGAATTCTTCATCTTCGGAATGAAACAAAATAAGTTATATTTAAGGTCGATTTTTCTCTAAACTACAACATGTTTCTTAGCATTTTATCTATTGAGTTTAACAGCTGCTAAGACGTCACAACACAACTCAATAGAAATTAAATTCTATCTAATTTATAGTTTAGTAAAGGTTAGTGAAAATATCAGCCCTTAATATTATAAACATATTTTTTTTATTGATTGACTAATATGACCGTAATTAACAAAGCTCGAACATACCTATTATTAAAAAGTAGTATATTCTATTATGATTAATGAAAATTCCCATGTGTCATATAAAGTTTAATTATCTTTAATTGTACATTGAAAAATTTATTTTCATTCCCGCGTTGATTTAATTGGTTGATTATATTAAATGTTATATTTCAAAAATAGATTTTCGTTTATAGTTGTTATCGCAAGTATGCAAATCAAGAGTTGGGTGTATTTAGTGGTTATACGTACTCATGGAATGAGTTTTGGGAATGGTTTTGGGTCAGAAATTAACGGCCACTCTCACCTGTCCCATTTGATTGACCAAACATCGGAGCAGTGTCATAAACACGAACAGACCGAATTAACATCGAGTGTCCCTTTAACACGAACACGTTTGCATATTATATTCGTTGGGACGTCTAGGATATTTTTAGAATGTTCGACATATATTTTTTTAATTAAAATTAGATATGAAATTCAGTTGCATCAACAATATTGATGTCAACTTATAGTGCAGCAATATAAAGTGTATGGGTATGCCATGTCCATTCACCATACTCGTGAAGCCTGTATTCGAGTCCAATCGAAAATCACATGTCGTTTATCTTAATTAATTAAGACATTTAATTGTTTCTTCAATTCGAAAAAAATGTTAATTTAACACTTTGCAAAACGATTCCTAATGAATGGTTTACCTAGTATGTATCGATTAAATTCAATCGATTTAGAGCCGGCCTATCATGCTTTGTTTATTCATCTTTGATTTTCTTGCCTAGCAAATGTACTTTTTTAATTTAAATTGAGAAATATAAAAATAATTGGGTCACAATAAATAAACAAATTCAAAACAATCAATATTCATTTTACACACATACGTTGAACGCAACGCAAGCGAAACAATTTATTTGCTCTTGTCTAATAGAAGGAATTCCACTCCGAAAGAAAAGTGCCATTCGACACGAAGAGCGAACAAAAGGCTTCTACGCTTTTCCGCAACGATTTAATACAATGTCGGAAAATCTCCCACGCTTCATGCAAATATTCGCACAAGGTTTACCCAACAAATCGGCGCTCCTTTAAAGGGACGTCCTGAAAATAAAATGGGGATAAAAAACGGCGCCCTTCTCGAGCGTCGTACGTCAGATTTTTTTTCCCCCAGAAGAGAGAAATCATTTATCAGCGAGCTGAATCATTACGCTTTTTCACCTAGGAAAGGAAAAGCGTGCGTGGTTTTTCCGCTTTTTTGCATACTGACCTTTCGGCGAAATTTTCCGATCCTTATCCGGATGGGAAATTCGAACGAGACTGTTTCGAGGCTCGAACGGTGTACGTGTCGTTTAGTATGAGCTTATGTTGGGTAGGATCTCGAAAATTATTCATCGGGACCAATTAACCCTTTTCTTAGTGATATCTCGTAATTGATGGTTATCCTGCGTGGGATTATGCTTTCAAATGAAAATTGCCCGAACAAGCGGGTTCGTGTTTCGTCATAGATCTATGAATATCGTTGCACGTGTTAATTGCTTAAGATATTATATTTGTATTATAGTAACGCTCAATTGTCGCTTTTTTTTGGTGAACCGAAATAGAATGCTAGAATATGTTGTCATTTTTTCGAGATGTGCTTTTATTCATTCGTCGGAACGCCATTAGTGTCAAAAGTTTCCTTTTGTGTCGGAAATAGTATCGCGAATGTAATTGAACATACTCAACAGGTTTGGCTGAAGCCCAAAAGAATTCCAGCGTTTCAACGAAATGTAAATATGCCACGATATGAAATGAGCCATATAAAGAAAACATATTATTCGCCAAATAAAAGCGAACGTACGACCAGATGTTCCGTTTAATATTATTATTACAACGGTCACATCGACTATCTGCTTCTTTCCTCGATTCGTTACAATTACGATAATTGGATTATGAGATTCAAATCCGAAATTAGTTATCGTTTAGATCGGGGAGTTTTCCTCGTTCCGAATTTCGATTACAACGACCTGTTTAATTTCGTCCAATTAGTCTAAACTTTAATATTTAAACAATAGAATATTAAAAAATATGTTTTTAAACAAGAATAAATATGAAAAAAATAATTAAAAACAAACAGTGGATGTAGAAAGCTATTTTCCGACCAACGTACCCCATACCAATGTACCCCTTGTTATGTCATTGTCGTGGGCGTCGCCTCGCGCCTCTCCATTCACGTGCTCTCATCCGCTGTTTTTCAAACTGTGCAGCTTTCATACGAATCCTTGAAGAGCTCATAATAAAATTCAGTATACGAATACTATATCTTTCCATTCAATTTCAATATTTCAACAAATCTAATGGAAAAAAATCTCATTTGTATTTCGATACTTATATTTATCAAAATGCATTTAAAGTTGCTTATTACAACTTAATTGATTATTTTATATTCAGATGATTTCAATATGAAGTAAAACGTTATATTTAATCCATAAAAGCACATGAAATAATACTTATTTTAGTTAAATGAAATATTTTTATGCAAACTTTCAATGGTTCATAATCACGTCCATTTTTTCTGTATAATTTATTAATTTCTCGATTAATCATTGACTTAACAATGAACAATCAAAACTTTGCTTAATACTATGAATTCGGAAGAATATCACTAGTGCTCAAAATGTGATGATGAAATCGATCAAATTTACTTGATAGTTTTCGAACCTAAAATATTGAACAATTGAGCTATCATATAGATTAAGCAAAACGACATGCAACTTTCACCAGAATCTGATTATACCCAAACCCAGCATCGTGAGATCACTGACGTTTGACGCGGCATGCACAAACATTTTATCGACTGGCCACACATTCATCTACCAACTTAACAAAACATATCATACTGTCACTGTCAAAGCATAGTTTATTCTGTGGCTTAAATTCGTACAATTTAAGACTGTACAGTGAAAACGCGGCTTAACCAGAACGGTTTAAGGCACTCCAGCATCATGAGATCACTGAAGTCTGACGCGGCATGCACAAACATTTCATACTGTCATTGTCAAAGCATAGTTTATTCTACGTTGTGGCTTAAATTCGTACAATTTAAGACTGTACAGTGAAAACGCGGCTTAACCGGAACGGTTTAAGGCAATCCAGCATCATGAGACCACTGAAGTTCGACATGGCATGCACAAACATTTTATCGACTGGCTACACATTCATCTACCAACTTAACAAAACATTTCATTCTGTCACTGTCAAAACATTACTTATTCTACAGTGTGGCTTAAAATCGTACAATTTAAGACTGTACAGTGAAAACGCGGCTTAACCGGAACAATTTAAGGTACTCGAGCATCATGAGATCGCTGAAGTCTGACGCGGCATGCACAAACATTTTATCGACTGGCCACACATTCATCTACCAACTTAATAAAACACTTTACTGTCACTGTCAAAGATCGCTTCTCGGCCTGTTGGCTAAGATCGAAGTGTAGTATCTGTCACTGTCAAAGCATTGCTTATTCTGTGGCTTAAATTCGTACAATTTAAGACTGCACAGTGAAAACGCGGCTTAACCGGAACGGTTTAAGGCACTCCAGGGCAGGTCAAATCGCGGGCCGCGGACGTGCGCGACCTACATTCAATATCGACCCGGGCCGAATCTCGACCGAAACTCGAATGCTGGCTCCTGTCACCCGTTCCTCGACAGTTTGGGATCTGCCGAAGGTCGCATCCTTGAATTCCGTCCTCAATTGTGTCCGCGGGCCTCAATTGTGTCCTCGATTGAGGCCGTGGTCGTCTTTTGATGGCGGACGCTTGACCCGTGTCCGGACGCCGCACACGTGTTGTCATCTATTTTTGACAGTTGAGAGTTTCTTGAAGGCTATCTGTTTCGATGACGATATGGAATTTTGAGGGTGAGTGTGTGTGAAGTTTTTAGGTCGATGGTGAAAGTTGGGAAATTTTCTGTGAAATGTGCAACAGATATGTTTAATATGTTGATTATGTGTAAATGTAGTGATTGATTCGATAAAGGGTTCTTTTCTCTGTGGAAAAAGGTTATAGAAATAAAAATTATGAAAGGTTACAAAAAATATTTTCGTTTATTGAATTCAAATATTTTTGTAGTAGTGAAAAAAATCTGTGACCTTTTTGACAAGAAAAATTACCTTTCTCATATTATAAGTCTGCTAATTCATTTGATTTCTTTTAAAAAATATTTATAGATACATATAAAAAACATTATTATTGTGCATCTTCTTTCATTTTCGTTATGATGTAACCACGTGTCTGTCACGTGGTGCTGAAAAATACTCATCTGTTCATAAAAAGACAAAGAACGAATTAATATTAAAAACAATTATTATACGATTATCGATTTTAATAAAAAAAATTATGTGGAATAATCAATTTTTTTTATCAGACTCAATTTTATTTCTCAATCTGAAAATTAGAACCAAAATAAGCCTTAATAACGTAACTTAAATTTAAATGACAATAATTACGTAATTTTCCTTTAATTAGGTCGAAACTAAAATTCAACTTAAAATAAGACAAAAAAGAAAAAATCATCCCAACCCAACTTAACCAATCCTAAAACGCAACCCTAACATAACCTCAATCTGAAAAAAAAAACTATCGAAAAACCTACCCCAACCAAACCCAAACACAACCCATCAACCATCACACGGATACCATCAACATTCACACACCCGACGAAAAAACCGAAACCATTCCAAACGTCAAAATTTGGCGCCAAAAACGCACAAGAGCCCCTTGAAAGAAGCCCTCCCCGCCTCCCCCCCCCCACCGTACCTCCCCCCCCCCACCGTACCTCCCCCCCCCCCCTCCCCGTCCGTATAAAAAGGCGTCCTCTCGTTGTCAATGGGTGGCGCGCGCGTCGTGCGTTGCGTAACGCGTGGCGCCCCCGCCCCCGCCTCGGAGATGCCGGTCGCCATGGCTACGCCGCGCCGTCAGACGGGGGGCGGAGGCCCCGCGCCCCCGGCTGCGCCCCCCGCCGCCGAGGGGGCGCGCGCCACATATTGATTTCCGCTCGGCGATCGTCGGACGCTCTCGGGTACGATCGCGCGCGCTCGAAACATCACACCGGGCGCAAAGAAACTTTTCGGCTGTGACGTTTGTTGTTTTTTTTTTTTTTTTTTTTCTGAGAATTTTATTTCGATCGTTATCTGAATTATAAAAGGTGGGGGAGACTTGATCCGTCTGGACGGTTTGGTTCTCTCTACCTTTAAAATTTATTTTGTAAAATGGTATTTTTTTTAAAGTAGTGTTAAATTGAACCCAATTTAATTCTGAATGTATTGACACTATGAGCCTTTTTTCAAATTTCAAAAGCTAAAGGAGGGATCAATATTCTCAGATAGATCAATTATTTACATCCTCACTTAAATAAAAATGAAAGTATGTCTGAATGTATGTTATTTATAGACTTCTAAATTTCTGATCTTTTGACAATGAAAATTTCTAAAGTTGTAAGAATGTTTGTGAAGATTTGTGTATGATTAGATTTTACAATTTACTTTTGAATCTTAACAATCAATAGGATTTTTAATTTTGACGTTTCACGTAGGTTCCTTTCCGTAGCTGATTCGTAGCAAACGTTACGCTCGATCTACACACTCAACGTAATTTACTTATTTTGATAAATATTTATCATTTTGTGTGTTTTGTAATTGTTATAAATATTATACAACAGTTCACAATCAACCTAAATTACATTGTCTTGAGCAATAGTGAATCAGAGAAGCTATTGTTTTACAAATGGCCATTTTCCTAGTTTTGATTATTTACATTTCATATGTTGATTATGTGTGTTTTATATATGAATATATAAGTATATATTTATTTAATCAGTTGTTGAAAATTTGCGGAACCTAGAAGGTATAAATCATACTTTAAATCCTAAAAGTGAATCCAGAAATTATCTCTGACTTTGACTTTATCAAAATTTAACAGTCACGTTCCCCTTGACTTCCATAACCACAAATATTAATTCAATATAAAAGATATAAATAAATTTCAAATTCATGAATGAAACGTATGAATTATTCGATTTCAAACGGAACTATCAATTCATAGATGTCTCTTAAAAAATATTTATATAACACCAAAACATCTCATAAAATGATCACGTATGAGTATGTATATAATCCCTAGCGAAGCGAACTAATCTCGAGATACAAGTTTATTAAAACACACTGCTATTTCTTGATTAAATCCATTCGTTACGAGATAACTTTCATACACACTCGTATACGCTATGGATTTTATTCGAGCAAATAAACGAACGAGCATAATAAAACAGATGGAGATTTAACAGATACATCAAACTAGAATTGTATCCGAAATAAAATCGCAATCGAACGTTGCAGTCCATTTCGAAAATAGGCGATAGTCGAATTTATTTCTACGAGAAATACGTGCGACTAGAGCACTTAGATTTCACGGCGCATTTTTCTCGTTTTACGCCTCGCAGAACTTCACGATCTAATAAATTCGCGTGTGAAGAAAATTTTTCAAATACGTTTGATTTTAACCGCGTTACACTCGTTGTTTTACCCTCACGAGCGAGAAGAACAAGAGCTGAAAAAACGTACATAAGCTGGGACTTTTTCCGTAATTCGGTATACATAAACCTGCGCACCGAAACGTTAGGGGCAAAAGAAAGTTACCGAAAAAAAAAATAACGGAGACGTGACCGAAATCATAAAAACGAAGATTATTAAACGCGCATGACGTTTACGTTTATAAAATCCCGAAAAATATTGCCCGCCCTTTTCTCATATTGGAAATTCGAAAGCTAATGCGCACAGACTTGAATCTCTAAATTATTGCTTAACGTTTGGCGACGCTAGAAAAATCGCTTTTAATAAAGATAACATTAAATTTTTGATTCATTTGAATGTGATTATATGAACTATTCAGAGCTGAACGTGATTAATTCCTCGTTTTGAAAAAAATACATATTAATGTCAGTATCATCATAACTTTCTATGAGTGAAATATCTTTCGTGAATAATTAAGATGAATAACAATAATGAGAAATTCGTTTGATCTCCTCATAATTAATCCATTTATTTCAAAATCGATTTCAATTAATTCTGTACTCTAATGTTAATTAACCACATCCGCAGCTTATTATAAACATAATTTGTTTGTTTATATTTCCGGAAATATAGAATAATTAAGCAAATTTTGAAAAATGGATCTTAAACGTTTATTTGTTTTTCTTGATTTCTTGCTTAAAGGAGCTACGCACATTTAACACTGAACGACTCATATATTATAGTTGAGCTTTTTCTCAAATTTTCACAATATGAATATGCAATTATCTTTTAAGCTAATTTAAAAAATCTTCCTCGAATCCAATCGAAATATTGTTCATTTAAGTTAAAATATAAAATTCTCACATAACGAAAACTATCCTTAATTTATTCATAATTTCAATTGACAAACTAAAGCCAACGTACATACATTTCGAATTGGAACCGTCGCAAAATTGGATGCTCAAAGCGAAACCACCTGCAGTTCAGACTCTGCAAAGTCTAGCTTTCGAATTAAAAAGCTCCACATGTGGCTATAATATGACTTGCAGCACGTTTCTTCGGAAAACTTCGACGGGATGTCTTTGAAAATGTCTTTGCTACACTCCGTAAGGTGTGTTGCGGTTTTAAAAAGGTCTCGAACGTTCGACATTGACAAAGGTAGCTTCGTTCCCCCTTTGGGATGAAAGTTTCGTTGTGCGCTCTTTGTTATTCGCCATGGGTGAAATTAAATGAAATCGTGGGATATGTACGCGAATTTTGCCTTTTGGGTGTGATTATTGAGTTTTTATTTTCATTTAATGATTCATAAGTTGAATCGAATTACTATGGGGTCGAATTTCAATGTCAGATACAGATACGCTCTAGAAACTCGAATAGATGCTAGCATGCGAGTTTTTAGAACGTTTATATGTTTTTTTTTTCATCCCTATAGCTAAAGTCTTAATCAGGTCTGAACCTTGATTACTTCTGAGATTTCATAACCATGCGTTATTTTCTCATTAGTGTAGTTAGCCCTTAGATCAACTCGATATTGACCATATATGGTACATAGTCCATAAGGGCAAAAGTGAATGAATTCAATCACGTAGCTACATATATGATATGATATAAAAATATTTTATTTCATTGTAAATCATTCAATTGGAAATGCCCGAAACTGATTTCTCAATTACATTTCAATCAAAACTGAATTGGTAAATGATAGTCATTTGATTCAATCGTTACATGGTACCCACTCGTAAGTACGATCTTGTAACTCCTTAAATCTTCATTTGGTCCGTGCAACTTCTGAAAGTGTCATGACCCAATTTTGGACAGCGCAACCGCCTTGCCATTAACGTTTTCCTTACCTTATGACTGTACGGTTTCGAGAGGCTCTAATATTAGATTTTCTCTTAGATATCATTAAATTATCATACGATATTGTATCTAAAATCCTAATAGGGAAATCGAAACTGAACTAAAATAGAATATTTATTAAAATAAATATGTTACATAATACATATATACGTGTAATTTGTTCAATGAACTATTCAAAGATAAATTCTCTATAAGTTCCAAGTGATTTCTTTTTTCATCTAATTTACTAAGGGAAAAAAATGTTCGATAAAGCTAAAATATATCTGGAAAGAATTCGTTTCAACAACTAGGCGTTTTTTAATTGTAGGGTTGATTTTTGCGCTTCTATGAATCGGCAATCAGTGTTAAAACATTATTATTGTTCGTAGAATCCAGCTTCAGCTTCGACTCCAATTAGGCGGTTCTGCAGACCGCTGAAAAAAAGTTTTCCTTTTCCTTTTGTCGGATGTTTGAATTTTTTACGCATGAACGCAATAAATTCAGATGAAAGGCTACGCTTGACATTTTATATTTTTTTTACGTTCGAAGAAAAAAATTGTATAGATTTTCGTAATATTGTGAATTTTTTTTTCAATTCTTTTCTAGAATACGCCTTTAAATATTGTTATTTTCATGGAAACTTTTTTTAACAATTTAGGTCGTCGATTTATGAATCCTTTTGATCTATTCTGTTATAAATAAGCGTTTTCTTGTTATTAATATACACATTAAATAATGTGAACCTACAATGAAACCCACTGATAACTATATTGTATAATACTTGTATTTAATTTAATTAATCTATTTTTTTCTCTTTTCAGGTAAGTTCATCTTTTGAAACTCAGCCGTATTTCACTAATTTGTAAGTAAATAGATCATAATATAAAGCTTTTATTCAAGTTGTGAACATTGTGAATGAATCAAAACAACAAACCCAAATATTTCGTTAAAATATCAAACTCGACACATTTTCACCCTTTCTGAATGAAATTCGAGCATTTCCTTTGACTTCGTTCGTTATCGGAAATTCATTGGATACCGAACATTAATACTATTTAAAGTTATGTAGATGGAACCAATAGATGTTTCCTTGTGTCACTAGAACAAAGGAGACACCTAGACGAGAACCGCTAATAAATAATTCCGTTAAACTCACTAGAGTCGAAACCGAAACGCCGACGAATACACAAAACCCATTGTTATATCACGTAAAATAATTTACACTATTGATTTTAATTCTAGACACTTTTTTAATGAATTTGAGAAATGTTTGTTACATTTGTAAACAGGTTTATAGTTTCTTTTAAAATCTTAAGATTGATCAAACATGACTTTTTTTATATTGTATTTGGCATTAATATTTGGAATGATTTTCATGGAATATTTTGATTGAATGAAAACATGATTGGAAGATATTTTTGAGCAACAGTTGTTGGAGTGTATTGAAATGAAATTTGATTGAAAACTATGTATGAAAGAATCGAGGTTTTATTTTCAAACAAGAGTTTTTCAGTAAAATATTAATTTTTTGCACATCGACGAAAATTTCTTCTGAGTATTTTTCATTCAATCGATTTTTTCCATGAAATTCATTCTAAATGACAATATAAAATGCAATATTTAAAACTGCAATTGATCAGTCATCAAATTTTAAAATAAACTACAAAACCCTTTAGGGAAAAAATTGTTGAAAAATTCAATATTTTTCAAACGTATCTAGAACGTAATATCACGAACTTTGTCTTCATGTTATATGAGTGACTATAAACACATTTAAAATTTCAATATTTTTTTCATAAGCCACCTAATACTGTATATGCACTACATCGTCACATTATGAAAATTGTTCGAGGCACATCTATCCTTCAGCGTCTTGTTTATGCAAAGCGTATTTAGAGGTGGTTTATGTCCTCGAAAGTGTTATCATCGCGCCTTGTTTTTTGCGGAGAAAAATGGGTAATAAAAATAACTCTTTTCACTCTGCGACATGTAAATTTTTGTGATGTAACGAAACGTCTGTCTGGTTTTTGCCACCGAGCGAAATTTCGACTCGAGCGGACGTTTTGCGGCGGCCTTAATTTCAGCCCACTGTCTGAAAAACAATACGTTTCAGGATGCTTGTTGTACGATTTTATGTGTCATTTTGATGTTTGTTCAGTGTCTTTGAGTGCATGATTTTTTCTGTTCATTTTATATATTCATGGAAAATTTTATTCAAATTCGAGAGCGTCTTTCATCGCATTAAAAGTAATTTAAAATCATGAAATTTGCTTTATACAAATGTTTATTTTTGTGTAGAAACTCATTTTTATTCATTCGAAAAAGTATGATTTCGCATAATGTCATACGGGTTTTTCTCATAAAATTTGAATAACCAGGCAACTTTTGTCAAACACACAAGGATGCTTCGAAATGAAACTTTGTAGATTCAAAGAAATCGATTCGTGCATTAGCATATCCCTAATAAGAATATTTACAAACCTTCTCTATAATTGAATTCGTATCTCTGAAACCTGCCACAAGTTTATAAAATTATTGCAATATTTCTGAATAGATCCTCGCCGTCGGGGAGTCCAATTCAATTTAACTTAAAATAAACTCCTTTGTTCTCGGTTGCTCGTTTTGAATCCCGGTTGAATTAACGAATCCCCGTTGCATCCTTAACCGTCGAAAGTCTACAGAACTCTCAATTTCGTTCAACAATTCAAAATGGTCGACCTTATTATGATTCCGGATCATTATACGGATTCGCTTTCGTATTCAAGGCACTTCGGTAGCATAGAAGTCGGTTAATGTTGTTCTTGTTCGGTGTTTGCTATAAACATATCCTTATCTGATGTCGGCCTGAATTATTCAACACTTTTCGCATTTGAGCGAAATCTAGAGTGTTTTATTTGTGCACGTATCTGTAGAGTCGGATTTTACAATAGATGCTTCGTGTGACATCTAAGAATAGTGTGAAAGTGAAATGTCACTTCCGATTGACCTACTTCAGCCTTTTTCGTTTCGCCTCCCGATTGTCTTTCGATTCGATATTATTATAGAAAGTTCGCCCGATTCCGATCGGACATAAATCAATCAACGTATCGACATTATTATAATCCACACGCTATTTCTTTATATAAAACGTATGAAGGATTTATATTTCGAAATATCTGAAAATGCTTTCAATTTCGGTTTCAATTGATAACACATCACATCTAAAACATATTACATGGTACATTATCTGAAACTATTATCCATATGTTTATCAAAATAAATGAAAGTGAATTTATGTTATGTATAGATTTCTTAAAGACAAATCCTTTGGCAGGGAAACTTTCCAAGGTTATTTTATGCATGTATGGAAAAGTTTCTGCATCATTAAATTTCATAATATACATTGAGCATTTTACAAACAACGGGATTTCTATCGTTTGACAGTTATTTAAGGGACTTCTTTGTAGCCCAATCGTAACAAACATCATGCATGGTCTACAAATACAACGGAAATTAGAAATACTGCACAACAGTTCAGTTCAAAGAGTTTCGAAAAATGCCAGTCCAGATATTTTATATCGTTTAATCCAAATATAATTGAAAGAAATTTGCTGCTTTATAAGATTTCAAAATTCTTATTTTCACACCACTAGTCGAATTGATGAAAATACCTTAATGTAAAACTCCAATCATACAAATTTTTCTCAAATTCTATCGAAAACTCACAAACTGAATTCACATTTTCAGAATTCTCTCAATCTACCGATCTACCAAAAGTCTCCCGAATCACCAACCTATCGATCGTTTCACAAACTACACATCTACCAAACATCTTCGAACAAAAAAAAACCAGCATATGAGATATCAATTTCCACCAAAATTAAGCTCTCCAACGGTAAAACACCCAAGAAAAGGTCATATTTTTGCACAAACACACACACATCCATACATCGTCGCGCGCATATAAAATGGAAAATTTCCGCATTAGCATACATACAGCCCTCGACAATTATGCACTCGGCTCACGGCCGTAAATTTCCAAGGGGGATGGCACCCCTAACATCGTTGGCAAGTTCGCCGTTGAACTCGATTATTTCACCCGGAAAACCGCCCACTTGCCGCCCACTCGAGGCCCACATTATCCCTGAGCCTTCGCGGATAAGTTACAGGTAAACGGCCACTCGGAGGCTTTACTTATTTTCGGTCCAGAAAGACCGAAAGAGTTCGGAATGTGTCAATTTTACCATAAAACCCTTTTATAGGGGACGCGAGTCTAGCGCTTTATTATCGGAGTTAGGGAGGTTCTGTTGTTGAGGTGGGTTTTTTTCACCGCGCCTTCGTAATGGAGGAGCTCGGGTCGAAGGCGGTTAATTGTTGGGGAGGGTAGTTAATTGTTTATAAAGGTCGTTTTTTTTTGTTGTATGATAATTAATGAGATGTTAATTAATAGTATTTGTTAGTGAATGAATCGTTTTTGGACAAATTAATATTTTTTTTGCAGTAACTATCACTTACTAAGGTGCTGTAAGTTTGCAACTTTCATTGTGTTGGGAAAATAATTGTGATTATTGATGGGTTTTTTAGCAATTTTTATTTTATAAAATAAGTTTAAGAAGTTACAAAGTACATTTTATACATTATTTATTCATTTTTTCAAGACTGATCTTTTCACTAACATTAACTAAACAATCACATTAGCGAACTATTTTTTTCTATAAAGTTTGGAACTGTGAGCTCTCGAACGCACCTTGACAACTATTTAACTCTAGGTATAGAAAAAAATACTAGCTTAGTTAATTTTTAGTAGAGGATAGTGAAAAGATTGACCATCAATATATTTTCAATGTACAATAATTTTCCATTTCAAATGCGTAGGGTGCGCTCCTTTCTTTGAACATCCTTATAAGCTATTACTAATTTGGTATTAGATTTGAAAAATATATTTATAGAAACATTGTGTTTTAGATTTTTGTTGCTCACTCTGACGATTATTCAAACAAATGATACAAAAACGTTTCCGATTCGTTTTCGCGCGAAAAATAAATGACCGAACATCCGTCATGGATGAAAATTTACAATTCGACTGTGTTGAGATAGAACGATATTTATTGGCGCGAAATTCATTTCATTCGTCGAATATTTCAAACGTACGTTTTCAAAATTGAACAAGCCTACAAAATAATACAACATGCTAACTTACATATATATATTTGTGAAAGATTTAGTGAAATTAAGTGACAAGGATAATCATCTGAGCCGTTTCTGAAACGAGAAACAAAAGGTTTCTTCCAGAAACAACGTAGGTTACAAGAAGGGCGTACTGCTCTTAATGGGTCTACGCACTTTGCGTTATGTTGAAGGAAAAAATCCAAGAAACGTATTAAAGTAGAACCTTTCTCTCTCTTTTTTCTTAAGGCAATTGAACTCTTTTTTTTATTCCAGTCGATATCTGCTCGTACTTAAAACGTGATTTTTCCGGTCTGCTCGGCACTACGCGTCGGAAATTGGGTTAGGTTTTCCGCTTCAAATGGAAATTTATTGCACTCAAATTCGAATTAAATGCATTTCACGTCCGCGGTTCGGTTTAATGAATCGGTTTGTCGTGTCAATATTTTGAATATTAACGTTGAACAATGGGCGTGTGCCATTTTGTAATTAAAACTGTTTGGTCTTGCGGGTATTAAATGAGGAATAATAGAGCTTCAGTGCTTTGTTTACGTTTCTCTTATGTAACTCCAGCTCAAACAAAGGTGAAATTGTGTGGATTACTATGCAAACACATTAGGCGAGTTAAGGGAAATTATTGTTTGTTAAGATTGATTCGGAATACCGACGTACATATCGGTATCGTGTATTAGTTTGACGTTTAGCTTATCAAATGTATTAATGTTTACGTAACCTTTTTGGAAAATCGTGTTTGTGTGAAAAGCAGTGACATCTGCCTGAGAATTTTCCAAGCATTTAAAGTGGATTTTCATTCGGAAAAGCGAACGGTTCGCATCTTCGCTAAATTGAATTCACAATATAAATTTTCAATTTGAACAACTCTGAATTATTTTCATTATCATATCGATTGATAAGCTACAATATAAATGACAAATGAATCAAATTATTACAATTTTCAATAATATAATTTTCATTTTCATAAATTAAAATTTCACAAATGTTTTCAAATGCTTTTGCAGATGTCTCTTGCGTTTGCGGAAAATTCTACATCGGATAATGAGGTTTTATCAACATCCCTCTTCTATCACAATTACAAAATTTCAAATTGAACTCAACATTTTCAAAATTCATAATCATCAAAATTATTTCATTTATATTTACACACAAAGATATAGATTTTTCACCTTAACGTATGATCTTTCATTTCGTGTAACGAATACGACCATTTCGACAAATATAATGGCGAGATACGACGCAATTCGGCGATATTTACGACTTAAAACGAGCCCATGGGAAATAGAAGACCCGTTATGGAATCGTCATAGAATCGAGAACCATATCAATAAAACAGTCGTGAAAATATCACATTTACACATATACACACTCGACACTCGTTTCATTTTCAATTATTACACTTCGACTCCACACCGTGAATAAAAAACGTAAGCTCGCATGCAAATACGTATACTTTGGAAGGCTTTTGTGCACTCGGCACGTGCAAATGGAAACATTAAAAATGATAAAGTCCGGATTAAGCGCGTTAGTTAGTTTCGCGAGCCATCTATTATTCGGAAGCGCAACTATGTATGTCGAGATGAACTTTCGCCCTTTTGTTGAACGGCCGTTGCCGGTCGCTGAAAAATGTACGACATAAAAGACGGAAATAGGTTTTTTTGTTGTCAGAATGTTGTGCCTACGTACGTAAACTTTTGTTTTAAAATTTAACGCACATTCGTTTAATCGTAATTTACGTTTATGCGCTCAATTACGCGCCGCGCGAAAGCTTAATATTTCACCGGCTTTGTGTGTGTGTCTGCATATTTAATATGTACGTACGTTTATATATTCAATGATACATTTGTCGAAATCAAATTGTAGGGATACACATTCTCATATAAAATAAAATTTTTGAATAATTTCATTCATCGAAGATCTTCAGGAATTGTCTTTTCAAAGTACTTTGCTTTATCTGAATACTTTATTTTTGAATCTGTTTGCTTTGTACTTTGCTTCAAATACATTAAATAATGATACTAAGTGCTCTAAATAAGAATTCTATGCGATTTTTATTAAAACTACTTGAAAGTGACAGAGCTGAAGTAAAGTGGTTCGAAAACGTAATTGCTCTAAATTCCTGAGATTAATATCAATATCAGACATTTTCGATAAATTTCCTCGATACATAAATTGTGTATTTTACTCGTGAACATTTCCAGTTCACGTATGACACAAATCTGAAATATCCCGAGCAAATCTGCAGAATCCGCATACAAATCCGAGCGCAAATCCGCATCTCGCTCACACAGAGAGAAATCGCTCCGAAAATCGAATCACACGCTCCAAAGAATATGCATTCTGAACGAATCAGAAGCTGCACCACATCCGAAGGTCGGATTCGTCTTCCGAGAAGACGAACCACTAGACATAGAGTCTTCTCCCTAATGAGACGCCTCCTCATCATCACCAGGGGAAAAAAATAAGAAAGCTGAACTAAAAGCAGACAATGGTCCGTTGATGGAAGCGTGTTTTGCATCTGCACACAGATGCTGAATGCACACAAAAAGCGGAGAGGCTCTCGTCGAACAAACAAGGCCATCAACGGAGGCTTTCATGGACGAAATGGATGCACGTGCTTTTCAGCTGAAGGTTTCTGAAATTTTAATCGGCGGTCATTCGGCGGGTCTCTCAAATGTCACGGTTCGTTTGAGTTCAGATGCTGTTTTCTCCGTTTCGAGTATTACCGAATAATTACGCGTTGGGATTGTGCGGGGTTTAAAGGTGAAGTTCATAAGGTCGTTTGTCTAATGAGGGTGTGAGAGTTTTGGTTGTTTTCATTCTAATTGGCCTGTATTTGTTTAAATTCGGCGTTTGTTTGTGAAGTTTCGTTATATCTCTACTTTATGTATGTTTCATATTTTATATTCCAAAAATGTGTTAGAATATAACTTCGTGTGTATGAAAATGTTTTGAATACAATACTTAGAATTGAATCGTAAAGGTTACTGTCACTTATTTATTACATGCAAATAAAATTCTAACAACATTTATATTCAAACGAATCGGCATGTGTGTGTGAAATCCAACTCGGTAATAATTTAAACTTAGATACATTATTGAAAATCCTCTTCAGGCTAAATTAATCGACGGCTTTTCTCGGTGCGTTCGTATGTATGTATTTTATACGTTGGTTGCGAGTTACAGAGGGATATTAACAAACATACCCATCCCATCATACATATTTCTAGTTTCCAAGAAAATCCCTAAGCCGCCGGCTTTACGCTCAACCGAATAATAATTTAATTATAATCGGACCTGGTCTCAGAACCCATCGAGGCTTCGGGATCCCGGGATCCCGGGAGATTCCCCGGGACGAGACGTTGTAGGGCAAGACTTGTCAAGATGAGATTTCTCGTATCGAGATATTCGTCATAAGATTAAATAAACAATCCCAGTATAAAATGTCAATAAAGATTACGATATATTTATTAAAATAAATCCGTAGAAAAAGTTGTTAAGTCAGAATTTCTAAGAACAAAACTTTTTTCAACGATACGTCGGGGAAATCTCTGTGGGAAATTTCATTTGCTTGATCTAGATGAATTTCGACATCCTCTCGCATGATAGGTCAAAGACTTTCATCCTCTAACTAATGTTCGGTTAATTTTGAACGGTAGCTTAATTACACACTGAATTTATAGCTAGATTAGAATCTCGACAGGTATACATGATTCGATTAATCAACTATCGATGAGTATCAACAATAAATATATTTTTCAAATCAAAACAGATTATATCATGAATTTTCATTACAACACAAAAAAATGAAATTATCATCAGAATAACAATCGAAAAGTGAGCGATTGGAGCCTATAGAATTGGCACAAGTACGATATCGTGTTAACCTTTCGCCCGACCGATCCAATCGTAGTCGGAATGATTTTTTTCCCATTGAACTTTTTTATTTTCGGTTTTAATCCCGAAAGGATGGTGGCCAAACGATAAAAGCGTGCCACCGAACAAAGGGCGGCTAACCCGTGAATACATTTGAATTTAATTGAGAACGTGAATATTTCAACGTCGCTCCAAAAATTAAATTACCCGAACTCGCATAAAGGGGTCTGAATTTTCAACACAGAACCTAAAATTGTACGTGCGTACGAAAAGGCAGTCCGTTTGTCTGTCCGAAGGAACTGTGAGGCTTCGTTCCGAGGAAAAAAATATGGGGAGCGAAACAAAAGAAAACTTCTGGCTGAGTTTGTTGAAAATCTCGAAAGTTTTCTTCGATCCAGTGGAAAATAAGAACTTCTGAGTGTTTAATCCACTTATTCTTTCCTCCTTATCTTTTGATCTTTTTTTTTACTTCGACGCTTTAATCTCGTCTACGTATCAATTCGCGAATCGAGGCTTTGTTTCATTATTCATTTGTGGCTGCGTTTCGTTTTAATGCTTAGTTAATTAATTAAATGATATTTTCTTGGATATTGTTAACATTTATTTACCGATGATTAAAACATGCTTCATTTTTCACAAAGTAAAATTTTCAAATTGAATGAGTGTCAAATTATTCAGTTTGTCTATTCATAAATAAATTATTCTCCTTTACTCTTGAACAATTTCGCACAAAGAACCATTCTCGATGTCTTGTTATTTAAATATTCAAATAAAATTCAAACAAGAAAAATTAATTACGCACAATTTATACATAGGAAAATTTCTTTCATTTTTCAATTAAGACGGAACGAAATATAAAAACATTAGTTTCCGACGGAAATTCATCATAAGTCCGAACAGTTTCGACCCTTTTTTATGAGAAAAACTAAAATTTTCTTCTTGGCTCGTTAACGAGTGAGTTATGTCCGATCCTTTAGCACCTAGGTACCGGAAAATTTTAAACCATTAATCACTGGAAAGGCCTAGAAGAGTGAGGAACTTTCAAGACAAAGGCTCTTCTCGGATTTCTTGGACAATTACCTACAACCGGTAGGGATCTCGAACGGTCAATCGACTCGACTAGGATAGTTCGGAGTCTGAATTCTATGAAAACTAGAAGATATAAAGTTTTAGGTCTTTTTTCGTCGTATTTCTTTTCGAAATACATACGTAAGTAGACTGGCAGATAGAATTTTCAACGTTTATAGTAGTTCAGAAAGTAACGCGTTTCGAACATTTGCATGACAACTTTTCAGACTTATTCCCTATTGTGACGTTTTTCAAATAGCAAAAAATATTGATTTTTTTATGATATAAGGAATGATATCGATAAACATTTGAGCTTTTAGAGCTAAACAGGACTGATTCCACTAGACAATAAACTGAAAAAAATGACCGAACATATTTGATACGATTTTCAAAATCCCTTTAATTCCCTTCATTATTCCAATTTTCTTAAATTATAATCGAACTAATTTTGATTATATGAAGATACAGACACGATCAATTCATATAATAGTGCAGAATTAATCAAAATGGTTTCTAGAAAATGATTTATTATCAATTTTTTTTGTCAATACATTGCATTTGTCTTAATTCGGAAAAGACATTTCACACATAGAAAGTTATGAATAAATGAATATACCAAGTGCTTTGACATTAAATCTCATTTTCATAAAAAATTGGAGTTGATTGTAAATAGCACTGAAAAGCTCTTTCACCAACTTGAATTCGAATCGAAAAATCTAGCACTTCTCCCTCACACTCATTTCCAAATCAACGCTCTACAAAACAACCCAACTCTAAACGCCTCCTCCTACAATCAAACTTCACAAACTTCAACAAAACACACCGTTTCATATAAAAGACACAACCTTAAAGGCACACCAGAGCGGAAATTTCGTTTCGCGCGAAACTCAAATCAAACGGCGAATATTCACGGCGGCCCTTCGATCCCCGCCGTCTGACGTCACGGGACCCAATCGATATTTTTAATAAAGGTTCCCAGGGTCTGCACCTAACCTAACCCGGCCATGGACGACCAGCACGTGGAAATAAACGGCGATGGGCGGATCCGCCCATGTGGCAATTTCCTGGGCGCAATTATACCGAGCCACCGTTGAATGGGCGCTCACGTGCCGTGACGTGATTTCCAACTGTCGCGGTATGGGGTTTGTTCAGTGCGATGTTTGTGGCTTGTAATTTGTTCGTGTTTGTGTTGAATTGTCGATTTGTTGGCGCTTTTGATGGAATGTTGCAGATTTTGTATGATAAGATCGTTATTTTGTGAAAATTTTGTCTGCTGTCCATTGCGAGCTGGAAATTTGTGAGTGGAGTCTGTGCCGATAAATTTCGATTGAATTAATTATTTTTTAGTAATTCTATGAAATTGATTAAAAAATCGTTCATTTTGCTATGGATAATGAGTATTAGAGATGACGATATAATAAGAATTATGTAGTCGCGAAACTACAAGGTTCTATAGCGACTTAATTTCTTAGATAGATAACTAAATTTAAATGTCATCATACTGTAAAATTCATAGTGATTATATGTGTACTTTAAGTCATATATGACGATTGAAAAGGCCAAGGGGTACAAGTGACTTTGCGAAGATTTCAAGAAAAGCGCATTCAAAGTTAATCGTGTACCTACATACATGTATTGGTAGGAAGTTGAATGATTTGATGATATATCTCGGCACATATTCCAAATTTATTTATATCCTTTTGCCACCTAAAAATGAGCATGCATAGAAGCAATTCCTGTGCTCAACTAGATTTCGGCAAAAAATATCACTTGCACCCCTTGGCATTTCCGGTCGTCATACGTATTGCAAATGACTGAACGTTTAACGTCAAACGGCTATAGATACTTGGTAAAGTCAAAAAATTCGCTTGGAGTCTTCATTCGCTTCCCTGTTCACAATGTATGACTAGAATACATGCATTACTATACATAATATAACATGAAGTAATAAAAAAATAGATCCCAAGTGCACTCTTATTACTTATCAAAATCAAAAATAAATTGGTTTCAATTTATCAATACATTTTCAATTTCTTCAGAAATTCCAATCGAAAAAGTGTTCTATTAGGTATTTTTATCAGAATAGAACCCTCATTGAAAGGAAACCTCGCTTAATTGATTTATCGGTCTTAATTGTTTGCGCCGAGACAATGTGTAGCGTATGGCAAACATTAGTGGCGCGAAATTCGCATACAAATTTCGCATCACGTGATTCCGGATGGAATCATTAACCCCTTGACTGCGCGATTAATTGATAACCGAGAACCGTCTTAAGGTTTTCGCCTGAGGCGGAAAATCTGCACACGCTTGAATCAATCCGTTTTTAATTGGGTTCGCATTCATTTTGTAAAATTCATCTTAAAACATTCAAATTTTATTTAAACAGATCTGTAGTATAAAACGTTTATGCATGCCGTGTTGGTTCAGTATACTCGCGATGTTGAGTCCGAGCACTGTTGGGTGTGTTACTTTTTTTTCGGATTTTTTATTTGGACGTTTTTTTTAATATTTGATTCATTTGTTTCTAAAAAAGTATTAATTTAACGCTTTATAAAAACGATTTCTGAAAATAAGTTATCCATCATATTTTTATCGATTAAATTCGATTGATTTAGTGCCACTCATCGTGCGTTTTGGAGTTTCTAGAGAAGCGGCAGTAATTCTTCACTTCAAAATGAGCGATTTATTGATAAATATAAAACTAATTGAATAAAAATACCTTTAACAATAAATAAATTTCTAAAAATACGCATCGCACACAAAAAATAAATTTGAGGACGTGTGCTTATCTAGAATTTTCCATGAAAAAAATTCTTTCGAAATTGAACCGTATCGATTTTACGGATTCGCCGATACGGTTGGTCACCCTTCTCGTATTCGTATAAACGCTTCCGACCCAAATTCGATTCATATTGAGATTGCTAGGGTTTTTCGTACGACAATCATCGTGTATACATGTCCTTTTATATACGCGAATATTTCACTATCGTCGATCGGATGTCCTTTCGAAACAGAGTTGTCCAACTTTAGGGTCGGCCTTCATATCATATCCTTCCCCCAAGAGTATTATGATTATCAGACGTTAAATGGATATTATTTTTTGACGCAAATATACATTTTTCTTTCATTAAAAAGGACATTAGAGTTTTTTTCTAATATGGCGATATTAATCTAAGTAATTTTTATTTTGAAATTCTAATTATTTAGATACATCTGATCGAGTAAACGGAAAATCTACTTAGTTCGAATTTCTCAAAAAGGATTCAGGAACACGTTTCAGGGTTCTCGTTATCAATACGAACGATTTCGAATTTCCTAGCAGGTGGAAAATTAGATTGGTTCTCAGATATCGATCTCGACCATATCGTGCACAATGTTCTCACGCTAGGCTACACTATCTTGTCTCCTGGAAAAAAATTGTATACTCGGAAACTTTGCATACAAATAAAAATGTCATATTTCTCTTTCGTCGTGAAGGTCGAAAATATTTCATCCACGTGCCATCCAATTTTTTCGTTTTATCCTGCGTTTTTTGGAAAATGCGAAGATAGGCTTCTAGACAGTGAGATTTTCTACTATGTGACATAAGATACGATTTGGTTGTTGTATTTTTATAACATTTCATATTATAACACGTCTCATAATCTATTGCATAATAAATTTTAATCAATATTAAATAATCATTCATTATTGGATGATCAAATTCATAATTTATCCAAAACTCCGTTGCTCTAAAAGTGGTAAAAAAAATTTGCTTAATCTTGTAAAATATTTGAATGTATTTCTATCTAAAAAAAGGATATTGTTTCTATTTGCAGAGTCATGTTTCATATACATTTATGCGAAAAACGCAATTTTACAGTCGAATAAGCAAAGCAGTTCTCGCAAGATAAAAGTGTTCGTATGACAGACGTGTCGGCAATACCCTTTGTGATCAATGTTTACCGAGTTTTATTCACTTTTCGTTTCGGAGAATTTTTCTGAAGTCAAATTTTCTACCCATTTTCTTAATTGAGAAGTCACCGAGAGTTTTCTGTCCCGGAAAGTTTGGTGAACTTTCACGGATTAGCGTCGATACAATTTTCTCCGATGAATATTCACCTTTGTTCGAAGTCTATAAATTCCGAGAACGAAATTCACCGTAGGTAATTTTCTCTCTCACTGTTGATGTTATTGTTTCAAGTTTCAATCTAGTGCTGTATCAAAACCTCTCGGTTTCCAGTCTACGATTTCAATATTGGCTCGGATTCACAATATAACTTACTGCCTTCAGGTGGATGGGTCACAAGTTTCCTATCTACTTCATTAAGTATGCATAGTCTATGTATTTCAAATATGTATTAAAATCCTACCCGTAGATGTCTATATTTTCAATGGGATTTTACTTTTCACGCCCGAAGCTTTTTTATCCAAAGCTCGAAAAAATTTTACCTGAAAAAAATTTAAAATGACTTTTAATTCTTAACACTCGAGATAAGTTTTACATTTATATTTTGTTCCGCATGAAAATATCATTATTTCATACTTCGTTGATTTCGCATTCATTTTCTACAAAATTAATTTTTCAAGTACGATTTCGTAGTAAAAGATTTCAAATATTCTTCAAGGTGACGTTTTATTTTCTTTTACAATTCATATTAATTTCAAGGATTCGTAAATATATTTGAAAAGTACTCTTGATCGAAAAGAACTATCACCTTATTCTGTTACAGTAAAATCATTAAGACTTGTAAATATGTAATTTGTCTAATAAAAGTATATATTACACGTCTATAACTCAGTTTTCAGTGCACAATTTTCATCTCAGACTTAATTTTTATCAAGACCTTATCGATTTTTTTTCTTTTATAACAACATAAATACATATCTACTAAAAATCACTAAAGAAGTGATTATATTATAGATAAAAAATTGTAATTGTAATAGCAATCAACCCGCTGAATATATCAACGCAGTTTTGGAGCGTTACATGGACACACACAATATAGCGCTATTATATAGTTAAATTTCAACTTTTTGCAGCACTATCTATACTTAAATCTAATAACTGAATTATATCTGTGTAAAATTATAATAGAAATTGATAAATAAATATGCATAAAATACCATTCAATATAAACTATAACTAGACAAAGCATACATTTACGCAACTCAAATATATCACTATAACATACATACATACTTACCTTTCATATGTTCGATTAATTCGAACTATTTAGTGACATCTATGTACACTAATTTACTCTTCGGAGTGGTCTTGCAATTTACTCTTCGGAGTAGTCTTGCCAAATTTACTCTTCGGAGCAGTCTTTGCCATAATGGCGAATATTGATCGATGTGGAATCGGGCCTAGGCCCGTTGAGAGAAAAAAAATAATCTGACAACTTCATTCTAACCACGCACGCATTAACATTTTCAACACACCGATTATTCTTACACAGATAGACAATAGAGTGCGCGAGACGGAGCGCATACATGTGCACAGTGACGTGTGAACGAGGCCGAACGACCAAGGTCGAGCTGTGCGTACGCTCCATGTGCTCTCTGTTTATGTCCGTCACCGTTGCGGGGGGGGCGGCCGCTCCGCCCTTCGACTCGGGCACTTCCAGCCCGGATGGGGGCCCCGGGGGGGGGGGCGCGGGGGCGGAGGGCGGGGGGCGGAGTCGGCCGGGGGCCCCGTGACGCGGATCGATAGTCCCGCGCGTCTCCACGGCGACGGCGGGGGCCCCGACACTCGCTGGCGAAACCCCTGACTTTAAAACCGTACCACTTACGTATCTACGGTGCACACACTCTAATGGTGCATCTTTTGCATAAAAGCCTTAATCTATTGTTTTTTTTTTTTCATTTGTTTTTTTTTTTTTCATATCGAAATTATATTCTTATGTAATTTGGAAGCTGAAAATCGGTTTAGTCGGTCATTTTTGATAATTCAAGATGGCGGCCTTATATGATAACTGAAAAGGTCTAGGAGTACAAATGATATTTTGGCCGAAATCGAGTTATGTACAGGAATTGCTTTTATGCACGCTCATTTATTTGATGGCAAAAGGATATAAACGAATGTGCCGAGATATATCATCAAATCAGCCGACCTCCTCCTAATACGTGTACATAGGTCCATGGTCAATTTTTCTCGAAATCACTGGAAAGTCACTTGTACCCCTTGGCCTTTTCAGTCGTCGTATGTTTCGAATTGAATAGAGTCATCGCATTTCTTCAGGATTAAACTATTAGCTTACCAAAAATGCATATGTGACACTATTAACGAAAAACGTTACATTTGTGACTTAATTGAGCAGGTTTACCAATTGTTTCTTGTTGAAAATAGTTGATGCTGAATTTAAAAAAACTTATATTGAAATAGAAAAAAATAATGAGAATGTATGATTTGCATAAAAATGTTTTGTGTATAAGATAATAATTTACTTTTATATCATTTCAAAACTAACAGAACAAAGTACAACTTTCAAATGACTATCAACATACATATTTAAACATTTCAATGATTAGATTTTTAGCGTATATGCACATCGATTCTAGTCTTCCATTCTATTGTATAATATAAAGGTTAAATGTTACTAATCCACGAGCTGACTTTGACATTACTAGTAACATAATTACGGTTTCAAAATCCGGGTCAGTGATACTACAATACGATAAAATAGATGTAACACGTGGGATGATGAGTTATCCCTTCGTTTAACGCAAATCACATGTTCGAACATTTCAAAATCGCTGAATATTAATCTTCATTTTAGTTTCGTTACAAATTTTATATAATGTAAAACAAAATCTATCTTGATAAAATTTATAATAAAACTGTCGCCTATTTTTTCATCAAACGTTTTCAATCGTATTCGAAAAGAGAGACTCTAAAAATTGATAGATTTCAATCAATTTCGTTCGGGACCAAATTTACTTTCGTACATTTTCACAACATCCTTCAATAACATAAAAAAGTTCGGCAAACGCCCACCCCTTTCCAATAACCGAATAAAATAACGCAACACACGATATTCCCGTAAAAGTGAAAAAAAAACGTTCAACGAGATATACAAATTTTTCCCCGTATTACATAAACGCACAAGAGAGGATTTACGAAGACGGCAACTTGCGTAAGTCCTCCGCTGCTAAACTGAGATTACCTGGCAAAGTTGTGTCTGTATATCAATATATACGACGCTTAATTCTTACTTTTCACGTAAAAACTTTCTCGGTGAGAGAAACCATGACGATGGTCTCCGGGCAACAAAAGCCGCGATTTTTTTGCCATTCGTTTTATGTGGAAACGCTCCAAACTTATCTCAATAAAGAATCAGATCTTCCTAAGAGAATAGCCCATAGCTTCGCTCTATTGTTTCTCGTACATTGCACGTTTCGCATTTGCCGCTTATCTACTTTTTAATTAACAACTGTATCTATTGAATGTTTCTCTTTTTCTTTTTTCAGGTAAGTACCGCTTTTCCGACTGCTCCGAGTTCATAGATAGCTGAAGGTTTTGGAAAAATCGTGAGTTTGGATTTTCTCATTTGTTGTGTGAGACGAGTGTATGAGATTTTTCGGTCCGTTTACTTCTTAAACTTTTCATCCATCTTATCAACGCTTAAGTCAAACATTTCAACTTGAATTTTGAATATTTAAATATAATACTTTAAGCCGCATCAAAAATGTGACAATCCTTTGAGAATTAATAACAAATTCATGATATTTTCACTTACATTATAAATGTATGAATTATTACAAATGCGTTCATTACGTTGTTCAAAATTTCATCGATTCGAATATCAAATATGTTTACTTTTATATAAACGAAAGATTTTATTGAGTTTTAATCCAAAAAATACATTTTTACGAAATAAAACATAAAGTATCGTAATTGACAAAATGACACCGCAATTTCCTTTCACAGACGCTTTTCCGTTTTTTTTAATTGCCTTTCAAAAATTTGAATATAAAAAAAACTCGATTGCCATTTCAAATTACGTTAATCGTCGCTTCGTATCGTTTGAACCTGAAAAAAAAACGATTCTCGGAAAGGGAAGAACTCGCATTATACTCGTATACATACAAAATAGACAGCTATCCCCGTAGACGTCATTTTTTCGAGTTCCATAGAGTAATTAAAATCAAAGAATATTCATAAGCTACATAATACCCGTCTCTGATAACTGAGCCTATGTTTATTTATTATTTTCATGAAAAAATCCATACTTCAGAGTCGAATTCCCTGAACGAAGCGTCGTCATATTGTAGTGTTTTCAGTCATTTCTGATTTATTTCTTCTCGCCAATTTTTCGAACTACACACGAAGAACTAATTTAATTTCGTACAATTTTCACGGCAGTTTGCTCACGTTGTTCGGTGGTTTATTAAGTCGTAATTTAACCTTTGGGGTGCGGTTTGGTAACGTAGCATGTAATATCCGAACAATTTGATCGCTACGCGCGCGAATTAAATTTTATTACATTCATCCGTTTTCAATATCTGTCCACGATGCTGTTATTGTATACGTTCTGTATTCGTATGATGCAAATTCAGGTTAATAAAACGAAATCTTCGTTGCGGTTGAACTTTCATACCTGCATAATTAAAAATGGCTCGGTTCCGTAGCAGTTCGTTGACTCGAGGAAACAAGTCGGTTTTCGTCTAGAAACTTTTATTTTTCTCATTTAAACATCTCGGCGGTTCTATTTATATAAAAGGTTTTTCTTTGACTTTTTGTCACAGTACCTGTAGCGTGGGATCATTTATCTTAGCCAACGAAACATCTATCAACACCATAGATCCGTAATGTAACCTATCCGAATTCTTTTTCTATCGCCTAATGTTTTCGTTCAATGTTGATTATATACATATTTCATTATAAAATATTTGTTTTCGGTTATATACAATTAGTTATAGTGTTATGAAAATCGCTGATATTGGGAATTTTCCACTCTGCGACGGTGAGAGCAAGAGAGTGAGAACCGAACAAATCTTCGCCGTTTAGTCTTTGAAATTGAGAAAATCTGAAAAAGAAGGCGAATTTCACTCTGGGAAAGTTCAAAGAGAGACGAGAGGAAGTAACAGCGTCTTCCAAAATCGAATTAAATTCTTGAGTTCGCCGTCTGCGAAAGCTCCCATTATTAAGTGAGATACCTAAGTAAAAAAAAAATATTCGAAAAAAAAAATCGAACTCCCAGAACTTATTTAAATATTTCGTATTCATCGTATCACCAATTTCATTATGCGTCGAAATAAAATACGATATTCCTAGAACGAGCAGATAATTTAATACATGTTTATTTGTGTCTGGAGAATAAGATAATTTGTTGTGCCGAGTATCACAATGTGGCTTGATTGTGCAGATCTATTACGGTCTATAACGCCCTCGAAAATGAGTGATAACTATATAACTCGTAGCATAATAGAGATCATTTATTATGCTTGCGAGAGATATACGAAACTCGAGCCTGTATCACAATACATAAATTCCACCGTTGAAATAAAGGGGATGTCCTTGGTTCGAAAGAGATGCTCGTTAAACCCCGCATTTTATGGGGAGGCTCGCACTAGTCGACCAAATGAATCGAGCAAAATAAGAAGTTATATAAAAACGCAATTGTAAATTTTCTTCGGCATCTGAATAATATATTCTTAAGGTGCACGTATATTTTGGTGAATTTTTTGATTAAAAAAATTTTTTTTAGAATATGCATACGAGCTTCATACGTATGATATTCTATTGTTGGTATTTGATATGACTGATAAGTAACTAAAAATTTAACATCAAATCGAATTTCATTATTTGTGACTTGATTTCGCTTGAGACTTAAGATTTTAAGTTGATTTTGAACTTTTATTTTATTTTTTTTGTGACCGTGCATATTATTTACTACGACTGAACTACGAAAAGGCCCCCCTGAGTACTATCAAACGATAGAAATCTCGTTGTTTGCAAATGAAAAATGATAACTGTAAAATGTAATAATGCAGAAACTATCCCAGACGTACATACAACAATTCTAGAAAGTTCCACTACAAAAAAATTAGCCATTAAAAAGTCTAATATTAACATACGTACATACAATTTTATTTGTATAGAAACTAAAAATTTCAATGTTAAACATCATATTTGCGACATTTCAGTTTAAAAATACAAAAGGTCATCCAACAAATTTCTTTTTCTCTATATATACGCAATATACTCGGGATATCGCGAGTGTCCACTCCCTAGGAAAATTAATATGAGGGACCATTATCCTGTGAGCGCACACGTCCTCGTTGGATATTTCAATATCCATCTTCGGTATTAACGCTGGGAATCCATCAGCCCTAATGGTTCTGTGCCTCTTTCCACTGACCTGACGAAAAAATGGGCCACCAAAAAGCCTCAACCCGAAACTGCGATGGAAAACCGACCGTTTGTCGAACTTTATGTGACGTTCTCGTCTATACAGCGAGCTTTATTCCAGCTGTAAATAAAATTTTGATTATTTTCGATAGATTTAAAGCTTCTATGTACGTTTCGAATCGAATTTATACGTTTATTGTTCATTTTTAAAATGAATCGCACGTATTCGAGAATCAATTTATAAATGAAACTCATTGCACTCTTCGCTCTTTCTAATAAGCGAAAAACAACATTCGTGGAATATTTTCTAATAATCGTTCTCACAGTTCAAAACGATATTTAAATTAATTCCTTCCCGCATTCGAAGCACGTTCTCTCCAAATTAACGTTACTCTAACAGATCCGGGAACGCTTCCAACGATTCTTTTATTAATCTAAAACATTTCCAGCATCCACACGCGAATCGGACTAATTGAAATCGGAACCGAGAGAGAGAGATAGAACAATGAAAACAAAACACATCACAATCAATATTTTGCCAACAATTCCATCAAAGCACAACGAATTCGCCCCGAGGGCGCTTACAAAGTGCTCAGTTGTTTGTTGCTGGGCCAGTGACTGTTCCCGCAAATTGTGCAAATAAAGCTGGTGCATCCAGCTCGATTCCGGTATCTTCAATCAAGGTTTATTCGCGGTGGAGAGCTTCGTCAAATATCCTTTTCCCGGGAAAATTCCACCATGGGAAATTTCCGCCATGGGAAAATCGCGCTGCTGCGGCGTTCGCGCTTAGACGTCGCGGCTAATTGAAATTTCGCCGCTGTTTGATGTGATATTCTAAGTATTTGCATTAAGTCTAGATGAACTTAATTTATATAGGAACCTAGTTACTTCGGCTAATAATTTAATGCGAGAGCGTGTTTGATTTGAATTTCGCGCGCTTAGAGAATTCAGACTCGCACGTACCTACCGATAACGGTGAAATATTTAAGCAAACGCGCGAAATATTTTCGATCGATTCAGCGAGAGGAAAACACATAAAACCCAAACATTCAGAGAAGCCTAACAAACAAGGCACGTAAACATAAACCGAGTCGAAACAACCCCATCATCCAATCGCAACCCGAACACGCCAAATCCCATAACAATAGGGTGGCCATACCGAAACAGAACGCCAAAAATTATTTCTAAAAATTACTAACGCTATTGTTTCTTAAAATTCTTCATATTTCACTTGCAAATAATAATTTTGTATTATGTTATCTGACAAAACAGAACAATTCGATCGATTTTGCGAAAACAACGGGGCTGTCCCGCACAAAAACGGGACTGTCCCATCAAAAACGGGACTTATGATCACCCTACCCATAACAGCAAAGAAACACTCCTTCGTATATTGACTCCACTTGTTAAAAACGTGCTCGTATCCACACACCCGCGTATATATTCCGTCTCAATAATATCGGCCTTAAATCGCGGTCGGCTTAAGCGTTCGCCATTAATTCCCAACAGCCCACCTATCCCTTCCTTATCTCAATTTAAACACTTGAATGTGCCCCGGCTTAGCGAAATATCCACATAAAACCGTTCCACAACAGCCTACGTCTCCTACGCTGCAAACTGAGTCTGAAAAAATATATAAATGTACGTATATAAAGGGAAAAATGCGAAAAAATTCCGTGGTAATGGGAGCCGATCTGCGCTCGAGGGTAATTAACGCTTGAGCCTCAATTAACGAGAGAAAGCCTTCGAACAATGGCGATCACATTTTTGGGACTTATAAATTTTATTGTTCGTCACGTTTGATTTTGTATTGTGCATTTTTCGATCGAAGTCGTTTTCATAATAGTTCGATGAATTAATCGTTATTTTATTCATATGGTATATAGGGAATGGTGCAGAATGTTGTAATATGAATATTATGCATGCAATTGTGTGAACATAGGAAGTTTCATTTTGCTTTTCGATATTGCATTCGGCTTCTTTACATTGCATCGTAGATTTTGAATTCGATCAGAAAAATTCCTTCCGCCTTGTGAGTGCAGTTTCGAATCCTAATATAAAGGTCGTATTTTATTACCATGTTAGAAAATAGTAATTTCAATCTTCATACGATATAATATTGCACATTTTAAAAATGTATATGAAATTACAAAATATTATTCAATTCGTCTTATACATGAGATTCAATTAACGTCAACTAATTTAATGTGTTTACACATTATCAACTTAATAACAATCAATAAAGATTGATTACAATGATCAACGTTAATCCGTTATTATACCATCTATAGAATAAACAACCATAGTATAAAATGAACAAAATTACATCGTAGATCCAACTAAAATACACACCCACGCACAATTCTATTCTATCTCAGTGAAAAACGATATCTTAAAAAAAATTCGCGTTAAATTTCTGTATCGCAGCTTTCCATAATTTCACCGAAAAGCTTTCACAGAGCGACAGCTCCTTTCATCGACACTAAAATCCACGATCCGAAAATTTCAGTCGATATCGAATTTTTGCACTGAAAGCCTCGAAAACAAACGCGACATTCGATATCACGTAAACCGAACGTTGCCGATAGGTGTCTTCTGATTAGTTTCGTTCGCGAAATCGACTCGCTTTTCATATGAACCTTTCAGAACTAAACATGATTAACTCCTCTTTTAGAATTAAAATAAGTACCAAAATACTTGATATGAGAATTACTTTCAATGTATGAAAAACCTTTACTCAATAATAAAGATACCTTTGATTGACGAAATTTGTTTAGCTACCTGATAATAAATCATTAATTTAAATTTATCCGTGCTCTAATGTGAATCGAATGTGTAATTTTAGATAAATGGAATAATGAAAAGAATTAGGAGAATTTTAAAATACGCATCCAACGCCTTTGATAATTTTTCTCGATTTTTCACTTATTGGAGTTAATCACATTTAGCTCTGGAAAACTCATATATTCGTTCATATCACCCGTGAAAACGGGAAAATCCTTCTTCGATATGTCTTTTGTTGGATTTTCCGAGTGTTCGCCTTCGGTGGGTGACTCGTTTATTTTAGATCTGTCGTAACGATTTGCGTTTGAACGAACGAAAATAGAATATTTCTCTCGGGAAGTGTTAATTGTGCACTTGAATGTGTCTGATTCGATGAGGTTGTTTTCGTTTAATCATCGAATGAACGATCGCTTTCTTGTGTTAATAAAGTGCAGTTAATGGTTTATTTTCGACGATGAACGGAATATGCTTACCGATAAAGAGTAAAATATATCTAATAATGATTCTTTTCAATAACTGTTCAAATAATTTATGAATTATTCATTATTACTTATACATTTAATACAATACTTATTCATGTTAATTCAAGTATGTTTTAAGTGCACAATATCTTTTAACGTTAACTAAAAACAACCCATAATAAAAATGCATTACATAGATATTACTCTCTTGCGCTTTTATATTTTCAATGAACATGTTTACTAACACAATTTTATTTTATTTACGTCTATCTTGTAAAACTTCACTCGTTTTCATACAATTTTACTCACTCTACCAGGAAGGGTTCATTTTTTTGCTCCTTATTTTTATTTTATTCGAGTGTATAGAAAGCTGCTTGATATTCAACCAAGGCTTCACTTTATCTTATTCAAATTCATAGTAACAACAAAGCGTAAAAAGAAAGGCTTATAGCACATTTCTAGGAACGTAAAAATGGCCATCCGAGCTGAAGGACTTTTTTTATATGGAAAAAATATGTTTTAAAACCATATTGTAAAATATTCAAATATTCATTTTTTTATAAATCTTACAGTATAAAATAAAATTTTCCGAGAATAAAAATTTATATTTTTCAGAAAAAATAATTAAAATATAATAATTGTACAGAGAGTTCATCTATTTCACAATCATGCAATTATTTCAGTCCAGAAATTTGTATGAATAAAATTAAACGATACCAATATTTGAATTATGTAGAAATACTAAGCACATTTACCGTTCAATGATTTTTTTGTTCGTTTTAAAATGAAACCGATGAATATTTTCCAATAATAAGGCACTTCATCGTTATTAAAACATACAACAAAAGCACGTCTGATGAACACTGAAAAATCTGACAACATTTTCTTTATGCAAAATCGAACATTATTTCATTTTCAATCTGTCTTTGTTATGGGTGTGCTTATTTTCTTTTTTAGCACTACGTTATCAGACTAGAACGCCACTCAAAAGAAAATGAATACGCATTATGAAAAAGGTATTTTGAGAAAATTCGGCACTTTTTCGATTTTGAAAAGTGGATAACATCTTGCTTTATCGCCGACTGAGAAGAATTGAATTTCGATTGAATGGACTTTTCAGTATTTTGAAAAATATCGTATCCGTATAGAATGAAAAATGAATGGAGTTCGAAGATGTTTCAAATATGAAAAATTTATACTGTCACGTAATATTTAAGTTTTAAAGTAAGTTCTTATGTCGAAAATTTATGGATTTGTTATTTTGTCATAAATGGAATTTAAGCGCTACACGATGAAAGATAATAAAAGCTGTACATGCATCTTTCGAATATTAAATGTATGCATATTGTATCAACGATTTTATGATCAATTCTGTCATATTTTAAAGCATACTAAATGTTTTACATCGAAAATTTGTACTACATATTTAGGTATACGAGACGATTTCTTATCGAATAGTTTCACAACTAACCTTAAATAAGTTTCATATAATGATATCATCAATGGAAAATAATCATTCAATGATCGATTTTATGAATTCAAATATGAAAAACGTTAAAACAAAGATCACTAAAACTGAATTTCAATTCAAATTTGTCATCAAGTCATTGTTTAGAGCTTTTAACATCATCTACATAAGGTCACGAACTCTCGAAAACAATGGATCTGAAGGGGCTATGGAGCTTGTGGTGAACAAACAGCTTTGTTCGCGCCGTTTACACAAAATTCATTATTAATAATTTTCTCGGTTTTCGAAAATTGTTTTCGGCTTTCTTAGTGAAAACTTTTGCGTGCTCTGATTAATTCAACTCGAAAGTTTCGATAGCATTTAGACATATTTGTTATTTCGATAATGTTAAATTACTATTCATTACTGCGCATAACACATATTTGATTAACTTTTTTTCTTTAAAATAAAAATTTCGTTTTATTCTAAAATTCTCGCTGTTTTGCATTTGTTTAGAAGGACTTAGCATCTTAATTAACTAATTATCTTCTTTCGGCATGGTCTTGTTGAAAGTGGACGTGAAATTTGCATATTTATACATATTTTGCAACCCGCTTTCAGCAACTGCGAATTACTTTTACACCGAACGTGCATCGGTCTAGCAAATGAAATTATTGAGACTTCCAAAACGTAAAGTGTATTATTAGAAAAGAAAAATCTTGTAAAACCTTTAACCAATATAAAATATTTTTACGTAAATAAAATTACTATTGTCATTGTCTATACGGATGAAAAAGTTTATTCTGGCTACGTTGAAATTAGACACGTTGAAGTTAATTCACGTGGGGTCTGTGTTACGCAACGTAGTTAAAGAGAGAAAACGTTTGAAAGTGATGTAGGGTAACATTTCGTTCTTTTGTTTTTCGACCGAATTTTTTTATTTAAAATACAAAAATCTAATAAAAAACAATAAAATAACCAAAAAATTCGTATTAAAAATTATTTTTTTATATTTTCATACGATCATAAATCAATTTGTTCAACTATAAAAATCCATTGAATTTACATTGTTTCTGAATAAAAAATGAAAAATTTATTAAAAAATAGTTTTTTTTCTGGAAAATGGTTGGAAAAACATTCACACTACACTCAGACGTGGAAATGGAGCACGTAGTGTCTAAGCTCTGAACCATGTACGTACGCTCTTCTCTACCTAGGTACTAACTGGACAGGTTTCACTGGCTCAGTTCTGCTGAAAATACGTCCATTTATTCTCATACTTTTGCACACGTATGTCTTCCAACATTTACCATTATTTATACAGTTGTAAGTGTGATGATATGCATACATTTATCATTTTTTATGTGCATGAATACAATTTGAGATTAGAGTACGTGTGCTCTTATGTAAGCGAAAACTTTTTTCGAATAAGAGTCGGTTGTTTAATGTTAAAAATATCTAAAATAAAAGGTGAAAAATATTTTTATGGGAAAATTGTCTTTTGAATTTACGCATAATGTGTTATTCTCAGTGTTGTTGTCATGGTTAAATTGTGTTATTTTTTAGTGACAGCCGGCTAATACATACGTGCTTATAGATATGTATGTAGTAAACATGCTTTTATTACTTGGTTTTACACACAATAGAATTCAAATAGATTATGAACCATTCATAATGCTTTTCTGCAGTTAGGCTACAAGAACACTCCTCCCTCCTCATACATGAAACGTCAAAATAATAAATCTAATCAATTTTATTATTTCACTGTGCGTGTATTTGTACGTTTGTACGTCTGTTTGTACGCAATTTTGTATGAAAAAAGTTCAAGTGTCGATTTCAAGCGATGCAAAACATAGCAACTTTTCACTGCATTTAATTTGATTTGAATTAATTTGATTGATTTGAAACAAAAATAAAATAGTATCATTGTAAAATGTTAAAGAAACTTTAAACTCGCTCCAAACTCATGCGCGATTCACGCACGAACACCGCGAAGCGCGAATGTGGATAGCTTTCGCACTTCTTTTGTATGCTTCACACTTGACACTTGCATTCGCCGCAACGTTCATGCGTGAATCACGCATGAATCTGAAACAAGTTTAAATCATAAAATGTAATAATTCAAAAACCTTCTCTGATGAACATACGATAACTGAAAAGCTACAATTTTACAATAACCAGTCATTTTTATACAATTAACGGATAGAAGATACACCCAACTCTCGTTTTACACGGATTTTTTTACACGGTTAGAAAAAATGAAAAAAAAATTTACACGATTTATTTAGTCTAACACGGTTTGAACTATATAATGAATATCGCGAAATGAAAAATGTCATTTTTTTTTTACACGGTTTTCGCTGGTCCCTATCCACCGTGTAAAACGAGAGTTGGGTGTATTTTTTTTTTTAAATCATCCTTCGGTCCATCTCCGAGTCCAATCGCAACTGTTACCAACACAAGAGACGTCACACGCGGCGCAACAAGAGCGCGCAAAAGCAAAAGCACACCGCGGGTACAAAACCTCGAGAGTCCCGGCCGCAGACAGCACAGCTCCGTCCAGTCTGCACGCGCTGTTCGCGGCGAACGCACGTTCGAATCGCGCGCGCCAACCGCACGCCGGCCAACCGCCGATGCGCCAATACGAAAACACGCCCGCCAACCTAGAGCGAAACACTTACGAACTCGCATAATCGCGATGCTCCTCCATTGAGCCTTCTTCTTTCGCTGCGGTACATTCGGATTTGCGTTCGGCAACTTGTTGCTTCGGATTGTGTTTTTTTTATTTTCATATTGTTTTATTTTTCGTTGTCTTGCAGCAAATTGATTGTTTTATTCATGTTTCAGTTGCTAATATAATGTTTGTCGATGCAGCCAATATTGTTTAATATTCATATTCGATTCGATTGTTCGATGCTCAAACATGACGCATGTTGTGTTGGCTGCATTGACAAATATTTGCTTATTCGATGTGCAATTGAAATGTTCATGCGAATACTAGTCATTAGTTGAAAATATTAACTTATTGATTAGAATAGATTTATAAAACTTATCCACTTTTGAAATCCTACTAAAAATTTGATAAACCATGCAATTTTTTGCAAAATTTTCACTAAATATTATATATTTGAAGACCGATCAAGTATGTTTCTTTATATTGCACATGATGCTGATATTTGGAATGATTTCCGTAAGAAAATTCAATGAAACAAAAACACTAGTCAGCAGAGATTATTATTATTAAAATATGGGGAGATTTGATTCCCTTTTTTGCCACTAACTGTCTTTTGGAAAATCATATTTGAAACAAATAGTGAAATTTAATTGGATTTATAACTCTGATCTTATTAAAATACGATTTTCTGAAAGAGATTCAGAAGCAAAAAACAAAAGAAGGATCGATTTTCCCCCATCTTCCCCTAAAATTATGGTTTTATTTAATAACTCTTGTTTTTATTCATTACCTCGATTCTTCAAAATATAGAGTTTACAGTGAAATATTATTTTCATATGTTCCGACAACTGTTGCATAATAATCTATTCCAAGTAAATCTATCGTTTGTTCAATTTTTTCCATGAAAATCATTCCAAATGTTGGCGACAAATGCAATTTTAATAACAATATTTGAACACTCTTTAAATTTTAAATGCAACTGCAATCTCATTTATGTAGTTCAAATTTTGCGAAAAATTGCGACAATTCACAAAATCATCACGTAAAGTAACCAGAATTAAAATCAGTATTGTATATCACCTATGCCAATTTTACACAATTTTCAAACCAGCAGAGAGTAGATTATAACGAGAGCACTATTGTGACAAACACACGGGCAAATTAGTGCTATTATTATATTAGATTTTTGTCAATGTATCCTCGATTGCAATTTTTCGATGTCGTCGAGTCGACCTGAATGCTCATATGCTGGAAAATTATCAAGTCAGAAAAGCCTCATCGAAAAATTTGCATTACAAAGCCAAAATATGTACTGAGCATAAGCGTCGTTCGTTTTATTTCGGAAAAATTTCTCTTTTGTTTCATTTTGTTCGTATTTATAGTTATACGTAGAAAATATTTCAATCATGATGAAATATTGAAAAAATATTAGTCGAATTTTCAATATTGTTCGTTTACATTGAACGCAGTTTGTTTTCATTAATTTATATTATGTGTTTTGATATGATGTTTCACTAAAATTTGATGTTAAAAAACGCGATCGTATTTCGTATTGTTCAAATATTTATTTTCACAACAAAAACGAAAATAATATTAATCATTGTAAAAGGATTATATAGTGTCTACTCATAATGTTAAATTAGGGGAAAGCTTTAACGCGGGTCTGAAACGTAACAAAAAACATTGTGTTTTTGCAATAGCGTCAAGCGCGAAAACTTTCGTTGTTGGCATTTTGTTATTAAAATTTCCCATTATTCCGAAATTCGGCTTTCCATAAATTTGAATTTTTCAATTCATTTACATCCTAAGCTCATAATGATAAAAATATTATATTCGAAAAGTAATTTGAATTTTCATGAAACAGTATCGTTAACTCAAATCTATCCGTCCATACAAAATTCAATTCCCCATACATACAATCAAGGTAAAAAACGAAACGCGATCGGCATAAATAATAATTTTTAAAACGTCCCCATTATACAAAAGAGTTTATTCGAGCATCAAAGGCCGACAGAATTCAATGCATCAATTTTTTTTTATAAATCGAGCCATTGTTGTGCCTCTGTATGTGAAAATTAATATTCTATCAAAATCGAAAACTCTCATAGAATAGGCTCTATTGTTTATTTATCGCTCGGGGCCGTTTTAGCGATACGTGTTGGATTTCGGGGGTTCCAAAAAAAAATCAGGGCCCCCTTTTTGCGATGCAAACCACGACATTTGCCTCCGTTCACGTACCGTAGAAATAAATTATATTCGACAGATTCCGATATACTTCATTTTCACTACCCCCGCATTACGTGCTTCCAATATTATTTGCCACTCGTTATGTAATCTAGTTTGGATGGAAGTTTACAACCATGCTGTGGTGTTTGCTGTGATTCAATCATGTTGCTTTTCTTATTTTTTCGATAAAACTTAGGGAGTGTCGTTACTTTTGCGAAATATTCTTTCGCAGCTGGCGTTCACTTCAGAAAAAATTCAATAATTAAAAAAAATGAATTTTCATATATTTTCAAATTAGTATATAAAAAATTTATTATTGATGTTTATCCATACGTTTATTTATAGACTTCTTATCGACCAATTTTTTGCAGTAAAAATTTCCATATTTTTATGAACACATTTTTGTGTCATTACATTTTATATTTAACGTTTAATAACCTTGAAAATTCTTATTTTAATGTTTCACATGGGGGACATTTCCCATTGTTCAGCTATTGCAAATATTATGCAAGGTCTACACACGTAACCTAATTACAAAGGGCTCACAATTGACTAAAATTGTGTAGAATTTCAAACGTTTTATTGTCGAAACTAGCTACTAAATATTTTATAAAATATCATATAATTTTATTTTGAATTTTCATGGCAATTTTTCATCCTCTCTTTAAAGCCGTTGTTCATTTTTTGCGTTCATATTTTTATTATAGAGCGAATATCATGTACAATGCAGTGGGATATATAAAAGGAAAATTTTCCTAAACCCTTCTTCCTTTTATACGTGTCGACAATAAAACCTTTTCGTTACACCGTATCGTTGGATAATAAGAAAAAATAACGACTTTTTTCTTGTTCGCACCTGGCGTATATTCATATGTATGAAGGCTATTGCGGTCTTAAAACAGACATTAATTTCACCTCACTTTTCACATTATTCATGAAAAATTTCGACGCAGATTGAAAAAATATCATCTATTATACTTTTTCCTAAAATATTATTCACACGGCAAATAATGCTTTCGGAAAACGGCATTTGATAAATACCATGTAATTTTTTTCTTACATAAATTTCCCGTATCCGTAATCTTAATCGAAAATGTCACGAAACCACCTGTGGAAGCGTGGAACTTTATCGTCGGAGTAACTAAAATTCTTCGAATACGCTTAAATTATTATCGCGCTAATTTCGAATTTCCCACCGTGGAGATGAAGGATTATGATATTTTCCGCTTTGTAAAGATCAAGAAAATAGGCCAAAGGGCGTCGGCCCTTCATTTGATCAATACTGGTTGTATAGGTTAACACGCATTGTTGGTCGTCCTGGAAAAACCCAGACTTAGGTGTGTCTAGTTGGAGCGTTTTAGCGAAATTAGCTCGACAATAGTATTTACTACGTTTTAACCAAGGGAAAAAAATTAATGTTTTAATTTTATATGTGTTTCGAATTGATAGTGCTTTCTTAATTGTCTCTTTCTTTTAAATTGTATGAATATTTTTTTTACTTATAATGTGACGTTTGCAGTTTGGTCGGAGAGATTGGATTTTTTTATATTCGTCGTAAACATTGACTCTTCTTAAATATTCAAAGTTTGACGATCAAAATTTATGATATTTCTGCCACATTTTATGTAGAATCTTTATTGACTTTATTAGTGTTATTGATCGAATTTCCGTTCAATATTTTCTAAAGTATTTTATTTTACTTTACTTTCGTTACGAAAAATTGAATCATTAATTTTTTTTTAATCGGATATTGTTTATGGTCATTTTCAAATTCGATTCACGTAAAATATAGATCTATTGTGCAATTTTTTCATCAACGATGCTCTCGGAGATTTTGCAAGATCATGATTGGAAAAGTTTTATTTTTCCCGAAAGTTTAATGACAAAGGAAACAGACGAACGAGCTGAGAAGGGTGGGTGACGTGTCCAAATTCGATTTCACGAATCGAGATCGAAAATCAAATTAATATCATAATAAGGAAAAAAAGTCAGATATCTGCCTCTATTGATCAATTCAAAAACTTATAATGGGAATAAGCGAAGAATTTATTTGCATTAATTCCATATACTAAATGTATTTTTTATATAAGTAATTGCAATACTGTTTAGTTTCATTTACGGATTTTTTATGCGTATAGATATCTCTTACATGAAGTTCTATAAATATTATAGGTTGTTACAAGTAGGTATATATTCGTTGCTTATCTCATTAAAAATGATTATTTTCCGAGGAAAACTGACAATGCCGTGTTCGTCCTTATCATTTAGTTCCTATTACTTTTATGTATACTAAGAAATTACCGATAATCATGAGAAATGTTCAATATTACCCCAACATTGAAATAGCAAGAACAACAACAACAAAAACACAATAATAACAATAATCTACGAGATGATATTGTCTGGGAAAACGTTAACGTCGCCATAACGCTGTACGGTTACATTTTCCCTTAGCTACTACATACATTGCAATACAAGCATTATTAAAGAACTTCCAAACCTACAATGTATTCAATTCAACAAAATGACATATTTGTATCTATTTATAAGTCCTTTTAGAGATTAAAATTTATTTTGAATTAATCGTGTTTTTGAAAAATTTATCACTCTCGTTTTCCATCAATATGACATATAATTCGTTCCAAACATGAAACGATAGAACATCGACGTTCTAAACGACCTATTTAACAAATCACTCACGATAACAATTAAACAATCCCCGTTAACTACGAGAGTTAACGCCGCTCTGTCTCACACTCCGCGCAAACTTCTCGTCGACCAATTATAACGGATCGAAATCCGCCGTTAACGGTCCAAAATCGCACGTTTGCATATTAACGGCGATATCGCGGAAATTTCGAATCCTCCCAGGACCGAACTAGGCCGTAAATTATTCAGGGCCTGTGCAGAAACGCTTACGTTTCACGGGCACACGACATCCACGACAACGGCCACCCTAAACCGGAGACAAATGGCTCACTGTTGAACTGCTAAACTGTCGTCTATTTCTGAGTGTTGCGTATCGTGATGTGTGCGAGGGTTTTTGCAGATTTGGCTTGTTTCGAGATACGGTTGGAAGCTTGCTGTTCGTATACGATACGTTTCTGGAGACAGTACGAACGTGTTGTACGAATGGTGAATCATTTTTCATATACGATATGAATTGAATTTTATTAATCCATTCAATATCTGCAGATGATTACTTATTTAAACTTATTAAAAAATACATAGTATTGTACGTGAATATTATGCCTTACCAGGTCAGAGACAGGAATTTCATTTGGAAACTTTGCATCAATTAATTTTCGATTATCGTTCTCATCACTTTGATTTTGAACTTTATTGAATCATAAATCTTTGTGTGTGTAGCTTACATTGTTTTTAATAAAAATAATCTAACTAAACATACGAATTGCGAGGTTCTATTGTATGTATGCTTATTGTTAAATTGATGATGAGTAATGCTAATATTTAGATTGTTTTAGTTTCGTAATGAATTATATAATTTCATAGCATTCAATTTAAAAGTTTTATTGAATGCAATCGCGTTTTTTTCTTTTAATACATTTTTGAAATGAGAAAAGTTTTTTTTACGGAAAGTCTGAGAAATTATTTGCACTGAAAGGACAGTGCGCGCACAGTTATAATATTGCGTGAAAAATTAGTTGCATTTTCAAACTCTTCCTAGGATATTCTCGCATTTCTTCGAAGAAGAGCCAGCTAAATTACTGCAATCAATTTTGCAGAATTCTCATTACTTACATGCGCCTTTGCGACTGGCTGGCTCTTCATTGAATTTTCTCGTTCTTTCGTATACTATTTTTCATCTCGCGTATTTTTGTCTATCTTATTTTTAGTCGCATTCATATCTGTATATGTTCATATAAATGTTTTCTTTAATATTATTTTAGTTTCATTTAACAAACCGTGCATTATATTCCAGTTCAGCTCACTTCACCGAAAACGTCCTCTATGAAACAAACATAATATAAATATTCCCACATTAAACAACAGACTAAACAAAATGAACTTAACCAAAACATTCCAATAAGTTAAGCCTTTGAATATTGCTGAATGTGGAATACGTAATGTCCAACCTGTTGCCCACGATATGAACCGCTTCGGCATAATTTACAAGCGCTAATTCGCGCCAATTAGTTTCATAGAACCGTATGAATAACATAGGAGAACTCTGATGCTATAAACTCGAAGAAAAACAACCGAAAACCACACACAACTAACGCGAAAAATAAATAATTCAATGTTCTTATTTATGACGCGGTTGAGTCACGTAACGGCAGATCGTTAAGAGCGGTTTACGATATCGAATCGACGCAATTACAAAACTGAACCCTCTCGATGTTTCTCAATTGCTACCCTTATACATTTATGTATGCTTTGTGTACGCATAAAGTTGGCTTTTCATATAAAAGTACCTGTTTTTGTCGAGGAGACTCGTCTGGTTCCATACTGATAAATTTCGTGGATATCATACATTTATTCGTAGTGGAAAATTTTCATAATTTTTCCCCACTATTCTCTTTTTTATGATTCGGAAATTATTTATATGCTTCTTCATTTAATATTTTTTCATATTCATCCAACATTTATTAACATATTTTTTAAATACTCTATAATTTGTCCCATCAGAATCATTTGATTTTAGATGGTACAACATTAGTGATCATTCGAAAATATTTGTTATCGTATAAATCAAGTGTTTTATTATGGAATGATAAGTATAGCAAAACTTTGCTTAAAACAAGCACATTGCATAATGAATAATTTTCAAAACGAACAAAACAAAATGTAAAAAAATGACTCGTTTACCAACAGATGCTTCGTATAACGAGCGAAAAAAGGGAAGATATTGTGGCATCGTATGCAGAATCTTGATTTTTCATCGTTCAAAAAATATCGTTGCGCAATGCAAATAAGATTCTAAAACTGATCATGCTCGTTATGAAAGGTTTCATTGTATTTAAATATCATCTTATCAATTTATAAACAAAGTTAAATCGATAATAATTACAAAACACCCCGAACAACCCCGATCGAGCTCAGTTAACTTTTCAGTTGCGCTTTTCGAAAGCCTCCACTCTCGTAGGCTTCGAATAGGCCACTAATTGACCGACGGAGCTTTCGTACCTAGAAGTTCTTATTGGAAAACGGGAACCAATTAAGCTCGACATCGGCGAAAGTCTCGACGTACATATAATGCAGTACGTACACAAAGCGCGGATTTCGGTCTCAGTTTTCCAGTTTTCGAAACGATCGACTTCGGCCGTTAAAAGCTCGCGGCTTAGTCGTTAAATAAATTTTATTGTAGACTCGGCGTAAATTCTCTATCCGTTTGCGAGTTTCGGTTAACGCACCTGCGCCGTTTTAGCGTAAATTTCACGTGCGGATGTTTCGTTCGTGGAAATTGATTTTTCCGATTAGTTTCGGTGGTTTTGGTGCGTGAGAGATTTCACGTCAGCGGTTTTCGCAGCGCAAATTCGAATTTGAAAATACTCGACATATCTATTCGATTGCACCATTGTTCGAAAACATTTTCATATTAAATTCTGTGACTCGGCATTGCTCGAAATTTTTAGATTTTAAGCTTATTGTGAACTAATGTATAACATAATATTTCCCGTTTTCGTAATGAATCACATTGCGTGAGTAAGTCGTACATAATATTTATTACGGCTGGGCTACAAAAAAGCTCCTTAATAACTATAAAACGATATAATTTTCATTGTGAAATATGAAATGTAATGATTCAGAAACCCTTCTAGATATTCATGAAATAGACAACTGTGGAAAATTTCACTGTCAAAGTATCAACCTTTAAGGATTGCATAAATAATATACAGACATATGTACATTCGTTTTTATTTTCACTAACTTCTATGACTCGATGATGCTCGAATCTTTTTGGGCTTTAAGCCTATTATAAACTGTTCTATGATATTTCCCGTAATTTCCTTTCCAATTCTTGCTCTCGTTCCTATTCCCATAGTTAATCCCATTGCATACGCTAATTGTACATAATATTTGTTATGGTTAAAATTCCTCAATAAAGCGGCAATATTAAAAATGTAATGATTCAAACACTTTCCTAAATATGCACACAATTTCTGTAAAGATACATTGCAATAGTCGCTTAGGGGTCTATAAATAACATATTTTTTCATTTATATACCGATAAGTATACCGAAAACATCCTTGAAACGAGCCTCAAACGCAAAACACCCTTCATTTACATACAAACCGTATTTAATATAATACCGACCGTTCACCTGGAGGGTGTTTAAATGTTCGCGCCTCTTCTCAGCGATCGCGTAAATAAAATAAATAGCACTTTAGCGTCTCTCGGATATTTGAAAAGCGAGCCTAGTTTGCTCACAAACACGAACACATTGTCCTCGAACGACATACACATTTACAGTATGTTACAGTGTTCGCGTTGTGCTGTTTGACGGTGCTAATCCCTACACCGCAATGTAAAGCCGGTAGCACACTCGTGAGCTCGTTGTTTACCGCGCTCGTTCGGGTGTCGCATCAAGTGCGTGTCTTTATTGTAATTTGAGGGGTTTTCAAAATGTACAGTGAAATCTCTTGTAATGTAGAGACAGGTTCCTTCTTATAAAAGATTTTGTTGCAGGGAAAATTTTCATTTTTTTTAATTTGAAGGATTTTGTTTTGATGAATTTGAACTTAATTATAATTCTTTTCATGATGAAAAATATTTTTTACCGTGTTGTTAAATATCCTTGCAACATCTTCGACAGTTTTTTTCCAAAGAATCATCAAATATCTATATTTAGTATAACTGGATTCGTGTAACAAGATCAAAGGACGAAGATCTTCTGATATTTTTCTTATGAACAAAAGAATTTAAAATACATGTTTTTAAAAATATTTTTATGAAAATTCTAATGAGCTTAAAAAATTCGTTATAGGAGGGATTTACGTTATAGAAAAAACCCGCCACATTCGTTATAGGCGTTATAGCGGGGCTTACTGTATTATGTATTGTAAACGAATCATATTATGCCCGCTCAATTCTATAAAGTAAATATGTATGATCTGCGATCAAAAGAAAGCGTATTCATTAAAAATGCTTTCTTGCGAGAGAATTATTTTTTTAATACGATTCGTATTTTTTCATCATAAATTTATTATGAAGCTCGTTATGCACGATTTCACTACGAAACGCACACGTACAAGCGGATCGATCCTTATTAAAACATACATTTTTTTTTCGATCCCAAAATAAAAAAATTGGACGAAAATGTAACTTTCCAAAGTTAAATAAATATTTCATCATTTTTCACGTATGAAGATTTTCACATTGTTTTTTCCCCAATCTTTCGAGCACGAATACGTGCGGGCGCACACAAGCGAACCGTAAGCCCCAATCATGTTTGAACCTCTCGTATATAATATATCCTCACGCCATTTTTCTCGACTTGGACCGTTTCCCTTCTTTATTTTCATCCCCGTTTTATTCCCGCCTCACACTTGGGCGGATTTAACGCCGACTATGTCGGATGATTAAATGCGGATCACGCGTCAAAAAGGTTAATTCTGCGGATCGCACGAGAGGAAAATTCGGGACCTTCGTTTGCGAAAGTTCGCTTCGTTAAATTTTCAGCATTCTCCGATATAAAAAAAGTCGATAAATTCTATGCATTTGTTCGATGTTTGTGAAATTGGCCGAGTTGTAGTTGAACCTGTTGCACGCTTGAGGCTCAACAGTTGATTATGAGGCTCGACCCCGTTCGCCTAGTGGGGGTTCCTAGACTCTTGATTCTACTTGATCTAATAAACCATTATGTGCCTTATAATTCTGCAATAAATAAAACGGCAGTGACTTGGTCGGCGTCCAATTTTGGATCGTTCCATGTTCATTTCGGGTAATTTATGGAACGCTCTCGTACAATACTCGAAGATATTGCCGGCGGAACGAAAACATCGTTCCGTATTTCAAAGGCAACAAGTACATTTATTTCATTTCCGAATGTGTGCTGAGATTAATCTAAAAATGAATGTTTAAGATGATTTAATAATAAATTCTATTCTATCAATCGGTACTAATTCAAGGAAGCTTTATATAGTAGAAAAAATGGTATTTTTTTTTTTTGGTTTAAATGAATAGTGAATAGTGCATTAATTGAATTTTCATAGTTACATAAATATTTTTGATTTGAAAATTGTCAAAAGTTTATGATACTAGCTGAGTATCGAAAAAAGGCTTAAATATGATAATATGAGAATAAATTACTTCAAAAACACTAACCATCAGTGACATATGTTTGTCAATTTGTGACCAGACTTAGTATGGTGATAGATTTTGGCGGTCAATATCTTCCTCAAGCAATTTTTTTATGCAATTATGACAATTTTCACTTGAAATAACACCAATTTACTACCCCATCTGTATAAATCAGTACTCAAACAATCTCAATTACAAACATACATAACTACCAAACGAAAAACTTTTATCATCATCTCCTCAGCGCACACGGAGATACGACACACTTTTCGTCCTCTAATATAATAAAATCATCCACATACCTATATCTGGATCAATTTAACGATTTCCAATCGACTTTGGAACCTATCTGTCGGCAATAACACTCCTTCGAACTTCCGATATTGGCCGGTATTTGAGTTGTGCGAGATAACGACGCGTCCAACTTTCGACGACACCGCACCCAACTTCGACACCTTCCAAAGGCATATTCGATGGAGCAATTAAGACCCTGTAAATTCATGTGTGGTATATCGGGATATGTTATATTGGAATTGACCGTTGTTTTCGAAGATAGGTCGTCTCGAATATTCGATATTTTGATGAATATTTGTGATATGTATGAGTGGAATCGTTATTAATCGTGTATTATACGTGAACTTTTATGTTATTAATTGGATCAATCGACAGAGTGAAAGTCAATAATTAAATTTTAATGGAATTGGTTTAATTAATTTAATGAATGGTCGGATCATTCGGCTTGTACAAGGCTCGTTTGTTTATCAAGTTCCATTAAGGAGAAATGTGTATAAAAATCAAATTTTTAATTTGTTATGAAATATTATTTCATAAAATATATTTTTTAAAGTTATGGTAATTTTTAAATATTAATCATAGTGGTAATTTATTTTATCAATGTTCTCTTCATGAAAAGTTGCGCCAGTGAATACAGCCTATTTAAACACTATTTTTTTACATCAACTTATTCAAATCAGTTTTTTAAATATATACAAACTTCATACAAATCATTCTCACTGAGAATTATTTGTTTTTATTTCTTCTTTATTCATTTTTTTACCCAAACTATCATCGACAAAAAAATGTCACCCAAGCTCACTAATGTCTAATATCGGCTTCACAGATGGAAACTATCCATGAGCAGGACATTTAAAAAATAATTTTCTACTGTAACTAATGTCTGAAAAATTTTCTTTTACTGCTAAAAAATCAATTTGAGAAATGTTTTTTAAATAAAAATGAAATTTTGATTCGAAAATATGATTTTTATATACTTTTTTTTCTAAGTTTAACTAAATAAAGGATTAAGCCTCGTACGTTTCAATATTAATTTACACAGCAATGAACTGACTTATTCATTAATTTTCGAGAAATTTCCACTCTATTCGAATCCACCAAATAGACTTTAGCAAGGAATCCGAAACAGAAACCACACGAGCGGCATTCGAGCGCGTAACGACCACACGACACATCCCAAAAAGTGATTTATCATTGTAAAACGGCCTCCCCCCGAAAAGTAATATGAAAAGTTTTCCCGCCCCGTGCGTAAATCATTATTTAGGTTTCGGAAAAACCTTCGCCCTCATAATACACTCGGTTCGCAATAATAACAACACCCTTTTTAAAAAGGAGAGGACCTCTCGCCTTTCTCACACCCGTCTTCTCTTGGGATCATTTTCCGACCCGCTTTTCCATTTTCCAGCGTTTCATTTTTCCCCTTCGGTTGTTTTAGATTTTTTTCCCCCATTTTCGCCTTTGTGCGACGTCTCATATTTACGGCTGCGGCGTGATCTTAAATTTTCTTTTAATTTTTAGGATTCGATGCTCTTTTGTTGCGCCGAAATGAAATTCAATCTTCTGCAATTGTTTTGCTTCTTTCGAATTCAAATTAGATTTTTCAAAAAAAGACTCCTGATTCAGATGTTTTTTCAGTAGCACATTTGAATACCCAAAAAAAGCATGTTGCTGAAAATATTTCAACTCTAAATCATCTCAGTATTTCCACATTTATGGCTGTTTCGACGTGCCGATTTTTTACACGTGTCGTTACATATTTTCATCCTTTTCCCGGGGAGTGAAAATTTTGCGCACCGGTTCGGGAAATTGGTATGAGTTGTACCTGTAGTATAAAACCAGATGGTTTTTTTTCGCCTCCGGACTAGTGTTATTTTCTGTTCGTGATTTTTTTTTTGAGGCAAATTTTCAGCTTGCCGGATGCAACTCATTGCTATGGAAAAAAGTAGTGTGTGATGAAAAAAACAGTTTTATTGATGCTCAAACGTTCGCGTTATGCGTAGTAAAATAGTCGAAATAGTGCTTATGTTCCGTTAACATGTTTTATATCCGTCAATTTGCTGCAATACATTTATTTATGATTTAAATATTTTCTTAGTGTTCGTGTGAATTTATTGAAACATATTCAGAACTCTAAAACAAAATGGTCGAAAGAGACTCAACTGCAACACAATGGTGATTGATGACTGTTAGGTGATATCAATGAAGGAGTAGCAACGACAATCTTTCGATTGAAATGTGATATTCTAAAAAAATATATAAATTAAATCAATAAATAAATAAAATTAAATCAAAATAAAAATAAATAATCTAAAAATGGCCAAGAAAAAATTCGTCCGCAATTGTTGACGACGCGGCTGTGGTGCGCGTTGTTGCTAAAGAGAAGAATAAAAATATTTTTTAAATATTTTGTAATACGTCGTTGTTGTTATATTATTGTAATAAGTAGTGCATATGTGTTCGAGTGTGCTTAATAATATAAATCAGTAGTCGTTTATGTCGATGATCGTGTAAATAAAATATAAGTGTAATTCTTCTTTGTGATCGCCGTCGTTGTCAATTGTTATTAAATGTCTACAAGATGCAAAAAAGATGAGATGTGGGCCGCCATGACACGCTCCATAGAAATACTAGTAGCATTTTTCGAGTATTACTCGTCCAGGTAAAAAAACATATATAATAAATACTTAATTTTCTTATGTTATGATGAAAAAATAAATGCTTATAATCTAAAACAATATGAAATTTTTCCAAGTCAAGTGTTGATAAATCTTTTCACTGTAATTCGTAATCGGTAATCGGAAATATGAATCTTCAAAACACTTCATTGTGAAATTCAATTTCTTAATTAGGGATGAGTGTTGTTTGCATTTGCATGAAGTACGGCTTTCAGTGTTTCAGAAGCATCTCTCTTACCTGTTTCGTAATTTTTCAAGAAAATTATTCCGACTTCATTATCTTTATTGCCCTTAGCTGCTTCTCGTTTGAAATTCTGTACAGAATCGCGTCGCTAATTCGACTCTTGTTCGAACATTTTCACTTCTGACATTTCTGCGAAGGCACTTCTTAAACGATCAGATGATATTTAACGGTTATACCGAGAACCTTTCGCATTAACGTAGACGTACGAAACGGACCCGCATTGTTAACAATGTTTGTTTTCTTTCGAGAAATTTTGATATTATCCTGTTCCGAGAATCGAAAATATGTACTAATTTTCCGAGATTACACGGCTCGATTTAACAATTTATTAAACATAAAAATATAAGCAGCTTTTTTCAACAAATCTTTTCAATCCGTTTCGAAAACTTCAAATAGACATAACATTTTTATTAAATAATGAAATTTGAACAGATAAAAATTTTATTAACAACCGTTTCAAAGGCGAACGAATCCGCAACGGGCCCGTACCATAAAAAATAAGAAAATCTCCCGACACAGCAAAGACGAATCGCTTCGCTCGTTCATTACCCCAATTTGTTAACATCGCGATTTTATTCCATCGGATTTTTCGCGAATACGCGTTTTCGAATGCGAATCAACAGATAAACACACAAACAGACACATAGGCTTTATTACTTTTCATCATCGTCATTTCCCAAGAGAGCGTGTCTCGTCAAACGGCTGAGATAAATTTTCATTACTCTTGGCCGAATGTTTTTCTTCGGCGTTTGATGCGTGTTCTTCATAAATCTCGCTTATTTAATATCCTCGCGTTTTTTTTTTTGAGTGAAATTTCTTTGGTGAAGATTTGTGTGTGTTATGGTCTTGTTTTGCTATCTTTCAATTTTGATAATATTTAAGTAAATCATTGAAATAAATTGATAAAAAATATTGTATTTCTTGTCATCAAAATTAATAGACAGACTGATATTAAACTTACGCATGGGTAATTTCATAAAAGGGGGTTCGAAAATGATTTTGCTTGATAATAAAATGGAAATGAAATGAGAAAAAAGTTGTTAAAATTAAGATTCCGTCATCTTTTTTCAGCAATACAGCCTAGATCTTAAATTATACTTGATCTTTTTACATTAAATATTGTAATTTTGTGATAATTTAGAATGGATATACATATAAAGTTATATAATACTATACGTTCCTATCGTGCTAATTTCGATTTAGTACTACATTTTGAATGAACAATGTAGCTCCATAATAAATCACGACGAAATCAGCGATCGACGTTGACATTTGCATGATTTACAATGTTTGTTGACGTATCGAGAAACTGAAATTTCCAATACCATGAATAAGTATGCATTCCATTTAACTTTCACAAAATCAAATCTTATTAAAATTTCATAATATCTCTTACAATAAAATATCCGATCAATACAGTCGAAAAGAAATTTCACCTACGAATCACAGATTCACCAAACGAAACGTAGAGAAAGGGCGACAAATATGGACCAATGTATACATAATACCACAAAAATTTAGATATCCTATCTAACTTATATGAAACCTTCAATATTTAAATGTACAAATCATATAGTATCCAAAATGATCTATTTGGTGGTATATATTCACGATGGTCCATATTCATCGCCTTGTCTCTATACATTCCCCATCGTTTCCATATAGCAACATACCTATGGCACATCTCTCGATTATTTTTCCCTTAGCTAAAGGAGACTTCGACTTTGCAAATTTCCCGAAAGCTAGCGTGTACGCAAACAACGTAATAAATATTGATTGCGCAAAGTCAATTTCGTTCCATTATTCATTCTTCGCGTCTGTACCGCTCCTCTCGAGGGGCATGCCAATCAAAGCACCACCCCCTTTTTATGTGCTTATTCTTTATTCTATTTTATTTCTTGTATTTTTTTTACGTTGGCGAAATGTCGTTGAGTTCCCCTGCCTTTGCTACAAATGTGAGTTCACGATTCGGGCATTTCTTGTATTTTTTTATGAGTACATTGTGTGGTATAAGTCTTTTTTTTTAAGTATTACATAATCCATATACTTTTTGTATTGAAACTATTGTGATCTCAAAAATATATATATAGTTTTACTTTCAATAAATGTCGATATACACTTTGACATACTTTACAGCAAAGGCTCTTTATATTGAGAGATATTTCAAAATGTCACTTTTTTAAAAAATCGTATAGAATTTGTGTCACATTCTTTATTTTATTGTAAAAATATAAGAAAGCTTTCAGGTCGAAGCGTTCCGTGGGATTTTATCACTACAGACCGATCGCGTAACACAGACATGTGGAATTTGTCAAAGTTGCGTAATTTTCTTTTTGTCGTACAAGCGTAAGGAAAAAAGTATGTTCAGGAGAAGCTTTCTCGAAGCTTTTGCCGAATTTTTCGACATCTGTCCCACTTTATTGTGTATCGGTGGATTTGAAACTTTCTCGATTGCCATTTGAAATAAAATACTCGAACGATCTGGCATAATGCCCTCTTTTTATATCCGATCGCCTAAGATACAACCTTTAGGGAAATTATACATAGTGAATTGAAAACAACTTTTGTAAATAATATATGCGAACATCTCGCAATAAGTAAGCACTTTAAAGCTGCACACTTGAATACCGGAGCACGTTGTTGCTTCTCGAAATCTGTAGAGAGAGCATGCATTATCCAAGTGAGCACACTTACGATGCACTATCGAACAATGCACCGATCCTTGAAAACAACCCCGTTATATATTATCGTCAAACTGACTTTGTCTGGAGCATTCATAAAAGGAAAAATCTCCAGACTTATGCAAATCCGTCGCATATCAATTGTTCATATCGCTATTTCTAGATCGATAAATCCATTTATTGAGGAAACTCCGATATGAACTTCTGGAAAAGGGCGCAACGTAGGTATAAGTAGTGTAAGAGACATGGCAAATTTAATACAAAAGGCACATCAAATCGAACGACTCTCGAGCAACTGAAGCGGAATTAACGACTCAGTAAACGTATAAGAGATATCAGAGTCGACGTAATATAATACTTGAAGAATAGAGAGAATTTGTCACAGAACGAAAACTGTCATCGTTCAAATTATATCACACTTTTCTTGTACGTGCGATGTTCAAATTGTCATTTTTTTAATGAAACTTCATAAAATATGTTTTTTTAACGAACAATCGATAGAAACATTTTGAATGTAGCATTCTCAACAATTGAAAACAATCTATGTATGTTGCATAACATTGTGTACTGCAACAAAGTTTCATTCGAATTCATTCAACACACTAATCCAAAAACAGTTCGAGAACAATTTAAAGCAATCAAACAAAACGTTACAATGTATCAAACTAAAATTTCAAAGTCAACTAAACACAGCAACTGTTGGGAAACGTTTCAAGCATATCAATCGACTTCAATGTTGCAACTTAGCTGCAGAACGAAAGACACATTTCATTCACCATCCCGATATATTCACGTGCGGATTTAGTGCGATTGAATTATTCAAACGTCCTTCCATTGCCGAGATACGGTAGGGTGACTCTTCGACAATGTGGACCGCGGACAAACAGAAAGCTCCGAATATAAATGCGAGTGGGAATCTTGCGAGGTCTCATTATGGATTTGGACTCGTATTTCGGCTTCTGGACTCGGGTTTTGATGGTTCGATTTCGAAGGATCCGTGTCGAGAGCTTTATGAGATTTCAGATCGGCGGTTGATTTTTATATCGTCTTTTTATCATGTGAAAGGGTTGTTCGAGATCGATTTATAAAGTGATGTTTGCGTATGTTGTAAAAATTTCTTTGAAATATTTTTAGTCTTTCGTTTTCTTGATGATTTAATATTTGAAATGGAGAGTTATATGAATCTAGTGTTAATGTGATTTGAAATCTAATTCGAGCTAATGGTTCCATTTAATATATCATCTAAATTAAATGTGAAATAAATTTAATCTTTGATATTTGTTACTTAGGATATTATTTTAAGCAATAAATTCAACTTAGGTCAAGCCTTGATGTTTTTATTTACAAAGAAATATTTTTTAATTAAGCAACAAGACAAGGAGATGATTAATGGTGAAAAGTAAATAACTGTCAGACGCTACGACTCCTATCTCAAATCATGAAATATATTCAACTTCTAAATTCATTTTACACTAATTACGCTTCGGAAACATCAAATTGAATTTAAACTGATCAGTGAGAACTCAAAACTAAACCGAATAATGAATTAATTTTACTTAAAAGCAAGATTATATAAATAATTTGATTTGAAAAATCAATAACCGATTCAAAAAAACTTCTATCATCCAACAAGTGCTCAATCACGACACTTTCGAGACACATTCAACGATCGCTCATTAAGAACCATCTCAATCTGAAAACTCCCAATGGAATCAATGAAAGCTCCAGTCCACAAACTCTTATATACGACTTTATTTTATAAAAAAATAATAGTACAAAGTATTAATAGAGGCTTTCGAATCAATCACAATTCTATTGAAACACATTCAACTTAACGATCTCTTACTTAAAACCATCTCAATCTGAAAATTTATGTTGGAATTAACGAGAGATTTATACCAAAAATCCTTATCGACATCTACATATTATTTAAAATGAATATTATTAAAGCTTTAAAATCAATCGCGATGCTTTTGAGACACATTCAAAAGCTCAACTCAATGCTCATTAAAAACCTTCTCAACTCAAGACATAATTGACAAAAGCCTTAATCTATAAAGACTTTACAATGAAATTAACCCTCTACATTAAATTAAACTCTCTATTCTACTCTACTATGAAAAATTATTAAAAAATAATATTGATACAAAATTTTCACATCAACCGCGCCACTTTCAAGACGCATCCAAACAACTCGACTGAGCGCTCATTAAAATCGACCTCAATCTGAAAACTCCCGTCAGAATCGACGAAAGCTCTGATCCTCAGACCTTCCTCTATGAAGAATTAATAATAGAATAATATTAATAGAGGCTTTCGAGTCCTGCGAGGTCACGGTGACCCGCTTCACGTACCCGATGGCTTCCGACCGAGCCTTCGCAATTTTCCTTTGAACCGAACCGCGGGGAATGTGCTTTGTGACCGAACTCGACTATGTCCGATGAATGTATAGCCTTTTTGCGACTTTCAGAAATCCCATGCTAATGATAGACGAAACGTTGTTCGAGCTGAAAAGTCTCGTTGCTTGAGATTTCTTCGCTTCCGCTTACTGTTCTGTGAAGTTCGCGAAAGGCTTTGAGATTGTGCTTTTTTGTGTTTGATAAATTATTTTTTAGTTTTGATGATTTTTAATTAACTTTGATTTGTTAATTGATCATAGTAATCAATCATAGATGTCACTAAAATTATGAAAGCGTTGAAAATGTCATTAATTTTTGTTTCATATTTATTTTGAGGCCAGTTCGATCGTTGTGAAGTCAAAAAGTTGGTAATGTCAAGCTTTTAAAATTTCAAAATACAAATTCATAACATGATATCTGATCAAAATTATGCTTACAATTAGTAAAGTTCCCCTATTTTAATGAAAGTACTCTATCTTGATATTAAACGATTGATAAATATGTACTCGAAATGAATATAAAATTTGCATTCTTTACTACATTATCGTATTTTCCATGAGATTTTCTACAGTATAATTTGTAATATAACATGAAAGTAATGCTGAAATTTCCAATTCATTGATTTTTCAAAATCTACAACTCTTCAACGATCACCTTATAAATTTGCCATTAATCTAACTACAAAAACAGATTAAGCAATAATGCATGTAATACATATTAAAATAAATTTTACTTCATATCTATATATACTTCATTTACTTCATATCACATCACCTACACCTTTCATATGTTCGATTAATTCGAACTATTTAGTGACACCTATGTGTGCACTTCTCTACTCTTAGGAGTCTCGTCTTCACTATATAAAGTGAATGATACTAACTATTCAGGGTTATCTGTGTCACTTGTGACCGATTAAAAATACACGGTGTGTATATAAAAAATTGGGTAGAAATTACCTGTTTAAAAAATATATATATATATGTAAAATAATAAAAACACGCATATTTAAGATCGTATCTCTCCATCGTTAACGTGTCAGTATTGGATTCGACAACTCGTATCGTTTACTAATCGGTAACATACGCTTGAAAAATCAAGCCTGTATAAAAAATCGTCCAATTTTAAAATTAAACACAAACATACCCGATTCAAAACGAAAACGCATATTCGGAAAAAAACACAAAATTAACCCAACCAAACCCATTTTACGAGAGTCGATTAACAAACAGCGTCGCTCCAGTGGCCCACTTTCGAAAACCTTCCAGTTGACAATCGAGAACACTCTCGACGTTTGCAATTTTGCCCGTCGCTATTCCGTAGTACGCACAAGACACGACGTGGTGTCGCACCGGCTTTTGAATATTTAAACTCGCATACATCCTTCGGGAAATACGGGCTATTTTCGCGAAAGGCGTGTATTTTAGCGTTCCGTTGTTACTGCGTCGTCGTCGTGTCAAAAATCGAAATGCCGCTTCGGAAAGTTCGGGAAATTTTAGCGCCACTTTTGAATTTTCTCCGTGGGGATTTGTCAACGTGTTCTTTTTTGTTTTTGTATATGAAGTTTGTTTTTACTATGAGTGTAAGTTTAGAATTCCGTCAGGAATAATATTGCTTATACATAAATATATGTATACCAATCGATTATATTTGAATCGTTATTCTAATTTAAAATAATTAAAATCATTTAGACCTGAATTTTCAAATATTTCTTTACAGTCAACCTGAGTTGATGACTTTTTCCCTAGATAATTTTAACACATTAAACTGTCATTAGCGATGAGAATTCTATGGAGGGAAAAAATCAACGAACACTTTAGTTTTGTAAAGATTATGTTTCAAATTTTCACCAATTTTCTATATTTACATTAGTTTCGTATTTTTAATTTTCATCTTGATATATGAATAGACTACAATTTTGAATCAATCAATGAATTAAAAGCTTAAAATGAAATTAATTCTATAAAAAAAAAATATTTTCGAAACAAATAAATCATGCCATTTTTTTCCATTCAAAATTCATTTTTAATAATAATGTCCAATGGAAATAACTTTCTATTAAAAAAATGACACGCAGTTTAAATGATTATTAATGGTTTTATTTTTCAGTATAATGAAAATCCACGTTTCCTCTTTATTCGCATACCTTCTGAAATGAAACCGTTTAATGGACGCTTCCAAAACACTAACACTATTAAGCACAAAAGTTTCCAAACGCGCGATATCGATCGACTAAAAGCTTTCGCGCTTTTCGTCCCGTATAGTGTACGTCCGGCTTCGCAAAGTTTTATATTCGAAAATCCGACTAATATTTTCGAGTTAAGTTCGAAGGCTGGAACGATTGAACTATAAATCATTTTCTTCGCGTTGAAGAATTCACTGACGAAAGTTCTTTCAATTTTATTACAGTAAATGAACTTATCAGGAGTAGTATTACATCTTTAATCACATATACAAAATCTAATTTAAATAAAAAAAAACGGTGATAAGTATGTATGAAAAATTTTTGAAATTGAACTGATTTTTCATGTGATCGTGAATGTAAACAAATATTTTGCATCATTCTATGAATGTGGTGTAAATACGAAAATACAATATAGGGAAAACATATCGTATTAATATATGACAAAAGAAATTCGAGACGAGATTATAAGTCATACATAAAAACTTAATCGACTTAACATATGATTACGATCCTTATGTACATTTGAAATAAGAATTCATTCACTTTCAATTGTTTTATTACATTCATATTCATTACAAACAAAATCCCTAATACAAAAAAAATGAACCACACTAAAATTTTTCACTTCAAACAATGAAAACCCCCAACTGCGACCACAACACCGCAACCTGAAACCCGCCACTGTCCGACACCAACACCTTCATAAGCACGCATTAACCTCACATCACACACACATACGTACATGAAACACACATATATGAACACATACACACACACACACACACATGGCACCGGTGAATAAATCAAAAGACAATATTGCGGGCGCGGAAGAGAGCGAATGAGGCGTGGGGGGCTGCTGGGGCTCCGGCCTCACCCCGATCGATAGCCGCCCCCGGGGCCGCTCCCGGGACTCGTTGTAAACACGGGGGCGCACCAGACACGTGCCTGCGCCCCCGGCTAGACGTTTCCGAGGGCCTATTGCGCTTCCGACGTGTGCATGTCCAGTCTTGTGCGACCGCCATTGTTATGGTAATGTCAGTGTAAAAACTAAAAAAAAAATGGTTGATTGGTTACTTTTTTCAATTTTGTATACTATTATGTTGTATGAGTATTTAACCTGTTGAAAATATCAATGCGACTCCGGCTATACAACGCAAATCTATTGCGCTTCCGACGTGTGCATGTCCAGTCTTGTGTGACCGCTATTTTAACTGTAATATCAATGCAAAAATTGAAAAAAAAATGGTTGATTGGTTACTTTTTTCAATTTTGTATACTATTATTATTAGTATTAACCTGTTGAAAACATTAATGCGACTCCGGCTATACAACGCAAATCTATTGCGCTTCCGACGTGTGCATGTCCAGTCTTGTGTGACCGCTATTTTAACTGTAATATCAATGTAAAAATTGGAAAAAAATGGTTGATTGGTTACTTTTTTCAATTTTGTACACTATTATGTTGTATGAGTATTTAGCCTGTTGAAAATATCAATGCGACTCCGGCTATTCAACGCAAATCTATTGCGCTTCCGCCGTGTGCATTTCCAGTCTTCTGTGACCGCTATTGTAATAGTTAATGTCAATGTAAAAATTGAAAAAAAATGGTTGATTGGTTACTTTTTTCAATTTTGTACAAAATTATGTTGTATGAGTATTTAGCCTGTTGAAAATATCAACACGACTCCGGCTGTACGATGCAAACTTATTGTGCTTCCTCCATGTACCTCAACTGCATGTCCATTGTTGTATGACCACTTCTGTAATGTCAGTCTAAAAATGGTTGATAGTTGTTGACTGTTATGTTATTTTTTATAAGTAATCAACTTGTTGAAAATATGAAAACAATTCTGACATGATTTCAAAAACCTTTTTCGCTTCCATAGTGTGGTTAACTGCATTCATTATGACCGTGATATTAGACTTAAAAAAAATGAATGTGAGTTTATCATTTTTTTCATCGTTGTAAACAATTATTTTATAAGAGTAATCAACCTGCTTAAAATATAAACTCATGCCTGTTTAGAATATTTTTTCAAGTTCTCATTTATTGAAGAAAAATTATCATTTGTTATGGATAAAAATAACATTCTCAAATCCAAAACTATCAAACTTTATTACTTTTCATCGGACACATATCGATATACAGACATACATACGAAATTAGACTATTATAATATCAGATATGAAATCTGAAAATTTCAGTAAGCTTAAATAAACTAGGCACAATCCTTGTTTTGATTGAAAATATTATTGTGCGATAGACGCGACTGAATCGAATCATTTGCTTATTTTTTTCATTCGTTTCCCGTATTTTTATATTTTTGTTTATTTTCAAGGCAATCGTTATTCATGTAATATCGCTCGTTCACTTCGATTGACGTTCAATTGTATTCCATTCGATACATATTTACACGTATTATTTTATTTGAACATTCACTCGAACAAAATCCATAATCTATTTCTACACTTCCACGAAAATTCACAAACAAAACACATCGATCAAACACATGCACAATTACACACCGCATCTCGATATTCAATTAATAACGCCCTAGCGCCTCGACATAATTAAATTTTTCGCAACGCGAATTTCCCGCCATTCCCAATATAAACATTTTCAATAAAAACGACGTCAAAATATAATCCGAAATTTGTGAAAATCCTCCAAAGGACCTATTAGAGCGACACGAGCGAGCACCGCACTTCTAATCTCGCGTCAGAATTGAATAACGCGACGACGTAATGAAGATAAATCGACGTTTAATCAGACAGTAGACGTTCACGACAAAAGGGTAAACTATATACGTATATATAGTATTCCGATACTATTTTACAGGCTGTCATTATTTCTAGGCTTTCACATTCCTAGAAAAATAGACAAGCTGATCTGTCCGATGATGGGTTTGCGGAAAAGTCAACTTATTGTATTTAATGTCATAGAAACTCAATATTCTCAAAAGTTAGATTGCAACCAATTTTCTGAAAATCTATGAGAAATTCTTTGAATCTAATTATAATCTGTCGATATAATAGCGGTGTAAATCATTTGTGTATGCCAAGTCAGCTTCAGTATCATCGTAAGTTTAAGTTAAGTTCGAGTCTTGGCGAGAATTATATTTTTCTTGATTAATTTGATTTTATTTTTTAAATTTAATCTATTTGATTGTAAAATAGTGTTAATTTAATGCTTCAAGAAAGTATTCGTATAAATATAATATATCACCATTTTGTCTGCATCGAATGAATTTCATCGATTTTAGTGTAACCTTTCAAGCCCTGATGTAACCTCAAGTCACCTAGGATTTGTCAGTACGCTTATCAATAAATCATATTTTTTCTGCTCCCTTCAATGAAAATTCATAGTAATTAAATACTAGATAATCATTTGAAAAACTGATCATCATATCCACAAAATTTTAAGATGAAACTGACTTTCATCAACCGGTTTTGTAAAACCAACAAGCCCTAATCCTTAGAGAGCTCCGGTCATAATCAATTTTCGACATTTACCGATCGCGATCAATTCCGATCACGACTCCTTCTATACGTGACCGATTTATTCGAAAAGCTAGCCACAATCGTACGTAGAATATATTCCATTCTATTCAGATGTGTTCGGGTTGATCAATCGCGTAATGATTCGCTGATTTGTCATTTTCGACGAAAAAAAGTGACACGATTCCGTCTCGATATGTATTTTTTTCCGATCGAAGATGCGTACTTTGAATGTTGCGGAATTTTTCCCGTTCATCGCTCAATTTTCCTCTTTGACCTTTTCGCTTGCTTATTTCGAAAACGAAATCGGTACGCTTAATTCGTTTCCATAATTGTTTTGACGTTTGTCGATGGAGGAAATGATCGTTTTCTAATTACTGTGACGGATTCCGCCCACGTCTCGTGTAATTCTGTTCGTTTATAAGCGATGACATTATTTTTTTCTGATGCGATGAAAAAATACGTTTTTTTTTTCGTACACGGTTTTTCGTAAAACTTTATATGGCTTTTTACACGTTCCATTCATAGTGTGAAGAAGTTTCTACGATGAAAAGAATTCGAATTTGAAATTCGGTACGAAAAACATTATCGTATTTGCTCACAACTTTTTACTTTATCGCTTCTATCTTTATCTCTGTATCGATACGTATTGAACAAGTGAAATTTTGTTTAAAACTTTTCCATTTCTTTCGGTCATGTTTTCAAGAAAGGCAAACAATCGTAGCGAAAAATATTTTTATTGAATACAAATTATTCTCGTGTGAAGATATTCCATTAAATTTTTACACGAAGATCCAAAATATAAAATTTCTTGCTATGTATATTATATAAGTGGCCATCATGTTTTCAACTTGAGCTACAAACTATTCGCCGAAAAGTCAAGTTGAACAAAACTTGCCACTTGCAAGTTTCCCCAGTTAAACCCGCAGAAAATTCCAACAAATGCACTTACTTCCTGCACAAACAATATAAATTCGACGACCCAAATACGTCTGAATCGCTTATTTTCGTCCACTCGCAATAACTTATTACCTAACAATCATAAGAAGAACACATACAGTCAAAAAATGGAGAATCTGAATTGAATGTGCGCATACATGGAACAAACAAAACGACTAAGTTTCCGTCGTTATCGGGCGAGAGTTTTCCTTGGAAATTTTCGGATTTCCCGGTAAAAGTGCGTCTCTTTTGTATGCGAAACTTTTTCGTGTCGTAAACTTTGTTTGGACGAACGAGTTGAAATGGACGTCTTCCAAGCACACTAGGTTTTTTTCCCGCTCTTTTGCGTTTTTTGACTTTTTTAAGGCTTCGACGAAACGCTAGGACCGATAAATAAAATCACTTCGATCGTTTTCAGATTCGTTCAGTAGGTATGTAGGTTTGAATTGTTCGAATAGTCTTTTTTCCCTTTCGTATTTTGTAGTTCGAGACTGAAGCGACGTAGCTCGATTTTATTAAAGCTGAGTTCGGGGAATAAAACATTCGTAACATGCTGACTTTTTATTTTTCATTCTTCGTTTTGTACTGTATACAAATTCGAATATTTAAATATACTCTGACATATTTTATTCATATAATATGTTCAATATTATTCAACAAATAGTCTTTTGTTCGAAACGAGAGGTCAATTTGCAAAATATTGAATTTAAAGCGTATCCTCACAAATTTACCTCAATTTACCCGTCAAATTTTCATTTCGGCACTGCGCACACAAGCGTCCTTTGAACGTCGCACGTCTCATATATTATTCATGTAATCCATCGAAAGATATTCGCAAATTATCCCACCACTGTCGACATTGATATATGACGACAAATTTTCGCCAAAACAAACAATGAACAAACAAATACCACCGAACGTCGAGCGCAAGCCGCGGAACACAAGAAAACACTCAGATCGAACCAGACAAAGCTCTCGGGGAATTTTTACCTAATTACTGCCTCCTATCCGATTTTCTCATCTCTTTGTCCGTCGATATCCTCCTTCGGGTGGTTTCCATTTCGAGCATTTGAGGATATCCACGATCGAAGGACCAGGGTCACGAGCCGAATCCAATTTGCGAAACCCGATGCGGTTCACTTCGACCGGTTAATTTGACCGAGGCACGAAATCTAATCCCCTTTCGCACAGGCTACTGATTTCGGTTTCGCTCATTATCAATTTATGGGTATTTTGTTATGTTTACGTGTCCGATTGATGAAGGTGTGAATTGTGCAGAATTTTACATTCATGTCGTGAATTTTCAATATCCAGGTACTTCCTACTGATTACTTTTTTTTTCAATGTATTAAATATGCGAATTTTCTATTTGGAATTAAATAAATTCTAATCTGATTCAAATAATTTTGAATTCATGTTAAAGAAGATCTATTTTAAGTTAAATATAAATACTTCAAATTTTTATCAAATCGTTTTAGGCGTACCGTATAATATTGCCCGAATCATTCTAAAATCTCTTAATTCTATTTTCGAAATATTTCACTTGAAATAGGTAACCTGTATTATTAAATAATATTATATAACAAATTCAGATGATCTATCTATATTCATAGATTAGTTTCTTTGTTTATTTGTAAAAATTAGACGAAAATAAATATTGTTGATGATTTTTTTCATATCAAAAAGTTGATGATGATGATTTCATATGAAAAAAATGACAAATGCATATATCGAAAATCGTACTATGGAATTGAATACCGCAAATGATAAGCTGTGGAAAATCGTACTTTAATAGAACTCCATATGCTTATATATTTACATTTATGATATAAAATCGAAAAAAATATTTCATAATTTTCAGACGTATTCATTTTTTGTGAATTATTGTATCGTGTTCGTTTAAATATAGCGTCACGTCCATGCGCCATACGAAAATTAAATAAAAACGTTTTAACTTCATCAACGTCAATTTGATATAAAGGACCAGTTTTTCCGCTAAATTATTTACAATAGAGAAAAAATGTGTCAAAAACCGAGCAATGTACAATCGAAGTACGAGCTTGACATTGATTACGAATTCAACCGTCCGAACTGACGTGCGTCGACAGACCCGCAATCGACTGAAATAAACGCGAACGTAAAAATAAAAAGAGTGAATATTTAAAGCTACGAATTTGCATGAAAATCGAAACAAAGAAAAGCTCTGAACTGTATAAAAAAAAAGAGGAGAAGCTTCGCAGCCGAACGACTTTCACGTACGTGGGTCACGTACACGTAACACACTAGTCGCACGTACTAACGGACTGCGAATAACATCGAACTTGGCATACATAATTTATTTAAAATTTTAAAAAAATCGATATACTTACTTACGTTATATTATTATACGTGAAAGTTTTAAATAAAACATATTTTCATGAAGTAAAACGAGGTTTTTTTCAGTAAATTATATTCCATTTATGCATGAAAAGTTTTTGAAGTTGAACAGTCCACTAACTATTGCAAAATTTTCCATTCAGAGTGAACTTCATGCGTTTTTTTTTTTTGTGGAATTTGTATGCCAGAAAAACTTGCGGGTACTTGAATGTATGCACGAGAAGAGTTTGCTTTGAACTGGAATTTTAATGTTCAAGTAAATACTACTTCATTTATGAAAAACGACTATTTCTCATTTCGATGCAATTTTCATTAAATTTCAAATGCACATTTGATTATTATCAAAAAAAATCTATATTAATTACTAAAATTTTCAATTTATTGACACAAATCTTTAGAAATAATGAATGTCAATGTTTGACAGACTTCTCAACAGCTGATCATTTCACAGCGAAATTTTCCAGGATTATTAGTTCACGTCTAGAAATGTTTCTGAATTGTTACATTATAGTTTCAAAAAACACGAGATTTTCACTTCGACGTTTTAATAGAAGCACTTAAGCCGTAACATGACTGGAGCAAATATTATGCACGATCTACACATTCAAAAACATTTACTATGAGAACAGGAACGTAAATGCACTCAGACCTCAGAAGGCGAACTGAAAATTCGTTAACAGAGATCCGATCGTACTATAAAACATTTAAAAACCAGCCTTCAATCTAAAAAATCTCAACCAATGCCTATTCATAAAAGCTAATGGATAATAATATATAGCAAAACTATAACATATCAAATCAGAAAAAGATCTATCGAAGTCCAAATCTGACTCCTTTCATATCATACGTTCGCATCACTGAAACGACGCCGCAGCTTTTCCATCGGATTTCCCGAACTGAAAACTCACACCGCCGCCATTTTCCCATGAATACGCATACGTTCCATGGGTACTTTTTCAGCTCACTCTATAAAGTAAGGTTTTCAGCCTTTTCAGCGGTCGTCGGCGACAGACGTTCGATAAATGGCCGGGCGCGCAGCTCGAGCACAATGCGAAAGCTGCAAACAAAAGGCGGTTGTTTCAGGTGAACGAGACGTGAAGTGTTCTGTTTCGCGTTGTTATCTACGACTCATTCACTAGAAGGTATTACAAAATGTGTGTGTACATATAAAAAGGCCAAGAGGCGCAAATGACTTCGAGAAAATAGCGCTCAGAGTTGAACACGTATTAAGAGGAGGTCGAGTGATTTGATGATGTATCTAGGCACGCGTTCCAAATTCGTTTATATCCTTTTGCCACCAAAGCGATTCTTGTACATTACTCAATTTTACTTGTACTCTTTGGCCTTTTCAGTCATCATATGTTTTGAGGATGTGGTGTTGTTGTGTTTTTGTCCGACTGTCGCGATGTGGGTGTGTCGATTCGTGTCGTGATGTCGTTTGTATCGGTGCTTTCAGCCGTTGCATTTCAGCTTCGTTTGTTGGAGATTGGCTTTTGTTGGGTGCTCGAGGTATTGTTGATGTAAGAATGGTTAGATGCTATTTATATTTGAAAGATGTTCTTGGGAATTGATCCACTTTTATCTTTATTAATAAAATTGAATGTTTGTATGTATGATATTTATAGATTTTTAAATGGCTGATCCTTTCCACAGTTTAAAATGCAAAAATATTCATTACGGAAACAAGAAATAATATACATCAATCCACAATCGGCTTAAAACTTAAAGAATTTCGAGCAACTTCAAATCACAGAAACTAGTTAATAATAATATTTCAACACATAGTTTTGTGTTAATAGACGTATGTATGTAGTTACAATATGTACCTATACTTCATACAAATGTTTCACTATTGTGTAATTCACACAGCGAATTTAATGTTTTGTTTATAATTTAAAGTTATCGCTGTTTCGTTGTATTCAAAATAGAATTTATACTGCTTTAATTTTAACTATAGCGCAAAATTCGTGTGCGGTCTTTCCGAATGAATTATTTGAACGACTTCTAATTTAATTGCGGTTATCTCAACAAAGTTAATTATTAATTTGAAAAACACAATAGTTTCTTTAAACACGGGAGTAATTCAGTTTATCTCTCTAATTAAAAAAAAAATAATAAAACCCAACAGAACATTAACAACATTAATGCTTCGAGACTAGTCTGGCTTCGCGTAGACGTCTCTTCAGGCGCATTATTGTCAAAGAGAACTTCGCTCCGCGACGATTCGCAAAAACTGAAACTTCTCCTTTTACTAAGGAAAAGAACACTTTACTAGAACACTGTGCAGAAATTTAATTTTTAACTCGGTTGCATCTTAACGAACGGACACTTTTTGCGCGTAACCGATACGAACTTTCAACGAAGTATTGTTATTTACGCTACGGCGAGGAACTCGAGCCGCGTCGGTGAAACTTTTATAATAACCATCTCTCTTCTTTAAAACGTTAAATTAAGCACTAAAGAAGCTTCAATTAAACGGGAAGATACTAAACAGAGCGGAGCGCGGAAATTCAAATTCGATATTTTATGCCAAATTAAATTCTCGTCGCAGTGTCGCTTATTTAGTCTTGAAGTGCAGCGTAGAATAGTTAATTTTACTTATTCTATTATATAGATCTATGTATTATTATTATATGACGATCGAAAAGGCCAAAGGGTATTAGTGATATTTTTGCCGAAATTGAGTTATGTACAAGAATCACTTCTATGTACGCTCATATATTTGGAGGCAAAAGGATATAATCGAACTTGGAACGTGTACCGAGATATGTATATCATCAAATCAGTCGACCTCCTCCTAATTACATGTAGACACATGGTTAACTTTTAACGCGCTTTTCTTGAAATCACCGCAAATTCACTTGTACTCCTTGGTCTTTTCAATCGTCATACATGACCTACCGTTGATTGAGACTTTTCAGACATTAATTCGATTGTGAACTGTTGTAACGTAGATCCCGTTGTCTTGCATTACATTATCTTCGTCTGGGCTACAAAAAGTCTACCCCGAATATCGACAGAAATATCATTTTTTATCAAATCTGAAATGTAAAATTCATATAAGACCCTAACATCTACCTCTCAACTGTTTTTTTGGTTAGGAGTGGTTACCCCCTAATTAATTCATTAGACTGACTCAAATCAGCATCAATTAACTCCGACGCGCTTTTTAAACGACCCATTATTGATATCGGCCTTTTTACCACATGTGCACATAAACAATCTAACCCTTAAACGCCTTCGGTATAATTTTCCAATAAACAACCACCTCTTTATCTATGGAGAGGTGGACACGCGCGTTTAACCGCGGCGTTTACGCAACAACCGGTTAGGCGATAACCGTTAATAACGGCGACCCTACTTTCCGTTAACGGCGCTTAACGGGCGCTCCGTCGTCTCAATCGACAGTTTATTACAATAACAATTATCGCAGCCGTTAATTACGCCGTATAACTTCGGTAAATACGCGTCACTTTGCCGAGGTGCGATTTATCGTATGGGCGAAGGACGATTTAGTACAGTCGCCTCGGTGTGTGTTATATATATGTGAAGCGTTTTCATAGAGACAAAAGGGATGATATATTGTCGGGGGGTTTGTTAATTAAAGCGACCTTTTTTTCGTAATGGCGAAAAATTCTAGGAAAAAGGGTTCAGCGTAATGTGGGACGGATGTTGTTTCGCGGTCGTTTGTCAAAGCCCTTTCAGTGGTCATCACTCACACTTCAACAATGGATTTGTAAGGGTAGAAAATTTTGATAATTTCAAGCTGTAACAAAAAAATATACATAATTTATATCTACTCACATAAAATATAATATAATATTTTTAGGTGTATACTTAGTATTTTTAAACTATTCATTCGATTTCAACAATTTTTTTCCATGTTGTTATGTGCACATCTGAAAAGAAACATCATAAACAATTGCATATGTACCGATCTTATATTATTATTATCACGAATAATTTGATTTTAATTTGCTTTTTAACAAGTTCGCTAAATGCTAACATCTGTGAGTCGGCGTTACACGAAACCTTTTGACTCTAAACAGTTGAATAACATCGCTCGTGTAGACTGTGCTTAATATATTTGCTACGTGAGGTGTCAGAAAATCACCTGTCAAATGTCAAATACTAAATGCGTTGTCGATTGTAAAACATTAAATGTCAATTTAAAGTGTAAAGACGAAACTAAAACATTCCCTGATGTACATATAACAACTCTGGTGAAAGGATAAGTCAATAAGGTGTCCAGAGAGCACATTCATACATTCATTCTACTTTATAAAGGTAGACAAACTATACATTTCACAATCGTTTGAAGTCAACAGTCTCACTGGATCATAACAACTACTATTCAATATAAATATTTACATCTACGTACACTACAACTATAAAAGTTGACCCATAGAAACGAGAGGCCGCCATGCGAGTCTCACACCACTCTTAGCATAAAATTCGCATTATCCGCATCCCGTGTAATACGAAACGACACACATCCATAGGAAAAGGCTGTATCGTGGTGGTTGTTGATAGTTGGCCGTCTCGTTATCGCCTCTTCCGGAAAATATTTGTCGAATTGCTCGACGGGCAGATGTCGTCGTAAAGCCATTACCGGGAACGTCACGTTTTCATCGTTTTCCTCCGCCACACCCCGGAGTCGGAAAATGGCCGGACGTCTCGGGAAAACTCGCCCGAGTCGGAATTTTCCGGACGTCGGACAATATCTTCGCCGGAAAAACGAGGATTCGAGAAATATGAATGTTTCGATGGTTTTTTTTTCGATCGAAAACTGAGATGTTGTTGCAAGAGTGCGATGTCTCGCGTTTCCACTTAGGTGTCAATGTAGTTGTAGGTAGTTTCCTTTCTTGGGGAATATTAATGTTTTGATTGTGTTTGTATGGTGTGATGGTTTGTTTTGGTTAATTTACATATGGATGCACAAGTTCGTGTTGTCGTTTCATTTCTCGCATATGCAAGAGAGTGGTGGATGCAAGCATAAATGCGAGAAAGGAAATGGCAACATGAATGTTTACAGCTATATGTAAATAGGTAGTTGATTTGATATTTGAAAATCGATATTATTGTATTTTATTTAAGTTTATTTAAAAATCGAATACTTATCTAAATCGATGTTTATTGAGTTTAAAAATATATTTTGTTCAAATTAGTCACGGAGAGAATTATATTTGAAATAAAATTGTTGTTACACTACAAAATTATACTACATTTAGTATGTACGATTTTCTTATGCAAATCTAATTACACTTCCCTTACATAAATAAGAAACAAAACTTAACTCTGATAAAATAGAGATTTATATGAATTACAAGCAAAATGACCACAATTTTACTTTCATGAACAAAATATTCTATCTATCAACATACTATGTACATGTATACTAACACTTCATCAAAAAACTTAAACAAAACAACACATTGTATTTATGAACTTCTATGTCGATGAACTACACGAATTAAAGCATTATTTTCTTCAACTATTAGTGCATTAAATTGGATTTAGAAAATTTTCCGATTAAAAAATACCTCATACAACCCACCAAAAAAAAACACAATTCAACCCACTTAAGATAAGTTTATATAAACCACCAACAAAAACTAATCGGATGCGTCTTCTTCTTTCTTCTTTCATATTCCACGTCGACCGAACGTCCACCTGATGTCCACCGACGACCATCACCATCGTGAAGAGCCCAACTCGAGTGAGTATTATGCCTTACCTCAGTATTTATATTACACGAGCCAAATCTCCCCTCGACTCTGTCGTCCACCTCGACTCCGAGTCCTTTGTGCCCTTTGTGCGAAATATATTGGACAATTATTTGCGTTGAGCCTCCGTGTCGCCATTGTGCCGTAAATTCGACTGCTCGGTTTGAATGGGGAGTTTTCCCGCCAAAATCGATTCGTGAAAGCGTATTCCGCGCGCTTTTTCAAAAGCGATCTCTCTCTTTTCGGTTAAGTCGCTTTAATTCGCTTTTTCGGGCAGGATCCGAATGAAACTATTTCGCTTTTGACGAAATTGCGAATTCCGTTTGTGATTTTATTTCTGTTTCAATTTTGAAAAAATATATGTGTACGTTTTTGTATTTCGAGCGAGAGCTTCTTTAATTAGAGGAGTTATATTTAGAATATTTTACATTACGTTCTTGTTTTTTAATGAATTCGTTTTATTACATTCTTTGAGATTTTTTTTTATTCTATAAATATTTTTCTTTTTAAGATTACGACTCTTTTGTAATAAAATGTTTGCTAATGCTGTTCGTAAAAATACTCTTGTAATATTATTTTGAGTAAATAATAAAAGAAAATCTTATAACGACCATGAGTTGTACAAAGATTCGCTACACACTTATAAGCTTAAATTTTCATGATTATAACAGTGGCTCAAGTCAAAATATAAATAAAAAAAGAGTTAATATTTGATTTTGGTTTATATTATGAAATAATATAGTGAATTTCAAACTTTAAACTTAAAAATAATTGAGGGTATTGTTTTCGCTTTTCATAATAAATTCAAACGCAAACCTTTAATTTATCGAAACGAATTGAAATATATTTAAACGTATTGAAGTTCCATAATAATGTGGCTTATTAAGATTGCATGATATTTACAATAAAATTGTTCTCATGTACCATTTAAATCATCAGTACTCCTCTCAATATACATAACCTCACCGAACCAACAACGAAATATAATGTAACGTGAAAAAAAAATTAGAATAATATTGCACTTAACCTTATCTATCTTGACCCACCAAATGTATACTGATGAAATAGTACCAAAAAAATCACGATAGCGTGAATATAAAAAAATCTTGTTGGATATAAACATCAAAAAAATTTCGACTCTTAAAAATTTTCTGAGACCATAAACCGTTAATTTTCACATTATTCAACACATTCTCGAAACAAAACAACTTTACATCCCCTATAACATCTACCAACTTCAAAACCAACCCCTTCAGAACAAAATTTTCTCCTCATAAGACAAAAAATTTCGACTCTTAAAAATTGAGACCATAAACCGTTAATTTTCACAATATTCAACACATTCTCGAAACAAAACAACTTTACATCCCCCATAATATCCACCAACTTCAAAATCAACCCTTTCAGAACAAAATTTTCTCCTCATAATACGAAAATCGGCGAACTCTTTTCACGCAAGCGCGTCTCGCTAATTAAGCATAATAAAACTACCCGCCCTCGCTCGTAACGAACCTACTTTATTTTTAGCGGTGTCCCGTTAACGTTCGGCCGCGTAAAAGTGTCGGGCCCTCTTTGTATAATTTACGATTTCAATATAGCCGACGACGAAGTGTCGATTTGGCTCCGGAGCGCTCTTCGACGAGTTCGCCTTTCGTATTTTCGCGGAACGGAACGGAAAAGTCAGTATGCGATTCGGCGAATTCCGATGTGGATGTTTTCGTTTTATTTCTGCGGAGGCTTCTTATTATTTTGTTTGGTCCGGTTTTATGTGTTTTGCATGATTGTTCGGCCTCGTTTTGCGGAATTCGGCATTTGCGTATTTCTACTGCCCCCCCGAAAAACGGGTTGAGGTCGTATTGTATGAATCTTTAATTTTATTCGTTTTTTCTTTATCAAATATATAGTCCCGTTTGTTTTTTTTTTCCTTTATTTTCGTATGGTTCTAGCTTGTTTGCGATAAATTCAATTATAAATTGGCTTTTACGCATATCGGGATCCGTTTGGACCTTTTCAATGAGCAATACGGCTTATGGTTTGTTCGATTCGATATTCAATATTGGACTTGCAATATAAACAATATTTCAATTGTTCGAACGAATTATGCTGATTAAATAAATCTAATCTGATTTCATTTAATTGATCTGTAATATAACTAATATATTTTATAACGTTTCTAATGATTTCAAACACGTTAATTGTTTCGGAAAAGAAAATATTTGAATTGATGCTTACAATCAGTCATCCAATTATGAACTGTCAAAATTTCCGCAGGACAGAAAAAGACATACTCCGCTAATTTTTGATAATTTATAGTTAGAGAAACTACTTTATTCATAAAATTTCCTAAAAATACAAATTCATTAATGTTTCGTAACCTTTCTATTTATTGTACCCCTCGGGATCTGAAAATTCGTTTTCGCACCTTCGTAGAAAATTTATATTGAATGAATTATTCAGGATTTACCGTTCGTTTCAAAGTTAGTTAAATAAAAATAATTACTATCCCACATTTTAAATTTATAAATTTAACTCAATGCATATGAATGTGGTTTTTCTATTTAAAGAAACCTTTCGATTCGCCAATTCCGAGTCATCAATAAAGATTTTTTTTTCACTTCTAATTCCATATTTTCTACTTCGATTTCAATTTTTTTTAATTTCAAGCTAAACATTTGTTATTTTGGATTCAATATTTGAAAAAACCATTTGACGAATTCAATTATTCTTTTTTTTTTCAAATACAATATCATAGTGCGATTCATTTTTTTTCACATTGAACTCATCGCAGCGAGTATTCGACGCAAAACGGCAAAAATTGAACTTGAATTACAAAAAACTGAACATAAAATAAAAAAAATTGAACTTGAAATGTAAAACCTACATCCCGACACAATCGATCGAATGTAATTACAATCGAATAAACGAGTACTGAGGAGACAATTGTGCTTTCCGATTACAGGACCACCAGCAACTCTCCGCAGGCGAAGTCTCCAGGGGGCAGCGGCAGTGGCGGGGGCGGTGTCGGGGGCGGGGGCGCGGGGGCTGGCGGGGGCGGCGCCTCCACCCCGCAGCCCCGCGGGCAGAGGGGGCAGCAGCAGCAGCCGGCCCCCGGAACCGCCAAGGGTGGACAGGAGCCGCATCCCTCGGTTAGTATGATCCGCAACGAAGAACCTCTGGATGTGTGTATGTATTGTGTACTAACTGTTATATCTATCGTGTATTACATCTTCTCGTTTTCTTTTCAGTTAATGTAGCTTTTAAATACGACTTTTTCAATCGTCGGTTAGCATTTGAATTGGTTTTGCGTTCCAAGACAAGCAACATGCATAGTCTACAATGGGAACCTCAAGAAAAGGAATCCATTGTTCTCATGATTGTTTGTTAATTGTCACGATATGCAAAACCTAACTTCACAGTCGATCCTCTTACTATAAACTGTCAAAAATCTACGTGAGTTACAAAATAAGAAACGTGCGTATATTTGTATCTAAATTTGTCGTACATTTTGCTTAACCGACTATTGAAAAATTATGTCTATATGTTGGAAATATTGTTGTGCGTGTGTATGTTCTTTGTACACTGATCTGTCTTTGGTATCTTTCTGAAATTTTCAAGAAATGATTCTTCAAAGTACAAGTTGATTGTTAAAAATAGTGCTTGTTTATTGTAAAGTATTGCATATCTAACACCATTTGTATGGTGTTCGACTTAACTTAATTGATTCTAAGCTAAATTCGTTAAATGTTATGTAATTGGTTTCGTTCACAAGTATGTACCTTAATGATATATTATATTTACATAGCTACTTTCACATCTAACTTAATCTTTTTCCAGAAGAATAAAGGTATCATTGCTATATTTAATAAATTATTAGTATTTTCTGTGTAGAAAAAATCTGCTACTTTTCTTTAAAACGATTTTCCATTTTTCAAAATTAATTTATCTTATGGGACTGAAAACTGAATAATAACTGCAGATATTTATTTCGTAAATTAATCAGTGATGAAAGTTATAATTGTGTGATCAATCTTATCATAAGAAATCTGATTCTTCATTTCAAATATCAAATTATCATTTAATTTGAACAACACACCGGATCAGAAAATTTTGTATTAAACATTATATGGTTGTATGTATGTACTTATAATTGAATACATAGATATAGATAGATGTTTAAGATATAATTATCAAAATATCAAATATTATTACATGAACTTTTTGTGTAATAAAATAATACTATCGAAGACATGGTTTCTCAACATGAATTCTATGTAAAAATATATTTATTTTCATTCAGCCTAATTTGACTTCATCAATACCTTTCAAAATCATTATTTTCATACTTCTCAGTATTTTATATAAATATTTGATTTTTCCAAATAACTTTGGAAAATTTTTGCTTTGACACAGATCTTAGCTCATTTTATCGCAAAATTAATATCAAACAATCCTGAAGGAAATATATATACCCTTTGATGACAATTGTATTAGCTTTCCGAAATATCGAGTCGGTCGGTCGGCCTATTATGATAGGTCTGAGCAAATATTTACAAACAAAGTTAAACATTTAAATGCCAAAAGCCTTGAAACTTGAACAAATTTCGTCTGAGTACTATCAAAATAATTAAATTTTCCACCCCTCCGTAGAAAAACGTAGTAATTTCAATGCGTTTTTATTACTTTTTCGCAATTCATCCGTGTAAGTTGAGTTCTCTTTTATAAAAAATGAAATTTTATTAAAGAGAAACCTAAACATAAAAGACTTTTTTGACACCTTTTCAAGGTTCACTTTCCCCGAAACTGTTTAAAGAATTAACGCTTTGAAAAGATGATGTCACTGTGTGTTTTCGCATTTATGTTGAAAAAAATATCATTTCACTGATACATTGTGTTATGTGAAATTTCACAGAGTAATTTGATTGATTTTTGCATAAAAATAATCGAATCGCTATATTATATGGTTCCAATAAATTTTATAAATATTAATTCTATATATACGAATTTAATCTTAAAATATTCGAGTTCCCATAAACCGTTTTCGCACGATTTCACATACGAGATATTTAGATACGAAACCGCTGAACTAACGTCAAACTTATACTTAATTATTTTCAAAGACCAAAGGATTCAAAACTAGTGCTGATTCGCCGAAAAGTTTACATTTAACAACCCTGTCGACATCTAGAAAAGTTACTTATGCGACAGTACAAACTTTAGTTGATTTTACATTCGTTTGAAGTAGATATATGTATTTTGGTCGCTTTTCGAAGAGATCTTGAGACAAATTCTCGATTAGGCAAATTTGAACCAATTTGCGAACTTCAGATACGCATACATGTTTGTTGTATTATAAGTAGATAAAACTATTCGAGTTGTTTAATTACCACTTCGGAATAATGTATGGAAATCTATTTATATCCTAATTGAAGCTACCTGTTTCATTTAATCAAATGTTGAACATTTGATTGAATTTTATAAACAATTCTATGAAATTCATACAATTTTATGAAATGAAACCATCGATTTTCATTAGACTCATTAATTTAAATTGTACGTGAAATTTCCATTTATAATTTCAGCGAAATTGAATGAAAAGGGACAGAATGCATAAATCATATATCACTAATTAGTGTCATTTCCAACACTCTTTCAAATGAGTAGTTGCTTTTTAGTCCGTAAAATAATTTTCATTTTTTCGTCCCTTCTCGTTTAAAATGTTATTTTAACTGTGCAGCACCTAGGCGTGCTTTAAAGTCACGACTCTCATTAATTACTGCTGCCATATCCGTTTTTACGCTCACATTTTTAATAGTCCTACAAAATATTCAGCTTATTTTAATAAAGACGATTTTCAACGTTCACCGTATTTTCGTTTAACGTAAAAAAAATATTTTTTTCAAACACAAAAAAAAAGGAAACCATTCTATGTACGCAACGTTACGACATTATAAAACGGTTAACGTTTCAAATTCACCCAGCTAATTTTATTACGTTTTAATTTTTCGACGATTTTCAAATGCAAATTAATTTAGCACGTTTCAATTAAAACGTGTCGTACGAAATAATTTAATTGAGAGCTTAACCGCCCGATTGAAACGTCACTCATTAACCCCGTTTTGTCGTGGAACGAATTCGCGGCCATTTTATTTTTTTCCGCGAAAATATTTCATCTTTACTCGGCGACCTTTGAAAATATTCCCACTTGGAAAATTTTGCAAAAATTCAATGAATTCGAAATGAAGCGAGCCGAGCGATTAGAACCGCTGTAAAATGCCCGCGTAACCCAAAGCGAACATATTTTTCGCGTTGAAAATTCGCAAAAACTGACGAAAATCGTTCTCTATACAAACGTATTATATCTTCTGCGCTGTTGGTTTTACGAAACTGATTCCGTTACATAAATTCTCAAGGAAACTTCTGCCATTTGCCGAATTACTGCGTTAGTCGAGATAATTAAATGGCCGCGTTCAATTCACAACTGTTTCTCATGCAAATAAATTTCACACAATATTGCTGCGCGTCGTTGTTGTTGTTGCTTCGGTATTTTTAATAAGTCCCTTTACATCTCTTCCGAGATTGCTAAATTAAAACTAAAATATCAAATATAATCAACGAAAATGCGCAAATTGCTATTTTCTATCGACGTTTGGTATTCGCTTTTAAATTAATTGAAAAAACACTTTCATTAATTACATCGAATGTCTAATATTGATAAAAACAAATAAAGAAACAACTAATTTCCGGAAAGGTAGGATTATCTTTAGTCTAACACAGCTTCATTGAATCTATCTTTAGTACAATATCGAGAACATAAGCGAGGAAAAAAAACTATAGAAAACCTATCCGGGTCTTGAGAGTGGAATATCGTGTTAGATAGTGCGCGTCACGATATCGATAGATGGACCTCTTAAGCCGACCTGTATTTACACACAGCCTTCGGAGTAATCTAGAATGTTTGCTCCATCGACTATGTAACTTCCTCTAGTGCATCTCGTAGTAGTATTATATAGTCCAGGCATCTCGCAGTGGCTTTATACCGTCATAAAACTATCTGCTCCTAAGTTCGCCAGGGTTTTACTTTCGTTTCGGCTTACGGTATACGCTGGAGATCCTGCGGTAACAACGGTATAATTTCATGCAAAGTATGACCCGAAGATAAAGCGAGCCGTATTTCACTTGGGGGGTAACGATCATAGTTAATTTATTAGCGAGTTTTAACGAATCGAACAAATCGAGCGAACTCGAAGATAAGGCGTTTTCGATTTCAATTCTCGAGCCGATTTTTAGGCGTAATGGTCTCGGGAGTTGGCCGCTTTTGAATTATTAAATTTCATTAAAAACTCTCCGAAGTGCGTTTTCGTTATTCAGATGTGTCGGGTGACTTTCGATGTGTGATTAAATTTGAAACAATCTTGAAATACGCAAGTCGTGTGTGCTTACGTCCTTAGGGACTCGACCCCGGTAGTAATATGGAACGATAGTGTTGTCCGTAACGACCGCAACTGAATTTCTCATGAAAATCAAAATAACAATATGAATAAAACGTGATTTTCTAGATCAAATGGATGTTGTCTTGCTTCTTTGTTTCGTAAATAATTCTCTGTGTATTTCTGTAATAATAGGTCAAAGGTTTTTTCTTTCTCACAATATTGTGTTTTATTTATGAAAACATTACGAATGTGATTCGATCGATTTCGTCGTATAATTTTCGATAGTAGTTCAAGGCTATGTATGTTTACATACAAAACGAAGAATACTCATTTATTTTTCATCGTGTATTTAAATTCTTTCGGTTTGTTACAAGATTTAATTAAATATAAATATTGTTCTGGAGTCTTAATTAATTTGTACAAACTTCGCCACAAAACCGACATAAACGCTCGTACTTTGTTAAAGAAGTTTTTTAATAAAGCAAAATAATTCTATCGAGTTGATAAATGTGATTATCATTAAACGTTTAAATAATAAATTTTACATCGAATTTATTAATTGAATCGGAAACATTGCTATATCAATTTTCATTTAGAAAAATTGAAGCAGTTTTTTTTTCACAAATAAATATTGACTTGTTTTCGAAATGCCATTTATACATTTCTTCAATTTACTCGAAATTGAGAAAAACCCGGAAAAACTTTGACGAATTTTCAGCTTAAACGATACAAATTGGCGTCCGAGCGAGAAAATTCAATTTGGACCAATCGACGCAGCACGTCATGCAAAACGACCACCCTTGGGAGACTTAATTAACAATTTTCTTCTTACGATCGACTTAATCAATCGAACTTTCGAAGACTTAATCGAGCCAACAGAAGACGTACGAGTCGAAAAAGTTCCAGTTGTTCTACGCCCGTCGAACCAAATACATTAGCCGACAATTTTCCTAGAAAATTTTCCATTTTCCACACATATTACGTGACTCTACAAAAGGACGGAAGAAAATCGAGCAATTTTCTATAAATTTTCTAAAATTTATGATCTGATATTTTATTTTTCGATTATTTTTTTTAGAGAAAACTTCTTATATTCTGCATCTTTTGAAAAAAAAACTTTCTCCTCTTAATATTTTCACTTCTACACTTTCTCTGTCGGTCGAATTTTCTCGAATTTCCTCGTGGTCCGAATTCACTGCGCAGTTCCGCATTTGCATTTTCCAATTTTCAGCTCGGAATCGCGGCTATGAAAAAGGTCTGTTGTATGTTTTCATTTTTTATGTTCGAATATTATATATAGGAAAGTATTTCGGTGCTCTCGTGTCATACATATGAAAGGTTATTTACTCGGTTTTGTGTAATAGCTTCTTCACGTTTCGCTCTTTGCGTCGCGCGTTTTTCAAAAGGAAAACGAGCGCTTTATCAAAGTAAGGAACGGGCCGGTTGTAAAAAAAAGCTATTTTTTTCCTCTGTGACAGGAAAAATCGCTGACCGAAATCCATTCAGAGGTTCGTGTATATATAAAAAAGATAAAAACGAGCTATTTTAAAATGTTCATAGGGTTGTCCGGGTGATTAATGAAGTTTCAGATTCGGCGCACTAAATTCGAACGGTTTCCAATAGTATTCGCTCTGAATAGTTTTTCCAGTGTGAATTTCCCGAAAACTTGAGATGTTTTTAGAAAGAAACCTAAACCGTTTCCGCTTCGGTAGGTGATAAAGTGATTTAATCAAATGATTAAGAACCTTGTAAATCCAAAAGGGCAAATAATGTTTGCGTACAACGAAACATCGAACGCATAAACGATTTACAACTGTAACATCAAGTATGCTAAATTACATCACCGTTTTACTTACGAGACCCCGAAATTTAACCACTAAACTTGTATCGGGCGTAGACATCTAAAGCGACACCCGTTTCGCCTCACTCTGTGTCACGATATAATTTAGATAGCGCAATGCTTTTTCTACACGAAGAAACATCCATTATTGTACTTTAATATATACCATATCATAAAATACTTAATATAGCACGTTAAAACGAGATTCTTACATCATCATTACATTAGGTTACTTCTTTTGCCGTTATCATTACTTCGTTACATATTGTAGAATCTTACATCCTCATTGTATTAAATAACTTCTTTCACCAATGTTAATTAGTTGAATTAGATACATAAAATATTTTGAATTTAAAATTAATATTATTAAGTTATATTGAGCATATTTAATCAGACTTCATCTCTTTTTTCGCAATTTTTTGTGATATCCCCAATTAACAGCCGGGATAGTGGGCTCCCTTCATAATAATACTCCCAAATAGCATAATTTCGAATTCTATTATATAACAATCAATCAATTCAACGTTAATCATTATCGGCTCATAGCTTTCGATCAAATCCGCCAAATCTCCAACCCACACAACCTCCGTATAATATTAATTCGGGATCAACACAACCGCGAAACCCAAAATTTCACCTTATTTAGACGATTCGATCAATCGACCTTTCGCCTCCGCAATCCGCCGCGACACATTTAGCAAAAACACACGAAACACAACACCGCGCACATGAAAATCGAGAACAATCCAAACACCGAAGAGGCTTTGCCTTATGCCGAAGAGATGGCATCGTGTTGTATTGTGTTGTTATTATTATATGTGCGGTAGATATACGCCGAAGTCATCATCGCGTCGTGATCCGATTAAGTTTTGTGTTTGTTTTTGTTCGCGAACCTCTCTGTTTGCTCTGGCGAAACCCGGCCGCTTTCAAAATCTCGCATATTCCATAAAATATATGACGACCGAAAAGGCCAAGGGGTACAAGTGATTTCGAGAAAAGCGCGCTCAGAGTTAAACATGTTCCTAAGTGTATTGGGAGGAGGTCGAGTGATTTGATGATATATTTCAGCAAACGATTTGAATTCGCTTATATTTTTTTGCCACCGAATAGATATATGAGGGTACATAGAAGCGATTCTTGTACACAACTCAATTTCGGCAAAAATGTCACTTGTACCTCTTGGCCTTTTCAATCATCATATGGAATGTATTTTATTTGTGTTTTATATTCGAGGGTAGCGTATAGTGGAAAGCGAGCCTTAAGCGCTTAGTTCAACGTTGCGTTTAGATTGATAGTTGTTTTAATGTTTTATCGAAATATTTTTTTTTCTCTTCGGATGAATATATTTGCCGAATTTTTCATTATATTTTCAAAAACATTTGATGATGTTATAATGTTCGATACAAATCACGATAAACAACACGTTGCAGCTGTCGCGGATATCTGTATCAGTGACACTCGCAATGTTGATAATCTAAAATCGATCTAAATTCTAAATCTTAGTTCTAAATCAATCATCAAATATATATTTTCGATTAAATTTTACAAAAACGAATCGATCTTATATAATATTTTATAATACCTACTTCTGTCGAAAGCGTCACCTGTTCCCATCTTCGATAGCAGATAGTGAAAACGCGACCGAAGAGTGCCCTCAGACGTTGTGTAACGCAGAACTTTGCACATTATAACTTTTCCAAGTCGACTAGTCGGTTTCCAGAATCGAATTTTGCTATACTGCGGTCGATGAGTCAAAAAGCTCATTCGTTATGTGTATATTATACAATATATTGTGTATGTTCACAGTTTGCGCCTCGGGGTGGTTGAGGTTGTTTGTTGGCGAAGCTTTTTTTTCATGTTGTGAAAATTTTTCGTATGAGAATATTTAGTATGAATTTTATATCGAAAAGTTAAATATTTTTTACGCATTTATGTTTTTTGATCGCATTTTCGATATTCTCTTTTAAAAATTTTAACGAAACAGTCTGGTTTGAACCTATTCGTTGCGTTTTTATCGCAAATTTCTTTCATTGCAACGTTTTCATCTTGATTCGAAAGCTCTCGAGTTTTTTTTATGTAAACACACCGCAAATACATTCTTAGAAATTTAATTTGTATATTTCTGAAGTACATATTTTTCTTGAGAAACAATGTTTTCGAATTGTATTTCTAATATTCGAGATGATGTATTGTTTAGTAATGTATGAATATTCTATTGCATGTGTTGAATATGTATATGTCGATGTAATTTCTTAACGTAAGCTTTGTCACTCATTTTAATCGATCGACTTGAATTTGATTAAAATGAGCGTAAAAGTTTATAACTTTTCTGTTCTCCTTGAATGAATTTTTCGTCGATATTCAATAACAATTTAATGTAAATTTAAATCAAAACAAAAAAAAATATTGAAAAACATGAAAAATTCAATCAACCCTATATTTTTATTTTCTTATTATTTCTCTCCTACTGTCAAACTTTCGCTACTTTCACAAACTATCTTGACTTCAAGACCTAACTGTTGTACTTAACTGTATGTGTTCGTCCTCAGTGTGTCGGAGTATTTGCTCGCCATTCGCCCTAGAGCTTCCGCAACGAATCTCTGAAACTAATCAGAGATTCGTACAGCTGAAAAAAAAAACTCAGAAGCCAGAATGGCGAGCAAGGTCTTTAAAAACGAAATGGTCATAACAGCAATGCGAAAGTTGACGTTGCGTTTTCTTTTTCCCCAGCAGATGGCTTTCTTGCAGAACCGCTCGATCTCTCTGGTGGACATGTACATCGACAACTCGGAGCCGTCGGAGAACGTGGGCCAGATCCACTTCTCGCTCGAGTACGACTTCCAGAACACCACCCTCATCCTGAGGATACTCCAGGTGAGTGTTTCCATATGCCTTGGCGTCGGCGTGATCCTCGAGCGCCTTCAGCGACGCCACTTTGACGCGAGGGATCGTGTCTCACTGGGTGTAGTTGTATCGTTGAATTTATCTTTTGTTTATCGTTCAAATACATATATACAGAGAATTTCTTGGTCATTTGTGCTTTGAATAAGATTTTAGGTCACTAGAGATGTGATAGCGGGGAAAAGGAATATCATTTGAATATAATGTTGTCGATGATGTCACAATACTCCGCGAGTTAAATTATGTAGATTTCTCTCTATGATCAGGTTAGCTTAAATTTTATGAGATGGGCTATATTTTATTTTAAGTTAGGTTAGATTATAATTTAGTATAGGTAATTTGCTTCATAAATAGGTAAATATATTTTTTCTCGCTTTCCTATATCTATTCTCTTTTTTCTTATAATACTACGACAAGTATAAGCAATAGAAAAGAGACTTGTAACATTTTTGCATTTAATAATATATCTTTTCTCGTACAACTGCAACTTTAGATGAGAAATTCGGCAAAGCTAAATTCCTTATAAATTTTTCTTTTTTATCCTAAATCGATTTAACGAATTTTATTGACTTCGCTCAATTTGATAAGTCAATTCATTCGATATTATTAAATTCCATATATATTTGTTCAATGTAAAATTTTCATATAAACTTTTCATTATATAACATATTATATTTATTATGATTATGTTTAATAAATGGATTCTAAATATTTTATGAATGAAAGAGCATTTTTATTACGTATAGAATTTATCGTCATTTTACGCTTATGTTTATGACGTAGTCGTAACATGCATTTACTATACGACCGATATGATTCATGTGCGCGAGTCCTTTATTCGAAATATTCATTTAATTCCGGACAAAAATTCTTTAGTAAATAAACGTTATGCGCCAAATAAACAGCTTGAGTTCATCATCGACGGTCATAAAGAAGAACGGTCGATTTTGCTTTATGGGAGGACGTTGCAATAAAAGTGTCCAATCTGCACCCTCCATGTCGACGATGTGGGTGTTCTTCAATTTGGGAGGGTTGAATAATCCACTTGTGACCTCTGTATATATGTATATATGTATTTTATCACTAAAACCTTAACTAGAACAGTTTTTTTTATTGCCACATTAGAATTATTGCTTCTACAGACTACTTGCGTTTATCGAATTTTAGTTTTTTATTTTCGAATAGATGTCTCCTTAATATTTAATATGCTCTTACAAATAACATTTTTTGTACATTACCTGACAATCAAATGTCACTAGAATAGAGTTGGGGTGTTTATAGACGCGACAGTTGATTCGTTTCTTGTAATGTCACTAAAACATTTATTTCGTAAATTTTATTGACTTTTCCTGTTCGATTCATATTATATTTGTAACGTAATAAAACTCATAAATTAATTCGTGCAACACTCGAATGTATCCATTCGAAGTTAATTAAAGCACATCACATTGCATTCTACCCTCGAGCGAAATCAAGTGATATAACCCAATATCTGCAATATCGAAACGTGCATCCGACTATAACCTTTTGTTTACATTCGAAATATTCACACAATACGAACCATTTCTGTTTGTTTTGCTTGTTAATTGTAACTACAGTCTGTAACGTGTATTGTTGTTACATTGTGATATTGTGCTCGAACACTTGATAGCGTACTCGACGTGCAATCGCTTCTGATGCGAATATTTATCATTCGTTCGATGTTCAAATATTCGTCCGAATTTCGAATATTTTCAAAAGGATTGAAATTTATGGGAGGCCGTTTCGAAATGTAGCGTCGATAATTTTAAATTACGGCCGCGGCTCTAAAGCTTTTTGGTGTTATTAATGTTCCTGTTTTCATTTCGTGTGAATCGTTTCATTTTTGTATGTGCTCTGTGCGTCGTAATAAACACGGTTGTAATGTTGAATTTATGATTTTGTCGTATAATTTCCGTATTTTGTCGCAAAAATATAAATTTATTAAATCTGATTGATCACATGAGTGCTTGATCTTGTTAGTACCGAATGAAAATAGATATTTTGTGTTGTAAAAATTTTTCAGTAAATTATATTTTTTTTTACATAAATTATAACTTGATATTAAGTTTATAATATTTTGCTCGTTAAACGTAATAATTTTAATAAATAGCAACATTAATTAAGATACATTCAACCTTATTCAACATTCATAATTGGGGTAATTACCGTTACACATAACGCACGAGAATACCTATTTCAAGCCCAACACAGAACACAACATAAACTTCTAAAATTACAATAATACAATTTAAATACAAAAACACAACAGAACACACAAATATTTATACAGACCCATCAAAAATTAACGAATCCGAAAACACGATATCCCTCGAAATCGCCACTTTAAACCATTTTACGACCGCCAAACCGAGCAGATAACAACCCGCTAACGAAACATCAAAACGTATAACGTTACCATAATGCACTCTACAACCGCTGAAAATAATTCGCATCGACCGAAACTATCCTGAAAGCTTTATCGATATTAATTCAACCCCGTGGGTTAATCTGTGGACGAAATTCAACCCCTTCGATAGATGGAAAATTTCGAAACATTATAAATTTATTTTAATGTTCTTCTTTTGCGAACGATCGGTCGGGCCTACACAGAAAGGCACTCTCGCTTCATAAATATTCGATTATTTATGATCGGGTTCGTTTCGAAATTCGTTAACGATTGATATTTTCGTTTTTGTATATTCGAAGGGTTTGTCGTGATTAAATCGAGCAGATGTTATTGTAGGTTCGCGTTAATCGGATTGTCAGCCCGTTTGATTTCGGGTTGATCTTTCGATGCTTTTAAATTTCAGATTCTAAAGTATTCTGTGGGTTTTTTTTTTCATGTTTGAATGATTTTGTCAATATATTCAATATAAATAACATTTCGTATTTTTTCTACGACGTTATCCTAACTTTATCCAACTCTCATCCCAACTTGACCTAATTTCTAATCTATCGAAAAAAAACGTATTTTTAGACAAGAAGTCCTTAATTTATCTCAATATCGAAAAATATTAGTTGATACAAGTTCGTTCTGATGGACAAATATGATTCAAAATTTATTTTAAATCGATTTTTCAATGATATTTTTTAATATTAGATATAAAATGGACTAGATATGTATATTCTGTAGATTTGGATATTTTTCTCAAGCGTGAAGGACGCTAGCTGTCCATGCGTGAAGCACACGTATATGTTGGCCGCCTTTATTATTGATCGAATTTCTTCACGGCTCGCCGAGTAATTACTTATTTATAATAAAATTCCTACATAGAAGGACAAAGAGCGCCTCTCGAATTTTTTCCGACTCTAATTTTCGCGTTGGTCTTGCCTTTTTTCCCACTCAAACCCTCCGATTCTTGTATTATATTTTTTTCTTTACGTCCTGCGGCGTAATTTTGAGCGAAGTGCGATCGCGCGCATCTGGAACGTTTCGGCTTGTCCAATTTTCTTTTCGTTGTATCTATTATATATCGAGCCCGATACGTGTTTAATATCGAATTATTCAATATTTTTTTCGGTTTTGTGAAAAAATGTTATCTAATTAGATAATAAGATCGACCATGAAAAGATCTATTTTTATGAGGCTTTTTTTATTAAGTTCTGTGAAGACAACCCAGCTAAACATTGCTTTTTACGTCAACTTTTTGAAATCAGTTTTTGAAATAAATTAAACATTCTCAATGGGATCTGCTTGATTTCTCTAATTTGTAATATATTTTTAAACAAATTGTTATGGTTATCTAAGTAAAAGCCTCCGATGTCCGTTAATATTCAACAGTAACTTCACTGACGGCAACTATCCACGATAAGGGCACAGAAAAATAGATTTTCTGCTTCAACAGATATTTAAAAAATAATTTAACTTTAACAAAAATTGGTTTAAGAAATGTTCTTTCGTATGAAAATAATATTAGATTTGAAAAGGATGTTTTTATACATTCTTAACTAAAAAGAATTCGATAAAAAAACGAGCCTCGTATAACTCATTTGACTGTCAGATTTTTTTGTAAAGAAAATCCGTAAACTAAATAGATTTATATTTAATCGAATTAAGCATTCGTACACATTATCCGTATTTGAATCTAAATAGAACCGTCTGAGAATCTCTCACAAAAGACTCCGCCCTATATTCTCATACTTACAAGACATGTCCGCGTAATATCATTTACGAGACGCGCCCCTTGGACCGTATCGAATCCCATACACTACTCCATCGATAAAATTTAATGAACCAAAAACACTGAGAGACATCGAAACGTCTATCGTTTCGAAACTATGCCGATTTCGGGTCGATTAAATCCTCGCAGCTTAACGACTCGCGAGGGGCTCGAATCTTTGACTTTTTCTCCTCTTTTCGTCCTCGTCCTTATGAGATTTTTGCTTCCAGGGTAAAGAGCTTCCGGCGAAGGACCTCAGTGGTACATCGGATCCCTACGTCAGAGTTACCCTGTTGCCCGATAAGAAACACCGGCTCGAAACCAAGATCAAAAGGCGAACGTTGAACCCTAGGTGGAACGAGACTTTCTACTTTGAAGGTTTCCCCATACAGAAGTTGCAGAGTAGAGTAAGCGATTGTTTCTTTCGTTGTTATTAATAGCCTATGTGTTTTTTTTACGATATGTGTACACAGGTATATGTTCAATATTAATACTTTTTTCGTTTTACGTTTTCTCTCTGTTGTGCAATTTTCGTGAATTTTTTCTCATTCTATCTTCGCGTGTGGTTTTCAGGTGCTACATTTACACGTCTTCGATTACGATCGATTCTCCAGGGACGATTCCATCGGTGAAGTGTTTTTGCCGCTGTGTCAGGTGAGTTATTGCCTCATACATTTTTTTCACTTTATTTATTCACGATTCATAAATTTTATTATGTCACTTTCGATGAAACTTTTTTTATGAAAATGTTCTATAAATCTACTTGAATATGAAATAATGTGATATTTTTACATGCGCATATTGACTCATTAATGTTATCATGACATTTTTCATTTTATGAAAATTTTAAAATATCTTACGTATACGTATGTAAAAATCAAGAATCTGGTGCAAATGTCATTTTAAACCATTTTCTTGAAATCTACTCCGTCTTTCTGATTATAATCTTGTCAAAAATGAGTCGAAATGGTTCTAAAAATAATTTTCATTCAATCAAAATGTACTCTAACAAACGTTCATCTAATACTACATCTGTATGCTTGGTTATAAACTAACAAATCTGTAAATAAATACAATGAAAATAAGATTAATTTGGGTCATATTATTCAATAAACCCATCTTCATTAGATTAGGACTAATTTTGAGTTCAAATGAAATTCGTTCAAAGTCAGCATAATAACACGCATCTTACACACAAAATTCAAACTCAAAATAACCTAATATAAAATCATTCTAACATCACATTATATAAATAAAACAAAATCGACGCTAAATTTACAATCCGACTTCTATCTATTTTCGAACATTTTCCGAGCCGCTTCGCCGATCCGAGGCCTTCAGACCCCGAGGATCAGCTGGTCTTCGGAAGCCCCTCGGACCCTTCGACCTTTGTGTCCCCCAGAAAGAGGCACCAGCACACTGCGGATGAATATATTGACCCTCGGGGAAGGTCGCAGCGCGTTAATCACCAGCCCCTAATATATATTCGCCCTTTCAGGATTCACGGTCCGACGACATGCGAAACGCTAAACGGCCTCATTGTTGACGTTCGGCGATGATTAAGGCAATTTTAGAAGAGATTTATACGTTTTTATAAAATTGTAATGTGGGTTAAACGTGTGGTTTTATGTATATTCGATCGAATTCTGGGTGATCGTTTCGGAGTTTCGAAAGCGGGGTGACCTTCGCTTCGGAGAGCTTTTAAAAAGGAAATCTCTCTCTGTTTGATGAGGGTTTTTGTAATATCTGGAAAATAAACTTTATATTCTCTCGTATAAAAAATCAATTTTCAAAAGTAAATATTTTCCGTTTTATACACTTTGCAATTGTGTGAAACTTTTTTTGCGAAGCGTTTCATCGAAAACTATTTGCAGGATATTGAAAATGATGAAGGAAAACTCGTTCTTTCGATTTAACCTTTTTCGTTACTCTCTTCCTAGAAGGTTGATACCGCTTCCTGAACTTAGTTTTTCATCCCATCCTGTACATACGCGAGTGTTCATGTAAATAATTCCTTTGATAAATTACCACGAGCCAAACTACACTGTGTTGTTCATTTTCATAAATATGCGCTAACGATTTGAACAGTAATGTTTTCGCATCGCCGACTCCGATGCCGACCAAATAAACACGGCGTTCCTGAATACTTTCGCAGCTCGTTCGTATATTGCATTTCATTGAAAGTTCAACACATTCAATTTCCTGTCCTTTTGCATTTGATTAAATTTCCGCGCGAACGACCAATTCAATCTGCTGTGTTAATTAATGCCAAGCAATCACCTTCGACAACGATGCCTCCATCGATTCGAATGTGTGTATAGACGTGTCTAAATCGACGTTTTTCAATCGTTTATTTCTAATTAATCGACGCATCAAATACACTACCTCATGATATTAACTTAAAACTGAAAATTCTTTTGAAATAAGAAAATTTATATTTTGAATGCAAATTGCAAGATTTTCTCGTAATTAAACAACTTAATAAACCGTTAAGTAAAAGTTTTGTGGAAAGCTCTCACTTTTGGATGGTTTTCGTATAAAATTTTATAATGATCCTCGAAACCGATTGCTTCCGTTTTATGTCATTTCACTTTCTTGCGAAACCGTAAAATTTTCTCTCGCAATCATATAATTTGAATTGTATACTTTTTAATGTGACAAATAGAAAATTCATACACCTGCGTATGTTTTGCGAAAGGAATAAAACGGAAATCCGTATACATATGAAAATTAAACGTCGCATGCGAATATATATTGCGGGGTTTGCGTTCGTTACGAAATTAATGTGACGTTAATAATACAATTTCCTGCAAGCTATAACAAAAAACGTAGCCTACTATGAAATTATGGCTCAAATAACAATTATTTTTTACAACACCACCTTATTCGGATACGTGGGGTAATAAATTACGAAACTACGCGTTCAAATGCTGAAAATCGCAAACGTGAAAAATATGTTTCGGAATCCTTTCATTACTAGCAGTTTTCATTACAAACGAAAAGTTTCAATTAAATAGCTATTATGGAATTAATTCACAACACTTTGTTCGCATAAAAAAATAACTACATGCGTACATAAAGCATTTTCGTACACTAACAAAGAGTAATAATTGTGAATTTTATTATGTTTTTGAATTAAGGCTTTAGAAACAGAAAGTGAATTGTGTTCGCTGTACTAATGCTTGATTTATGTTCGACCAAAATGGCCAAGACCGGAATCGTGTAAATAAGTAAATAACTGAGACAGACCATAAATCTCACCTCGGAAGTCGAAAAGACATAATTTATGTCTACCGAACAATTATAAAATTAAGATGTGATCTAAGATTGATCTTATTCTGAATTTAATCAATGGCGTGGTTCTGAGAAAATCTCTGAATGTAACAAATCTCATAAAATTTGATTTTAGATCTATCGTATGATCACTTTAATGCATATTCATCATTTCACATTAATTAGGAACACGTTGTTTTACTGATGGTATCTTAGCCCGTGTCAACCTATGTCATTATGAATATTAATTTAAATTTATATGCAAACCTTTGTTAATTGAGATTCTTGTTTGTGTTCAGAATTCTTAGAAACGTTTGCTTTTTAATTTTATTCAACGATTCAGTAGAATTGAAAATAAATAAAGAAACACTTTCATCCCACAAAATTCTTTGAAGTCAGTCAATCAATGTTTTTGTTGAAATTTAATATAAGTGTAGACATAAAATAATAATGAAGAATTAAAATGCAACTCTCGATAATTTTCCAGGAAAATCAGGTCAAAGTTAATCATGTTTCATATAAATATTCTAAAATTGAATCTGCAATAACATGAAAATTGTTTAGACGTACTTTTTGTTCTTCACCATTATTTTATTTCTATGCTTGCATTATTAAAATTGGATACCAAATTATGCAAGATTTCCTTGTCAGTACTAAAATTCATCACAGAAATTTCTAAATTAATTTTTTTTTTCAATATTTTCAGGTGGACCTGAGTGAAAAACCGTCGTTCTGGAAGGCGCTGAAACCTCCGGCCAAGGACAAATGTGGTGAACTTTTAACATCTTTGTGCTACCATCCCAGCAACAGCATCCTCACCCTCACGCTGCTCAAGGCCAGGAACCTCAAGGCGAAAGACATCAACGGAAAATCTGGTGAGACGAAAGACAAAAGCATAATTCGATATGTATGAAAATAAACGAACCCGTGAGAAATCGCCGACGAATAAAAATATAAGAAGACTATGATACTGCTGAGATATCAGACACAATGGGGTAAATATAATAATAATGAAGGAAGAAGGAGAGTCCGAGTTCGGCTTTGTGTGGAAAAACACTAAAAGGTTAAAACAATAGGATGAAAGGAGAACTCTGTCGTCGTTGATAACATCCTTAAAGCGCGTAAAGAAAACGTACTTTTGTACGATGATTAAATGAGAGAATATTCTAGAGATTTTGTTTAATCATTCATCGTATTGATAATGTTATACGCACTGCTTCCATTATGTAAAAATAGAAATGCCATTGCGATAACATTGTATTTAATATACATCGTTTTCGAACAATTGGATCGAACGTACATATAAATAAATCGAATTCGACTGGGTGTCGATACCGATTTCTTATTTCCCTTTCTTCGCGAGCATACATTACGCGAATCCGTCGAATCTTTCAACGAGAGAAAATCCTCGCAAGAACGTATCAGGAAAATCATCTTGCTCTCATATATCACATAGTGCTACGTCGCTCTTTTGCGGTAACGCGATAATCGAAAGGATTTCCAGCTTAATTACTTCTTCGCTAACAATTTCAATGAGATCGATATTAAGACGCGAGATATTTCGTTTCATATACGGGCCTTCGATCAATACATAGAACGAACGATGGCTAATTTCCTCCGACACGACAATGGGCTCTGTAATTATGCGAGTGCCGACTTTCTAGCAAATTGCGTTTCGCATTTAAACACTGGCAATTTGAAGTGACAGATCAATTACGAAATGTAATACCACAATAAATATGTCATAAGCTTTCGATTCCAAAAGCTCTATGACGCGAGAGCGTTTAAATCTAAAATAATCCATATTGTTTAAGTCATTTCGACGTAATGAAACTATTCCACTTAAATCAATATTTTGAAGGTATCTTTTGAAAATTTATTTAAAATTATTCATTTAATTTGACCCAAGTAGGTACATCATAATGGGCTGATCTTTCATTTGAATGTGAAGCTATGTAATTGTATTATATGTATAGCGGTTTTTTTTGTATAGATTTTGACAGTTGGTATTGTCAACTTATTTGTAATAGATGATTCAAAAATGGAGACTTAGGAGAAACAAATGAAAACTAATACCTACGAATACCGTTATTTTAAAATATTGAAAAAAAATTATTCGATTTTATTTTTTTTTTAATAATTTCATCATCATCCATTTTAAGTATCAAATCAGATAATAAATATATTAACAAACGTGAATTTAAGAATTTTTGTGAATGAAAAAATACTCGTGGCAACAATATCATGCATGCATTGAATAATTTTTCAATGAATGAAGATAACTAACACGGCTTTAAATTCAGTATGTATAGTGAAAATGAAAATACTTTTCCTTTGAAAAAAGTTGAAACGACGTCCATTTCTCGACCAAATAACGGATCGCCGCCATATTCAAAATGGCGATCGTCCCCATCGCGTTAACGGCGCGAAAAACCACCACGCCAAAATCCTCGAGGACAATTAAACATGTCGCACAATTATAATATTCCCACACTTCTTTAGATCCCACGGACAACGGTCATGTTGTTTTAATTAGCGTAATGGAGTTTCATTTGCGGGGGAGAGTGGGGCGCGGTCGACCGCCATTGTCCGCCTCGGGCGCATTATCCTTATAACGCTTACATGGGGGTCGCTTTTACAACGGGTTCTTCTTTCGTTTGCTTTGTCGCGTCGGCGAGCAGACGATTGTTGCCTGTGTTAATTAATCCCCTAAATAAAGCGAGCCTGGAAATGCGAGCTTTACGTGGCTGTTGCTTCCGCTGATTGCCGTTGTGATTTCGGTTTCGGATTTTTCACGGTTTGCGGGAAAATTGTGACGTTTTTAAAATTGTCGTTTGGATGAAATTTCAGTGAATTCGTATATAGTTGGGGATTTTCTAGTGTAATTATGTATCACTTTCATTGTCTGAGTGATAGTAGGATAAGTTTATTAGTAGGTACATATTCGTATTTGATTGGCCTTTTTAGGGTTAAAGGTTTTCTTCGCAAAAATTGTTTTTATTGAAGTGAAAATTTTATTTTGTAGAATTGGGTTCAATCATTATAAAATATTAATGAAATATGTTTTTGATTCACATGTTGACATTCGTTCAAATTACTTACTGATGAAATTATAATTTTACTGATTATTTCTGAGTGGAATAGAAAATATGTACCAGCAGCAATAAAGAGTTGTTAAGATTCTTAATTATTATTATCGAATTACATAAATGATTCTAAATTTAAATTATCATCTTCAGCACATCACATATACTCACTATAAAAGAATTTCCAACATGTTTTCCTTGAATAATCTAATTTTATCTTTTTTAACTCAACAAAGTTTTATTTCGGGATAGTTTATTTGTACTGAGGCCGAATCGGGTTATTCCTTATCTGGACATAATCGAATAAAAGAAACCGTTTCGAAGCCCGAAAACAAACACAAGAAGAGATGCGATTCATATTGAGTTTTCGGTTAAGGTTTGGCCCTAGGACCAATTTCCAATAGTTTGTATCGCACTCACGTACAGATGTGGTGTTTCTGTCATTTTGAGGCAAAGGTTCTACTTTGATCAGTCAACTCTCGTATATTCGATGTGCCCTTGAGAACGATTTGCAATTCGCATCAAACGATCTCCTAATGAATTTTTATTTTTCCCGTAGTCGAAATTTTCTTACACAAGTCTGAAAATTTCGGTGTTTCTGTGTCGCTTTGCATATTTATTTAAATGTTATTTCCGAAGGCCGGACGAGTAGAGTAATCCTGCGTTGTTCGAGCGAGATTTTGTTACGCGAAGCGTTTTCCAAATGTTCCGCATTTTACAACGATAAAACGAAAAACTTAAGGGCTTTAGCGGCATTAAAAGTGCAATTTAAGCTTTTTTGTCCAGAAAAAAAAAGGTCGAGGATTTTCATGAGGGTAACATTAAGTAGCTCATAGACTTTTCTGTACAGCTGTGTTTACATTCGTATAAAAATACATTTTGTTTCTGCTTCTATAAAATCTTATATTATATGAAATTGATTGTAAATAATTTAATAATATTTCACCTACTCATGTCTGAGATATTTGTCTTAATTTTTCAGATCCTTATGTAAAAGTGTGGCTACAGTTTGGTGATAAAAGAATCGAAAAACGCAAAACTCCTATATTCAAATGCACTCTCAATCCCATATTTAACGAAACATTCAGCTTCAACGTACCATGGGAAAAAATTAGGGAGTGCTCTTTGGATGTTATGGTTATGGATTTTGACAATATCGGACGCAACGAACTTATAGGAAGGATCCTACTAGCTGGTAATATTTTTTTCATATTTTCCATAAATAATAATAAGTGGATAAAATATAAATGATATTTGACATTGATAAATTTCAGGCAAGAATGGTTCAGGTGCATCTGAAACAAAACACTGGCAGGATATGATTACAAAACCAAGGCAAACGATTGTTCAATGGCATCGGTTAAAACCAGAGTAATGAGGTGAACTTCTACTTCTTGATAACTTCTTCTTGCCAAATGCTGCCATCTGGAGTAAAAAATATCTGAAGAAGGGGTTATGTGATCTCTTGTGCGCTATATAATATTAAAAAATATATATTATACCTTTAATCTCAATTATATGAGCTGTGGTAGCTGTCGAGAGACTTTGAATCATCGTCGTTTAAATGTCAAATAGATAGAAGAAAATGTGCAATATTTTTGTGGTGTTTATGCTTCTGTCAATGGATCTCACTAGTAATTTGTAATGATTATAACTTAGAAACCCCTCAGGAGTAAATTTCATTACGTCTCAATAGCTACCACAATTCAACAGGAGCAGGAATCCTGGTGTTAGAAACTATTTCTAGTCTGTCTTTTATGTGTTAACATTACTTTTCATATAATAAACATAGTAATGCAATATAATAAAAAAAAATGTAGACTTGATTGAATATTTTGGTGGTTTAATATGAATATTATTATTCTCAAGACTTGTCTGCAATTTTACAATTTCTGGTCTCAAGCATTGAAATGGCAGCATCTTTTCTTCTGATTCTCTTATCCTTGAAATATATTCTAATAATGTACAAACTTTTTATTTTATAAAATAATATTATTGCACAAATATAAATAACTTATCTTAATTTGTTTAAAAAAGTGGTGCCTTGTGAATACCTTGCATCAATTCATATTTTTTTCAAAATCAGTTTGTAGTACTAAATTTGTGAATAATAATATTCATGAGAATATATATATTTTTTTAGTACTTTGTGAGCTTTCTGTGTCAAAATAAATGGACATCATCAAAATTTTACTGTTATTAATCGTGAACTAAATAAAAAATGAGTAAAATATTTTCACATTCATATGAACTAAAGAAAGAATATAAAAATATTTATTGTTAATGTTTGAATGTTTTCACTAAAGCAGTTAAAGATTTACATATTGTACTTAACAGGTGTTTAAAAATATCAAAAAAAAAATGTATGTAGCAACATTCCAAATGCTCAGATATAAATTTAAGATAGATTAGTAAACTACATTTATCCATTTAAGCCAAAAATATATAAATATGAATATTCGGCAATAAATAAATGTGTTTATTGCTTTCACATATTTTTTTATATCATACATTTCATAATTAGTATTTAAACCATGCTTTCATTCATTTAAATACATTTTCAACTGTTGTCAACTTTCAGATTTATATCTATGTATGTATTAGGCAATAATCAGTATGTATTAGCACTAAAAACTTTGGGATTGAACAACAGTTTGAAAATAATATGATGAATACTATCCGGTTCAAAATATGAATTATTTTTGCAAACTCTCATTGTCAAAAGATATGCATCTATTAATCAATATGTGTGTTAAATGTTCATATTATTAAATTTTCAAAAAACGAACAAATTTATCACCCTAAAATGAATCAAAAAGTTTTAATGTCTCGTATATTCATATCATTCATCCTAATGACTAATTTTTCTATTGCTAATGGAAATATTGAAAAGATCAAAATATTTCAATACAATATAATAATTTTTCATTGTGATTGAGAATGAATATATGTAATTCAAGTCTTTATATTCTAAGAAAATGTAGTATTTACATAACTGTTGATTAATTGTAGTGCTTAAGGAAATTTTATCCTAGGTTTGGCATACGTATATGATTAACTTTAAGTTAAAAGAAACATATTTATATTGAGAAAAAAAAACGAGTATAATCATGACTATTATCAAAATGGAAATGAGTGGCTTTTTTCGTATTAATGAGTAGAGTATTCCATTGTCTGTAAGATTTGTACAAATAAGTGTATTATCACTAGAATAAATGTATCATATTAGAATATTTCTAAAAGGGAAAGTTTTTAGAAGAGGAATCTTGCTTGTAGACATATGAAAATCAATATATTGACATTGTGTATATTTTATGTATTTGCAATCATCAATCTGATTTGTCAATACAGAATAAACATGTCAATTTTATATAACAGTATATGCATTAAACGTGTACACATTATGTATATAACTTAAACATACATTTTTGAATGTGCATTGATAAAAATATATAAATGTATTTATTATTTATTCCATGCTTTAGTGAGTTTGTGTGTATGATTAAATACGCTTTATCTTCCATTTATTTCTAATGTAATTCCAACATCTGAAATGTAATATTGAAAAAAAACAACTTGTTGCAACGTAAAATATCAAAAATTTGGAAACCATGGGTACTTATCTGTATAGTTTAGTCATATTTAGGATGAACATTTGTCCCAAAACAAAACCCCTTTGTAATAATTTGTCCTATACGAATAATAATTCTTTGACACAATAAGTTTTCTAATGATTCAATACAGGTACTTAATTATAATAATATTTTCTTGATATTCTGATGAAATGTATAAAACCTAACAACATACCTAGATGTTTATTCATTTTCTGATTCATTTTGAAGGAAATTAGAATTGATACAAATATTTTTTTTATTTTGTTAATAAACAATCATACACTATACCAATTTTTATGAACCCTTATGATTTTGATCTTTATGTTTTGTTGTTAAGTTTTTTTTTTCTAAAAATGAATGAAACTTGTGCGCATTTATTTATATTTATTTGAATTGTTATTGACATACACACAAATGCACAAAATAAACAAAACCGCTTTTCAACTCATATACGAGACATATATGAAATAAGTTTAAAAGTAAGAATATTTTTTACATAACGCAAAGTTTGAACAAATGTATTTTTAAAATGATCATATTGTGTGCAATGGACAAATACCCTTAAAACCACATGAGCAAACTAGATAGACATTTAGAATTATGTATAGTTCATAATGGAAAAAAAATAACTGTTGTGTGTATCATCACATTGTATTTTTACTGTAGTGCCTGCAATATTGTGCGTCACAAGTTGCATATGATTTCCTATGTGTTCTTTAATTTTTGAAAATTCTTATTTACTTTTCACAATGTGTTTTTGATTCACTAATACATATTTTTTCTCATCGGTAGTGTTTAAAAGTCAATGTCTTAATAGTCAATGTGCCGTTTATTATTAATTTTGCATATGCACTTCCATCGAGAATGTTATTTGACAAAAAAGGTTTTTTTATTAAAACAATTAAAGATATTTAAAATTTCAACAACTGTGAGAAGCATATTTAAATTCCAATATTTGCATTTTGATTGTATTGTTTGAAAAAATATTGCTTTATGTATTGGCTTCTAACATGAAATATTTTTATTTAATTCTATCTTCTTTTTGTGTAAAAGCTGTTTTGTGACAATCCACTAAAAATAATTGCAATATGACTGAATAATTGAATAAGATGAACAGCTTGAATTAAGACAATCACGGTCTCAATTTCACATCTCAGCTTTTACAGAAAGAAGAATCGATCAAATAACACATTCTTACCATTTGACTCCATTTTCACATTTATAAGTTTCAAAATCAGCTTCTTATCTAGGAAATACATAGCTGGTAATGTTACTAGATTTAAAATACAGGGAAATAAAAAAAAAATAGAATGTCATAATCGTGCATTTCAATGATTTGTTAATTTTGAATACTTTCCAATGGAATGAATGTTATCATTCATAAAATATATATCTATAAATATATATTTATACACTGCGACAACACCTTAATCAAATACATTTAATGAATATTGACTATCGAAATATGAATATGTCGATATCTTAATGTGGCCAAATATTCAACGTAGAGAATCTTTTAGAAAAATAGATTTTAACCTTCTTTATATGGGCATAGATCGTGTTTGGAGCTTAACAACTTAAAAAAAGAAAATGAAATAAAACCATAATGTTTACATAAATCAAATTATTTAGAAAGGTTTTATATATGTTCGATGAATGTATTACTTCATATATTAAACTCACGTTGTGTATATTTGTGTATTTTGCATGAATAAAATCAAATGTGTGTTTAATGTATGTAGTGCTTTAAATCATTGCTAAGTACCTTAAAAATAGGGTTTATATCTGTTATTAGTTACAATGTATATTTAAAGTGTTGCTACAAGAACATATTTTTATTATAAAAATATTTATTGTATGTATTCGTAAACTTCATATGTTTAATTTTGTATATGTGGTATGAAATTCTTTCCGTGCAAATATTTTCTGGCTTTTGTTTATTCGGTATAAACGTTATCGATGATTTTGTATATTTTTAGGAAGAGATGTGTACATAATTGTTTTGTTAGAATGGCAAAAAAATTAGTAAATTACCATTCCTGAAAAATTCATTAGTTTATAAACAAAACGTACAGTATATTCTCGATTATATGATTTACAAACGTGGATTTGTAGAATCTGAATGTTAAATTCGATGGAAGAGTCTGACACCAGATAATCGAGAGTACGCTCATGAATAAAAGTAGGAAATATTTACTTTAGAAACATAATCTATATAAAATAATAAATTATAATATTATTATTATAATAATTATTATCATCATCATCAAAACATTGTATTGATTATTGTGGAAGTGTATTTCTCAATAAATCAAAATGTATTTCAGTTAAAAAACCTTTTTCAATTTAGAATTAGGTATTATGTTAATGGTTCTTGTGAAAGTTTCATGTAAATAACAACAGTTTTTTTTTTTATAAAATATAAATATATTTATTTCAAATCATGATTTCGAAAATAATACATAAGTATTTCACAAAAAAATCAAATAAAAAAAAAAGGATGGTTCAGTTTTATTGCTATTGCACACATATTCTTTTCATTAGTCTATTAAATGGCAGCAATTCGGTATTTTAACATTTTTCTTTTGATAAATAAAATAAATATATACAGTATTCCAGCATACAACAGCATCTGAACAATGTTAAATGTCTTTGTTTTAAACAAAAATTAAAAACATTCCAAGAATTAAAGTAATGTAATTGCACTGAAAATATTTTGAAATTTCAAAATGAAAATAGTTTCAAAGGAACAATTTTTCTTTTTCTATTCAATTAAATTTATGGCTTTTTGGGTTTTTCTGTGGAAGCATCAGTATCTGGAGCTGCAGTAGGAAGTTCAGGATATTCCAATACAGCTCCGTCTTCACAAACAAAGCTCGGGCAGCATCCAGGGAATGGGGCTGTCTTGTTGGTTTTTTCTAAAAGAACGCAATAAATTATTTATTGAATTGAATTTGGATTTTAATATCAAATCACCAAAGAAAAAAAATCTAAAATACTAACCAGTGTCTACTTTGCATTTAGGGTTGGGTTTGGGAAGAGGTCCACAATCCTCTACGAGCTCAAGCAACCTTGGTGGAGTATCTTCTGATACAACACAAGTGGAACGTCCACAGAATGGAGCCAATTCCCATGTGCGTCCAGGTTCAACAGTTGCACAACGGGTTGAAGCGAAGCACATACCAGGGAAATCTGAAATTAATAATAGAATATATTATCAACGGGAAAAAATATTTATATCTACTATACATACATATAACTTAAAATAAATATATAATATTTTTCAATGGCTTCATACATATGATTTTGTATTGTTTGAAATACTTTTATGGTCTTATTTTTGTAATGTTTTTTTTTAATAAAATATGATCCAATTATATTGAAAAAAATATGTGATAATATCATAGATGCATGCTATAAAGTATAAAAAAAAAACAACTAACCTACTTACACAATGAATAAAATAAAAATTGTTTAAATGTATATAAAACGCATTGGAACATAAGATATTATAAAATTTATCGTCGCAAATCACCATCAATATAAACTGACGTTCACTTTCAGATAAGTTGCATATAACATCGAGGTTACCAGACCCACTCTCGTTTTGCCATTTTCGATATGCAATTTTTTTCAGTATCGACCTAATATTTTACACAGACACCGATCGTTCGTATGTAAATCTCGCAATCCAAATACATAACATCGATCAATCAATAACGTAATTCCTTCACATGTAATGATTCATTAACGATATTACTTTTTAGCAAGTAGCAACATTTTTTACCACCACCCATAATTTTCTACCCACACCAAACAGTTTACAATAAACCGAGTAGAATATCGTCGTCTGGGCAAGGTGTTAAGTAAATTCTCACTCCCTGGAAATTATAATAAACAGTAACGGACCAGTTAGTAACTGAACCGGTTCCTAGAGAAACAAACACCTGGCACTATTTAGAGCAACAATTGTCGAAATGTCACCATACACACGTGTAGTGAATATGGTTTCTTACTAGTTGAGCCATGTAAGAAATCGTTATGCACCGAAGAGCACTGTTACATTGAAATTACGTCTTCAGATTGTGCAAGAAGATTTTCCTGAAAGAATGGTATGTTTTCATTGATCTTATTATCATACGATCGAAATTTTGATTAGGTTATTTTTTTTTTATTAAAAATGACATATGTAAGTTTATATTGATTTGGGCCAAATTAGGATAATGGCGCGTATGAAATAGGACTGTACCATTTTCAGATTTTTGGATGTTATGTCATACAACCTTGAAAAGGAATGAAAATTCGCTAGTCACACCTGTTATTGATCCGTCTATGGTGGGGTTGTCGAATTAGTTTTCCGCGATTTGTTCGATCATTCTGTTGTATTTTTTTTATGACAGGAAAAATTAGTTAGTAAATGTGTCGCATAAAAACTGTTCAATTGAACTGTATGAATGATGCGGAAATTAATAGAAACTGCTTTTAGACGGTGTTACAATTCGATTGGAATTCTAGTATGGCTGGAATCGATCGACGATTAGTAGTTACGATTTTTTCAATGAAGCAATTAAAATAATAAGCTGTCGGATAATTTAAAAACATTTATGTTTATAGTAGAATATTTGAAATACCTATTGCCGAAAACATAAAAATTGCGAAAAATTCTAACATCTCTAATTCAATACTATCGAAACTAAATTACCTATAGAATAAATGAATAAATAATTCAAAACGCTAAAATTTCGATTTCGTTAAACGTCTCAAATGTCTAATTTCAATATTCATGAATTGTTAACTATCTGAATATCCTTCTCTATTATATCAAACGAATAAACATAGATATTGTTTTTGACCAGCACCCAGACAATTTTGCATAAACACATCCTGGATTCCCACAAAAACGAACTCCCAAAAACCCACCGGTTCACATCGAAGCTCACATTATTTTCATTTTCATTCGAAAAAACAAACAATGCAGATCGGAATCTAACCCAAGCGGGATATGAACTCATATCCTTCGGTGCGTAGATCCGTTCCGTTGCGTGATTTGAACTACAACATAATAGTGCACGACTAGACAATAATGTGAAAATTTCAAACCGTTTACTATTTTCTAGAATCGCGTTGCGCAAATTTAACGCACGCTTCGTAGCCATAATCCGATTATGACAGTTTATGTTTGGTTTTTTTGTAAATCTCTCGTTCTTTTCTTCGAAGCAATTAACGATATTTAAATCTCTCTCGTTTTTAAATAATGATCCTTTCACTTTTTCGCGCTGAACACGTTTGCGAAACGTGTGCAAATCGTCTCTCGCGTGTGACATCTACGTGCTGAAACCGAAAGGTGCAATACGATTGTAATTCGTGATTGATGTAAAAAACGATCAATTATTACTTTCATTGTGATCGATTGTAATTATAAACTTTCTCAAAATGATTTTAATCTATTATTCGATCGATACATTTGTTAAGGCTACTTAATTCTTCGTTAAAAAAAGATTATATTGCTTAGTAATCAGTGGTGTTTTAATCGTCAGATATTAGTTCAATAATCAGATGTATTTTTTTTATTATAATTGATTGTTAGATCTAATCGATAAAGTGTATATAATGTAACAAATCAAATATCATCTTTAAATGTTGACAAAATTGAGACTTGAAAATTCAATTTTCGTATGTGGATTAATATTAGAAGTTTATTGTACTTATCCTGAAACATTTTCTTGATATATTTTATAATATTGAAAATGCTTGTTGTAATACTATGGCTATCTTATTTTTATTACAATTTCACAGCAAATATTTTTATTCAATTTTGAAATTCATACTATCAATAAATGTCTCAGGACCAATCTTTCAAACATCGGATTAACGGCTTATCGGTTCAATGAATATCCAATAATCATTTCTCTTTCATAATTCTATCAAATTAATAAGTTTTCATTCAGCAATTGAAAAACTAATATCAAAATAAACAAATCAAATCACTCTTATTCAGATCAACCGAAGACAGCTCATATCAAACATCGAAGCACAACATCGAACCTCATCAAAAGCTCACAGGCGAGCTTAAAAAACCTCAAATTTCAAAAAACCTCATCATCTTAGAAAACAAAAAATCACTTTTCCATCATCATAATCATGAGATCCGTACCTCTGAGCACATCGGCCGGGATGATCCTCTGGTAAGTCTTGATCTTGATCTCTCCCTTGTCGGCTTCCACCTTCTTCTCATCGGCCCTGACGAGGGCGCACAGGGCGGCGGCGAGGAACAGGAAGCTCCAGTATCCTTTCATGGTTGCAAATTTTGTGGTGATTTGTGGAAGATGCGAACAGGATAAGGGGGTGGTGATCGCGGCGGTAGTCAGCGCGGCACTGCCTCCGTACGACCCATTTACACCATCTTTTATAGAGAACGGCGGTGGCTGGTGGGGCGGAGGCTCGCCACCACCCACTCGAGTGTCGTGTCTTTGTTGTGTGCTTGTCGGTGACGTGTTCCATGCTGAATCTGAGGAAATTGTCTAGTTTTTTGATCGATGCGTCAGAAGGATGTGTGTGTTTTACTTTAGATGGTAAAAATCCCTTAGAGTCTAGATACCCTTACTATAGAGGCTAGATGCTGGAATAGTTTGTATCGATCTTTTACAGATTGTACTTTTTTTTAGTTGTGGTACCAAATTATATTATTTTATTTCGAACAATTCTCTAATTTGTTAATAATGGTACATTTTGATTGGTATTATTTAGTTTTGAATAGTTTAAAGGTCATTATTTTAACCCAAATGAAGGATTTAGATTCGGTTCTCTCTTGAGAATTCTTAACTTTAGGAAATCGTTAATTCCTGATTAAAAATCATCGTTAATTGAATTTAATTGACTGATTCTTATTAAATTTACTTGAAGCATGATGTAAATTTGATATAAAATAGCTCAAAAAAGCATTTATTTCTAACTCTGTAGCAGATAGTCTTAAATTGGAATAGAATTTTTCATTTCCTAACAATACTTGACTTAGAATCTTACTCTGCACATTAATTTTTCTATTCAAATATTCAATCAAAATTCTGAAATATTTATTTTCCCCAAATATTAAAATTTGTCAGATATATAAAACAAAGTTTTTTTTTTCAAGATATACTCGTAGGATACCTTTTCTCTCTATTAATCAGTTTTACAAAATCGATTCATCATGGCTGAGGACAGGTCACTAATGGTTTCGGGCATTAACTCTCTTCTCTTTCAGCTATAGAGGTCAAAAATGGGAGTGTCTTAATTGATTTATTAAAACCTTTGAGTCCGAAATAGATTTGGATCGCCATTAGACCGACCTTATTGATCGAGCTTCATTCGTTCTTTTTTTCGTTCCATTTTCCCGAGCATAAAATTTGTTGTGAGCTTAAACTATTTAACTTTTTATTGTTGTCGAAGAACCGAAAGCCTTTTTACGTCTAACACCGTATTTTTTAATTTTTCAAATGGAAAGGTACTAATTGACTAACGTTTCAATGGGTAAACTACGTGAGAGTTTCGAAAACACATTTCTCATATTTTTATTGCTTCCGTCGACACTTTTATTATTTATTGTTTAACGTTCGCATGACTTGGGAAAAAAACTGAACGATTCATTATTTTGTGTATACGATAATTGTGCACTTATTATTTCAATTAATCATAGATCACGACTAGAAATTCGTTAATATTCGTCAATTTTTGCATAATCATCTCATCAGCGTTTAGATAATCTCGAAATGAAACAGAGTATTGCAATATCACTTACATTATTGAATGATGAATTCAAAATCGATGTTGCTCAATATTACGTTGATTTTAATCCGGATTTCCCAAATGATGGAGCACAATTAAAAAGCGATATTGCGATACGTTTTTTCGACAATAATTTCGCCTGTTTCTGGGAAATTCATATGATTGATTCCGAAATCTAATTAGATAAGTATTGGCCGATTTACAAATAAATTTTCCATTGCGACAACGCATTTACAATGAATCCATTTTCGGAAAGAGTCAAAAAAGTCAAAAGGTGACATCACGGACAAGTACACGATAATTGACTCAAATTATTCACAGCATACGGAAGGTAATTATTTCAGTTAAGGTTACATGAATCATTTTGGGCTTTGTTTTGGCTGTTTCTTTTGTCTTTCCCATTTTTTGGAACAAAATTTTGGCCATTGTGATTTGTCGTCCGTCGCCGAATTTATTATTTTTACCTTGACTGCGTACGATAAGATCATTAACAGCGTTCATATTTTCAGTTGTCGCCGATTTTTAGCGTTTAATTTGCATTAAATAATATTTAAAATTGTGTTTTATACTTTTCCTTTTCATTCATCTCGTTTTTATGCGTCTAATTTAAATTCATGTTTATCGTTCGAGCGATTAAGTTCGAAAATACGAGAAGGGCGTCCGATGAAAAAAGAACATTTTGTTTCATACAGATCTGGTTTTCAGTTAAAAAAACTTATATGGATAATGAAATTTTATTTTGGGACGCATTTGCGTAGTTTTTTCATATTATTTTCAGATGTGAGATCTTTTTCATGTAAAACGATAAGAGACGTCACTAAATATTATTAATATTCGCTAATCCAGCTAATGTGATTAAAGTTTAAAATTATCTTACCAAAAGTGTCGTAAAATGAATATTCATGTAAATATAATAGGATGATTTTTAAACTCGTCAGATTTTAAAATAATTAATGTTTATTAGTATGCAAAAATCTCTATCCTCGTCATTTGTAATATTTCTTAAGAATTCTCTATGGAAAAAATCGGCAACGTATGTTTTATTGGTAATTTTTATTTTAAGTTTCGAAAAACTTAATTTCTATCCAAATATTTTCAATTTCACAATTAATTCATACAATCAAGAGGAAACAAAATTTTGAATACTAGACAATAGTATAATTTTCACTCGTTTAGTTAACATATATTTTTTCTCGATTTTCCTTGACCAAATTTCCTCAACGATTTCACGACACGCACCAAAACGTCAAACGTCAAGAAAATCCTCATTTACGTACAAGAATCGCAATTTTCCTCTTAACACATTTTTTTTTCATTTTCGAAACGTGGCTAACCTTTACATCGAAACAAAATTGTAACACACGAGGAAAAATGATCGAAACACTGACGCAACCGCTCGTTTTGTTTCGCCTGAAAAAAATGAAAATCGATGTGCGTTTTCAGAACAGATCGTTTATTAGAAACGCCATAGAAAATTCTATGGGAAGGGAAAAAATTGTGAATTTTCGGACGAACGATTACGAATGGTGCATCTCTCGAGCGTAACGGATTTTCGTTCGTGCACCGTTAACGATGACCTCTCCTTTGGATTTTGTTGTACGTGTGTATCAAATCGATGTATAAACTTTTGAAAAATGCTTAAATGACGACCGAAAAGGCCAAGGAGTTTAAGTGACTTCGCGATGATTTCGAGAAAAGCACGTTCAAAGTTGACCATGTATTAGGAAGAGGGCGATTGATTTGATGATATATCTCGGCATACGTTCTGAATTCGTTTATATCCTTTTGCCACCAAATAAATGAGAGTACATAAAAGCGATTTCCTGTGCATAACTCAATTTTGGCAAAAATGTCACTTGTACCCATTGGCCTTTTCGGTCGTTAAATATATTTAAATCCTAATAAAATATCATTCTCTAAAATAAAACATCGATCGATCGAACGATGTGTTAAAGGCAATTGATTTTATTGCACATGCTTAAATCTCTAATGAATGCATGTATAGAACTTTTCGAATTTATTTTTAAGCTATTTTAAGTTCGATGAAAATGTTTTTGCTTTAATATGCCTGAAAAATAAATGTGACATTAGCTGCGTAACAATCGTTTGAATCTTTCGGATACAACCAAATTGCCATAGTCGGGTCAAGGTTTTCCCATGCAATTAAATTTTATGCGAATTTCTAATGTTTTTTAAAGCTCGAATATAAATTCGATACAATTTATGTTTTTCGAGCGACTTAATGGTTTATCACAGTGTATCAATAGTCAATATCGCTTTCGAATACAAATTAAACAAGCTGATATGTTGGATAATCTCATAAATATACAAATGTATTGAATTAGTATTAGCAATGTTTTCTCGTCGATTAATCGAGCTAGTTCAATTAAGTAACCGGTTGTTGCTCTATTGGAATTGTGTAGATTGTAATCCTTAATCAATTCGAGATTATTCCCACCGATAATTCATTGTTTCTATTGGATTTTTTTCTGTGTAGAAAGAAAATCTTGTTTTTGAAAGTTTTAATAGTATAGAATTATGAAACAGTTTATCTAAAATGAATATATGTTTTATGAAACGAAAGGTCATTCACGGCTCTCGAATATAAATATCAATTTGTTAAGGAAAGTTCATAATAAAAGTTTTTACATTTTGTGGTCGAATATCGAAATTTCCATTCTTTTACTCTCGTAGAAGAAATTGAGAGTAAAATTTCACATCGTTATGAAAATTGCCTTAATCGCTCACAAAACGCTTATTTGCTTTCATGATCATTTTTTTTATCGCAATGAATGATTCATACTTACCCGGTATGAATTTCACACACGAGAAATCGTAAAAAAATATCCGTAATTTGATTACACGCAGAATTAAAAATATGGAACACATACGCAACCTTCATTATTGATTTTATTCACAATTACAAAATTGCATTTCGCAATTCGTACATAAAAAAAAATCAATCGCAGCTATTGTCGCTGTCCAAATTGATAAGTAGAGCAAACAAAGGACAACTCGGAACAAAAGGATGATACACAAAGTGAAAGTATCAGTACAAGGACGAACATATCGTGTAAACTTGTACTGTTAAAGTTTAAAGCCGGTATTAGTGACAGTTTCGCAAAACGTTGCAAAAATTTCCACGTTCGTCTTAGAAATGAGTTCACGAACAAATTTCGAACTGTCTTCGAAAAATCTTTTATCTGATATTTTTTTTAAATTTCCCGCTATCTTCATTCGAAAAATATTGCATTCAATAGAAATGTGAAAAATGAGTGAAGTCATTCGACTTACGAAATTTGATTTTGCTTCGCAATTCTTTTTAATGCATATTTTTATTGTAAATTAGATTTTGAAATGATCGAATTACAGTAGATACTCGTTTAATGCAATTTTGTTAAATAGCGATAAAAACATACATAAGAAGCCATTTGGCGAACGATTATGTATAAACATACTATTATTACGTTTTTTTAATTGATTTAGATCATTTGACTCTAATTGATATTTTATCGCAGAAATACATATTTTCACAACGACTTTAACACGTAAAGCTTTTCAAAAAAGCTTAATGCACATGACGTACGACTTATTCTGAAATTTAACAACCTTTGTGGATTTTATGCAAAAGAAAACTACACAGACGAAATTATGCAACGTTCCTTTTCACAAAATCACAATCCGTCATTCGTAATAAACGATCTAGATGTTAATCTGACGTGAAAATCGTTTACGATTTCTGACTCTTTCCCGATTGAATCTTCCTTCACACGTTGCGCAGTACATACATCAATTTCGCTCTGTTCAAAAGCATAATCGCGTAATCAGACCGTTGCATCCGACTAATCTGATATAATTATTTTTCATACATAATTCTCTATAAGTTTTCACTTTCAACATATTCGAAATCTGCGTCGAGAAAAAAAAGATCTTGAAAAACAGGATAATTAACCGTGAAAATTCAACTGAGGAAAAGTGCATTGAGTAATCATAACCGAGTGAGATCATTCGCTAATTCGTTGAGTAACATTATTCAAAATAAATAAATAAACATTCTGAGCGTGAACTTGCAGTTCTCTCGAAATCATTTCTCAAGAATACTTGGAAGTTTTTTATGCATGATTTTTTTTTAATGTTCTTATGAAGGATTTCCTTCGAAATCTGAAACCGGTCCTTGTGTTTTTATCGTAACGCCATATTCGGGTCACTTCTATAGAATCGATTAATTGATCCAACATCTTTGTTTTGAAATATTCGACAGTCATAATATTTTGATTGAAAAATTGCATTAGCGAAAAGCGGCAACTTTTAAAATTTATTGACTCGATCGATGTTCGTTTCCAAAGATAGCGCATCGAGTGTAAAAGGAATTAGAGAAAGCAAACTAGACGTCGAAAAAAAACTGCGAAAACAAAAAAACCCAACATATTTACTTCTTAATTTTCATACGGAGCTTCTTTGAATTGCACACTTGCATAATGTACGTGCTCGTTGAATAACGCATTTCGTTTTTGAATTTTTTTCCTTCGCGCCATTTCGCAATCGGTTATTTGCAAAGACCGGATCGGTCGTTAAGTCATCTTCGACTTCTGAGGTGATGATGATGACGATGGCATCTTCAGAAGACGCTGTGTCACCGATCCGTGAAAAATTGGAAGAAATCGACCTGAAAGCTGAAAAAACGGCTTTTTCCAATCCATTGACATAACGAGCAATGTTCGCGGAAAACCCATCACGTTTGTAAACATTCTCGGTAGAATGGTCGATTTGATTGAAGAATATTTTATTTCAGTGAAATTTCTTTAGAATTTGAATTCAATGTTATTTTTTTATAGAAATTTCATGGTGTGAAAAATTCAATTCGCTTTTATGTAGAAAATTTCAATTTTGAAAACTTTCTTTATAATTGATATAATGAAAATAAACTGCTCGTTAATATCTTACAGTCGGAATCATTTTCACTTATTAAATTCGTACTTGAAAAGATTGTTTTTAATTTCATTTTTTTTATCTGATGTCAATTCAAGTTTCGTTTCCATGGAACGTGCGTACAATTCGTTCATTTTTTCCTAGTATTTGTCCATTGTTTGATTGTATTTTTTTTTCATTGCGTTTCTTTTCAGTAGTTTTTCAAGAATTCAACCTTCGTCGATAGCAGCGATCAATTTATTGCATGTACATATTTTTATTGAGTTTTTTGCTCAGCTTGAAAATTAGCATAGAAAAAATTTATTGGTTTCATTTTGTCTCGTCTTGTCGCATGTGGGATAAAGAATGCATTGTCTTACGAATTAACATCAATGCAGATCCGTTTTATTAAATAACTATGCAATTATTATAAAATATAACTATAAATAAGTTATAAATAATGAACACTTAATAAACAAAACAATGCCGATTACGTCAATATTTAATGATTTATTTTTATATAAAATATTTATCACGAACTTTTGTGATTAAACATTTCTCTAGACTCTTTAAACCGTTTGTGAACTGTTGTATAGTATTACCAATTTCCATAGTTAATTCCACTGAGTGTGAAAGTCATACATAATATTTTCTAATATGAATCCTTCCTAGATGTACATACAATAACTATGTATAGTTTCACTGTCAAAGGATCAGCCTTTGAGAAGTTTATAAATAACATATATACAGACACACGTTTATTTTTATTTATACATAGAATATTCTTAAATTAACATTATTAAGGGTTGATCTTTTCAATCGTTAGTACCCCTCATGTAAATAAACTTGCATTTTTTCACTATAGAGTTCGACGAATGTACCACGACAGTTGTCAAACTCTGTAGAAAAAAAATCACAAACTCTGATTAAGTGAAAAGACCGTCCTAAAATTTAGTAAAATGTAAACATTAACATCGATTTTCTAAACTAAAAATGAAATTATTATAGATTTACTAAAAGAATCTCACCTTGCATTTATAGAAAAATCTCTGGAAACCGAACCTGCCTCCGCACCCACGTCAAAACAAAGCCTTTCCGGCGATATTTACATTTCCCACAAACATCATAAAAAAAAACCGTCAATTTTCAAAACTAGCCACTACAACACGATGACTACCATAACAAATATGTCGTTTCGCCAACAACCGGTACTTCCAGTACGAGATCGCTTAGACAGAACACGCTCCCCGAAATCTCTTACAACAATGCACAATATGAATATTTATACATTTTTTAACATTTATTCGATATTCACAATTGCGATTTAATTCACTTTTTTGCTTCGATTCGCGAAAGTGAACTGGACGGATCGCTTTGTGCGATCGCGGAAGAGAGATCAGAGCACGTTCCACTTTCGGTGAAGGTGAGAGACGAGAGATTGTGTTATTTTATAGATTTATATATATATATTTTATATTATGTGTGTGTTCTTTCTGTGTGTGTCGATATTCATCGATTTTGGTCGAAGAGATTCGCTTTTGCCGTCGCGTCGGATGCAGTGAAGTGCTCGAAAGTGTATGGCGAAAGTATTGTATGCACGATGCATTTTTTGTTTATAGAAAAAGTCAAATATTGTCTGTTTGTTGATGATTTGTAAATAATATGGTTTGTTTAAAATATTGGAAATCAAATAAAATTGGAATCGTCGAACGATATGTTTGAAATTGAAGCGTATGTAAATGTTCATTATGTATGAGCGCGTTGCCATTCTCACGAAAATGGAGGAAGTGCATTTTCTCCTTGTACATGTATTATAATGAAGGATTTGCATACGATTCCATTGTGATATACTCAATTTATTATTCGTTTTGTATATTTCACTGAATTAAAACAATGAAAAAAATAAATTCATAATGCACAATATAACGATAAATTCAAAAGGCTATCATTTCTATCGAGCGAAATGATCTCAATTGCCTTTCATTTCGATCGATATCTGAAACATTATATTTTTTTTACAAAAAAACTATTTTATTTCAAACTAACCTTGAACTAATTAGAAACAAAACATCACATACAATAACGTCCACTTTTTGCACATTTTTTTTTAATCCTCGTAGAATGAACGCAATAAATTTCAACTGCGCCTAATCAAAACGATATCAACCATTCAATACACTCTTTCCTTCATAACAGAACATATAAAATATTTGATTATTGTAACGAACTATAACTTAACATAGATTTAACATCAAAAAATTTAAGACGTAGGCGACTAATATTTCATCTGAACAGTTTTGTTTTTGTAAAATTTATGAACGTATAATTTTCGAAGAAATCTTTTTCAGGCAATGCAGTTGAGTCATCCCATGAGAGGATGACTAGAGAAAGTGTCTCCTGCATATGGCGATCGTTATTGTTGTGTTCACGGTGAGAGTGAAAGTTTCACGATATGAAACAACGACGAGCACTGGGAAGTCCTAGACGATAATATGCTTTTACTCGTCATCGATATGTGTTAATGTCGTTGTCGTGTTATTCCGATCGCGTAATGTGGTTATGTGCAGATGTAATCGATTGTACTGTTATGCTACAGCATTTTAATATTGAATTAAATTTTGTATGTCTTAACTTCCGATCGTATCGTTGAACTGAAAAAAAAATGTTACTTTGCACTATCGCAAGTGACTTTTTAAAAAATTATAAAGAAAAACATTAACATGATCATTTAATAATTTGGTACAGAAACTGACCACACTTAACTTAAAGAATCCATAGTTACTTAAAAGCAAAGGCGCATTGATAACATGGAATGTATAACACTAAAAAAATCATAATAATATTAATTAAATAATAAAAAATATTATAAACAATCAACTATCTGTTACTAATTAAGCGTTAGATGCATATTAGGTTGTAACGCGAATCGTTTCTATTGTTGTATTATATTTTAATTGAAAATACGATTTGTTTAACTAATAAAACGATCATGGATAGCGCCAAGGCACGCGATCTAACAATGAAAAATCAACAATTTCGACGATAGTTATGCAAAAATGCAATTCTTAAGTCCTTGGATCGAAGCGGAAGACTTTGTAATGTTTCCCTTTTAACGACTGCCAATTGCATACGTAAATCGAACGATTGATCAGATAAAAAAACCTCCAAATTGATACATTGAATACTTTATAATTACGACTGTATCCGTACATTATTTTCATACAAAATCTAATATTTGAAAAATAAATGCACATTTTTATCATTCAATCGAACATCTCAATAATAGAAAATCTCTAACATTCAACATTCACACATCTCTAACGACTCGAAGCGACACTCAAAAAACTCGCTGAAAAAACCTCAAAATACACAATAATATCGCATTTTGATTCTGACCAACTCGAAAATAACATAATAGAAACACGATCGAGTAATTAAAAGTGTTTTGAATACATTTGAATGCGATTTGCGGCGGTCGACCGACTCGGACTACTCTCGGTTTTCAATCAAGGCCGACTCAGACACTACTTAATCAGCTTATTTATTGTGCGTCCATTCGAAGAAGTCTGACTCCAGATCGAAAAACAGGTTGAAAAAACCAGATTCGGATCGATTAAGATCTGAGTTGTCTCTTTATGTAATGCTGTTGCTCGTTTCCGTCGTGGAAAAAGTTCGACTCGATGACAAGCTGTTGCTGTTCGGTTTTCTTCCTATGTTCAATTTGATGATTCGTTTATTACTTATTTATTATAATAATTTGTAAATTTTACATGTAAAAGTTTCGATTAGACGACAGACTGCTTATGCTTAGTTTTTTTTCTATGATGTTCATCAAGAATTCATTAAGAAATAGTTTAAGTCAATAACAGGCTGTTTCTATTTAATTTTCTTCCTATGTACGATTTTGATGATTCGTTTATCATATACTTTTTGTAATAATTTGTGTTAATATTTTAACATTTCATATGGAAAAAGTTCGGCTTGATGACAGGCTGTTTTTATTGTGAGCAATTTTGATGATTCGCTTATCGCATATTTATTATAATAATATGTGAAAATATAATAATATTAATCGATTACGTAGCAGATTTTTCTCGAATGTAATTGTGTAAATTTTCGAGAGTAATTACATTATTTATTACATCCATATTCAGCTCATGTAATAGCGTTTCACTTGAAGATTTAATCTGCTTCATAATTAATTAATAAGATTTTGAATATATTAAGATAAAAATTTCTTTGTATGCTGAAAAAAATCATACATAATCTCGATACGCAATTAGAGTTTCATCAATTTTCACTAAAAAAAATACTTAACGCTTACTTATTTAATTTATGTCTGATTTCAAAATACTCAAAAAATGTAAAAATGTAATATATCTATGAAAAATATTATATTTAATTCAAACTCGATAATGATAAGCTTAATGGGAAGCTCGATATTTAATTTCGATTCAATACGGTTTGTACAAAGTTGTAGCTTTTGTTAATAAATTCATTTTTATAGAAAAAATCCCGAATGACAATAGAATCTTACTCCTGATTCGATTGCACATAAAATTTCCAATTTAACTTGAACCTTCCAACTCATACTAAAAACTTATTTTCTGTTTCTAAACTTCGAAGCGGTACCCCTGAAAAATCATAACTTCAAGATACGTCATTCTCGAAGCATACAAACGATACGAAAATCTCAATTTATTACGACAATATCGAAATGCGCTTTTCCTCACACACGACATACAAACGATACGAAAATCTCAATTTATCACAACAATATCGAAATGCACTTTTCCTCACACACGACATACAAACGACGCGGTTAACCATTTCGAGAAATCAAAACCGCAACCGCGAAAAAAAGCACGCTGCGGCGAAATTGACAGTGAATTTCGTCTCCGGATCTTTACGGCCACCTCTCACTATCTCTTGTTGCCTCTTCCTTCTTGTTTTTCGAACATTTCTTTTTTCGAACTTGCTTATATATATTTTTTTCATTCACGGTCAACGCACCAAAAACACGATCTCTTCGTCGGTCGTTGAAATCGTCGCGTTATGTCGCTGTTAATAATGTTCGTGTGACGGCACCGCATGGCGGTGACTTTCGCAAATATCGCTTTTGTATCGGATTTTTTCAATCTTTATTCACGGTTCGATGATCGGACATCTTCCTTACGATCGTATTTGTACAATTATAATGTGCTATTGTAATTTTCTTGATGCTCGGTGATATAATGAAGTGTTTGAGATCGATTGCTGCAACGCTTCGTGTTGAAGTGTGAAAGATCGTTGAGGAAATGCGGAGGAGTTTTACAAAGATTAATTATGTCTTTGTTTGAAAAATCGCTTTAATTTTTAATTTATTGTATTGAATTCGTTTTTGTATTGAGCTATACTAATCTTTGTATATTCAGAGTTAAAGGTGATTAAAACCACAAGAAAGAAGTCGATAAAAACGATTGAACATGTTTGATACATTTTTTTATATTCCCTCAATTCTCTTCATTTTTCTGACATTATAAACATACATTTGTTTATAATAAGCTACAGGTGTGATAAATTTACATTAGAGTACGAAATTAATTAAAATGTATTCTGAAATAAACGATTTGCTTCTGGTAGCTAAACAATTTTGTCATTTAAATGATATCTATCTTTATCATGCAGGAAAGATATTTCATACAAAGACTATACCAATTGTTTTGACGTTTAAATCTCTTATTTTTTCTCATAAAATGAAGTTGATCACAATCAGCTCTAAACGTTTAATTTTCCATAAAAAATTTCTTCATACGAATCGAAAAAATATTCTATTGTTATTTACGACTGTAATAAACCCGCTGAAAATCGTTACAAAACACACCTGAATGATTCATATTCATAGAAACAACATCGGTAAACTGGTCATTTTACTTCCATTGTTGTCCAGTTTCAGCTGTAGCTTTTGGGGTCATGGAAACTGATTAATTGGCGAACGCTGCTGTAAAATTGCATAGCACTATAAATTCGTACAATTCTAAAAACAGGCTCGGCTTCCGAAGGTTTATAATCACTGTTCGTTATCTCGAACATGAGAGTAGCACTAATTTCAATCTAATCAATTATGAATGTGAAATACTGTGTGCAAATGTTTGATTAATTTGTCGTTTATGATTCTTGTGTTGATTAATGCTATTCAATTTGATTTTATGTCACATTTATCGAAGCACATGCAGGTTTAGATCACAAAGTGAAAACGTCTACAACTATGTATGCGTCGCGTGATATTATCCGGAAAATTTATCGATTCTTTTTAATTGTCGAGATTAAATTATTGAATTGAATAAAATGTAATTTTCCTCGTATCCAAATGGTACTAACGTCACAATTTCACATCATATTAAATTGTGGTTTTTCCTATTCGATTTCAAAAGACAAAAGTTTCTTTACAATCAAACTGTAAAAATTCACATTCGACATTATTATTTTACTATGTATTTACTACTTCTAGAATGAAAACTACGATTCTCATACGAAAATAAACAATATACGACCTGTGTATCGAATAAATAAAAAATTGACATTTACATTGTACAAATTCGCACTATTCACGTATAAATAAAACGTCTATAACGGTTGCCAAATAACCGTTATTTCGAGAATCGTAAGACAACATAATAAATTACTTTTATTCATAGAATCGCATAAATTTTCGCAAAATGAAAAACGTGTATTGTGTAAAACGTCTCATCTGTTATTCCGACCGCTTCTCTGTAAAAACACAATTAAATTAGGCGATGCAAAAATAGCAATTTAAATCGTTATCATATAAATTAATATAAATGTTATACATTGTATTCGGTAATAAATGTTTTATTACATTCAAATGTGAAACACTTTTCGAACAATTCATTCTAAATGCTGCGATTGCGTAAAACGCTTTTAGGCTGTGTTCCATTATGAATGCTAATGAAGACATTTCTTTGTCCATTTGCAACATACGAGACTTTTTTCATGTGTTTCGACGTCATCCTTCTTTTGATTCCATGAAACATCTATGAATCATAGATGCTAACTGTTGTTCTGAAAATTACACGGAAAAAATAGCAACGATATGTAATAACATCCAATTTAAGCATAATGCAATGAGTTTTCCGACAGCAAAATTAATTTTGGCATAAATTTTGATAAATTGGACATTTTGATTCATTACTGTCCTTGTTTATAGCAAAAAATTACAAGTTTTTTCAAAAGTGATTAGTATTTATTATTCTCATGCTTGATTTTTTTATTAAATGGTCTTAATCATACTTGATTTTTCTCACAATTATTTTTTTATATGAATTTCAATTTTTTCATCAATGCATACGTAAATATTTTAAATTATTATGAAATAAATATTGAATCTTTCTTATTTTCACAACTGCTACAACCAACATATCCCTCAATATGTAATATTAATAATATAAATGGGCTACATTAGAGACACATTATTGAAAAAACGTTAGATTAGAATTCCATATCGAATCAAAATAGGGGTTGAACCAAGTTAAACAGAAAAATACCGAACCACGCTTAAACCAACGTCAAAATAACACACTCAAACAACATCTATCAAAAATCACATTTTCAATTCAACCTTCGCATAATTGATCGAATGGCTATCAATTCGCACACCGGTCACTATCTGCAATTATTTAGCTGAAAAAGTATCATCAATCCTATATTAAACAGTAGCATTTTCACATGAATGCATAGTGCAGCCGACTGCACGGCATTGTTGCGCAATTGCGTGACTATCGAAGTGGGTCATCGACGACCAAAAGGCTCTCAGTTCGTTGCACTTTTCTGGATTGTCTCTTAAAATTAGTTTTATTTTAATTTTTCATGTTTTCCTTAAATATTCCGTATAATAAACGATCGAAATCGCAGATTTCGCGCTCGATATGTGCGCGGATCGCTTTCTATGTACGGACGTTTTCTCGCGTTTTCACACAAATGCTCATTGTGGTGTTTGATCAGCTTTGCTAATTCATATTTCGCAAGCTTCATAATGGAACAATCGGATCGATCTGAAGTGATTTATTGTTCGATGGAGATTTCATTTTTTTTGTGGTGTTTCGTTTTGTTTGAAAAATTTTCTCGCTTTTGAAAAAAATGACGGCTTTCATGAAGCGTGTACTGAAACAAACAATGAATTCTTTGTTCGCGTTCACATTTCGTATTTTTTTTTTTGAAAAACAAATTCGCGACGATCTATCGAATTTGCATCACAATCGACATGACGTTGCCGTATGAGCGGAAAATTCCCGGATATGGAAAATTCGTCACGATTCTTTCAATTTTCTCGAATGAGTGCAAAAATTCGGAAAATTGATACAAATCTATGTTTACAATACATTTCACATACGTATAACTTTTACACGTATGTATACAAAAACCATGTTTCCTAGAAAAAAGAGATCCAAACTTACACTTTAAAGCTGCATGTTGCATGTTTAAAGCTCCGTTAAAAGAATATTCTACTTCTTATCGATTTTTAAGTTATTTTCAGAAAAACTACTACTAGTAATTAAAATGAAATAAATGAAATAGATGCCGTTTTGATGTAGGGGAAACTGGGTATAAGTGGGTCATATGTATAGAAGACTTAAGTTACATTATTTTTAATCAGCAGCACTGGTAAAATCTATTAAGTCTGACTACTTTTCAGATTTGAAAGATAATCAAATGGCAGACGATTCAATTTTAATGCAATAATCTTAGTCTTCCCTGTTTCGAAATTTGTCACATTTTCATTTAGCAAAATAAATTCTAATATAACCTAATAAGAGTCGAAAAATTTTTCTCGAGCCAAATCTCAAACAATCTGAAATACCTATAAAAACAAATTCTCAACGAATTCATAAAACAATGCATTTATAAAGACATACCTACACATGAATCGTTCAGAAAGGTCGTACGAATGTCTGGAAAGTCAATTATAAAATAAACAGTGGTCTGTCCGTTAATTTCAGGTGCACAATGGGCGCGGGGTCAAATCCGACGTCCGCTGCTTTGTTGGCGACAAAACACATCATCGGTGTGAATTTTTTCAATCAACAATGGAAAAATGATGCCCGTCGAAAGCTAGATTCGACAAAGATATGCCTCGGGTGATGCTAATGCCGATTTGAACGGTTATCGATCCGAAAAGGAAGGGTTCGATTAGTTTATTTCGACGGTTGCATGAATTGAACCATGCTGAGGTCGGTTCATCGTTCCATGTTTTAGGCGTAATGAATCTTTTTTTGTTTTTTTGAGAAATTTTGTGGATTTCGTTTTCGTTTGAAATGATTTGACGTTGTCTGTTGAATAAATAGTTGAAGAAAATTTTACTGCTTTTTGATAGATGTCGAATAATTATTCCGATTAGATAAAATATATGTATGTATGTATTTAATTACAATTTTTATGAAAGGCGTAGATATTGGAAAAAAAATATCGCATACTTCAGTTAAAACTGTTATAAAATTCTATTATATAATAAAAAAAAAAATTTTTGGGGTATTGAGAGGACTTTTTCGAATGTGTAAATAATAATTTTCACTTTTGACAGCTTGTCTGACATAAGTTAAACACAAAATATTAGGATTTCTTTGAGAAATAAGTATTTGAAAATATTTAAAGCTATATAATTGAATTTTTTCAACATATTTTATTATATCTAATTTTATATAAATTCAAAAAATGGAAATATAATAAAAAAATAGTTAAGTTCTTTGATTTTTCAAGTTTCTTTTTTTACTATAGTTGAAGCTCTCATAAGTTGACGTTTTACTTCAAACACTACAACTGCTAGAGCCATTCCAGTATTGAGACTGTCTACTCCGTCTTTCAATGGAATATTGACACGAATACCATTTCTTTCATGACCAAATCTGTAAATCAAATATTTATTTTAGTATTGGAAACAAAATCATTAATTCTTTCAGTATATTTAGTAATTAAATCAAAATATAAAAAAAAAACATGCAAACTTTCAAAAAATAAATACTTATATAAAATAAAATTAACACAAACCTATAACACTCGTTACTCAATCCTTCAGTTTCTCCACCAATAATTATAGATACACTTTCAAATTCACCATAATTTACATCATAATATGGAACTATGGGAATTGTCAGATCTATGATTTCATTTTCTTTTTTGGGGTCTGAATCAGAATTTGAATTTTGAATCCTATCATTGAATGTAAATGAATACTTCGATTTCTCATTTTTTATATGTACAGTATCATCTGTACTTTTATTGTCGGCAATGAATATTTTACTATTTTCAGGTAATACTCTCTTTATATCATTCCAAAACAAATCAGGTCGAATATTCAAACGAAAATGAGCACCGGCAGCACTTCGTATCACCTTTGGTTCCCATAAATCCACACAACCTGAAAAAAAATTTCATTATTTGAGAAGATTTTTAAATAATTCGAATATGAAAAATATATAATACCTGCAGTCAATAATATTTGCTGACAACCAACTCCATCAGCCATTCTCATCACAGCACCTAAATTTCCTGGATCTCGAATATTATCACAGATAATATTGATAGGAATTGTTTGTAACACATTATTCAATGGATATTTCGGTGTAGTAAATATTCCTAGTGATATATACAAATATAATACAAACAATGAATACAAATCAACTGAATTTATATGTACTATAGAATTAAATAAACCTACTCACCAACTATTCCTGGAGATGTTTCTAAATCAGACCACATTTGTATTTCTTTGTATGGCATTTTATATATTCTTACTCCTTTTTTAGGTAAAATTGTTTTAAATTTTTCTAAATGATCTGCATGAGATACTACTAATGTTTTCAAATCGCAACCTGCCTTTAAGCCATCAGCAACTAGCCGCCATCCTTCTACCATGATGAGTCCAGAACTGCCGCGTTCTTTTTTTGATTTAAGTTTTATCATAAGCTGACTGAAATAAAATAATCAATAATTAAATTGAAAAACATATAATAAACATTTGTTAAATAATAGTAACTATTGTGCCTTCTAATATTACAGTGGTCTAATTTATGTTTTTCGTTTCTAGATATTTAGGGCCGGTCTTTTCACTACTTTAATTAACTAACCAGAGAGTTGCAGTCAGCCCTTTCACTATGAACTGTCAAAAATCCGTCTCTGTTCAGCAGATCTTTGACAGTTTATGGTAAAAGGAGTGATTAACTCTCTAGTTAGTTAACTAAAGCAGCAGCAGCCCTAAGTGTTGAGAGTTCGAATTTACTAACCATACTGTGAAAATTAATACAAAATAAATAAATAAAGTACCTAGGTACTTTACTTGAGCTGTGATATCTGTTTCAATAAGAATCATCAATGATTTTCATTAAATTATATTACTATTATACATTATATCAAAATATTATAAACAGATAGTTTCCACACCTTAGAATAGGATCCTTATTTATCAGTTTTGTGTAAATCACTTCGCCGGCATCAGTAAAAACTTCATCGTTTGCCTTTCCCAAAACAAAGGTTGATTTTTGAGCTATTTTTGAAATTTTATTTCTATCGATTTCGTTTATATGTTTAGGACGATGGAAAGGTTTTGGAGCATCAGAGGGTGGGGATACACTTTCGATCACTTCACTATTTGTCAATTTAGTCCGAGAGCGATCTCTGGAGCGAACGAGACCACGTCTCCCGGACTTTCCGGCCGACGCTTCATCAACAGAATCTACGGATATTCCTTTGCGGTTCAGCTCAATAATCTGTTCAGATTTCAGTGGATTTTCAGAATCCGGCATTATCACTCTAGCCGGATGGCGAAAGTGCTGGTTCCTCTTCGTCTGATCGAAACATACCGTCGAGGACCTTAGATATTTGAGGGATTCTTGTGAGACGCGAAGGGTCTGCGCCCCACTCAACGCTATTTGTAAATTTCTTAAGTGCCACATTTTACTGTAACATTGACGTTTGCAGCTTTAAGGTTAAGTATGCTCCATCCATGCTCCGTTCAATGATGTTTGACGTTTGAACGTAGCTGGCTACCAGTAAACATTGTTTTAGGTTTTTAAAATAGAATGGGGAGACTTTATCTCTCATGTTGTTTTTTTTTTCCTTTTAATTATTTATTGGATAGTAAAATTTTAAAAAGGTTTTCTTTCTTACAATTTTATTATTTATTGTAATTTAAAATAATCGACGTTTATAAAATTCGGAACATAAAAACAAAAAATAAAAATATACAGAATGAGACAGATACATTTACGAAATACATAATCTTACTTTTAATTATCAAGTCTAATATTTTTCAAATTATAACATTAAGTCGATATATTCAATTACTTCTTCAGCACAATTTTTCTTTGCTTCCATCATATTTGTTCCATGCTTTAAAACATAAAACGGAGGATTTGCTTTGCGGGCGATAAATGAAACTATTCTTCCAGAGTGTGCTTTGACCTCAGACCATTTAAAGTCTATAGTAATATATTTGAATATTTTTTCAACAAAGGGTACAGGTGATGCAGACTTATCTCGATTATTCAGCATATTTCTTATTTCTGCTCTTTGAATAACACCTAAAATGTTAAAATACCTATCAATGAAAATAAAGTTAATTTCAAAATATGAAAACAATCAATAATTACTCAAAGAACTGCTAAATCTTAAATAATAATCAAAAACTGTTGTTTTTCCGAAATTAAGATTATGAGGCACATTACTAAAATCAGCATATTTTTGCAGAGCTGTTTCATTTGCTTTTCGTACATAATTGCTCTGAAAAAAAAAAATACTATTATACTCATGCACACACATTACTTTCAACTAAATGCTCACTTACTGAGAGTTTAACAACATTATGATTTTCATTTTCATCAGACACAGTGAGAAATTCTTGAGGAATAATATTATTGCTTGTATAATATTCTAATACACTTCCAGCCACTATGTTTCTAGCTTGTTTTTTAGATAGAGCAGTAGCTGTTCTTTCAATAGAGCCAGATTTGCACATTATTTCAAATTGTTTATGATTGGGAAGTCCCGTTTCTTTCAACAATTCATATTCTGGAACTGGAAGTCCAAATTTGAGACACATTTCCTATAAATGAAAATCAAAATACATATATCCACCCACATATTCACAACAGATAAATAATTTTTCAAATTACATTTGTCTACTCTATAATGTTATGTTTATTTTCACTTTTTATAAAGACATGTTATAGATAGGTAGAAATAAAGGCAGTCATTCAAAATTTAGATATAGAATCTTCAATACTTTCCAAAAAATAATGAGCGTGTATCTTTATAATATAGGTAGGTATGTACCTATAACCAGAAATGTGGAAAAAAACACTACATTATAGGAGGATGATTGAACGCATTTTCTACTATTTATAACAGCGATACATTCCTGAGCTGTAGAATTTTGTAATAGAACATTCATTTATGAAGTTTTTATTTAATTGAATATTGTAAGTTGAGGACTATGTATTAATATTTTCATATGTAGGTATATGTATGTTATATGATCTCACGTGAAGTTTAGAGACATTCAGATTTTCAGTATCCCGAAGTTTATCAAAAGATTCTTTTGGTGGATTATTTTTAAAATGTTCTATAATATATCCGGCTGCTATACATTTTGCTTCTTTTTTGGACAATCCAATTGCTCTTTTCACTATAGAGCCCGCTTTACACATCACCTCAAATTTTCTTTTATGTGGTGGTCCAGATTCTTGTAAAAATACATATTCTGGAGCTGCCAATGAATATTTGGAACACATATCCTAAAAAAATAAGAATCATTGAAAATTCAATCCAATCAATTCAATAATACTTTTCATATTTAGCAACTCACACAGAGATACTTGACGTTTAGATTTGAACTATCATTATTTTCAGATTGAATAGATTCACCATTTAGAGGAATGTGATTCGTGGAACTTTGCGATTTTTTTTCCAAAAAATTAGAGGCTGCATTATGTTTGGCATCCTTTTTAGTAGAGCCTATGCCGATTGCGTTCAAACCATCAGCTTTTACATTGCAATGGAAATGGACTCCATTTTCAACATAATTATAAATTGGTGGTGGTTTTTTCGATTTAGCCATGAGCTCTTGTAAAATCGTCACAGGAGTTTTTGTGTTCGCCATTGTTCTGAAATAAAACAGACATTTACTCTAAACACTACTCTCTTCAAGTTTGTTCTAGTAGGTATTACAGCCTCAAGTACAGCCTCAAGCATTTAATAACTTTCATAATATCTTCGTTTATTTCTCCCTTATCATTCCAAGATCGAGTTCTAAGCACACGATTTTGTGATTAAATCCTTATCATACTCGCCTTCCTCTAAACCGTTGAGAGCAATAATGGCTCCCAACAACTCTGGGCTCCACACATTCATGCTATTACAGTTGCTCTTCAGGTATGTGAGGACAAATTGGTATGTTATTGTTGTTATTATATTTTATAAATAATAAAATAAATAAATATATGAGTTTATTTATTTTTTAATTAAATTATTAGTAGGTATGTATAGGTTTAAGTTATTCCACTTTAAAATAATAAAAAAAAATCGAATCCATCGTTTATTATTTATAGTTTAAGGATTCCAATAATAATGGATCTATGCACTTATAATATGTATAATACCTATATAAAAAGTAAAATGTATAGTAAGTTAAAAGTAGGTATAACGGATTTATTCAACATATTATTTTAATTTATTTATCTATGGTTGAAATGAAAGTGTTAGCAACACTAATACTGTGTAGATATGAACAAAAAAAAGCTATCCTAGAAAATATAAGTAGAATGAACATGATAAAATCAGAAAGGCAGAATAATGCCTACTTACATACATGCATAAATGCCTACTTTACCTTTACCTTAGGTCTTTATTGTGCTTCAGTAGATTTATAATTTAATACCTACGATTCTTATGTAATCTACCTACTTGAAACGAAAAGCAGTTGTTCCAAATTCTTGGTTATAACAATACTCACTGATTTGAAATCACAATCGACTGAGTACCGACACTACAACGTAAACACTGAATCACAACGCAACACGTCAGTTGACTCATCGTATACCTACCAACTTTCTACATATTGGTTTGTATGATGAAACTCGATTAAATGCGAAAACACACGGTCTCAGAAGTTCTGAGACATAATAAAAGAAAGATAGAAGCAACCCATTATTTTTTTTTATACAAATACGAGAATGTTAACGCATGGTTACACTCCCCCCATAAATAATCTTTGTGGTCCTCGTCTTTTTTTTCATTATATCTGAGACCATACTCTATGTTTGAGACCGTGTGTTTTT